>SJYO01036187.1:1639229-1703214 GCA_006410555.1 Capra ibex
GAGGTCATGAAACCGGTGGAGTACGCTTCTCAACTGAGTAACCTTTTCTGAGACTACGACCCTCCCTAACCCCCGTCCTCCTCTTCCCCTGCTGTCTCCTACTCTACCGACCTACCGTAGTGCCTGAGCTACCTGCACTCAGACTCACTTGAGGCCCTCAACCACTACCTGTCCCTCCGGACCGCACGACGCTAAGTACCCCAGCGTTTCTCAATCTGACTCGCTGACTTGACTTGACTCTCCTACCCCAAACGTACAAGTTTCCGCGGGAGACGGACGACGACTCGGACGTGTTTTACTCCCTCCGTCTCTGGACCAACGGCCGACGACCCCCGAACGCCCCTCGACCGTCGTCGCACCTGAAGGTCCGGACAACTCTTCCTCCCCGAGGGGTGGGTCGGAGAGGGGGTAGTGGGGAACGACGCGTCGTCGAGTCGCACCCCCGTCGCCGGGTGAGGACAGGAGCGGACCTGGACAGGGCGACGGCCCTCGAGGACAGTGAACTCGTGGTAACGCGAACCCTTGAACAAAACGCCCGATGGACCCTTCTGAAACGACGGGAATAAGGAGGGACCGGACGACCTCTCGTCCTGAGGAGGGCCCGACTCCCTACTGCACTCTGGAGCCTTCTATTCCGGTCTTTCCTGTCCTGTCGTTCGTAGGACTCCAGGCTCGAGGAGCAGTTCGGGTCTCTACGACCCTCGTGGAGGAAGAGCCGGTGAGGAATTCTCGTTTCGTCCTACCTCGCTGACCCTGGGATCAAGTGGTGACCACCCTTACACTTTGCCACGTCGACGACACCCTTTGTCGTGTCGTTATGGAGTTTTTGTAGCGTTTATCTTAACGGTATACTAGGTCCTTCGAGTGAGGACCCATATATATCTTTTCTTGACTTTCGTCCTAGAGGTTCTCTATAAACGTGTGGGTACAAGTGTCGTCGTAATAAGTGTTATTGGTTTTCCACCTTCGTTGTGTTCGCAGGTGGTTGCCTACCGACCTACTTGGCTCACGCCACTCACGAGTGTCACCTCGCAGTCAGTCGGAAGTCTTCCTTTCCGCAAGACTGTTGTACGTCGCGTGCCTCCTTGAACTTCTATAATACATTTACTTTCCTCGGTCAGGGGTTTCTGACACGACAACGCCATGGATCTTATCAGTGTAAGTGTCTTTGTCTTTCATCTTTACCACGAAAGGTCCCGAACACCCCTCCCCCTTTACTCCTCAGTAACGAACAGAAGAAACTTCTAAAGAAAGAAAGAAAGTAAAAACCGACGCCACCCAGAGGCAGCGACGTGCGTCCGAAAGAGATCAACGCTACTCGCCCCGAGGAGAAGTAACGCTACACGCCTGAAGAGCACCGCACCGAAGGGAGCACCATCTTGTGCCCGAGGTCCGTGTACCCGAGGTCTCTCGACCGAGTCGTCACCACCGTGGACCTGAATCAACGAGACGTCGTACACCCTAGTAGACCCCGGTCCCTAAGTGGTCACAGGGAACGCAACGTTCCGCTAAAAATTGGTGACCTGGTGACCCTTTCTGGTTCCCCAGTAACGAATTTCCCTTCACTCTAAGACAAAACGTTCTACTCTTGCAACACCTCCACCAACATGTTGTCACACTTATAGAACTTGTGAAGACTCGACACATGAATCTTGACCGAAACGTACGCACGATTCAGTGGAGTCACGACAGACTGAGAAGGACTGGGGTACCTGACATCGGGCGGTCCGAGGAGACAGGTACCCTAAGAGGTCCGTTCCTATGACCTCACCCAACGGTACGGGAGGAGGTCCCCCAGAGGGGCTGGGTCCCTAGTCTGGGCCCAGGGGACGTAGCTGTCCGTGCAAGAAGTGGTGTTATGATGTAAAATACAACACACAAATTTTGGTGTTAAATTCTACTTAAAAAATTTTTAGTCTACTAAATTTAATTTTTTTTTTTCGTTTCGTCCCCGGTCCCCCACCCCCATATTTGTCGAGGGGCAAAGACTCCCGCATCCATCCCTCTCCAGTCGGACATAAGACTGAGAGGAGAGGACTCGTCGGGATCCACTCCTGCAGACTAAGGGTCCCCAGGGGAACGGGAGTGTCCCAGCCCCTACTGTGCTCCGCCGACAGCCCCGTCGTCCTCTTCTTCATGAACTCACAACTCGACGTTGGGTTTTCCGGTTCCAGTGTCGACGTCGAAGGGGTAACGTGGAGGATGTGTGTGTGTGTGTGTGTGTGTGTGTGTGTGTGTGTGTGTGACGTAGACGAGACTCGTGTGTGAAAGTTAACTGAAAGGGGAGCTATGATCAGGATCGAACAAAGAAGAGACATTTACGTCACCCCTCCGACTCTCCACCCCCGCACTTCAACGGAACCAAGGTGCGAGCAGATCTCCACAGAGACTGAGGGAGAAAAGAGGAGGGGCGAGACAGAGAGGTGCACTGGAATCGGTGTCCCGACTCTTTGTTAGAGAGACAAAGAGGTCTCTTGACTCGACTCCAGGGCGACTTCTGGTCCCAACCAACAGAAGCACCCACCCTTCGAGAAAAGTGGGTGTACCGCCCCTTCCGCCGGTAACTGAGGGGAAACGGAAGGAGTGGGGAACGGCCCTCGGTCGAACCTCTTAGGACGGACACCGTTTCCAGTACTCCTTTCCCCGGACTGTTTTACGTTTCCGCCCTAGTCCGGAGTCCCCAGGGGGACCTGAAAGAGCTCGTAGATGGGGGTTTTGGTCTCAGACGGACGGAATGACGCAATACGAAAGGTGGATGAGAAGGCTGTAATGTCCCCCCGATAGGGGCTGGTGGAAAGAGACCTTTTTCAATTGAATCTCGAGGTCAATTATCAGAGGCCGTATATTTTCCTCACAGAGTCGAGTTTGGGGAGACTACCGAGAGATTGAACGGACTGTCCAAATGGGCCTGAAAATGTTGATGCGTACTCTAACAAATGTCGGGGGGTTTGACACTCTCCGTACCCTTCGGATTTTGTATCTCGGAAAGTTTCTCAATTTTCAACAATCTCACCACGACCACATCCTAAAGTAATAACCCGGTTACGAACAACGATTCAAGGGTATGGAGAATAGGCGACACGTGGACCCTCACGCAATCGGTTGTATCAACCTTGCATTCTTTTGTTTTATCATCGGAACTTTAATTGGTGTAGTCTGAAAACTCGATGGACCAAGAAAGAAACAACATTGAATGACGTGGAAACGAACCACTCTTTACATTGAAACAAACTGTGAAAGACTCCGACTGTACCTAATCTTTATATTTCTTTTTCGTGAAACTCCCTTTTATTCAAAAGACCAACTCGTCGGAAATAGTTTTCTCCCAGTATTTTACAAAGTGTCCGGAGGTTCCGGTCTCCTATTACGTGCGTTGTAGTAAACACCCTTTCCGTACCTTCAGGAAAAACTGTTATTTCATTGCCCGGAACGAACTTCTTCGAACCAGTGGGGCACAGAAGAAAAAAGGAGAGTGAATGAGAAAAAAAAAAAAGTCCGACTAGGGAACCTCGTATCTCCGAGGGACACAAGTGAATAGACGGGTCCAAAGATTTGGACTTGCCCTTCTACAAGACACAGAAGTGAGGGAGCTCTCTGGCCCTCCCGTGAACACCGGAGGCACTTGTCCCGTTTGAAGAACAGACCCCCAAAATAACCGAAAGATACATTTGGTTCCTTATAGTCGGAGAAAGAGAGGAGATAGAAGAATAGATGTTGTAAGAAAGGAATAGAGAGAGATTTAGTTAGTGGCTGAGGCAGGGGCGAAACTTAATGGGACCTAGGTGGCCCCGACCTGGGGTCGTTGGGGAGGAGTCCGATTCCGTCGGTCTGGGTGACCACAGGGTCCTAACACGACAACCGCGCGGGGGTCTGCCCGACCTGGCTACATTGGTCCCGGAACTCACAAAGGAGCCGGTGGAGTCCGCAAGAGGTCGGGAACCGGAAGGAGACGGTAAACCACACCAGGTAACGAACGAATTCAAGGACCCTAGAACTGGTCTTTGTGTCCCACACGACCTATCCGGTCCACACGAACCGAAAGGATTTAAACCCCCGGAGAACTGATCCTACACCACTCATAGGCGTCTCCTCAGTCCTTCCTTCTGACCACCACAGACATGTAAAAAGGACTTTTGGTTCGGAAAAGGACCGTTTTGGTGACCGGAGAGGTCTGAAGTGGCCAAGAGGAGGAGACTTCTGTCTTAGACACAAGAGGAATTAGGTTGAGAACTGGTAGTGACGACACACAATGACCGTATTACATCTTTAAGAAAATAACCCATTTTGATTCGAGGAATTGGTTTACTATCTAAGAATGTCTCTTTGTCAGAAATAAAGAAATGAAAACGTTGTCCTAGAATTTCACTTTCACTCCAACGAGTTAGCACAGACTGAGAAACGTCGGGGTACCTGACATCGGATGGTCCGGGGAGGTAGGTACCCTAAAAGGTTCATTCTTATGACCTCACCCAACGATGAAGGAAGAAGTTCTCTAGAAGGGTTGCGTCCCTAACTTGAGCTCAGAGGGCGTAATGTCTGTCTGCGAAATGGTAGACTCGGTGGTCCCTTCCTTGTTCTAGAATTTCTCCCAGAAGTAAAACATGTTGATAATGGCACGAAGGACGTAAAGGGTACCCACAGAGTCAAAACCCCACGGGTTTAACAAATGAAAACTCCACTGATGACACATACTGGGAACAACTAAAAGAGAAGAAGTAAAAATTGACCACAGGGGTGGGGTCACAATTAAGAAGGTACCGAAACACCCACTAAATTTATGAAGAGATTGTGACTAAAAACAGTTGTCGTAATTTGAGACGTAAAACCCCCGTTCTATACGTCAAAATGAAACGTTAATCCCGAACAAAGAATGAACAAAGGACGATTGGAGGGTGTCAGTCGTCTCGGACCTGTTTCTGGAAACGGTGTCCCCACTCCAGTCGGACTCTGATGTCTTGTTTTAACTCACTCCCAATTCCAATCTCACACCAGTCAAGTAATCATTCACAAAAACAAAATACAACTGAAAACACAGGACCGTGTTGGACACTTTCGACCACTTAATTATGAGTCAATGGTTCTTGGAGACGTAACGGGAAGGCTCGGAAGCTGCCATTAGTCTTTCGTGAGAGTTGTACGTCGACATTAACGGTCGGGGGGTAGGGTGGTGCCTTCCGTCGAGACGTGTCGACTCGGGTGTGCACCCACCCCTCCGGACCCCGCCCAACTCTCGATTACTCACCCCCAGTTTCCCGAGACGAAGACAAGTCAGACTCCCTTCTGAAAAATTTTCCCCCTTTACAACTTGGGGTACCCGGCGGAACACTCCATCCCTCGAGAGAGTCATAACTTCGCTCCCACTTTACTACCCCACCAACACCTCTCTCGAGGATTCCGTCTCTCCTCGTCTCCGACTCTTGAGGGTTTCGACTCTCCGCTAATCAGGTCGAGGAGACACGATACCGCGCTCGAGGACACCCGTCCTAACCCAAGATAAGCAAGAGCACGGGGAGAGGTCTCGTGGAGTATTTGTCGGTCTCGTTGAACGAAGACACGACGCGAGTCAGCACAGGCTGAGAACGCCGGGGGACCTGACATCGGGCGGTCCGAGGAGACAGGTACCCTAAGAGGTCCGTTCTTGTGACCTCACCCAACGGTAAAGTAAAAGGTCCCCCAGAAAGACTGGGTCCTTGACTTGACCTCAGAGGATGTAGCGTCCGTCTAAGAAATGGTTGACTCGATACTCCCTTCGGATTGTTGAACCAACTACCAATCATTTACTTACTGACAGACCCACGTAACTTACTTACTTGGTCAAGAGTAGAAGGTTCACCAGGAGTCGTGGACCGGGAAGGTCGTCAGTCAAGTTCCAATGCAAAGGGGTGGCAGAAAGGGTGCCCTTGGTCTCACCCACTACCCCGGGACTCCTTTCTGATCTCCAGCACTTTGTCGCCGTCGACCCGCCGAACATGTCCCACAAAATTTACACGACTCGAGGCGATGTCACCGAGAGTTGGAACTGACATGCACATTCAGTGGGCCCTTGAAAAAACTTTTTCATCATTACAGACGTAGAGTGGAGATCTCTGAGACTAAATTAACCGGACACTACGACCCGTGGTGAAGAGTTTCGAGGGATCCACGAAGATTACGTGTCAGTTCCACCCCTTGGTGATGGTATGGTTCACGGCCCCCTAAATGTAGATAAAAGAGTAAATTAGGAGTGTTCTTGAACGTTCAATCCAGTGACGAAGAGTCTCTCACTAGGACCTCGTCGTCGTGGGAGAACTCTCGAACACAATCTTTACGTTCGAGAGTTCGAAGTGAGGTCTAAACTCCCACGCGGAACGTCAGACACAAAGTCAACGGGAGGTCCACTGGCTACACACGAGTCCGACTCCTGGTACCTCCACGATCGTCGGGAGGAAGAGTCTACTCGGTCTGTCCACGTCAGTCATCGGTTCCAGCGTCCCTACCATTCCTAGGGGTGCTCCTAAATAAAAATAAATAAACCGACGTGGCCTAGAACCTACTACGTGCATCCGACAAGGAAGTCACGTACCCGAAGAGAGATAAACACCGTTTGCTCGAGTCAAAGGTGCAACGTACACCCTAGACTCAAGGAACTCATCTCTATGGTGGACGTAGGGGATGTAACCTTCCACCTAAGTATTCGTAACCTGGTGGTCCCTTCAGGAGTGCCGTCTCTAAATTTAGGTCCACATACCGACACATCTGTGGTGTGACGACACCCCTCCACTAACCCAAGAGAACGCCCGGGACCCAACTACTAAGAGAAAGAGAAACGAACTACGGTTGTGTATCGAGGTAGACCTCGGGTTGACGATAACAGGACCCCTTCGTTTCCCGTCTTGTAGGGTCCTAAGTAAGATTTTGTCAAAATAATCCACGAATTTTATCGAAGACCGTCTACCAGACATCTTACCCCCGACCTTGTCTCGACGTTTACTGTAAATGTTTCAACACACACAAACACGTTTGTGTACCTACACGTGCACACGTGTGTCGAACACACACACGTATCCCCCAGTCTCTTCAACTCCTTAACCCCTTCCCCAGATTTCCTCTTTATGCTGTCTTACCCACTGAGATCAGATGAGTCCTAATTTCTCTCCCCGAAGTCGGACCCAAAGGGTCCCTTGAATCCACTTAGGACACGGAAGGGACCCGTGTACGAACAGTCTACCTACGACGAGTCACCGACTCACTCGAGAGGACCCCGAGAGTCCCGACCCCCTGGTACCTCGACTTCATCCCCCACGACACCTCAAGGTCCCTCGAATATCCAAAACTACTCAACTTTCGAACTACGAAATTAACCAATCCCCGTCTGTTACAACCGTTTACTTTTACGACGCTTAAGTGAAGGAGCAGGAGTAACATTTCCTTTGCAGACATACTCCTTTAGACTTAGGTAAAGCAAATTCTTAGGTGGAAGGTCGCGTCCCCTACGTCCAGGCTAGAGGTCAGCTCCTTGATTCTAGGGTGTGCCATGTACCGTTGACTCGAGCGAACAATGTCGCTTTCTCTTCGGGCGTGTGGCTTCCCACCCCCTACAGGTAGTTAGATTAGGAGGGCCTGCCTGGGTGTTTAACACCCACCGGGACAAAGGACACCGTTGTGGGTCGTTTCCCGGATGGCGACACTCACCCTGAGACCCTGGGAGATTACGTCATTAGGAACCAGGAAGACCTAAACCCCGGGTAAAGTCAGAATGATTTAGGTTCAACGGGAAAGAGGTCTTTTACAGTGTATACGTACACGTGTCTTTTTAAACGGTCGGAAAGTGTCACCGGGTACCTGAGAGGTTCAGGTAGACACTTACTGACGGAGATTGCCGCCCGAGATTCCTCTCACGGGTGGGCAGAGGGTTACTGATTCAGGTCGGGACTCACCTCTCTAAGCCAGGGAGAGGAGGAGAGTGACACTTTGCGTGTCTCTACATTACTATAACTCCGGTAATCTTCCGTCCCCAGATCCGGTCCCCTGAGACCCTCCGACCGAAGTCGACTTCCTCCACCTGAAGCGGTGCGGGACCGGAGGCTCGGGGCATCGACCCGTGACGGGGGCGGACCGGGAGAGCCGACACCGAGGCGACGGACCCAGTCGGGTGGGGCACCAGGACCTCGGGCAGACACCCGACAACGAGGACGCGTGGGGAGTGGTCGAGGACACTCGGCAGTCATGTTCCCTGAGGTGGAGGAGAGAGGAGACGTCAGTCATGGACCACTACAGGTGGGTCGAAGCGGGGGGCGGGGGTAGACCTCTCCGCGTGTGCAGTGAGTGAGGCACAAGCCCCACATCTCGTGCCACACCCATCCACTTATCTCGCACCCCTAAGTCTTAATCTTCTGGCCCAAGTTTAAGGGTAAGATGGAAATAACCGACTCACTGGAACCCATTCGAATTTAAAGGTTCAGAGTCAAAGGAATGGACATATGACCATTATTATTAGTGGAGACATGTCGTGTTGAGTAACACTGATTCTCGTGCTCTCTTTCGTGCATAGTTACTCGAATCATTGTCCGGTGGTGTGCGACGTGGAACAAGACCAGTGTGTCCACTCGGACCCGAGAAAGAAGGGAGTCTCCGACTGTCGGATTGCGAAAGACTCAGGACTCCCACCGTTACTTCCTTGCTCCCTAGCGAGGAATCACAAAGGAGTCGGTTGACCACAAAAGAACAACGGTTCCCTCGACGGTAAAGGTTGTGACCGAGAAGACGAGATTCTACAAGTGTTCGTTCTGTTCGCCCAGAGAAAAACACGTGTCATGACCACCCCGATACCGTCTCCCTTGAGACCCAAGGGGCCGACCCCTGACGTCCTTTCCTTTGGCCTCCCCGTGTCTCCGAACCTCACACACCACCTCTGCCCGACACCCCTGTGACCAACTACCGACACGGCCCGTTACGTTCCAGCGGTCCTCGTCTCGGTCGAAAACCTACTTCCACTTTCCTCTTACCGAGTTCTCCTGTGACGCCATGCTCTTACTGCACCCGGTGACCCAGTCTTCTCCCGGTGCCCCTGGTACAAAAGATTGCCTACGATATTTTGTCCGTGTCTCCGGTCTCCTTCGTCATTCTCCTGAGAACAGTGGATCCATAGACGAACCACGCAACGAACCGAGGTTCCCCTCGGACACTACGTAAGGACTGAACCGGTCGGCTACAGACTCGAGTCTGCTTTTCCTTCGAGCACCCGTTTCCGACGAGACCTACACTGAGACTAGTTGTCTCCTGACTGACCACACTCTCTGTTGTCTTGCAAGCCCCTTTCGGTGCCACCTTAAAATCTCAAGGGTCATAGATTCCTGTGTCTCCCTCTCCCCGTTCTAGTCTGTGGGCCCGAAGATTTTCCGTGCGAGGTTTGTAAAAGGTCTTTTCTCAATCTTCGACACCGACTAAGAGTTCTCTTATATCAAGTTCTCCAAAATTTTGACTTCCGGACTGTTACTTCGGTGTTTAATAGGACTCAAATTTTTTTTTCTCCCGTCGTAGATTTTTATCTACACCGACGTGTCTCTCAAGAGATTTTAGACGTGTGTCTAGACTCTTCAAAGGCACAAAACCTTTAGATAACTGTATGAAATTTTCATGTATATAAACTTATATCATGTCGTCATCAATTCTGTCTCAAAAAAACCTTAATCGTAAACTTAAGACTGAAACGGTGGATGATCGACACACTGGAACCTATTCAGGAAATCAAAAAGACTCGAGACCAAAGATTTAAACATTTTACCCCTATCAACGTGGGTGAAATAAATAAATTGACAAATGGACAAATAGAAACCGACGACCCAGAATCGACGACCTGCTCCCGGAAGAGATCGACACCTCGCGTCCGAAGAGTGACGTCGCCGCAGAGAGCAACTCCCCGTGCCCGAGATACCGCACATCCGAGAGAACCACACCGAGTGTCCGAGACTTCGGACCCGGAGTCATCGACACCACGTCCCGATCAACGGGGTTTCGTACACCTTACAAGGACCTGGTCCCTAACTTTGGTACAGGGGACGTAACCGTCCGTCTAAGGATTGGTGACCTGATGGTCCCTTCGGGACACGGGTGAAGTATTCCATCGACACTGACTTTACTTCACCAGGCAGCTTTAGGGATGATCTCACCGACGACGACGACGACGATTCAGCGAAGTCAGCACAGGCTGAGACACGCTGGGGCACCTGACGTCGGGTGGTCCGAGGAGGCAGGTACCCTAAAAGGTCCGTTCTCACGACCTCACCCCACGGTAACGGAAGAGGTGATCTCACCGATCGTATACCATTTGCGAGTTGCAATCGGTAATAATGGTAAGATAATTTTTTACGTTTTGTGACAGTTAGTTTCCCGTAGACATTTTCGTACCGGGTTTACCCATTGTCAACATGATCCTCCGATCCCTACACACACCTTGGATACTCCTTGTGTGTCCCCAGGAAACCATTTCGGTAGGTCTTCCCTCCACCTGAAGTCCGGACCTTGTCGGTCACCCAACAGCAGCGTAGAGAAGACGAGCACGTCGTGGGGTGCCGTTACGCGACAGCCCCTCGCCCGTCCTATTCCGGAGGGCGGAGACGACAAAGAGGGAACGTTACTGACTGCACGAACTTACCATTTGTATTAATTCTGCCTTAATCCCCGGCCACTTCTAGTAGGCAGTGACGGAACACATTTAAGGTCTGAGACAAGACTCCGTCCGTGACCGCCTTGATCGTCTGCACCACCACCTCAGGACTGGATCCACTCGACGGCACTTCTCAGCGTCCCTCTTACTCTCGCCAGTCGAGCCGAGTCGAGTCAGCGAGTCAGCACACGCTGAGAGACGCTGGGGTATTTAGCGTCGTGCGGTCCGGAGGGACAGGTAGTGGTTGAGGGCCTCAAGTGAGTCTGAGTGCAGGCAACTCAGTCACTACGGTAGGTCGGTAGAGTAGGAGCCAGTAGGGGAGAGGAGGACGGGGGTCAGGGAGGGAGGGTCGTAGTCTCAGAAAAGGTCACTCTCCCCAGTCCTCGGACGTTTTCGCATTTACTCCGAAACTAAAAGTTTTTACTCCCTTTCCTATCTGAATCCTTTGCCCGTATAATCACACGCAGAGACGGTTTCAAGATCTTCGCTACCAATTCGACTCCGGTAACGACGACACCGGAGGGCTCACCGGAGAGACGCGACGGGAACCGGAGGGGTGTGCGGACACTAGACTCCTTAGTGTACTCAGTTTAGGTCGGTGCCGACGAGTCGAGGGAGGACACAGAGGGGAGAGTGACCTTACTTTTGAAACTCAGGAGTGTCCTCGAATGCTCCGGGTCGGGGTGGCGGTCCGATAAGGGAAGGGAGGCCCGAGTCAAGGAGAGGGAGGCGGGAGGAGGAACGAGACCCGAAGGACGAACGGAAGAGGCAACCCTGGTGAGAAGGAGGTCCTATTGACCAACCAAGGGAGGGGGTTCCGCAACGAGTTTACAGTCGAAGAGTCGCTCCGGAAAGGACTCGGGAGGTTACATTGGAGGGGTGGGGTTAAGTAGGAGAAGGGACTGTGTTCGAAAAGAGGTACCGATATGTATAAGAATGAAGAGATAGGACAAGTAGTTGAAGGAAGTGAGTGACTTTACGTTCCAAATACCCGAGGCTCTCAAATAGACGTAGGGGTCAACGAGCTTGACACAGTTGACGTATCACTACAAGTAATTTACAAACAGCTACCCTTCCGTCTCTCCTCTTGTCGTCCTTTCTTCCACCGACCATGCGACTCTTTCTCCAGTGATCTGGTCGTACTGGATGGTAGGGTCAAAAGGGTCCTGTCTCTCAAAGACTTTGTTCCCTGAAAGTCACGACTCCGGTCCTTTCTGGGTCAGTCGGTACGATGCGATCTAGTCGGGTCGAGTGACGGAGGACTTGTACCTCTGATCAGACTGTCGAGCGTCGGGACGGAATGTGAGTGAGAGAGGAACACAACCGTCTCGGAGGGTACTTCAGCCAGAGTACCCTCTTACGTCCCTGTACCCGACGTTTTCCCACACAAATGCACCAAACATCAACCGACTCGTAGAGTCTACACAACCACCTACCCAGGTACGACACCCTTCCGGTGACACCACTCGGCGTCTTGGTGTAGGACCGGACGCCCTACTCCTGTCTTCGTCCCAGCCTAGGACGTCTCCGCACAGGATCGGTCCCTGTTGGGTGTGGTAGTCGTTCAGACTCGACCGGAACCTCTAGTAGAGTTATCTACCTTTACTGTCCGGGTCACATTGTTGGACTTTAAGTTTGTCACTGTTTATGACGAAAGATAAATCGTAAAAAATTTTTCGTCAGAATTTATAGGTCTTCTCTGGTCCGATTTATCGGCGAAACAAACAGAATTGGGGTCGTACAAATCAACGGGTGTGTGGGTCAGATCACCCTTTCGATTCTGAGACTTACCGTGAATCCAACGTAATTATCTGTATGTCCCGCACTCAGGGTGACAGGAGGGTGAACCAGCGTTGTGTGGACTCGGCACACGGGTCGAGACATGGTCCCATCTCCGAGAGTAAATTGGTCAAAGATCGATAAGGTCCTGTGCCGTTGGGGTTTCACAGATAGGGAGGGGAAGGGTCGACCGAAGTCGGACCGTCGTAGTCGAGAGAAACGTCCTCTTTTCTCCGGTGAGTGGGGGTAGGAAGGGGTCGAGTGGATTGAAGAGACCCCCGTCGGTGTACGAGTCCTGGTCCCTTAAGTCAACTCTGACCCCAATTTAGGGGTATTACGGAAAGGGGGGTCTTCTTCCCTCAGAGAAAGTTCCTGAGTCACGTCCCTTGGGGGCTCCTGTACCTCGGTCTCGTCGTGGGGAAAGAGAGTCCCGAGGGACGGACATTGAGTCTTCAGAAACCCTTTCCTTCCATCACCTCTACTAAAAATAGGAGGTCGGAAAGGTTGGAGGTTGGGGTCCGCACAAATGTTCGTAAACGTGAACGTCCTAGACTCCATACGACCCCAGTGAAACCCCGAACGATACTGATTCGGACTCGAGAATCTCCGTAAGACCCACCCTCAAGACTCCACCGTTTCCTCCACAACGACCCTTTCCCGACGTCCCGAGTGTCCCGAGATCCACGAATATATTTCCTGGTCGTGGACCTAAGAGGAACGGTATACCCGGGCAGACCTTCCATCGCGGACGGGAAGTAGGATCTGTCTCCTCGACAACTGAAGACTGAAGTCAAAAGGCTCTAGTTGTGTCCAGGACGAGACGGAGAAGGGGTGTCTCAAAGACCTAGTACCTCCTACTTGGGATTGGTCGTTACTTATCCGACGGGGCTTGAACCGATACTACCAGGACTTCGAAAAGGTCGAGGGAGAGGATTTCTCCCGAAGGTAACACCGAGTCGACCATTTCTTAGACGGACGTTTTGTCCTCTGGACCCAAGTTAGGGACCCAACCCTTCTAGACGACCTCTTCCCTTTCCGATGGGTGAGGTCATAAGACCGGACCTCTTCAGGTACCTGACATATCAGGTGCCCCAGCGTTTCTCAGTCTGTGCTGACTCGCTGAAAGGAAAAGTGAAAGGGGATTCTTGTACATTCAACACGTACCCTTTCTTGTGTACGCCCACCTCGGACGACTGAGTCCCGTTACCCGACAGGAAAACTTTGGTCCGACTCATCGGGGCGTCATCTCCCCTCTCCTCGGTTACCTGGTCGGAGGTCGCGGGGGATCGGGACGTTGGGAGAGTGTCCCGGTATTGGATATGGTGACAGATCCTTTTTTGTTTTTTGGTCCTGGATCTCCTTCGTTTTGTAACGTCGGTGCGGTCCGACCTCGAGGCACCAAGAGGTTCACACCAGGGATCTGGTCGTCATGGTCATAGTGGACTTTCGGACAATCTGTACGTGTGAGTCCAGGGCGGGTCTGGACCCAGTCTTTGAGACCCCCACCCTGGTCGGAGGCACGACTGGGCCGGGAGTCCACTGAGACTGTGTCCGACCACACACTCTTGGGAAGACAGGTTCTCCTTCTTCAGAAGATTTGACCGAAAAACGACTTCCAGAAGTCTCTTGGGATGACAGAAACACAAGTGACCCTCTTCCCGTAGTGGGGGGCTGAACCCACTCCCGAGAAAGAACACAGGTACCCCAGTCTTCGAGACCGATGACCAGACGGAAGGTGAGCGTAGACGTAAACGTTGGAACTTCCACTGAATTTCGGGTGAGGGAAGGACAGACGACACAGACATTGTAACCTCAGGAGTCCAAGTGTACACCGAAGAGAAGGCAGAGTTCTCTGGGCAGAGTCTTTGTTCTCGACAACAGGCCGTCGGAGAACGAGACCTTGGGGGTGACCGACCGGTGCCGTCGGGGGAGGGGAGCCTAGAAGACGAAAAGGTTGTCTATAAAGAGAAGTGTAAACCAGGATTCTTCAACTAGGTAATTTTTTTTTATTATGACGTTTTCGTTTGGACCGAGGAACCTTTAATATGACTTTACCTGACCTTTCTATCTACGACGGCAGAGGGTGTCGGGAGGGGCGAGTCTGGGAGGTAGTGGGGGTGTCTGGGGAGGACGGGGTCACTCGGTTTCAGGAACGACAGAACTGCTAAACTTTAAGAGACGCACTGAGACGGAGAACCCAAACAAATTAATCTTTATCCGACCCTTCACGAGGGATACATGACCGTACAATTAACGAATAGTGTCTTTTCCTTCCCCTCTGTCCCACACCACTACCTTTAAAGGTGACAGCGGTAGAGGTCTGAGAAGAGGTAAAAAGAGAGGGAGAGTGAGGTACGGAGGAGAAGAAAGGAGAGGACAGTCGGAGAGAACGCGTGGCAGGGGTCTAGAGGACGAGTCCATGTCCCGAGAGACCCCTCGTCAGACCTCCGCGGACGTCCAGTCTGAGGTTTGGACACCCCGTTTGGCGCGGAGATCGAGGTTCGAGGGGCCTGAGGGAGTAGGGGAGGTCGGGAGGACAGTGGGAGTCCGAGGTTTCCCTAAGTCTTGACTCTCAAGACATCAATGTGAGTCATAAACTTACTAGCGAAGAGAAAACAAGGGAAGGGGGGGAATAATAACAATAAGAATAAATAAAAATAAAAAATGTTTTGTCCTCGTTTTGACTCAACTCCCCTTCACTGTGCAAAGAGGTGCTTCTATGTTTTAACGGATGTCTTTCAGTGACAGTCACGTTCGGTCGACGGCCCGTCTCGACAAGGACCCGTAGGGAGAAGGTGTGCAGGAAAGTTAGGTCTCTCCGGACCCCCGGGTGCACCCCACGTCGGGGGGCGGGGTCCACCCCTCCTCTTCGGAAGTCGGAAACGGGTCCCACCCCCTTCCTCGTTCGTTGACTCTGACGTGTCTCTGTCCCTTCTCCTCCCCCACGGAGGACACCCGGCCCCCGGACCCCTGCGTCCGTCCCCTGTAGGTCCGTCTCCGGGTCCCGAGAGGCCCGTGTCTCGGCTGACCCCTCCATCCGCCGAGATCGGTCTCAGGAAGAACGAGGAACCTCGACGAGGAGTCTTGCCGTCGTCTCCACGGGGGTCTTCCATTCCCGCCAAGGACCTCCGACGTCCCCGTTGGGGACCTCGAGCTTCGACCAACAGAGCAAAGTCGACGGTCCGGAGTTCGTGCACCCAGGTCCAGTTAAAGGACCGTCCCGTAGACCGGGTCTAACGAAGGGAAAACCATTTTTCATCAGGCTCAATAAAGAGATGACGGCTCTTGTCCGACTCGAAGTCCTTAAGACACTGTTACCGTCCCTGGCTCAGAGGAGAAGCCTCCTGAACCCGGTGAAGGAGGGACCTAAGGTCGCGTTCTGCTCCCCACGGCTGTGGTGGGCCCGTCTTCCCCACGAGGTCGGGGTCTTTCGGGTCTGACCCTCGTCTCCGGCAGGTGGGTGCGGAACGGACCCGACCGGCCTCGGTTCCACCCGACGGTCGGGTCGACGGTCGTCCTCCTGTCGCTCTCGGTCCTACCGATACTCGGGCCCGGCCAGGGGATTCGGAGACGCCGTTCTCCGCCGGAGACATCAGGACCGGGTGTGTGTCCGGTTGACCCACACCCGCAGACGTTTCCGGTGGACGTCTGTCCGGGTCATGAGGCACCGGACTTCCTCCGCGCACTATAATATCGACACCCACGGGGCACCGTCCGCCCGGTCGCGCCACCGGGACACCGGGACCTCCCACCTCCGCGACCGGGTCCACTCCAACCACCTTTGACACAACCCACCCCTCTGGGTTCTGTCGTCCTACACCATCCCTACCCAGAGGACTTGGGCCTCGAGGTCGGGGGTGGGGAACAGAGACGGCACAACGTCCCCCCGGGCCGGCTGGTGGTGTGACTGGCAGAAGCACAGCCGGGGCTGGTCCAAGACCCGGTGTGTCCACATGTCGGGACGAAGAGCGCGACAGTGGGAGGCGTCGAGGTCGCAGGGGAGCCCCATGTGGGCCATGAACGCCGGGCGGGTCCGCCGGCAGTCGGATTGGGGGCGTCCTCAGTGGGTCATCTAGAGCCCGAGCCCGAGCCGGTCTCGGGCCGTCACGTCTTCGTCCGACAGAGGCGACCGGTGGACCTCCGCGCCCCCCTTCGACGCCCCCCTCTACTCCCCGTCCGTCACCAGGCAGTAGAGGGCCTTCCGGTGGAGGGCGTGACCCTCCGCGACTTCCAGGCCCCCGAGTCGTGTGTCGCACCTGACCCCGAGCTACTTCGCCTGCGCCCACGACCACCGTAATCGGGTCGCCTACTGTGTCAGCGTCGCCTACCCCAACGGTACCTCTGGGTGGAGGACGTCCAACCCGTCCCTGAGGTGCCAGACGACCACGTTCCGTGACTCTCGTAACAACAACTCGTACTCCCAGAGGTAGACCCCGTCCACCGCCTTCCGAGCCCCCACCTACTTGCTCTCGGCTCCCAACAACCACTACAGGTCGAACCAGTCGAGCCCGTCCAACTGGTCCCGTTTAAACAGCTATCTCTGATCGAGGAGGTACAACAAGTCGGGGTCGAGGAACTCCACGTCGTACAACCGTTTCAGGGGCCCGGGGTGGGCGACCTCACCCAAGAACAAGTCCAGATCCTTGAACTCGGGGCCGTGGACGAGGTCGCGGGCGGCCCCGTGTGCCCGGTCGGCCAACAGTATCTTCCTCTCCGAGAGATCCGAAACGTCGGGGAGGTCCCGTATCAGTCTCTAGAGGGCGTCCAAGTACGGGCGGTCGTGGTCCGACGCGTCCAACCGGTCCCCGGCCTTCAAGTACAGGTTCTACCGTAGGTGGAACAACGGCGGCTAGTACTCCTAGAGATCCGACCCGTCGTAGAGCTTGGTTGCCGACAGGTGCCGGGCGTCGTCCAACCTCAACTCCACATCGGCATCCTCCAACGGCTCGGGACGCTTCCGGGACCCCCGCTACGCCATCTCGACCAACACCAACTCTATCTCAAGGACGTCCGACCGGTCGGGGCGCTTCGACACCAGGAGGTCGGCCCAGTCGACCAAGAGGAGGTCCACGTCCGAGTCGTCGACCCCGTCCCGTGCCTCTAGTGTCAGAGCCCCCAGACTTTTCGACAAGACCCTGTCCAGGTCGAGGCACTCTAACCGGTCCATCGGGTCAAGTGGGACCAGGTGCGCCTGCTACGACAACGAGACGTCTTCGTCCCAGACGCACGGACGTCCGTCACGACCCCCCTGTCGGCAGTCCTTATCCAGTAACGTCAGGTGCCACCACCGGAGCGCCATCCTGCTAGCCCCCCATATGGTCCCGGCCTAGACCGTCCGTGTGGGTCCCCCCGTCCCGTGTACGGTTCGATGGTGCCCGTGTCACCGTCACCGTGGTCGGTGGGTACGATCGTTTTCCCCCCGGTGCTCCTCGGAGTACCACCTCGACGTCCCGTCCCCTGGTAGGTGTTCTTCTCAGACCGCAGGGTCACGAGAACCGTCGAGTCGTCGGGCCGGTCCTGGGTCCCTTGGCGGGGGGGTCCCGTCAGTAAGATACGTCCCTGCCCTCCCGTGGTAAAGGACGGGAGGACCCTTGTCGCGAGGTAGGACCAGATGTCCACGGCCCAGACGAGAGAGCAGTCCCGTCGGACCTTCCCCTCCTGTGTCTCAATTCCTCCCAAGTTTCCTAGACTTAGATGGGGGAGGAGGGTGCAGAGGGGCCGATCTGAGTTCTCCGGCTTCCTGTTCTGCTCGGTCCCGAGGACTCAAGGTAGAATGTTGTGAAGTCGAAAGAACAGGAAAAGAGCGTAGACGACCCCCTCCCTGACCCTCAGAAGTCCCTTCCTCGTTCTCTAACTCGGAACCTTCGAAGGCCCTATTGAACCCCTTCCACACACACACACCTCCTCTCCCCCACCGACCTTAACGACAGTAGAAGTCTCAGGAAGACTCGGGTCTCTCTGCTCTTCAGCTAAAAGGTCGGACGGAGAGAAGAGGGGAGTGAGGGAGGGGCCGACTCATTTACCTTTATTCACTATTAAAAGTCTGTAGAGAGACTTGTCACACCCATCTCCCAGCGTCTCGGTTAAGGTCCCATTCGAGGATTCTGAAACTTTCAACTTTCCGTCACCCGGGGTTGGGACACGGGTCTGGTCGACCCCGTCACCCCACCAGCAGACCCCAGACGAATCCGACAGGACCCTACCTCCGGCCGAAACAGAAAACGGTTAAAGGGATGGACCTCGATCTCGAAAAGGGAAGGGGTCGTCGGACCGGTTCGACGATCCTCCTTCTCCACCCAAACTCGGACCCAGACTTGAGAAGTCAGGACGTGCATTCTGGAATCCACTAGACCGGAGGCGTGTAAGAGGATCGATACCGGTGGTATGACTAAGTGACGTCGGTTATAAGACCCGGTTTCAGTGGGAGCTGTAAGTGGGCAGAGGAGGAGTGCCAGAGGGTCTGTTGAAGGTGAACCAGAACTTTTGAGTTGGATTCCGGTCAGTGGTGGATGTCTTTCGACGAAGAGTGGGAGACGTGTGGACCTTCCGATTCCCGGACCGAGGACGGGAGGGTCACGGGAGACGAAAGAGGGCAGTGTCGGGACTAGTGTGGCACACCTTTACAGAGAGGTCGACCCCTGGACAGAGTGAGTAGGGTAGTACGAATGTCGGGTCTCGTCTCCGGGTCCCTCCCAAATAATATATTTAGTCAGAGACATCGGGGTCCCGAGGAAAGGGGTCCTTCGACCCAGGAATGGCGATGGGGGTAGATCTTGGGGTCGGTGACGACAAGGAGGAAACGTCCACACCTGTTAGGTCACATCTAAGAGACCTTGGGTCCCGGGCCGACGTAGTGGGAACTACGTTCAGGTCGGAACCGGATCTTGGTTCTACCCCTTGATCTCCTGAGTAGATTGAGGTCTCACCTCCAGACTGACCCATCAAAAGGTCGACGTCCGCAGTCCCCTCGTGTGCCAATGATTTGTGGACGTTAAACGGTCTGGGGTTCTGACACGTACGGAATAGAGTAAATTGGTAGTATTTCTCAGATATTCTATACGTAATTATGAAGGTCAAAGGTCTACTTCTTTGACTCCAAGTCTCTACCAATTTCTCAAACCGAGTTCGGTGTGTCGACGGTTCACCCTTCTCAGTCCTTAGGTCTCGCACACGGAGAATGTGACAGGAAGAGACGGGGTGTAGACCGGGCTGGGTTAGGACCTGTGGGACTCGACGGGACCGGCGACGTCGTCGTCCGACCCACGGGTAAACACAGGGGGCTCCTCTACTGATGAACGGTCCCTCGATACCCTTCGACCCTCGACGCAGAGGGCAGTGGAAGGTCCGTCCACGGAGAGTCAACCGGTCTCCGCGAGAAACGGAAGGAGGAGGGTGAAGGTCCTACGACCCCGACCCTCCCCTCGTCAACCTCCGGAGGAGACTCGTCCCCGCGCCGTGCGGACAAATGTAAACTGATGAAGGGTGGAAGGAGACGTCGATAAAGACTTCCACCCTTTTGTCGTACTGAATTTTACGTGTCTCCAAAACGCACCCCCCCCACACACATGTGACTGTGCATTTTGAGTCCCGTTTGTTTGTGTGCACGTGTCTTCGTACGTGGGGAGGTAGGTGCACGTCTCCCCTCGGTCCCCTGGAGTCGTCGGCTCCGGCCGCTCGCCTCCAGTCCTCCTCCCCACTCCTGAGACGTCACACGACGCACCCACGTCTCCTTCGCCCCGACAAGGACAGCACCCCGATCCTGACTAGCACGGCGTCTCCGTGTGGTCTCCGGAGACGAAGAACGGGTCCGGACTGAACTCTCTCGTGACGACGACGACGCTTCCGCGAAGTCAGCACAGGCTGAGACACGCTGGGGTGTCTGCCGTCGGGTGGTCCGAAGGGGCAGGGACCCTAAGAGGTCCGTTCTTGTGACCTCACCCAACGGTAAAGGAAGACCGTACTTCCACTTTTCATTTTCACTTCAGCGAGTCAGCACAGGCTGAGATCGCGGGGGTACCTGACGTCGGGTGGTCCGAGGAGACTGGTACCCTAAAAGGTCCGTTCTCATGACCTCACCCCACGGTAACGGAAGAGGCTCTCTCGTGATGGATGGTCGTTTGTCTAGAATGACAATGAATGGTGAAGGATGGTCTCGTGAAACCCTTTTCGACAACGGAAGAGACTCGTAGACAAGGAATCATATCTTACTCGAACAGTAATGCTAACTTCCTCGACCCACGCCACGTGTGTCTCGAGTCATTCAGAATCAAGAGACGTAGGGGGTCCTACCCCTCCGTGGGGTCGAGGTCCTGAAGAATCTCCCCCATCTTCAACCCAGGATCCTGAAATGGTCAGGGATACTTCGAACGGGTAACACCCGGGTAACAGTAGGGGTCCACCCTACCCCTAGACCCCCGTCTTGATTTACGGTGTGGAAATTCTCACGGTGAGACCGTCCTGGTTTTTACGTTTTACTAATCCTCTCGGGTTCTGTCGAGAACTCCCCTCTCTCCCGACGTCACCCACCTCTCCCGGGACTCCGGGACTGGCTCAGGGTCCGAGGAGGAGGTCGCGGAGACAGGACCACGGAGAAAGACGACTACGTGTTGCCACACTTCGGTGAATTTTCGAGTAAATTTTACAAGTCTTTATGTGGAAAAGGAGGTGGGGTCCGAGTGGGGGAAGGAACGGGGACACCGATCCGACCCCCCACTCGGCCGTAGATCTCTCCCCGTCGCCGGTCTACGGAGTGCAAGTGTACGTGGAGACCGGGGCTACGAACCGTTTCTGTTCAGGAGGGGTAGCGACGACTCGAGTGTCGGGGAGGGTCCTATCTTGAGTCTCGACGGGTGAGTGGACGGTAGTGGTGAATTCCGACAGAACGTGTACCGGGTGAGTACGTCCGAACTAATCGTCAAAGACGGCCCTCGACGTCTCTTTCGATTCACAGAAAATAGATATTAGAGGAGCCCACTCGTTCTCAAGTCTAATAGTGCACATACGAAAGGGGTTCTCGACCTAAAGTTCGAGAGCCACCGTCCCCGGCACAGTACGCACAAAAACACAGGGGTGCCACGGGTCACATCCTGACTCACATGTCTCCCATGACCACTCACCTATGTCTCTCGCTTCATACATTAAGATAGTTAGGACACACCTCCGTCTCTTCCTTCTCTAATAAGTCAGAAACGTCGTCTTCGTTGACTCCGTGGATCTCCAATTCACTGTACAGCCTCCAGTGTACCGAAGACTGCACCACCCCAGTCTTAAGTCTGGGTCCACAGACCGAGGTATTGGACGGAGGGACCGAGTGCCGAGTGACGGACCGTCTTGCTACGGTCGACCTGTCCTCGTCTTACGTCCGGACCACCAGGTCGTTCGGACGGAGTCACCGGTCGGGGAGTCCCTACTGGACTGAGAGACGGGTAGGAGGGACTGCCGCTGGACTCCCCTAGGAGCCCGTGGTACGGAACGAAGGATCGATGTCCCTGAGGGGATCCCTGTGTGTCTCTTCGGGGACGAGGCGACACACCACCGTGTCTGGAGTCCGACGGAGACCTGACCCCCGACCCCCGACGACACGCGTCTGACGACGTCGGACCCGGAAGTCACTCCCCCTGCACCCCGTAGTTCGGGTTCTCTTCTGTCCTCGTTTCGAAGAAAACCTTTTCGACCGAGACACTCGGGACTACCTGGGGGAGAAGGTCCGTCGACGAGACCTGGATCGTCTTTCATACCTTACCTGAGGTGTGTGAAGGGTGACTTGGGGCTAGGAACCGTTTCGTGGCTTACTTCTTAAGACCTCTTCGACCGCAGTCTCCGTCTCGCCTGTAAGAGGGCAAAGAGACCGAGTCGTGTCGGTCCCCGAGGACGGTCGTCTGTCGCGGCGAGGAGGTCTACCGGCACCCACGTCTCGCCGAGACAGGGGGTGTCGGGCGGGGGGAGGAACGTCGGGTCGGGGGGACCCGACCCTCGAGAGTCCTCCCTCCTCGTCGTCCGTCACTAACTACCGGACCGGAAGTGACGTCGAAGTCACGGCCCCGGGGGACTCGACGCCTCTGTCTACCCGTCGTATTAACTCACATCGCAACTATTTGAGGCCGGAGGAGTGGTCGTCTATTCGAGACCCACCCCCCTGTACTCCCCGCCCCCCCGTCACGAGGTAGACATGTGGACCGGGGACTCTCGAGGGGGACCCTCCCCTCGTACCGGGAGCGAGGGCGGGGGGTAAATTAGTGTCTGTTGGTCCTGGAGTCCCGACGTCCTCCGGAGTCGCAAATAGATCAGAAGGTCTCAGACTTAAGGTATTTATTGAATACGTTTCCTCCTCGCCACTTCGTCTTCCTTCGACCGGAGACGCGAGTCCAAACTCAAACCGAGACAGTGAGACACGTTGGAACCCGTTTCAGTCACTGGGCTCGTCCCTCCACTCCTACTCTGGGAGAGTGTCTCGACGACACCCCTCGGGCCTAGTTCCAGACCCTGTACGGACAAGCACCGGGAGTACCGGGGGAGGAGGGTAGAATCGAGGATGAAGAGTTGAGAATGGAAAACATCATTTGAAAAGGAAAGAGAATAGGTCCATATTATTCTCTCGTGTATTTACCGTGTTTAGGGTTCACACGTCGGACTAATTAAAGCTGTAATCATCTATGGTGATATTGGTGGGGGCTTGTTCTTTGTTTATGAAGGTTCGGGAGGACTCCAAGGACACACTGCGAAGGGTCAGTTGCAGGTCGAGGGTGGACCTCATCGGCAACAGGGTGGACTGAAACAGTGGGAGTCAGTTGAAGTAGAAAAGTCGTGTCTTAAGGGGAAGGAAGGGGTAGTGTTGAGTTTTGGTGCCGAGACCTTTATCAACTGAGACCGAGATCCCTTGAGGTCTTGGAGTCTGAACTTTAAGTGAATTAAGTGGGAGGACGAAGTGTCCCAGAGTAAGAATTAGTCACTAGAGGTTCTTCCCTCTAAGGAGATAAAGAGAAAGAACTAGATGTCAAATGTAGAATCTCAGGGGAGACCCCAACCTTGGGATACCGGGTTTGGGTACTCACGATACGACGGAGCTCCGTTTCCGTTCTACTCGAGGACCGGGGTGTGTAGGGACCGTCGGGAAGGGGTTTCGGGACGACCCAGACCCGGACGAGAACCCCGTCGTGACGATCGGGGGAAGACGACGGTCTGGATATCTATAAGACTACTGTCTCAGACGCCGTGGTCCGTTCCCCTGTTCGCCCCCTCGCCGGTCTCTCCTCTCTGGGTCCGGTCTGAGGGACAGCGACGGGGTCCGGGGAGGTGGATGGGTAAAGTCTCCGACGGGTGTGAGTTACCCGGGGTTCGGGTTGTGGAGGGTGGTTTGGACGAGTCCGTGGGTGGTCAGAGGTCCTGACCTTTAGAGACGGTGGAGCTGGGAGAGGGCGGAGTGTGCACGGGCGGTGTCACCTGTACGAATGCAAGGGAAGAGTAGTGAACAGAACTGAGAAAACCACAGAGGAAGAGTCGGGACTCACTGGGAGAACAAAGGTTTGTGGAGTACGAGGGGAGTTTGATCTGGACGATAAAGGAAAGGAAGGAGTCCGGAGCGTGATTGACCGTTTTGGAGAGGGGTCGAAGTTGACTGTTTGAGGAGAGGTCAGTATTTTTGGGTAGGGTTTACGGTGAAGGAACACTGTACAAGGGTCTCAGGGAGGCTCCTTCCACCAGTACGGGTGGCGTCGGGGACCTCGGGCCTTGTTTGGAGGTGACATTGTCGTAGACAGAATGGCGGTAAGTCATCGGACAAAAGAGTTGGTCCTACGGTCAAGGACCTCCTTCCCTACCAAACCATGACTAAAAACAGAAGAGTCTTGGATCCCGTCACATCTCCCACCCTCCACAAATGTCGGTAGTTGATACTCGCCGTTGGGTAATCACCCAGGACTTTTGTCAGATTTCACCTATTGTTACACGTAATTTTTTTACTTTATCTGTTATCTCACGCACCATGCGTCGATCTCCTTCGTTACAAAATTCTTTGCAAAAAGAAAGACAAAATATGTGCGTGTGTGTGAACGTGTGTCAGTCTTAAGTATGTAAACATACGTTTTAGTATGTAAAAACGGGAACTCAGCGTCGATATTCTCGAACCTTTACTACTCAGACGTCCCGGAGAGACTGACTCCACTCAGGGAAGTTGAGAGCAACTGTGGTGTCCTTCCTACTATATTTAGTCACAGTCTCCCTTCTATGTTGTAAGGACTCACGAAAGACATACGGCCTAATGATAAACAACCGGGTAATCTATGGAGTAGGGTGGGAAGGTTGTAGGGACATTCACCCATGAAAAATCTTCTCTTTGGAGTTGAGTCACCTCGGGTCCCTAGTCTGGGTGCAGGGTGTCGAGCCTACACCTTCTCGGGCTCACCTTGGGCCACCGTGGAGTGTGTGGTCGGGAAAGACGAAGGTACTAAGACCACGGTCTTCGACAAGGTTCTCACCTTCTACGACCCCTCTGACCTCCTCTCGTCCCTACTTTTGCCCCCCGTAGAGAACCCTTTTCCTGCTCCAGGAGGACAGGTGGGAACGGGAGAAAGGGTGAAACGTCACTCTCCTCAGTGACAAGGTCATTTTTGGAAAAGGACTGAACCCTCCCTTCCCTAAACAAAGGTCTTTCTTTATAGACGTAGAGGTCCAGAGACCTGACCGGAACCTGAGAGCCCCTGGAATCTAATCCAGTCGGTAAGTTTTCTTCCGAAACCTCAGTCAGTCGTGGACTTAGGACCACTGGAATTCCTAGGGAGGGGTCCGAGGAGGAGCCATTGTCCCCTCTCTGGAGGGAGTACCCCCTTTAAACTTTCTCCACTACGGACGGTTCGCGGACCGTAAGTCACCTCGGGAGAAGGTGAAGGTAGAGGGACCCAAACAGACCCGGTGTCAGAGGTCGAAGGTCCGGGGGGTGCATGGTCCGGACGGGGTCTGCCGAACGGATACCGATACACGAGGGATCACGTCCGTCGGGAAGGTAGAGTCCGACTGTGAGGAAGAACCACCTCGACGGGAGAGGAACCAGTTGAGATTCGTGAGGGACGCCGAAGGTTAGTCCCAAGATAAAGATCAGAAGTCCTGAGATCTTCCGAGACCTTGAGTCAGGTGAATATCTAGTGGTTACAGACTGTGGGAGTGGGTTGTTTGTCGAGTGAGAAGAGCCGACCCCACTCGTCGAGGAGGTAACGGGTCCACGAGGAACCTTCTCAGCTCTCCGGGAACGATCGGCGCGACGTTTACAGAGTCGCACTGACGTCGAGTGTCTGTAAGACGTGACCGGGGGTCGGGTCCCCCGTCGGTTCCGGTTCGCGGCTGGAAGTCGGAGAGGGCGAGGGCGGGACATTAACGGGGACCCGTCGTAAAGTCGTCACCCAGGGACTCTCGGTCCACGTCCGCCTTCCTCCCCCTCCGAAGTCTCTCTCCGTTCGTTACGAGAAAGGACGGGGGACAAGACGTGTACGTCCCCGGAGCGGGTCTTCAGGGAGAGCGGCGAGCACATGGAACCCTTAAGAGACCCGAGAGTCAAGTGTGACAGGAAGAGACTTCAGAAGGTAATGGTGGGGGTGGGGGTCGATCAATTAGGGAACGAGAAAAAGAGTAGCCCCTTGGGTGCAGGTCATGCTACGAGTCGAGGACACAGTCTGACGCTCGGAGAGCTCCCGTTGAGACACTGAGCACACGGTTCTTGATTCCCCCTCTCTTCCACACGTGTCACCCCCACGTGGCGCTCCCCACGGACCCCCCGCCCGAGCCCCGACGCCTCTTTCTCCGTCTCGGTTGCCCCTTGTCTGGTCAATGTGTTCCTCTTTCCGGTTTCGAGAAGATTGCCTTTTTCTTTTACTTTAGTCTTACTTTTAACTACTCCGCCTCTCTTTTCCTCTGAGCAAAGTAGTCGTCCAAACGGTCTACTTCGAGGCTCTATTTACCGCACAGCCTTCCTCGGAGCCGGGGACACCCCGAGTGGCGGAGGGGAGGGACAGTCGACAGAGCCTGTCCGGACGCTCTGTCTACCGACGTCGACTCGGGGTGCCACCCGGGGGACGTTGGCTGACGTCACTCGCGTCGGACAGGCGCACCGGAGGAGGTCCGGGCGGGACGGGTCGGACCCGAACGGGGGAGGGCCCCGGGAGGGGCAGGGGACGAAGGGGCGAGTCAGTCGTGGGGGAGCAGGGCGGGGCTGACGTCAGCCGGGCGTCTCTCGGAAACAGTCTCCGGGGAACACTGGACACGGACGTAGGTGAAGAGACATCAGTCCCGCCCTCGTCTCCAGTCTCGGGCCGCGCCCTGTTCTGACCCAAGCGTCAGACCGGACCTGGCTGGACCCCTACGCAGGAGAATGACGAGGTCTGGAGCCCGGGGAGTGGACACTTGACCCCCGACCCGATGTCTTACGAAGATTTCGACCCCAGGGACCTGACCGTGGTAGACGTAGTGGACCTCTCAACAATCGGTACGTCTAAGAGTTCGGGTGGTGTCTGGAGGTCCTACCCTCCCACCCCGGATCAAAGTGGACCGAAACTCGTTTGGGAGGTCCACGGAGGTTACCCGAGGTACAACCTCTTGACGACCCGACCTATTAGAGATTCGGGGGCGGGGGTCGACTCGGATCTTAAGACATTTGTTCTTGTCACGGTCGACCCTTACGAATTAATTTTGAGGCCCATACTACTCGACTGCCCATGGTACGACTGTCCATTCCCAACTCATAAGGTCTGGGGAACGTGGAGACAAGACCGGTGTTCCTTTGAGAGATGGGTTACCCGTAATTATCTCAGCGCTGACATACTATCGTGGTACCCGTCGATCCCCATGTTCCAGTACCCCTCCCGTCCACACTAGTGTCTAATCTTTTGTGGGGTGAGATGATTTCGTACTATTCTCAACAGTGTCTTCATGGATGGTTCCCGTTGTCCCTGTACCAGGTCTCCTCTTTTGTGTTAAGACGGAGTACTCCCTGTGCTCGTTTTTAAGTCTCCTTTAAAGGGTTTCAGTAAGTTAATACGTGTTTTTTATCCATCTAGACTTCCAGACTTTACATATTTCAACAAAAACAAAAAAATTTTGTGTTCGGAGGGCCCCTTTACAGATTTAGTTGTCCAATTGTCTACGTGTCTACTCCTTTCTCACCAGGGGGAATCAAAGGCTCTCACGTCCACCACACTTCTCTAGCCTTGTCGTCCGACCTCGGTCTTCCCTGTGCCAAGCGTCTGTCTCCCGTACCTTCCGGCACGGAGGGCATCGGTAGTTGTTGTTATGAGGAATACTGTGAGTGTGGAGCGTCAAATTTAAGAAGGTGGAGGTACTAGGACACACAGAGTGTTATCCGACCGTTCCAGTATCTACAGTAGTGAGGGTAAAATTACCTTTCTTATAATTCACTGAACGGGTTCTAGTATATCGTTCGTTCATTTTCGGTGCCGAAAATCGATTTTCTGTGACACAAAGGTTTAGGTCTAGATAATAGGGTCTCCCTGTCGTTACAACTATTACCATCGGTAACTGACTCCTGAGAACCCGACCCGAGACTGTACTCACGAGTGTGAGTTACGAGTTTTGGTGTCGTTCTATTCCCCTAATGATCGGGGTAAAGTATCTACACTCTCCTATATAGGGAGCGGGTTCTTGTAGGTGGACCACTTCGACCCTCAGTTTGTTCCAGACCGCCGACGGTCACGGGAGCGAGATTTGGGACTAGGGTGTCGTGGGAGGAGGTCGACGGGGACGGGTCGAGAGAAGTCCGGGTCTTTTCTTACCTTCCAAAGGTCGACTAGTTTAAGGGGGCTCACACCCGGTCGGGCTCTCTTTCTTTGACCGGGGACTGGATTCGACTTATCGGGAAGACCCTCTCCTTCCGGGATAGGTTGGACCGTCCCGGAAGAACGGAGGTTCGGGTAGTCACGGAAGACTCGGGGTGTCTGGACGACCCCCTGGTGCCGGAAGATCCCGGGTCCCGGACCACCTCCCTTTGCGAAGGTAGGGTACTAGTTATAGTCCGTATTAAGTCACTGACGTCGTTCATGTTTCCTCACATCCAATTTAGTTATAAATCTTCGAAGCTTTACTTTGATTAATTCTCGTTCCGAATTACTAAAAATGACAGACCCTCATTTTTTCTGTTTTTCGGACGGAGACAAAGTACTAAGGTGGAATCATCGGACATTAGGAAACCCTTCTCGCCTCCCACTTTTCGCTAGGCTCGGTCGGGGCGAAAGACGTAACGTCCTCTCCCCTCGTTGAGCAGGAACCACCTCCTTCGGTGTCTCCTCTCATACCCACCCTTCGTGTCCTGCGTTCGTCGCAACGTCTTCGATGACCCGGGATTGCCTAACTTGACACGGGGGTGTTTTCTGTGCTGCGTCTGGATGAGGACCTAGGGCCCCGATACTGGAATTAAACCTTTGTCCCAGAAACGTCTCCATTAGTTCATTTCTACTCCAATATAATCCAATCCCACCTGGGATTAGGTTCATTCTTCTCCATTTGAACCTGTGTCTGTGCCTCTGTGTCCCTCTTAAGTTACTCCACTGCTTCTTACGTTAACTTCGAGACGTCGAGACTCGGCGACTTCTGTCGTGGTCCCCGACCCTTCCTTGGAGGGGAGGTCCGACGTCTTTCTGATGCGGGACGGCGGGACGGTTGGATGGCTAAAGTCTAAAGGTCGGAGGTCTTGAGCTCCGCTAATTCAATGAAAACCAATTCGATAGGTCAGATGAAACATCATGAAACTATACCGTCGAGGTCGTTTGACTGCCTCTTCCGTTACCGTGGGGCGAGGTCATGAGAACGGACCTTTTAGGGTACTTGCCTCCTCGGACCATCCGACGTCAGGTACTCCAGTGATTCTCAGCCTGTACTGACTCACTGAAGTGAAAAGGAAAAGTGAAAGTACGTGACCTCTTCCTTTACCGTTGGGTGAGGTCACAAGAACGGACCTCTTAGGGTCCCTGCCCTCTCGGACCACCCGACGGCAGATACCCCAGCGTGTCTCAACCTGTGCTGACTTCGCTGAATCGTCGTCGTCGTCGTCGTTTGACTACGACCCTAGGATCTTAGACCGACAGTGAGATGGTGAGTGATTGACATGTTCGAACCGTTTTATGAATTAGAGGTACTCGGAGTCAAAAGTGACGACTTTTTACCCCTATTCTGAGCACGGAAGACAGTAAACAGGTCTCTAGACCAAATCTAGATTACTTTTGTACTCACACTTTATACGATACCCGACACGATATGGTGGATCCGAATTGACGATCACCTTTTTTTAGACCCTTACTGAGTCCTCAGGAGACAGTTTACCCGTCCTTCCAGGAACGGTCGAGTGTCCCGACCAAATTTTTAGGTTAACCTAGTGTCCACACTCCACAGAAACGGAGTAATCTTTATAATATATGTACTTTCCCTAAAATAAACAACGGGTGAACCGGGATCTAAAGAATAGACATTTTACTTTCCCAACCTGTTGTAACTCTATAAAAAAGATTTAGTTAAGGAATATGTATATATACAACTATATATAAACTATATATACTTATATAAATTTCATGATGTGGAACCGTAGGATTGAAGCAAGAATAGGGTCGTCGGGTCCTGTTACGTCTCTCCCCGGTCGATGCACGACACCACTCTCTGTCCTCACGACCCGAAACGTGGGAAAACGGGGGATAACGGAGTCCCTCCTTGGGTTCGGGAAAAGGAGACAGGAGTGAGTTCGAATGGTCCGTAGTTTCCTTGTCCTTTGGTGCGTCCGTCGTTTATTTGAGAGATAGCTAGTACTCTACCGACCGTAGGGTTCAGGTCGACCGAGTCTCGACCAGTTGAATTTATTTGCAAGGATTACTAGGCGAGCATGAATTGCGATCTCGACACAGAACAATTTCGTGTTACTTTGTCCCCCGGCTGGCGTCCCGACGAGACAGCCCCGGAGCAGGTCCCGAGGTCTCCCACGTCGAGAGTCCACTGGAGAGTCGTAAAACCTTCCTCGACGCTAAACGTCGCCACCCCAAGAGTTTACCGCCCTGGTTGGAAGGACGGCATACTGCCGGTTATAAGAAGGGTCTACCCGTAGTCACACCACTCACTCGTAGACAAACGTGCGGGAGTGCCCTTCCCTTTGTAATCGTCGCGGTGTACTCTTAGCGGTGATCCTCCGTCAGTGGACCCTAACTGTGGTGCGACCACCAGTGGGGTGGACGTCGTGTGGTAGAGGTAGTTATAGTGGGGGACAACAGCAGGAACAGGAGCCGACACTAAGGTCCTGGGGGAGTGAGTGACAGTAGTGGTGCGAAGTGACACTCGTGGAAAGTGGTCGTAGTAGTAGGGACGTGGGCGACGGAGTCCATTCGTGGGACTGGTCGGACTCTAGACAAGTCCAAGTAGAGACACTGAACGTGTGGTGGACTTTCTCCATACCTAAAACGGTAACCCTTCATGTCTACTCTCGGATATTCCGATTGCACTCACCTAGGTGTACGTGTGGGATTTTCGTCGCACTGACACCTGCACACTGCGTGTGTGTCTCATCGCCCCCTTCCCTTCGCCCCGACCCTCATGTTTGTCCGCTGTCCGTTGGTCTCGAAGCGTAAGAGGAACCCCCTTTATTTTTACTATTGAGAAACGGAGGACAATAGAGACAAAAAGTTGAGACCGACGTGGTCTCTAAGTATACTCCTAGAAAATTTTATATGAGTATAGACGTAGAGTGAGGTCTGGTTAATTTGGTCAGAGACCCCCATGTCACGTCCGTACCTTCCTTTTGAGGAGTCTTAAATAAACGTACATTTCAAATGTATTTTTTGATTAGGCATTTTATTTCAACTTGAGGTACCAACAACTTCGTGAATCCCTTTTACATGATTATGGTCGTTAAATGAAATTTTACGTCCTTTTTATTCTACCTAACTACCTACCCTCCTCTACTATTTCGTCACAGCAGGTTCCCATTACCGTCTTAGAGCCATCACCCACATACTGACGAGTGACAATTTAAGGTAGTTGAAACGACACTATGTTATAAATTGTAAAAAGTATTATTTCATACCAAAATGACTCTTTGTGACGTAAATTTCCTTTTAAGGTATTCGTTCACTCGAAGAGAAAGGAGGTGGGAGGTACACACTTTTTTGTAGGATGGGAAAAGAGAAGTCTGAGTGCCTGAGATGGTCGCAGAGGACCGGGAGGGACCCAGAACCGTGTGTGTCTGTTCCCATAAACCCACCCGTGGTCCCCTCTACCTCGCCGACGGACATCCTCGCCCACCGACCCCTCTATGGCCGACGGGTCCGGAGCTCCCCGACGGGGTTCACGGTCCCGCCCCGGGTCCTGGTGACGGTGCGACCGTCCGGTCGAGACAAGACGAGTCACAGGGGTCCAGAGGGGAACGATTTCGGAACCAATCGCAAGAACCGTCCCTAATTTGGGAAAGGGTCCTTGTGGTCCCATATGACATCACACACACACACACACACACACACTCACACCGCCCCGTCTGTGACACCCGTCCCCGGTCCGGACACCACACACACACACACTGACACACACAGACCACACACACACAGCACACACACACACTGACGCACACAACACACACACACACACACATACAGACCACACACACAGCACACATACACACTGACACACACACAGACCACACACACACACACAGACCACACACACACACACACACCACACCCCCTGCGACGCCCGTTCCCGGTCCGGAGTAGACATACGAGGAGGTCCGGCCGAACGGGACGACCCTCTCGCGGTACCGTTGTGGTGCGAGAAATTTGTGTCCTCAGACACGACGGTAGCGTTTCGTCGTAATCCGTTAAATTAATTCCTCGACCGCCGTCTGTTTGAAACACTCAATTTCCGTAAAATAATTTAGGGTAACATAATACGTCGAGTCAAGGGGGTCCTTGACGTCTCGACCCCCTCCTGTCTCCTCTTAAACGACCGCAAAGAAGGGAGAAGAAACGAAAAAAGACCGGGGGAAGACGAAGTACTTACGTAAGTGACTCGCATCCCGGGGACCGGCACTGACGGACAGGGGGCCCCGGGGTCGTGGTCCGGGGCCGTCTCTCGGACGGCCGACGTCAGACCCGCCACCATGGTGTCCCGGTCCGGAGGTTGGGGTCGGAGCCGTGGATGCACCGTGGGTCGCGTCCCGAGGGGTGTGTCCTAGAGTGTCTTAGCGGGGTTTGGGAACCTCATCCTTGACGACCGTAAGGGTGCGATATCTATTCCTTTGGTCCCGAAATTTTCCAACGTCTCGAACGAGTCCTAGACCATTCATCATACGTCGTCTCTTCGTTCGGGTCTGTCCGACGGACGTCTCCGAGGGCCAATCGAGGACTCCGACCACCACACAAGGACAAAGTCGGAGGTCTTGCCCAAGGTGACGGCCGCGGGTCGATCCTTTCATTAAGGCCCGACTTCGGCCCCACCCTTACCCCTGAGAGGTCCTCGGACCTGAAGACGGGGCGGTGCGGTCCTTATACACCCACACGGAGTGCGTTACAGTGTGGGTCCACCTGTGTAAGCCCCCAAGTTGGACGGAAGGACCGACGGAGGCCCTTCGACCGACCACCGTGGGCTTCGGTTCGGGTAGAGACAATACTCGGTTTCCAGTCCTTTCGTCCACTTTCCGATGTCCTACGACTCCGACCTACGCCCCAATCTTGAAGGACTACTGTCTCGCCAACCCCAATTTTTCCGTACTGAACGGTTCTTTGACGTAGAGTCGAGTAGACGGGGTTCACCCTCGGGTGGGTCCGGGGACCGGGGTCGACCTCCTCCCACGGACCCCGAACGTACGGGTGGTTCCTGGGGTGGAACACCGGTGGGAGGGGGGGGCGACCGTCGAGGGAGTCGACGAGTGAACACTCCCAGGGAGGTCACACTCTTCGGCCCGGGGCCGTCGAGACCCCCCCGGGAGGCAGGTGACCCCCCAGGTCAGCCGAGACCCCGGTGTCCCGACGGGAGGAGCCGGAGGGTCTCGACACGGGACGGGTCCTTCCCCACTTTGTGGACAGTGAGAGACGTTAGTCACGAGACGGCCGCGGACGGGGGTCCGGGCATCTGTCAGGAGAACCCGAGTGAAAGGAGTTAGGATTTGCTCCCCGTCGCCGTATGGAGAACAAGTTGATTTCGTCTACGTTTGGTTAAAGTGACTCCTGAAAAAGAGACGGCCCGTGAACGGGGAGTAATGGAGAAATTCAGGAGTCTTGTTGGTAATATAATAGGGGCAACACGTCTACTCTCTTGACTCCGATTTTCTTGAATTCGAAGAACGGGCTCTGGTCTGTTGGTCCTTCCCCGTTCCTGGTCACCAGAGTTGTCGGGGTAAGACATATAAATATTTGACTCTATATACGTACATCTCGAAGGGGTCACCGAGTCACCCGATTCTTAGGTGGACGCTACGTCCTGTGTGTCCTCTGCACCCAAGCTAAGGACCCAACCCTTCTAGGGGACCTCTTCACGCACCGTTGGGTGAGGTCATAAGAACGGACCTCTTAGGGTGCATGTTTCCTCGGACCTCCCGATGTCAGGTTTCCCAACGTTTCTCGACCTGTACTGACACACTAATGTCTGTGTGTATATACGTTCCTATACGCATACGTACACATATATACATATACGTCATATACCTTAATAATGTATCAATGTATATGTATTACCAAAAGTCTATATTAAGTACACGGTGTTTAAGTGTTAGTGTAAAATAGACTCTCCATTTAAATCACCGGTCTAAACGGTGGTTCAAGTTCCTACAAAATAATAATGGTTGTCCTTCGAGGAGAACCTTCCCCGTAGGTCGACAGACTCGTTTACCTCGGCCTCGACGTCCGGCCGGTACCCGAGGGGCCCTCAGTCACCCCGGGCGGAAGAGGGTCGGCGGCGGAAAGGAGTGGCGACGGGAGAGAGGAACGGGGAGAGGGCGGAACGTCCAGTAGGTAGTGAGAAGAGGGACGGGGGTGGTCGAGGCCTACGACGGGAGACCGACCCCCAGAGGAGACAGAGGTGTGGGAACGGGGGGGGCCGTCTCTGACCCGCGTCGACGTCAGGTCCAGTCGGGAACCTCTTCGGGGGTCTCCCCACCGGTACACACACGTCAGGTCCTACTGCCTCGACCGGCGTCACCCTCCGGGTCCAGATGAGACGGGGGTGCCTTTAGAGGGCTTCTTTGTCGTCGGGGTGGTGAATGGTTGATCCCCTCGAGGAGGGACTTGGGGTCTAGTGAACATTTTACCCCATTCTAGTAGGCGAGACTCAAAATCGTCCATGTTAGATAACCTGTGAATGAGACAGGACCCGGAAAGGGTTCCAAAGAGAGAAGAGACTGGGTGTACTTATCGGGAGACTCTCGCCGTCCATATCCGTGGCGTCCCCTTTACCCCCGAGTCTCTTCACTTCGGTGGCGGGTCCGGGGTGTCGACCGTGCACGTCTTCGGTGTTGGCACGGGTCGGGCACACTGCGACCCAGGACTGAGGAGTGTGGTACACGGTCCGACGTTCCCTCGGGTGAACACCTACCACCTACACACGTGTCACTGGGAGCTGGCTTTGGAGGTCTTACTGCCTTCGTCCCCAGAAGAGGGGTCGAGAGTGTACCGAGACGAGACCGGACCGGTCGAAAGAGGGTGACTGTATTCCTGCTCGCGAGGTCCCCGATACGGGGGAGGGAAGACGACCTCCTCGAGCCCGACGTGTGCACTCCCACGCACACACACGTATACACACCCCCGCTCCACGTATCGGCCGGTCCACTTGGTCGAGCCTTCCCTCGTCTATGTCTCCGATAAAACAAAAAAAAATGGTGACGAACGAGAGGACCCGAGTTCCGGACTCACCACGGTCGAGTAAAAGGGTCCCTTAATTGTTCCCTTACAAGAAAAGACATTATTACTATTTTTATTATTATTAATTGTGTCGACACCGAATATAAAGAGGTCGCAGAGAGAGGGGTCTAGAGTTTTGAGACCCGTTTGTCGTTTAGACGACCGAAAGGTCAGCATGGACGCTCGGACCCTTCGGAACCCGGGACGGTCTATAGGACAGAGGAGGTCGGCCCACCGTTCCGTCCGCGTGTCCTCTGACAGACAAGGTCTTCGACGGGGGAGTCCAGCGATCGCCTCGACCCTTTCCTGGGGGCCACGGGACGGAAGAGTGAGGAAGGGTAAGACCCGAGTGGGACACGGGTCCACTCGTCCACTCCTTCCTTCACCCCACAGTCGGCAGAAACGGGTCGGACCTTTCCACTGGGGGAGAGACCCGAGGATTGTGTCCCCGCGACGGAAGCCCTCCTACCGGGGGCGAGGAGGTCGGTTACCTCGGTGCCGGTCGTCCAGACTAGGGACGTCTCTTTCCGACTACCGAAAAAGACCAGGGTCGGTCCTCAGTAATGTGTGGTTTACAGATCAAATTTGTTCACTAATCCGTCGAGATAATGTTCGCGTGCACGAAGGGCGGTCCCTCCCTGTCCTTGAAGGTTTCCACCGGCTCCCCCTCCTCGTCCAGGAGTCTCGGAACGCCGTTACCGACAGAGGAGGTCTCGTCAGAAGTCCCTTAAGTCCCGTTCCTCTCGAGGGCGCCAAGACTCTCGACCGTGGGACTGTCTGAAAATCTGTGTCTCGGGTGAGGGTTGACGGGTCCGTCGGGTGGGTCGGGAGTGTCTGTGCTTCCGGAGTCGTTAAATTTATGTCTCTTCGGTCTTGAGAGTTCGTCGGACACCGAAGCGCAGGGGTTTCTGTGAGAACTTTTCGTTACCGACCTAAACTCGTTGTGAAGGAAACGAAGGAGGTCCTCGGTATCCTGCTCCTTTCCCAGTCTTCCCATTTGTGTCAGTCGTTGACACTAATAGTACTTGTGCAGGGGGTAGAGGTCTCTCTTTCGGACGAATTAGAACTCAGGTGTCGACCTGACTTCTCGGACCGTTTAGGACTTTAACACACACACGTGCGCGCACTCACACCCGTATGCCCATACAAAGAGACCTCTCCTCCAGGTCTTTAGGAGCTCACCCCAGACACCGGGGTTTACAATTCCTGGTGACGAGATAAAGACCAACTCAAGACTTCTCCTACCTGACCGGAGACAGGTATTTTAAGAGAAGTAGGAAGTCTTTGGTCGTCACCTAAAACTCCGGACCTAAGGTGGTCGAACCTCTTTCCCGGATCCTGTTGAGACCCCTGTGTCGTCTTGGTGGTACTGTCCCCGCGAAACGGGTCCGTCGCGACGCCGGCGGAGGTTAGCTCGCCGCCCCTACCTCACGGAAGGAACAGTGGAAAAAGGGCGACACTGTCGAGGCATAGACGACAAGAGACAGTGGGGTCACTGTCGGAAGATTACTGTTTCCGTCGTAGTTTCAGTGTATTTAGGGGGGTCTTGGGGTCCCCGGTCTACCTCTTGTCCGAGTCCTTCGACCCCTGGTTTGCGCAATGTGTCGTCACACCTCTCTTGTGTCGGAAGTCTTATCCCTTCTGAACTCGAGTTTAGGATGAAGACGAAGAAGGATCGACGCACTGGAACTTGCTTAATGAATAGGAGAGACTCACAGTTAAGGACATAGACATTTTACCCTTATTACAGAGTGTCCCAATGACTCCTAAGCCACTCTAACAACAAGTCGGCGAATCAGTACAGACTGAGAAACACTGGGGCACCTGACGTCGTGCGGTCCGAAAGGACAGGAAGTGGTAGAGGATCTTGAACGAGTTTGAGTACAGGTAACTCAGTCACAACGGGAGGTTGGTAGATCAGTTTCAATACCAAAGAGGTCATCAGTACATATCTACACTCAGCCTGGTATTCCGACTCACGTTTTCTTAACTACGAAAACTTGACACCAAACTCTTCCGAGAACTCTCAGGGAACCTGACGTTCCTCTAGGTTGGTCAGGTAGGATTTCCTTTAGTTTGTATAGGACTTATAGGTAACCTTCCTGACTACGACTTCGACTTCGAGGTTATGAAACCGGTGGACTACGCTTCTCGGCTGAGGAACCTTTTCTGCGACTACGACCCTTTCTAACTTCCGCCCTCCTCGTCCCCTGCTGTCCTACTCTGCTGACCTACCGTAGTGACTGAACTACCTGTACGCAAACTCATTCGAGGTCGTCAACCACTACCTGTCCCTCCGGACCGCACGACGTCAGGTACTCGAGTATTTCTCAGCCTGTGATGACTCGTTGACTTGACTTGACTTACTTCACTATGAATGTTTTTTAGACCGTGTCACCCCCGCGTGTCGCCCTCGAGTTGTTTGCTCGAGATGTAGGGTCGTCTGCACCGGTGCTGTACGTGTGGACGTGGGAGGACGAAGTGATCGCGTCGTCGTCTCTCTTCCGCGGGGTCCCCTCTTACCGAAAAACGAGTGTACACTAGCCCGGTCTTCGATGACGACGGGTGTCACGGCTTCGAGGGCTAGGAAGTACGCAGGGACCCCAGGGGAAGAGGAGACCCGCGAGGTAGACAGTGAGTGAGGGACGCGGAGTCGAGAGGGGAACACTACTCCCTCCGGTGGTCGAGAGGAACTGGTTTACGTCTGGGGGTCGACGAACTCGTCGTCGGGGTCGGGGTAGACAGGGATGGGGGAGACGTCCCGGAGGGGAGGAGAGGAGTAAAGGACTCGACTTATCCTTGACCTACAAGGGAAGGCACGGACGTCCGGAAAATTGAACGAGACCTTACGGGAAGGTAAAAGACGACCCTTTGAGAATTAATGGCAGGTGGCAGTCGACTTAGCAGTGGAGGAAACACTGTAGGGACGGGAGGCAGGAGAGGGAGGGTGTCGTGGTTGGGGTCGACTCGTCGTCGGTACCCCACCGACGGAGGACCCGGACTCAAAGAGGTCCCGTCCCCGACCCGGACGAGGAGGGCCGAAGGGGAAGTGGAGTGTGCCCCCAACCGTGTACTAACCACGAGTTATTTACACCCGACGCCTCTTCCGTNAAACACTGTAGGGACGGGAGGCAGGAGAGGGAGGGCGTCGTGGTTGGGGTCGACTCGTCGTCGGTACCCCACCGACGGAGGACCCGGACTCAAAGAGGTCCCGTCCCCGACCCGGACGAGGAGGGCCGAAGGGGAAGTGGAGTGTGCCCCCAACCGTGTACTAACCACGAGTTATTCACACCCGACGCCTCTTCCGTTACCGTTGGGTGAGGTCATGAGAACGGACCTTTTAGGGTACCTACCTCCTCGGACCTTTCGACGTCAGGTACCCCAGCGACTCCCAGTCTATGCTGACTCGTTGAAGTGAAAGTGCGTGACCTCTTCCTTTACCGTTGGGTGAGGTCACAGGAATGGACCTCTTAGGGTCCCTTCCCCCTCGGACCACCCGACGGCAGATACCCCAGTGTGTCTCAGTCTGTGCTGACTTCGCTGAATCGTCGTCGTCGTCGTTTACACCCAACCCCCATTTTCTTGTTCACCACACTGACGGGTACGGACCGTCACCCCGACGGGAATTGTCCTCCGAAGGACTTTTCCCTGTCGGGGGGGTAATTTTCCACTGGACTGCCCCCTCCAGATTGGAACACAGATCTGATGAGCTCGTCACCCACTGTTAATCTTCCGCCTCGACGTGCACCGATGAAGTTCGGTACCCCGGTCCCGTGTCCCAAAGACGGTTAGTGACGTCTGGGAAGAGATGGAACGTGGACGTAGTCCTCCTTCGCCTACACTCCCCTTCCCCTCCCCGTAATTGGTAGTCCTTGTGACCGTCACAATCCCGTTCGAGACTCTCCGACCGTAGGAGACGAGTGAAGTGTCGCTCCTGTCTCCGAGTCTCCGCTGAGTGACCGGGTCTCGGTCCGTTCTTCGACGTGTCTCGACTTTGGTCTCGGTTCTACCAGGGCGAGATCTCGGTCTCGAGAAAAGAAGGGTTCTACGACAGAAGACGTCTTTAGTATTGTCTTGGGTCTCCCTTCTCCTTACCCCTTTCCGAGGGTGACTTTCTGACACGTGCGTGCACACACGGACGCACGATAAAGGGGAAGTAGTGGTTACTTCTCTCTGATCGACATCCTTCCAGGCCTGTTGGAGAGGAGGGTGTGCAGACCTCCGCCCAGTCCCCTAAAGTGTGCCCCAAGCCCCAGTGTTCCTCTCGGAGGCTCGTCGACAGTGGTAGAGGTTCATGACGACCCCTTACCGAGAGAGTCGTGTCGCTACTTGTTGGGTCTCCGAAGTCGGGTGCGAACAAAGATAGAGTACAAACCAATGAACGTGATGGACCGGTTTCAGAGTCGGGGTTTTCCTAGCCCTCCTTCACACCCCTCCTCCCTCCCTAGGGAAGTCCCACTCTCCTCTCCCCTGAGGTCTGTGTCCTCACTTTACTTCCTTCCTCGGCCCCCAGTCGACGAACCTGCCTTGGTCGGGTGGAGTCTAAAGTCTTGGAAGTAAAAGGTAGTCTTTGTACACTAGACCNGTCGGGGTTTTCCTAGCCCTCCTTCACACCCCTCCTCCCTCCCTAGGGAAGTCCCACTCTCCTCTCCCCTGAGGTCTGTGTCCTCACTTTACTTCCTTCCTCGGCCCCCAGTCGACGAACCTGCCTTGGTCGGGTGGAGTCTAAAGTCTTGGAAGTAAAAGATAGTCTTTGTACACTAGACCTTTTAGAACTCTGAGGACACGAAAAAAAAAAAAACCGTACGCGTGATAGAAAAAAAAAAAAAAATTATAAATTACGAGGAAAAGTTTTTAGATGAGAACAAAGACAACTTTAATGTCCTTTAGTCCTGACATTCGTGGATCAATCACGTACCAACCCGCTCGTCAGGACGCCCCTGAGACGTCCTCAACTCCTTCCCACCCTACGCCTCTCCCCCTCTGCCTCCTCCTGGTCGTTGTCGTGGTCTCACTTGTCGCTGACCTCCTACGGTCGGAGGGAACGTGTGCCCTAGACAAAGTCCGGGTCCACTTGAAGTATCCGTCGGGGCCGCGGACCTAAGTCTCGGTCCCGGGACGTCGCCGACCCGTCAAAAGTGTCGAGGACAAGCCCACGGTCCTCCCGCCGACCGGACGGAGGGCGAGTTCACCTCCACGGTGCCTCGGACACCACTGGAGTCCTAGGACTGAGGTCCACCTCTTCCGCGTTCCTCCGTTTTCGCTCCGACCGTTCAATTCCTCTTTTCTTCTGGAACTCCCCGGACCACACCGTCCCAATTAGCGAAGAAACGAAGTTCTCTCTAAAGTACGGTGCAACTTATTTATTTTACGATGCGTTAACGTCTTCTCGTCAGGGTGTCACGTAATCTATGGTGGTGTGAGGAAGGGCAGACAGCCAGCGGTAGTGCCACTGACTACTGAATAGTTTTTGGTGTGACTGTAAAGGTTTACTCTACAAAACTATCTTCACGGTAAGTTGTCCGGGTTTTTTCGGTCTATCTTGGACTTACATTTACTCCCTGTGAACAGTGGAGACAGAGTGGGTAAATTTCCAAAGAACAGACTGTTCAGGAGGTCCTCTCTCGAGTCCTCTCCCGCCATACTCTCTCCACCTGTCCTCTACCCGTCCACTTTCCCTTCCTTCTGGTGTTAGGACATTCTCGGGTTTCCTTCTCGTCCCGGCGGGGGCCCTAGTCGTCCTTCAGTCCCGTGTCTCCGGTCCTCTGCCGACTGGAAGTACGACTCAGTGACCCGCTACGTCGTCTTTGCTCGTCGACACTTTTGGAGCCGGACGTGGGTTGTACCGTCGGGGGTACTGGTGGGTTGTGCACTTTACACCGGTCAGGTCTGACTCCTCACGTCATGCGATGGCAGATCGGTGGAATCTGTCCAAATGACTCGTCTTTCTTGGTTTCACGATCACTTAGAATACGGGTGATGTACGACTTTACTATGAGACCCCACTATGTGACCCAATGTGCAGTAATCGTAGTGGACAAAGAAAGGTGTAAAAATTGCACCGACAACGACAAGTCAGTGATTCAGCACAGGTCGAGAAAACGTTGGGGTACCTGACCGGGAGGTCCGAGGAGACAGGTACCCTAAAGGGTCCGTTCTTATGACCTCACCCAACGGTAAACGAAGAGGTCCCCTAGAAGGACTGGGTCCCTAGTTTGGACACAGAGGACGTAGCCGTCCGCCCAAGAATTGGTGGCTCAGTGGACCCTTCGGGAAGGACGACGACGATTCAGTGAAGTCAGCACAGGCTGAGACACACTGGGGTATCTGCCGTCGGGTGGTCCGAGGGAAAAGGGACCCTAAGAGGTCCGTTCTTGTGACCTCACCCAACGGCAAAGGAAGAGGTCACGTACTTTCACTTTTCACTCTCACTTCAGCGAGTCAGCACAGTCTGAGTACACCGATGAGGTATATATTTTGCATCAAACATAATATCAAAATAGCTCCTCGTTATCGTATCTGACGCCAAATCTTTCTACGTCCAGGTTTAGGATGGAGGTGGTGAGTGAGTTCCGAAGGGGAAGGATCAGGATCCATCCTCGGTTCTGACTTGTGAGGGGTTCAAAGTAGTGATTGATCGACGTCCGAATTGAAGAAGTAACCGGGAGACACTCTCAGACCCTTTGACAATGGGGGACCCTGGAACCAAAAGAGTCACATTTTACTTCCCACCCGGCTACTGAAGACTCACACGGGGTTTCGAGACACTGGGTATTACACTTGTTGGATTGAAGGCCCGCGGACAAGGGAGTGGACAGAAACTCTTCCCGTTCGTCGTCATCGCCCTTCCTCCACGTCACCACTACGAGGACTGGAGGATCCCACCGGACTACACGAACGCGGAACACCGTCGAGACCCGACCCCAGGCCTGCACCCCGTGCCACGACTTCGTTCGGGGGTGTAGTGGTCGCACGCTTCGGACCACCCCTCGGGTTCACCTCTTAAGTTTCACGTAGATTTCTTCCACCCCCTCGTAGTCTCGTGGCGGATCAGGGACCCCTTCATTTGTGGGAAGGATGTCTCGACCCGGTCGAGGGTCTACGACGGGTGTCGGTCGGGGAGAAGAGACGACTCCGCGGGTGGAGGGTCCGGTCACGTCCTTATTCCTACTTCTGGTCCTAATGGTCCCCGTGGTTCCGTCCTTCTCCCACGACTGTCGTCGGACTTCTAGAACCCACTCGGTTATGAGGTCTCGGGACTGGTTCAGACACGTCCCCGGCTACGAAAGAGAGGAACTGGGACTTGGGTTCCGGAATTCCTCGTCCCCTCTCAAGAAGTACCTGCCACCCGGTACCAGGAGAATGCGGTCTTAGTCCGAGTCCCATGAATGATTAGGACGTCTAAGGATATGTGTGGGTCTGAAGTGCTTGGTGTAAGAGACCTCCACTCTGGGTCCTTGGACGTACGACTTGGGTAAGACCTCCACCAGAAACTGTTCGTGACTACCTCTAGGGTCAGTCCCAGTCGGATTCTGAGAGCCCAACCCCTCACGGGAGGGATGGGGGTCGGACCTCGTCCGACGTAGCTGGGGAAGTCGTCCGCTCGCCCCCTCCAAGTCCGTATCCACTTCCTGGTCCACACGTAGCGTTCCCCTCCCAGCGACGTGGGAGAACAGCGTCGGCACGTACAGTGGCCCCTCACCCGGTACGGCGCCGTCGTCCCGGCGTCGCCCCCGCAGGGCCCACTCCTTGGTCGGTACGACCCCGCAGACCGGAGGGCAGGAGTCCCTGTTGTTTGTCCGGCTACCGCTACTCGAGATTCGTCGGAGTCTCGTCTTCACCAGGACTGGAAGGGTGCGGACAGGGAGCCCGTGTCAGCCCCGCCCTCCCCTCCCTGGCCCGGCCACCGGGTCGGGTCGGTTCTCCCCGTCCTCGTCCTTCACTGGGTCCCGACCCCGCCCGACCAGGCCACACCCGTCTGGTGCCCCTCGTGCGTTTCTTCCGTCGTCTCCCCGCCAGCGGACACAGAGGGAGTCCTCCCCCGCTGCCTCCCCGGTCCCGGGGGGAGTTCCGGCGGGAGTACCCCTATAGTGCCCCCTATTTCGAGTCGACGGTTACACGGACCGTGGTACCTTCGGACCCTCTCCTGCGAGACTCTCTAGGGAGAGAGAGGGCTGAGGGTCAAAGGTGGAGGGGTGCTCAGTCACGAGGGTGGTTTGACTTCCTACCGTGAGTCTACACCCCGAGGGTGGTCCCTTGTGGTCGTTACGGAGAAGGAGAGGACACCGCGGTCGCCAGTTGATTCCCCGACGTGCCGACGGACGACGTCGCGTCTGGAAGTGGACGTCCGGAGGACCCGAGTCCAGTGGGTCCCGGGGGTGGTCGGGGTGGTCGGGGGTACCACCGCCCCCGGGACGGCTCAGAGGTCTCCGGCGACATGTCTGTGGTCTCGAGTCGTGAGAACGAAGTCCTCCCTCCTCTCCCAAACGCTTTCCGGTGTCTCTTTCGGTTACCGTTTCGGTCCTACTCCTTAGGTGTGAGGACCAAGGTGTGGATTGAGGGGTCCGTCGTCCCTGTCCTCTCGAGTCCCACCGAGGCGTCGTCTCCACCCCGGTCCTTGGTGCCAGGCGAGGGAGTGGACGCCGGCCAGTCCCAGTCTCAGCCAAGAGTGACTTCTGACTGGGTAGCCTCCGACCGCTGGGTCCCGGCTTGACGAGGTGTGTGTTCTTGGTGCTCCGACCCTCCAGGAGCTCCCGTCCCTTCCCGGAACAACCAAAGACACGAGCGCGGATCGCACCAAGGGTCGTGTGACTGTGACCGTCTACTTACTTGCCCACTCACTTACTTAGTTGGGTCGGTTCTCCCCACTCCCCGAACCGCCCGAGTCCTGACACGTGCACGGAGCAAAGGACGTAGACACTCCTACGGTCCGTAACCCGACCCCCGTTCGGTCCCCGTTCTCTCGTTCCTTCGCGGGCTCCTCTGCTCTCTGGCCATTCGTTATTCGTCGTGCCACCACGCACGAGGAAGACTCCGGTCTGGGGACACACTGGAACTCGTTTAGGGACAGACGAGGTCGGAACCACACACGTCGTCCTCGTCCCGACTTGACTTGCTACGGTTCAGCGAGTGTGGTTGAGACACTGAGAGGGCCGACGCCTCTTCGTGTCGAAGTCGTGTCCTCTCTCCTCTCCCACCCGTCCCCGTGGACCGGACGCCCTCCCTCTCCGAGGGCCTGCGACCCAGGGGTCTCTGGCTCGCGGTCTCTATTCACCGACACTGTTTCCTCGCTCGGTCGTCAGTTAAGACAAGTTATTTTGAGACAAGCAGATCCTCGACGCATTTGTCCGCCGAAGGGACGCCCGGGCTCCGTGAGAGAAGGAACGAGGAAGTCGGTCGGAGACGAGCCGGGTCGGGGCCGGACCCGGTCGGTGGTTTGCTGGGATTCAGAGACCGCGTTCCGTCTGTCGGTTCCCAATTGACGGGTGGGTCCACTCCCGGGTCCAAGGCCTGTCGCCCTCCTCCTCCCTCGCCCTTAGTGAATCGGAGTAATCAGGTTTAATTTCAGTCCTCACTCTACTGTTAATGTTAAACGTCACCCGATTAACAAAAGGGAGTCTTCGACTAGCAACACGTCTACCCCCTTTAATTAACAACCTTCAGGGTCCACCTAACCGAAACTTGGGTCGGTGGCGTCGTCAGGGACGGAGGAGGGTCCGACCGGACGTCAGAAGTGGTGGGGAGCCCGGCGGTCGATCGAACTCCGAAGACGGGAGACCCCAGGAGCCCGTCCCTCTGTGACTCGTAGACCCCCGACGCCCTCCTCCTCCCCCTGTGACCGTCTCTCCGACCCGACCAGTCTTCAGTCACGGTTCCCGTGACCTCGGCGCCCGAAGAGGGACGGGCTGGAGGACGGTAGACGAGGCACCGCCCCGTCCGAGACTCTTCGGACCGCTCTCCACGTCTTGAACGGGAAAGGTGGCCCGCCGGTCGTTAGTGATATTGTGAGTAGCTTGTTTGACGCACGGTGCGGATGGCGTACGGCTCGTGACCTTCCCCGGCCCCCGTGACGTCCCGTCCGTTATGTCTGCGGCAGACGAGCACACCGTGAACGTACCCCTCCTCTCCCTGTGTGCTATTCGCCTCTGATTTACGGATACGTTCATTCTGCGGACGATCACCGTTCCCGAGACTCCCTTCCGCCCCTAGCCCTACGGGAGATTGTGGGGCCTTTAGACGTGTCGTTTTCCCTGTCACGCCTACACTGATGCCAACACCTGAGATTCCCCGTCACGGGACCTAATAATGCACTCCGAGTGGACCAGTGTACTCAGGGATTTACGTCCTCGAAGCTTGTCGACTTCACCTCCCCCTCAGGTCCGTACGTCCCTGAACCCCAGGACAACGATCAAGCCTCCGTGTCCCCGATGTGGGTCCCGACTTCTCTCCGGAGACCTACGACTGTCGGTCGTGCCTTTTTCCCTGCAGTCGGGGTGCGGACGTTCCTCGACCCGAGGTGGACGGTGGGCGGATTTAAGTGTCCACCCAAGAGGGTTCTCGGAGGTCTACTCCGCAGGTCGGACCGACTGTCGAACTAAAGCTGGAAAACTTTGGACTTCGTCTCTTTGGTGCTCTTGGTTGGGTCTACCTGACGACTGGATGTGCGACACTCTGTTGTTTACGCACAACGAAATTCGATGATTTAAGCCCCACCAAACAAGGTCCTCGTTATCTTTTGGGTGGGTCCTTGTTTTGTCTCTCTGTTCTAGCACTGAACCACCAAGACATACGACCCCAGACCCTTCTGGAGAGACTCCTCCCTGATCACCTGGGTCTGGGCTTACTCCTCCCCGTTCGTCTCCTGCTACTGGTTAGACAGGAGGCAAGGGTCGAAATCTCAGGTCTTAGGGGTTTCGAGGGTCAGGGCTCGTTTGGTTTGCCAACCAGTGACCCTCCGTCTCCCCTCTCGTCCGCTTCCGAGACCCCACCCCGAAAGGCCACTGGACCGGGACTTGCGGAGGGTCACCCTCAGTGCCGTTTATGGTCTCGTCCACTACCTCGACGCCCCGGAGGGTAAGTCCTGCCCTGGCGGGCCTCGCGACCGACCGAGGAGGGCCTTGTGGCAGGAGGGCCGCCGCCCGGTCGGGTCAGGAGAGGACCCGCCGACGGGAGCGGGGACGAGACGGCGGAAGGGTCGACCGGGGACGGTCCCGGGTTCCCAGAAGAACATGGTCCCCGGGTCCTCAGACGGCGGCGAAGGGGTCTCCCACGCCGTGCGCCGGTCTCCGAGCGTCGTCCCGTTAAGAAACTCCGCAGAAATTAATCGTTCTGTTACTCTCCGACCCTCCTCCCTTCTGTCTCCAGCGCCTACCGAAGTACGGGACAGTTTTGCGCGGACCCCAGGACTTCCTTCGGACTCTTTTCTTCCTTCTCCTGAGCGCCTCCGCCGTCGGGGTGGAAATGTGCTGGGGTAGGAGGCGGCCACGTCGCCCAGGGGAGGTTTGTGACCTCCGTGCGCCTCTCGGTCTCGACGGATCATCCTGTCGTTTCCTGGAGTCGATATTAAGGTCGAGAAACAGCGTAATCGACACGCTACAGACCGTTCAATTAACAAGACCCAGAGTGAAAAGAGTAGACATGTTAATTCTCATTATGGATGAAACGGCCGACCACCAACATTTCTACTCTCTACAGTCTTTCACGGGGTGCACCTCATCCATGGCCTATTTACCCTCGATAAAACTAATACTCGTGACTTGGAGGGTTGGGATTAGGGTCGGGGGACTTAGGTAAAGAGTTTAGTCTCACGTGGGTTCTTAGTCAACCTCACGAACAATTGTACGTTGACGACGACGACGACGATTCACTGAGGTCAGCACAGGCTGAGGTATCTGCCGTCGGGTGGTCCGAGGCGACAGGGACCCTAAGAGGTCCGTTCTTGTGACCTCACCCAACGGTAAAGGAAGAGGTTACGTACTTTCACTTTTCACTTTCACTTCAGCGAGTCAACACAGGCTGAGAATCGCTGGGGTACCTGACGTCGGACGGTCCGAGGAGACAGGTACCCTAAAAGGTCCGTTCTCATGACCTCACCCCTCGGTAACGGAAGAGGCTTGTACGTTGATAATTCAGGGACTAGTACGTTCGGGCCCCCACCTCGGGTCTTTGGACGTCTGACTTGAGTGAAGATTCGTCCACTAGACTACGTCCGTCGACCCAGGTGTGAACGATAGGGTCCGATCGCAGACGGAGGACCCCTTTTCTCGACCGGGTGCACCAGGTCGTGGTGTGGATAGAGTCTTCAACGGAGGTGTCTCCCTACCTCGACCGACCCTCCGCCTCGGAAATGGGTAGGGATGGGAGTCCGTCTCCGCAGACGGACCCGACGGAGGTGTGGATTCATTCCACTCAACCACGAGTCGGAGGACCCTGCGCACACAACTCTCGGAGCCCACCGGTCTCGAGTGGAGTCCGTGGAGTAAGACGGAGGACCGAAAAGTCACCTTCTTTGGCTCCGGGTCTCGTCCTCCTCTGACTCGTCCCGGGAGTGGCCTTGGACCGAATGACTTAGACTCGACATTCTAGTTTCGGTCCACTGGTGGCCAGGGAGAGTCGCCACGTCAAGACACAAACCCCTTAATGATGAGGTCCTCAGCGGAGGTGACCGGGGCCCACCTCCTTCGGTCCCGGCTGATGGAAGGAACTGGAGATCGGCTGAAGAGAGTGAAGGTCTGGTCGTCTAGACATTTGAGACTGCCGCAGGGATGAGGGTCCAGAGTGAGTGACAGGCCAGATGCAAACCATCCTTAAGACAAGAAAGGATAAAGAGACAAAAGGAGGAGGGAACGAGTGAGGTATCTAGGTAGGTTCGAGACCAAGACACGGACGAGAGACACCCGTGGTCCACATATGTGCTACCCGTTCTCGGTCGGGAAGGGACCCATTCAAGAACCGGATCGTCTCGTCTATCTGTCTGCAGCCAGACTATCTCGGGGTCTCCGACGTTGCACAGTGCCCCGCGACGCCACCCTCGTTACCTCCCCTCTCGGTGGTCTCCCTGAGGAGAGACGGGAGACGCTGAGCGAGGACGGAAGTAGAGAGTCGTGCTCTGCTGTGCATGCCTCCACGCGCATACATCCGTGTATCCACGCTATATCGTAACAATAACTTTTCACTCCTTTTGTGTACCTCTTCCAAACTTATTAGAGGAAAAGGTGGAGGGTTAAGGCCGATTCGTTACGATAATAAAACCACGTCCAGGAAAGTCCGAAAGAGGATACCATCGTTTGTAAGAGTGACGAACAGGGAGACGGACCCAAAGGGCAGTAGAAAGGACAAAACCACCTCGTGTGGTCGCTCAATGAAAAAACTTGTTCTCCACTCAAAGAACTGTTGACCGTACGAACTTATACAGAATTAGAGGTATTAATTAACTGCCTAACTGACTTTTACATTAAAGTCTAAAATTTTTGGAAGGGAGGACACAAACCTCCTTAGAAGGGTGATAGACGACCGACGGTCCCAAGACAACTCTTCAGACGACAATAGGATTTCGGACATCTTAGAAGTGAAGTAGTGGCTATAAAACTTTAAAATTTTACAAAAACACTCCCGGAAAACAGTGATTAATACGACCGGTGGATTACCTAAAAACACTAGACCTTTCATTAGTAAAAGGAAATTCTTTATGCTATATTTTTTTAGTTTTTTTATACTTTATATAAAATCCAAATACTCAAGGAAGAACAAGAAATGTAAAAGTGACAGACGTCTAGTGGGTGTACAGGTAGTTGGCTATGTACCTATTTATGTTACACTTTATGGGTGTTACGTTATAATGGGTCGGTACTTTTCCTCACTGTAAGACTATTACGGGGTTATACCTACTTAGAACTTTTGTAATGCGGTTCACTTTCTGCGGTCTGTGTTTTCGACGTACAACGGACTAAGGTGAATGCTTTACAGGTCTTATCCATTTACCTGTCTGTCTCTCAGCTAATCACCAACGGTCCCCGTCCCCCTTCTTTCTGACTCCTCACTAACGAAAGCCTACACCCCAAAGGACCCCTACTACTTTGTAAGGTATTAATGTATCACCACTAGACTGGAACGCCCACGGTGGTTCTGCGTACTTTGAAGTAAAAATTTCCTGGTTAAAATACCATACACTTAATAGAGAGTTAAAAAAAAAAAATTTCCTACGAACAAGAAACCCGTGTTTTTTAGGAGGGAATAAAGAGACTCCTAAAGTCAGCACTACCACCACCACAAATGTGAAAGAAAACGAGGGACGTATACAAATGACAGAAGTTAAATGCAAATAAAACCGATTACGAAAAATGAAACCTACGGAAGGAATTTTTAGATCACCACGAACCGGCTACCGAGCATAGGCGTTCGCTCCGTAGACCTTCGACTGACCTTCGAGACGTACGCACACGCCTAAAGTGGTTCCCTCCACAGTCACCTCGGGGGTCTACAGTGACAAACGGGTCGGTGACCGTAAGGATCTCGGTTGTCCCTCTTGTCCCGTTCCCCCAGGGGGGCAAGTCGAACGGTTGTAAGTCGTCTACGGGTAAAAAGTTATTTAACGAAGTAGAGGTGGGTACGAACATGGGTGCAAGGGTTCGGTCGTGAAGAACCCAAGTCCGAGAGACGTCTTATCACGAGAGGTCCTACGATGAACCACCACTTTCCGACTCCTTAGTGAGAAGACGAAGACCGGGATGGGGAATGGGATAACAGTCTACAGTGACTAAAGACTCGGAGAGACACCAAGTTACCGTCCTTAGACAGGTAAAGAGTGACCGGAGAGGTAGCCCCTAGAAATCCAAGATGAACGAGGTAGTTCGGTTCAGTCAATCGAAGAGTTGAAGGTTTCGACGTGTCTGTAGTGGCTGAGTGAAACCAGAGGACAGGGAGCGGGACACCCGAACGTGGGGAAGAGGTGAGAACAAATGTACGCCGTCGTCTCTCTTTGTACCTACTCAAGTCAGATGGGGCAAGGCAGTGTCGGGGAGACACGATAGACGACAAACTGCTCGTCGTCTGTGAACCGTACGAGTTCAAATAGTATTTCACCGAATGTGACGTTGGTCGTCGACTGTAGACTGTACTTTATCACGTACCGCGACTGAACGTCCGACAACTCAGAACCAAGTCCCTTTGGAGGACCGTTCGACCCTCAATCCATTGAAACGGGAGTGATCGATAGGAGCAATGTAAAGAGTCGGTATGCAATGACACAAAATGTCCCTTTTAATATCCCATCAAAAATTAGGTAACCAAGTACTACCCGATACTACAGAGGGAACTCTTACAGTTCCCAGATCACATAGAGACAGTGATATCTTTGAACAAGGGACCCCTGTCAGTCCGAATTTCTGTAAGTGTCACCGCCCTACGTATAACTAAGACCGAGACCATTGCCCGTCAGGGACCTCTTGGCCGGTATGAGTGGGAGTGCCGGCCAAAGGGGGAAGTCCCACAGAGGATCTAGAGGGGAGAGGTGCTCGTGGAGCGGGGTGGGATCGTTCCCCGGACCGAACTTCGTGAAGTCGAGTCTCTTACGCCTCCGTCTCCCCCTCCGACAGACTGGGTGGTTCTAGCCTGGTAGGTTCCGGAGGACGTTGACGAGGGTTTAGGTCGGGGGGTCGCGAAGACGAAGTACAATTGGGTTCGTTCCCTCTCAACCGAGTCTCAAGAAAGACACCGGTGGTCAAGAATTAGGTGAAAGTCTCACTCCTTCTCCCTTCCTTTACCTACCGAAAATTCAATGTACAGCAAACCGAAACTTGGTGTCTGGGGTCGTATAAATGATACACTTACTTGATTATCCCAATTCACGAATGTTGTCGGACCGAGGACCATTCACGAAATGTTCACAGACGATGACAATAATAATACTGTTTTCGACATAAATCGAACGTAGGTATTCTTTTGTTTAGACGTAATGGACGGAGAGACGTTGAGGGAGTCGAGACTTTTACACATTCCAGGGAGCTGGGTCCCTAACTCTTGAGGACCCAGAAACTGAGGAGAAGTGCTTGTCGTTCGTTTGCTGCGAAGTGTAAAACGAACGACCGAGAGGAGGAAGTGATCTAACCACGCGCCTGAGGCAGTGGGGATGAGGAACTGTGGAGCGGACCTTGGTTAATCGACGACAGACATTTCGTGACCACTCGAGAGGACCGACGGGGAAGGCCCGGTCCCTTGTCCGCCCGGCGGCGAGGGTCCGGAGGGTCCGGAGCCGGACGAAACATGGAGTCCGAGGTCCTGCAGGGGCGACACACTCGACTGGGGGCGAGGGGACGGGTAGAGCGAAGAAGGAGGGTCACAGAGGATCGAGACGGTCCGTACAGGAGAACGTGAACGACAGAGACTGGGGTAGTAGAGCGAAAGAGAGAAGTAAAGGGGACCCGACCCTCGGGGTGTCCCGAGAGATGGAAATGTCACACTTGTGAATCGTGCCCCGACCCGTGTGTCTACTAGTTTTTTTAAGAAAAAGGAAGGAAAAACCTTCGTACTCGAGAAGAAAGACGTACCACGATAAGCCGTAGACGAGACACAGGGGAGGGATATGGGGGAGGGGTGGTGGTAGAGTGTGGGGCGGACCGAAGGAGAACTTTGGAGAGTCTGGTGGGGAGGCGACCCGACCCTCGCTTCCTCGGTCAGAAGAGTCGTGCCCTCTCGGGACGTCTGGAGCCGCCCTCCCTTCCCGGTCTTGTCCGATGTGTCGAGACACACAGTCCTGACTACGGATGACTACTCCTGGTCCGAACAAGACGCGTTAAAGGTAGAGTAAACAGAAAAGTAAACATCGATTTTAACCGGTTAAAGTAGACCTCACCCGGACCTAAGACCGTTAGACGTGTGTCGTTTACGCACAGGGATCCTCGACACTGTCGCTCTGCCGTCCCCTTGTCCGGACCCAGGAGACCGCCGTGTCGCGACCCAGGACCCGGAGGTCTTTGCGGTCTCGAACTTCCTACCGCTGGTTTGTACTGTGGAGGTTCCGGACCCCACCCCCTGTCCCTCCTTTCACGTTACTCCCCCCCAATCCCAATTCGAGTCTTTTTCAGGCCACAAAAAAAAGGGGGAAAAAAGAAACAAGGATAGAGCTCCCTCTCTCATTTCACGTCCGTAAGAGGGACCAATTGGACCGGAAACCTCCAGTTGTGTGTTGTGCACACCTCCTGACACAGGGTCCCACGAGACTTCCGAGACCTCACAAGACTACCGGCCGGCCCTCCGCCGGAAGTGCCTGGGAGGTAGGACGAAGACGCACGTGAACCCCTAATAAGTGACCTACCGAAGAGGGGTCGTTACGAAACGAACAACGACGGAGAGGAGATCCGTTGCGTTGGTCACGAGAGGTTTAGTCTCGATTAATCGGGTCGTTTAGTCGCGTGAGCTCAGTAGTGGCGAGAGAGGTTCGTGTTCACCTTTACGACAAACCTAATCGGACGTTCCACGTACAACGCAGACAACCACAAAGGAACCTAATAGGTGAGAGACGAAGGGCGGAAGGTAGCTGAGGGATTACCTCTCCGTCCTACGTCGGGGACGTCCGGTCGTAAGTAGAAGGGGCGGACTGGGAGAGCGTCCGATAAATCGACAACAACGTTCTGGTTCCTCCCCTCTTTTTACTTTCGTCCCGGGTCTCTCGTCACTCCCGTTCACCCCGAGAAAATCTTGGCCTAGGTGGCTATTCAGTCCGGTTCTTCTTTACTGGAGTCGGAAACTCTCCACCTTCTGAGGAGTCTACCGTTCCGGTCTACCTACGTGGTGGACCGACCCGACAAGCGTCCTCCTCCGGTCCGACCCTTTCAGAGACCTCTTCAGATCCTCGGGTCCGGGGTCCTTCATTCCGTTTCTAATGACCACAGTTACGGTGGGGCAGAATTACTTTTCTAATCGCTAAAAGGGATGGGACGAAACAAGGAAAGGAGGGTTTCGTGACTCCTTCTTCTCTTCGGTCGTCTGGTCGGCGCATCGTCGGACGGGCCGGGCGAGGGACGGAGGACCGTGTGAGACTCGTGGGAAAGGGCCTGGACGAAGAGGGGTAGGCGAGGCACAGGAGACTGCCCCGACTGTCCGACCCGTCCGCGCTGGAGGACACGGGGGCCCACGACCCGGAGGCAGGGGTGGAACGGGTCTCCGGGCAGAAGAGAAGGAATCGAGGTAGAATTCCTCTCTCCAAAAGAGAGAAATTTGTGGTTGGAGTAGGGAAGGGTGGAGGCCGTTTGAGTCAGGAAGTGATCGGGAGAGAGGTGGAAATTTTGGTTGTTGTTTTTACGGCAAAGCCAGACGAGAAGGAGGATTTATCTCCGAATCTTTTCACGGGACACTCGACGAGAGGTCAGAGTGGTAAGAAGAGTTGGACGGTCGTAAAAGAAGCGAGAGTCGGAGGCCCTCGGGAACTACCTTAGTCGGTGAGCCGTTCCTCGGGAAAGAGACCCCTGGGGAGAGGGGCAGAAGGCACGAGGGTCAAGAGTGGGGCAGCTCCTGGCCGGAGGACGTCCGAGAAGGGGCGGGAGGACCCGGGGAGGGGCCAGAGGGGCGAACAGTGTGACCGTCGTGGTGGGGCCACTGGTGGTTCGTGACACTAGAAAAGAGAGGTGAGTCAGGGATTCGATGGTTTGAGGTTGGAGTCAGGAAGCTTGTGACCGGTTTAGTCTGTACGGTGTGGGAGAGGGGCCGCAGCCGGCTCGGGGGTCCCTCGGTAGGAGGGTTCTGGGTGCGACGGAGAGGTGGGTGGTGAGTTGCGAGAACTCCCTCCGTTCGGTTGACGAGGAAGCTTCGCCGGGACTGGTGTCTCTCACCAGTGCGAAAGGGTTCCCAGACTCCTGTGGCAGGGTTCCCCGGACGTCTTTCCAGGGTCACCGAGACGTCAGGACCAGCCTGAGAGACACTTGAAGTGCGGTCTGGGTGTGAACGAAAAGAGATCACAAAGGAGGGACTCGGAGACTCAGTTCCTCCTCGATGGGGGCTCTCCGTGTGGGTGACCCAGCTGGAGGAGGTCCTGTGACAGAGGTCAATTGTCGGAGAGAAAAGGTGGTTGACAGTGACCACACCCCCGGACATGGTAAATCAAACCGCAAATTCAGTAACGAAACTCCGACCCAGTTGTGGTAATCGTCAAGGAACACCCGTCCCGAGTGGAAAAAACAAACTGGGAAGTTGTGCGTGGGAACCACTCCGGAACTGACCTGAGGACCTCCTCCCTACCGTGTCCCCGAGCTCGTTTGGGTAGGTAACCCACGGCACGGGTCGACCTCTGTTCAGGTGAAACACCCCCGGGACGGTCAGTGAATTAGCGTAAACCGAGGTGTGGACTCCAAAGGTTGACGAGGTGTTTAGGAGGAATTAATTTGGAGGTCTACGGGGACGACTCCCTGTTATTGAGGCCAGGAGAATCTACCCGTTTTTACGGGACCACCGGAAGAACCGAAGCCCACCCATGAAAGTCCTGGGTTGGTACCAGACACGTCGGACGTGGTCGGTCGGACGGACCTCGTCGACTCTCCCGCCCCCACTGTTCGTCCTCGACCTTCCCGGAGAGAGGTAACACGATTTTACTCGGTGGACGTTTGATCTACGTTTTATGGTGCGTTTATACCGTATTTAATTAAACCTTGGTTGTCGAAACCCGTAAAATCCGTTATTTTACGGTCGGGACATACACTAGTATAAATGACGGGGTTAAAAGGAAAAGACTATAAGGTTCACTTTGACTTTCACGTCAATACATTCGATAGTTTACAGAGAGAACGTTTACAGATCCGTGTCCCTATTCAATCTGTAATGACGATGGATACATGTGTGTCTACGTTAACGTAGGTGTAGGAGTGCCGTTTGTCGTGACTTGTGGATGACACACACTCTGTGGTCCGACCCTTGATTGTCTTCTCGTGCTTCGCGGAAGTCGACTCGAATCATGTTCTCTGTAGATAAGCCACGGATAATGATTCGGGAATAATTTACGGCCGATGATCAATACGCTGGGATCCGTTCACTCAAAAGAGTGGGCTTTTACCTTATTGCGTTTACGTGAAGTCTCCCACTCCTCAATTTGACATCGTGTAGGGATACTCCCTTGTGGTAAGTCGTTGTTTCTCCTCGGTCGCCGACTATGTCCCTTGTTGGACGGACCTGGAGTTCCTTTGACCCGACTACCCTTTCTTCGATTACCGTTTCCCATCGCTGGCATACTAGGGTGACTACAGTGTAGACACTTTATTGTGGCGGTGTCTCTACCCCCTGTACAGTCTCCAACGGCCTGCAATCCCTACCCCCACACGTCGATACTTCCATCGTCGTCCCTCGGGACACTGGCAGGTCAATTCCTAGAACTAACACCACCACCAATGTGTTTCGATGTACGTGTTTACTTTAGACCTATTTGCGACACTTAAAGCAGTCACAGCCAGAGGACCAAAACTATTACCTTGATTTCGATGTATTCTACAATTACAACCCCCTCCGACCTACTTCGTATGAGTCCTTAAGGGCCATGTGAAGAAACGTGAAGGTCACTTAGGAATGAATAAAGTTCTGTTTTACAAAAAGACTTTTATCCCATATATCGTGGATGTCCTATTCCAATAAAAATTTCAAGTTACTTAATTATGTGTCGTGAAGTGGATCGTAGATCTTGTACCGTTCGGAAGTAATGGACAACACTGAAGAAGGACGGTCAACGACCCCCTTGGTGTAGTTATTCAGTGTCTCTGGAGACAAGAGTTCCTCGAAGGTTAGGTTGCTCTCTCCTTCTGTGCCCTTTCTGTAAAAAGTACACCGTACGACTCACGCGAACATGTTCCCTTCTCCAGAGGTCCGAAGCCCCTTCGAAAGGACCCTTTCTGCAGTGGTCTCGACTCACGACTTCGTGTCTCTCTCGGTTGGTCCACTCACGGGTACTCTCCGTGGGTCCGTCCTCGTTCTCGTCTCGTTTCGAATTCCACACCTCGCCGTCTCTCGCCATCCCTCTCTGACGTTTCGTCCGTCCTCGGTCCTTCCCTCCGTGTCCGCGGGGTCCTCGGGCCTTGGGAGGGAGACCTCCACCCGCACCCTCGGCGACAGGGGGTGGGCGGAGTCGGTGGAACAGGAAAGGAGGACTAAGGGGTCCGTGGGACGAGGTCCCGGACTGGCCAGGGCGACAGGACACGACTTGTTCCCTGGGATTCACGGACCCTTTCCACTCTCCGGACACGTCCGAGGTGTCTCGGGTGACCCTAGTGGGACTCGACGAGTCGTCCATTTAGATGTGTTTGGTCTAACGTGCAGTGTAAGGTTGGGTGGAGGAGGAAGGGATGGGTACATCCAGACAGACAAAAGGAACCATGGTGAGGAAGGTGTGGATAACTATTGGGTCTTGAACAGAGAAAAATCTTATGTTCGTACTTACTTCGTCCCGTCTCTCGTGTCTTCACCCCGGTGTGTGTGATCCAAACTTGAACTGAGAAGTGACTGGTCGGGGTACCGACGTTCATTCGGGGATTTGGAAAGACTCGTCAGCAAAGGAGACGACACTTTGTGCACTAGTATTGTGTGTGGGGTCGAAGGAGTACCCCACCGGGTTTCCGGAAATTTTGTGTGGTACTACTGTATACACTTTCTCGCAACATCCAACGTTTGTTGACAGGTCTACCCCTTCTACTAACGATAACAAGGACTTTCTTGATACCACTTCTCCTCAGATCGGGAGACCGACCTTTTAGTCTCATTTAGAAGAGACTTCGATCCGTTCCAGAAATCGACCCCGTCCTCTCACTTCCCTTTCCTCTGTACTTGTAGTTGGGACGGAGGAAAACGTCACCTTGTGTCCATTCCGTCACCAGTAGACCAGATGGTTACGACGTAAACCCCAACCGAAAAGGGTAGTGGAAAAGAGTACCCTAGGAAAAACATAAAGTTCTAGAAAGTGATTTGAGGGGTTTATTAAAAACGTATGGATTAGACACAGTGTTTTCACTTGAATTGCCGGTCACAGAGAGTGCCCCAGTGTCAGATCACCGTCTGTGTCTGTAAACAGGTTGTTCGTGGGTTCGTATGTCCCGTGATACAAGTTGTCTGGACTACTTTAAGATCTCCATGGGACCCCTTCAAAAAAAAATTTCTTCCCAATAAACTCAACTCTAGACTTCCGATTGATCTTAACTCCCTCTTCATGCCTTACCCTTCTCACTGCGTTCCGGTCCCATGTCGTACGCACTTTTGGTGCTCAGTTTTTTACATCGTTCCTTACCTTTCTTCCGTCGCACGTCTCACATCTCGGACTATGCCCGTGGCTCTTAGTGACTTCCCAAGACTCTCATCCCTCTCTGACCCTAGTCTGGTCTACACGCAGGTAGTTTCTGGTAAGATCGTCGATAAACCTCTGCCCTGACCGTTCCCGTCCACATCTGTGATCTTAGTCTTCGCCTAGGGTCGCAGGATCCGCTCTCCACTTCCGTCGTACTTCCCCTCACACTCCTACCCCTCACCCCCCTGTGCCCGCGACGAGGTCTCTGACCTGTCCGGGACGCCCACCTGAATCGTTCAGGTAGGTATTGCCCCATTTCCCTTCTCGACTGCTGAGGGTCATGTCTTGACCGAACTCCACCACGGTAAGTTTTTGGTCCGGTGTGACGTCCCCCTGGTCCGCCCCTCTCCTCTCCGTCACCCCTAAATCCTCCTGACACTGCGACAGAAATCTACACGCCGTAGACTCCCAAGAGCTCTGTAGGGCGAGTCAGTTGGTCCGTCCACCCGTGTCTATACCTTGAGTCTCCTTTTGTGCGTCCGCTGTGGGCGGACGTGTCCCGACTAACGTCGTCGAACACGGCCCGTCTTTTCTTACGGAACTCGGTCTGATATTCGTTACGGTTGCAACTCTCCGTCTGTTCCCTTCCTACTCAGTCGTTTCTTCTGGACCTTATTGGTCCTTTCGGTCCTTGTCCCGCATTCTCCTCGCCTCCCTTTTCTTCACAGCCTTTCCTCACTTTTTGTCAAGACACTTGATTCTTGACAACGGACTCGAATCACGGTGCCTCTCGACAAAGTGACTCCGCCGCCGCCGGCCCGTCCCGTTCCCTCTCCGCCCTCCCGTCTTTGCCTCTCGGTCGCGTCGGTCGGGAGAGTTCGGCGCGCCGGGGATTCCTCGCGTCCCCGAGCACGACCGGGGGTCGCTGCGGCCCCTGCCCTCTCCGCACTCCTACCGACCCCCCTGCAAGGCTCTGGTCTCCTGTCCCACACGGCGTGTCAGCCTCGTCCTCGCCCCGGCGCCCCCGCTGTGCCGGAGGGCGGAGCCGAGTCTGTCCGCCCTCCTCGTCCGACCCGTCTCCGTCCACCCGAAGGCCTGAACTAGTTTCTCAACTCCCACAAGAGGACTGTGAAGACACAGAGATCCTTCATCCTTCGCTCCAGAACTCGACTCTCACTCCCGCATCCATCTCAAACCCCTTGCTTCCACACTTGATCAGTAGTACCTCTCGACTCTCCGTCTATTGGTCTCCTTACACCATCCTTGTGACCCGTCAAGACGTCTCATTCAACCCAACCGCTACCACTTAAAAATGTCCAGGGTTAGACGGAGCAAAACTCAGAAAAAGATCGTCCAAACAACTGACCTACGTCCGTCTTTCGTCGTCTATTCTCACCAATTAGGTCTTGACCCTGAAACGGTCTGCCCCTGTTATTCTTCTGTCAGTCAGTCCTCTCAAATCCTGTAACCGTCCTCTCAAGAATTTCACTACCTTGTACCTTAGAGAGACCTAAGGTTCTTCTCATCCGTCTACTTCCAGTGCCTACCGTTCTGTCATCTCCATGGTCACCGGGCTTCTGAGGTCTTGTGTCCAGGTTTTCCTGGATGTAGGTATACTTGGTTTCCAGAGTTGCTCCAATTTTTACCGACGCACCCTCAGACTCTATTGTTCGACCCCCCGATCCTCCACCACCGGTCTTCCGCCCCCTGAGGTAGTCCACTGGAGGTCCGTTCCCGTTCTAGGCCACACACTGGAACCCTCACCGGCCGACTCCCCCTCCGGGTATTTCTCCGACTGCCCGGAACCCCATCTTGAGTGACGGGTAGCTCAGTGATTAGAGTGAGACTTACTGCCTGTCGGAACAAGGTCCCCTCCTACGGATCCCCGTCTATGGTTTCCGAAGATACTTGTTCTCCCGCGAACCACTACCGTCCCCCTCCACCTCGACTTCGGATTAAAATACTCTAAACCCCTTCTTACCAGAGAATCCCCTTAATGTAAGGGAACGTGGAATTCATGAAAGAGGTCTCACCTTCCAGTCTTTCCTTTCGTCTTTCTCAGAACTCTTCTCCGTTGCCTCTCGTGTCCCGGTCTCCAGTTTACTTGTGGTCAGGATTACCGCGAATGTGCGAGACACCGGAACCCGCCCAGGAGGGGGGAGGGGGGAGGGGTTCGGAGTCTAAAGTGTAGTCATTTTTGTCCGACCCCTTGACCGATTCGATCGTGAGGGGTCAGGTGCAATCCCTCGGGGTCTACCCGACGTCCACACGAGTCTGTGCCTACGGGAGTCGGGGCTCGGTCTCGAGGACTCGGCGGCAGTAGTGCGGACACACGACGAGGTACGTGCTCTCCCACCCCTCCGCACCCGGTCGGAGACGTCCGGGACGGCAGAGCCGCGAGGTAGAGCCTTCCCCCACACCCCTCCGGGTGCCCTCTTGTCTGTCTGAGACCGACGTCCGTCCTCGGGTAGACGACCGTCTCTGCCTTCGGTTCAGGGGTCGAGGGAGGACGGGGGGAGTGGGGGGAGGTTCGTTGTCGACGTCCCGACCCTAGATGGGTCGACGGGTCCACTCGGCGTCGACAGACGAGGAGAAGGCAGGGTCCGGACCCCCACCACCCACCGGGGGAGTTCGGAGGCGTCGTGGAAGACCTTCACCTCCACGTTGGAGGAGGACCGAGGACGTGTCTGAAGGGTCAAGATTTTTCTCCGAGGGGTAAAGGTTCCTCAGTCCGTCTTACAGAGTCCTGTGGACTGGGTCTTTCTCGGAAGTGTCACGTCTGGCAAGAGGACCCCGGTCGGTGAGGAGCCTCTGGGTGTCTTCTCGTGATGTTCCGACTGGGACCCGAGGGGAGAGAGACGTGGTCGGGAGGAGTCGTCGGGGGGTGGAGGACAGACTCTGATTACGAATCCCTGACGTGTCTGTTGGGTCGATGCGGGATTAGTATTATAATCCTTTCTGGCCGTAGCCCGGGTCCAGAAACATGCGTCATCCATGAGTCATTTATAAATGACTTATTTACTTCTGAGAAAAAGTTTATGAATTTTTTCTTTTGAAATGGTTCGGGTGGTCTTAACAAAATTAATAACTAGTGTAACGAGGATAAATGACCGTATCTAGTTTCTAATAAAGAATTTAAGAAACTATAAATAACCACGGTCCCCGAAGGGACCATCGAATCGACCATTTCTTAGACGGACGTTACGTCCTCTGGGACCAAGCTAAGGACCCAGTCCTTCTAGGGGACCTCTTCCCTCTCCGATGAGTGAGGTCATAAGAACCCGAAGGGACCACCGAGTCTGTCATTTCTTGGACGGACGTTACGCCCTCTGGACCCAAACTAGGGACCCAACCCTTCTAGGAGACCCCCTCCCGTACCGTTAGGGGAGGTCATAAGAACGGACCTCTTAGGGTTACCTGTCTCCTCGGACCGTCCGATGTCAGGTACCCCAGTGTTTCAGGCTGAATCGTGTCGTGTGATGATATACGGTTAACAACTGCACACTCGACCGAAGTAAAGGTCTTGGGACACTTTACCCAGACAATTGGTGTAAAATGTCTATTCGTTTGACTCCGAGTTTCTCTCCAATATACAGGCTTCAGTATCTTCACCATCTGTCACCGAGACCCTGTGATTGGGTCTACGTAGGTTGAAATTTCTACCACAAGAAAAGTTGTGTGGTTCGATGGAGAGTGGATTTGTCTGGTCTTACTTCTGTCTTCGCTTCTACCACCGTCTCTTCCCGCTTCTGACACGCCGGGTGTCCGTTCCGAGGGGCGACGGAACGGGCCCCCTCACCAAAACTCCGACCCATTCGAAACGACTTCTCTCCGCGTCTCCCAGTCCTGACGAGCCGACGTAGCGGGTGACGGATGCGCTCGACCGTAGGGTGAATCGTGCCGGACCGAACCAAGAGAACTCACACACTCCGGTTCTGCGTCGTTTCTCGACAGGGCACCTATTTGGTTGGGACAGGGGAGGGGTGTTCCACCTCTCTGAGAGACAGGTTCTGCCTGGAACAAGAGTCACAGGTCCCTCGTACGGTCTCTGCAGTCCTTTGTCTTCACCAGACTGGACGTACCTACCTGTACCGACAGTCGGGTTCGGACGGGCGGTGACGAACTGTCCACTCGTCGACACGAGGTGTAGACAGACAGGTAGACGTAGAGTCCCCGGACGTCTCTCGATTACGAGGAGTCTCTCCCCCCGGGACCTGGACTTCCTGGAGGAGACGACGTCCACCATTAATCGTCTCTTGTCCTTCCCACCCGACCCTTCCTTTCGTACGGAGATAATGGTAGGGTTTGGACTTGGGCGAGGGGTGACGGTTTGGGGGAAGGCGAGGGGGTGTTTGCGGGGATCGAGACGGACGGTTCGAGACGTTTAATGGTGTGTACGGTTATTCAGTAATCCTTGGTCTTGTCGTTTACACCCCAACGGTACCTCTGGCCGTGGTCCTCGACCGTCGGGGCCCCTGACCGGACACCGGGGCCACACGACGCGCGTCCCGACCGTTCCGGCTTGGCGGGCCGTCTCCCCTCTGCACCGGGGTCTCCCGTGCCCGACGCCCCCGTCGTCCGGTTCGGGGGGCGGGAGGGGGTCCGGGACGTGCGACGGTCTCCCGTCCTCGTCGGCCCGGTAGTCCGTCGGGGAGGGAAGTCTCTCGACGGCGAGACGGGCCTCCTCCTCCACTGCTTCGAGCTTCGAGCCCCTGGTCGGGGTCCCTCCTTCCGACTGTGGACTCAGTCGCCGACCGGACTCAGACCTCCTTCTTCGGGGACTCCCGACTCCCGTCCTGATACGAGTTGGTGGGAGAGGGTGGAAGGACTTGTTCCTTGAGTGTACGCGAAGCCGGGTCCCGAATCGTGTGTGTAGGTGACCGGTGTTTACCTACTCATCTACCCTTACTTGCACCAGTCGTGGGCTCTAGAGACTGTCCTGTCCTCGTCCGAGACCTGACTTGTGGTCAGATTCCCCTGGAGACTGTTTCGGTGAAGAGAGACCCGGAGCTGTAGTAGTAACCCTTTTATTGGTCTGTGTCACATGGAGTTTTTCCGAGACGACTCGGAGATCAAGACCTCGTAGAGGAGGTCAACGCCTAGTCCTCCTCCGACTTGTCACCCCGACGCCAAGTCGTAACGAGATCGATGTCGTCGGCCGTAATTAAAGGACAACGACGCCATTGTATGATGGTGTGTCAATCACCAAATTTCATTGTATTAACAGATGTTAAGTTTTACGGTCTTCAGGTTTTACCCAGAGCACGTACACACGGTTCAGCGAGATCGGTACAGACTGAGACGTTGGGGTGCCTGACATCGGGTAGTCCGAGGAGACAGGTACTTTAAGAGGTCCGTTCTTAGGACCTCACCCGACGGTACGGGAAGAGGTCCCCCAGAAGGGTTGGGTCCTTAGCTTGGGCGCAGAGAATGGAGAGGACGTAACCGTCCGTTCGAGAAATGGTGATCGTGGTAGACCCTTCAGGTTTTACCCAGAGTGACCCGTTTTTAGTTCTACAGTCGTCCATGCACAAGGAAGGACCTCAGAGTCCCTCTCGGACAAAGGTGTGAAAAAGGTCGAAGAACTCCGACGTCGTAAGGTACCGACTACCGGGGAAGGTGGAAGGTTCGGTCGTTGCCGGTCAGAAGGAGTGTAGAGCAGTGAGACTGTGACTGAAGACGGGTGAGGAGGGGTAAGTTTCCTGAACACTATTATTGTGCCCCGGGTGGACCTATTAGGGCCTATAGAAAAGTAAAATTGCAATCGACTAAGTGTCGGAAGTAAGGGAAACGGGGCATTGTATTGTTTAAATGTTCAAGACGTCTAGTCCTCCACTCGTAGAAAGTCAAGTCGAGTCAAGTCGTCGAGTCAGCCCAGGTTGAGAAACGCTGGGGTACTTAGCGTCGTGCGGTCCGGAGGGACAGGTAGTGGTTGAGGGCCTCAAGTGAGTCTGAGTGCAGGTAGCTCAGTCACTACGGTAGGTCGGTAGAGTAGGGGACAGCGGGGGAAGAGGAGGACGGGGGTTAGGGAGGGGCGTAGTCTCAGAAAAGGTTAGCCAGTTGAGAAGTGTACTCCACCGGTTTCATGACCTCAAAGTCGAAATCGTAGTAAGGAAGGTTACTTGTAGGTCCCGACTAGAGGAAATCTTACNGAAGACGTTGTGGTGTCAAGTTTTCGTAGTTAAGAAACCGTGAGTTGGAAGAAGTGCCAGGTTGAGAGTGTAGGTATGTACTGGTGTCCTTTTTGGTATCGGAACTGATCTGCCTGGAATCAGCCGTTTCATTACACAGACGAAAACTTATACGACAGATCCAACCAGTATTGAAAAGAAGATTCCTCATTCGTAGAAAATTAAAGTACCGACGTTAGTGGTAGACGTCACTAAAACCTCGGGGGTTTTTATTTCAGACTGTGACAAAGGGGTAGATAAAGGGTACTTCACTACCCTGGTCTAC
>SJYO01036187.1:1703308-1990805 GCA_006410555.1 Capra ibex
TCGTCTTTATCTACAAAAAGACCTTGAGAGAACGAAAAAGGTACTAGGTCGTCTACAACCGTTAAACTAGAGACCAAGGAGACGGAAAAGATTTTGGTCGAACTTGTAGACCTTCAAGTGTCGAGTGCATAACGACCTCGGACCGAATCTCTTAAAACTCGTAATGAAATGATCGTACACTCTACTCACGTTAACACACCATCAAACTCGTAAGAAACCGTAACGGAAAGAAACCCTAACCTTACTTTTGACTGGAAAAGGTCAGGACACCGGTAACGACTCAAAAGGTTTAAACGACCGTATAACTCACGTCGTGAAAGTGTCGTAGTAGAAAGTCCTAAACTCTCTCGAGTTGACCTTAAGGTAGTGGAGGTGATCGAAACGAGCATCACTACGAAAGATTCCGGGTGAACTGAAGTGCAAGGTTCTACAGACCGAGATCTAATCACTAGTGTAGTAGTACTAATAGACCCAGTACTTCTAGAAAAAACATGTCAAGAAGACACATAAGAACGGCGGAGAAGAATTATAGAAGACGAAGACAATCCAGGTCTGGTAAAGACAGGAAATAGCTCGGGTAGAAACGTACTTTACAAGGGAACCATAGAGATTAAAAGAACTTCTCTAGAGATCAGAAAGGGTAAGACAACAAAAGGAGATAAAGAAACGTAACTAGTGACTTCTTCGGAAAGAATAAAGAAGAACGATAAGAGACCTTGAGACGTAAGTCTACGAAAATAGAAAGGAAAAGAGGAAACGAAAAGCGGAGAGAAGAAAAGTGTCGATAAACATTCCGGAGGGGTCTGCCGGTTAAACGAAAAAACGTAAAGAAAAGGTACCCCAACCAGAAGGGACAGAGGGTATGTTACAGTACTTGGAGACAGGTATCAAGTAGTCCGTGAGATAGATAGTCTAGATCCGGGAATTTAGATAAAGAAGGTGTAATAAGATGGATGGTGTGTATATCGAAACAAAACTTTTTGCCTAGTTAAAGATCGTTACAAACTTTCGGTGTACTGGTCTTCTGAGAGCCAACGGTAGTCAAAATTTACGGTACTGGACCCCCTGGGAACGTTCCTTTAAGTCTCCTTGAGATCCCGGACGGGTAACTCTCGCTTACAACCGTCGAATCCGACAGGGCCGTCCCGTACGTCTCTCCATCCAGACACAGGTGGTCTTCTCGGGACAAAACCCCTTAGGTGGTCAGAGTCGAGAAAGGAGAGGGTAGGGAGACATAGGTGTATAATGGGACGTCAGTAGACAAGAACAAAAAAGAGGGCCAGTCCAACCTACCTGAACGCACACGTCGCATAGGTCCGTACGTTCACTTACTGGAGGGGGTAGTCTGGCCCACTGGGGTCTCCGGTACAGGAACGAAGGAAACGTGGGGTGACGGGTAAGGATAGGGAGCGGTGACGTATACCACGTCTTCCACAGGACTAGACTATCAGTTTTACTTCTCTATTGTGGGGAAGAAGGGAGTGACACTGGAGTTGTGACAGGGGGAGGATTTAGGTAGGTCTCCTCGGGGGTTTACTAAACATTATTTGAGTTCTTTGTCGTGGGTTCAAGTCTTTCGTTTCCAGAATCTTAGAGGGCCGATCGGACAGAGATCCGGAGAAACCTAGTTGTGAACGGGACCTCCTCTGCCACCGGGACGGTATGTCGTATTGGAGACAAGAGTGGAGACGTTCTGTCAGAGACGGTTTGACGGACCCTAGGTCGCCTCGACTCAGTTTAAGAAGACTCTTTCCATGGGACCCATAATCAGTGTCGGGTCCACAAAAAAATAAAATACTTTTAATAAGTGGGAGAGAGTCGAAAAGAAGGGGGAACATAGTCGGCTACCGAGTAGGGGTAAGGATGAAAGTAGTACGCGGGGTCCCTCGGGACCTCGTCTTTGCACTGTGTCCTCCCCTTTCAACGAGAAACCTCCACGCCGGGACGTCTCTGACTCTTCTCCTTGACCGTAAATAACTCGAAGATGGTGCGTCCGTGAGCTGTGTCTACTCGAGTAGTCGAGTGAACCAACTCTGGTCCCGAGACCTCAGTCTCTGACCCCCGACTTAAGGCCACGACGGTATACGACCGACGCACACCGGAGTCCGTTCAAGGAAGTACAAAGGGTCGAAATCAAAGGAGTTGTCGTTTTACCCTCTTTTATTGTAGATGAAGTGTCGTAATACACCTAATTCACTCTGCCTACGTCGTTTCGAAGACCGTGTAGCGTTCGTGAGTTGTCGAGTCGACACTAACAATTGTTCGGATACCTCACCCACGATAATTAGGTCTACCTCTCTACTCCTCTGACTCCGAGTCTCCCCACTTTGCGGGTTCCCGTACGCCAGTCCCTTCCCTTCGTCGAGACCAATGTCGAGGAGACCTGTCGTCCGCCCGGGGTCCGAGTCCGGACGTAGGACCTCCACTGCCACGATCCAGGAAGAAGGAGTCCGACGGCCCCCGGTGTTCCTCCCTCTCGCCTGGTGACCCGTCTTCCGAAGCGGGTTCACTGCGAACCGAGGACCCGAGGAGCCGGCCGTAGGACCCGTCCCCTCCCGTGGTGGGTACTAGGGTGGGGTGGGGTCCCGACAGAGAGAAGTATGAGGTCTTCCTTCGGGCTGGGGGTCCTGGGTCCGTCGGAGAGAGGTCCTGTTTCTCTTCCTACTCCCGTGTAGACCCGTCTTAAAGTAAAGGTAAAGTGCGAGAGAGATTAGCGAGTCAGTACAGGGTAAGAAACATTGGGGTACCTGACATCGGGTGGTCCTAGGAGACAGGTACCCTAAGGAGGTCCGTTATGACCTTACCCATCGGTGAGAGAAGAGGTCCCCTAGAAGGTCTGGGTCCCTAGCTTGGACCCAAAGGACGTGACGTCCGCCTAAGAAATGACAGACTCTGTGGTCCCTTCTGGGGTAAAGTGACGTGTAGTTTGATGACATTACAAGATCCTCGTTGGGTGGTTTCTCCTCGGATCCGTCACTCTTTACTTCTTCTCTTCAACCGACGTCTGTCCCGTCTCTTTGCCTCGAGTTCCCTTAACGTCTCTTGGCTCGGGGCTTACGCTCCTCCGGTCCCCGAGTACCTACCGGGGTCTGACGCCCTGCCGCCCAGGTACTTTTGCTGGTCTCTCGACCCCGACCCCGACTCTTCTCGTTCTCCAAGGTTCCCTGTCTCTCGTTGACCGAGACGTTTCCTCTCCGGTTCTTGTGATTTACCGACGCGAGGACAAGGGGCTCTCGTATTTCCCCTGGGTCTTTGGGTCCACTAACCCTTCCCGGTGAGGTCTCTGTTTGCGGACGGGAACGTCGAAGATATGGGCGGTGGAATGGGTGTCGGTACGTGGGAGGGGACCGGGCCGGTGGCAGGGGGGAGGGTGGGATGTTCGAGGGGAGGTCTCTCAGGAGGAGAGACGTCTAGGTTTGGGATGGGACAAAAGGTCCGGGTTTAGTCGACATGGAGGAGTCCCTTCATATATGAGGGTGTGTCTCGAGTGTCAAGAACATTGTAAATATCAGATTTAGTGTGACAAACCGTGAACCAAAATTTATGCCAGACCATAATAAGGGAGAAATAAAGAACACTGACATTCAAACGGAAAGGTTACTGGCCCTCCAAAGGAATGGTCATTTCCGGCACAGATGACAAAGGAATAGAAGAGAGGAGAGGTGGACGAGAACGGACCCTCCGGCACGGGAAGTACTCTGCTGAAAACCCCTGTCACGTCCAGCTGATCTGGTCGAAGTTCCGGACCTCTTGAAGGAAGGGTGGATCATTTTGTGACTTTACCTACCGGGGTTGGAACCCCAAAGTTTCCTAGTCTGGTATGGTGGAGGACGGGATTTACGACGTTTTCGAGGGGAGCGAGACTCTTTTTTTGTTTGAAGGGTCGGGTCGAGGTGTCGAGTGGTTCTAGACCGGAGGAGTCAGGACGGTCCGTGTCGGGACGGAGGTTCTGGGCCATGGACGCGGAAGGAGAAAGGATCATAGTGGAAGAGTCGTTCCAGTCGGACATGTCTCGATGTCGGAGGAGGAGGTTCTGAGAAGATAGGGGGAGGGACCGAAGTAAAAAGAAAAATCGTGAACGGTTGAAAGATAATCCAACCACGTTTGTATTAACGTCAAAACCTGACTGAAAATTTAGTGACATTGATTCGAGTTTATGAGAGACCCTAACCTTACTTTGACTGAAAAAGGTGAGAACACCGGTGACGACTCAAAAGGTTTAAACGACCGTATAACTCACGTCGTGAAATTGTCGTAGTAACAAACACACAATCAACCAGTGAGCACAGGCTGAGAAACGTTAGGGTGTTTGACATCGGACGGTCCGAAGAGACAGGTACCTTAAGAGGTCCTTTCTTATGACCTCACCTAGCGGTAAGGGAAGGGGTCTCCTAGAAGGACTGGGTCCCTAGATTGGGACCAGAGGACGTAACGTCCGTCTAAGAAGTGGTAAACTCGATGTCCTTTCAGTTAGTAGTAACAAATCCTAAAATTTATCGAGTCCACCGTACAGTAGTGGAGGTGATCGAAACAAGCATCACTACAAAGGATTCCGGGTGCACTAAAGTGTGAGGTCCTACAGACCGAGATCCACTACTAGTGTGGCAGCACCAATAGACCCAGTAATTCTAGAAAAAACATGTCAAGAAGACACATAAGAACGGTGGAGAAGAATCATAGAAGACGAAGACAATCCAGAAACGACAAAGACAGGAAATAACTCGGGTAGAAACGTACTTTACAAGGGAACCATGGGGGCTAGAAGAACTTCTCTAGAGATCAGAAAAGGTAAGATAACAAAAGGAGATAAAGAAACGTAACAAGTGAAGTCCGAAAGAATAGAGACGACAAGAGTCCGTGAAACGTAAGTCAACCCATATAGAAAGGGAAAGAGTAAACGGAAAGTGAAGAGAAGAAAAGAGTCGATAAACATTCTGGAGGAGTCTGTTGGTGAAACGGAGGAACGTAAAGAAAAAGAACCCCTACCAAAACCGGTGGCGGAGAACATGTCACAATGTTTGGAGACAGGTATCAAGAAGTCCGTGAGACGGATGATCTAGATTAGGGAACTAATATAAAGAGTGGAGGTGACGTTTTAGTATTTCCCTAAACTAAATCCAGTATGGACTTACCAGATCACCAAAAGAGATGCAAGAAGTTAAACTCAGACTTAAAACGTTATTCCTCAAGTACCAGACTCTGTGTCAGTCGAGGTCCAGAACAACGACCGAGTCTCTTTTTCGTTCCCTTAAGGTCTTTATGTAGATGAAGACGAAGTAACTGATAGGATTTCGGAACCTGACACATCTAGTGTTGTTTGACACCTTTTAAGAATCTCTACCCTTATGGTCTGATGGAAGACGCTTTGGACATACATCCAGTTCTTCGTTGTCAATCTTGACCTGTACCTTGTTGTCTGACCAAGGTTTAATCTTTCCTCATACAGTTCCGACATGAGACGAATAAATTGAATATACGTCTCATGTAGTACACTTTACGACCCGACCTACTTAGTGTTCGACCTTATTTCTAACGACCCTCTTTATAGTTGTTGGAGTCTGTACGTCTACTGTGGTGAGATGACCGTATTTCCTTTCTCCTTGGTTTCTTGGAGAACCACTTCCACTCTCTTCTCTCATTTTTTCGACCAAATTTTGAGTTGTAAGTCTTTTGATACTAGTACAGTAGACCAGGGGACTGAAGTACTGTTTATCTACTCCTTATTCACCCTTGTCACTGTCTAAAATAAAAGAACCCGAGGTTTTAGTGACACTGGTTACTGACGTCGGTACCTTAATTTTCTACGAACGAGGAACCTTCTTTTCGATACTCTTTGGATCTGTCACATAATTTTTCGTCTTGTAGTGAAACGACTGTTTGCAGGTAGACCAGTTTCGACCAAAAAGGTCAACAGTACATACCTACACTCTCGACCTGGTATTTCTTCCGACCGTCGTTTCTTGGCTACGAAAGTTTAACACCAAAACCTCTTCTGAGAACTCTCAGGGAACCTGACGTTCCTCTAGTTTGGTCAGTTAACATTTCCTTTAGTTTGGACTTATAAGTAACCTTCCTGACTACGATTTCGACTTCGAGGTTATGAAACCGGTGGACTACACTTCTCGACTGAGTGACCTTTTCTGGGACTACGACCCTTTCTGACTTCCGTCCTCCTCTTATCGCACTGTCTCCTACTCCACCAACCTACCGTAGTGGTTGAGTTACCTGAACTCAAACTCGTGTGAGACCCTCTATCACTTCCTGTCCCTTCGGACCACACGACATCAGGGACCCCAACGTTTCTCAGTCTGTGTTGAATCACTGACTTGTTGTTGTCCCAGTTTGTATAGAAATAATTAGTTACATCCTTGGTAATATTAGTTGTGTCAAAACGGTTACTCTTTACAAACGAATAAGGATACCGTATTTTTAAGTACGAAAACCCTAAGTTGGTTCAGAACCTTTCGAAAAAGACGGAGGACGACCAGCACATTCACAAAAGGGACGGTTTTCAACAGTTCCACGAACTTCTTCACCCGACCCCTTTCCAGTCCACTTATACCGTCTACTCCGTCTTGAAGCATGGGGTTAAGCAAGTTGAAAACTTCGTGACTAAGACGCTGCACCCTAGCCCTCGACACTTCTTAACCCGGGAAAGACCACTGGTCACGGTCGACATCCGCAACGTCAAATACCTCTTAGAGTACCTAATCGTCTCGTATGAAGAGTCTACAGGTGACCCTAAGTCTTTCGACGTAACCGGACCGTCGACTGATGGTTTACTACTGGTACTGGAAACACCCCCCGTTCAAACCGAAACCCTTCACGAAACCTCGAAGANCTTATACCGTCTACTCCGTCTTGAAGCATGGGGTTAAGCAAGTTGAAAACTTCGTGACTAAGACGCTGCACCCTAGCCCTCGACACTTCTTAACCCGGGAAAGACCACTGGTCACGGTCGACATCCGCAACGTCAAATACCTCTTAGAGCACCTAATCGTCTCGTATGAAGAGTCTACAGGTGACCCTAAGTCTTTCGACGTAACCGGACCGTCGACTGATGGTTTACTACTGGTACTGGAAACGCCCCCCGTTCAAACCGAAACCCTTCACGAAACCTCGAAGAATAAGGTTGGTGACTCGACCGACAACGGCCAACAGTATATTTTAGGTGAAAAACAGTATACAGTGTTATGTTAACTCTTGAGTAAACAACAATAACACATCTTATTCTACTGTGAAGTTTTACTGTTAAAAAAACTAGGCTCCAGTCGAGTACTCCGTGGGTGAATAGCTCACAAAAGTGGAAAGGTTGAACTAAGTCTACAGCTTGTCGGTGTCTTACCAGCTGTGACTGAAGAAGCCGTTGAAGAGCACGTCCAAATTCTCCTGGTCGAAACTACTAGGAGAGTCGACCAAGAACGGTTGAAGGTTGCCGGCCGGTGACACGAGGAGTAGAAGTTCCTGGGTAGAGGAAACATTTAGAAAGACTTGGTGGTGACGTGACATCCAGGTAAGCGTCAAGGACCCGGTTTGTGTGACAATTATGACACTCAACAGAGGTGACGAAATACTGGGTAAAACTTGAGTTCTTTTAGCGAGTATAAACGAAACACAGATTGTAGTAAAGGGATCAGATTTTATTTATATTTTGGTTGTCGTTCATTATTCAGTAATCGTTTTCTGGTATTTCACTCTTTGCGTGCAATTTTACTTCATATTGTGTTGGCGTAAATAAATTCTTATATAAGGTTATAGTTATCCGTTTCAGACTGTTACATTTCAACGTTAATGAAAACGTGGTTGGATTATTATGTGTCGACTGATGACTTGCTACACCCCACCCCCGTGACTGGGAGAGAGACGTGTCGACTTTTAGACTCAAATTAAATATTAGTCGGGAGATAAAATGTCAAGACATAGGTGTCTAAGTCGGTTCGCACAATCCCCATTACATCCCGAAGTCATAAATGATAACCCCTTTTTTTTTTTACGTCAATTTTGGACATACCAAGTCCCAGTTCCATGATAAATAAATGACATAGGAGTCTGTTATTCCCGAAGGGACCACCGAATCTCCAATTTCGTAGGTGGACCTTACGCCCTCTGGGCCCAGGCTAGGGACCCAGCCCTTCTAGGGGACCTCTTCCTTTTACCGTTGGGTGAGGTCATGAGAACGGACCTCTTAGGGTGCCTCCCTCCTCGGACCACCCGATGTCAGGTACCCCAGCGTTTCTCAACCTGTGCTGACTCGCTGAAGTGAAGTCTGTTATTTCTTGTTTGAGACATTCCCACTGCTAGAGGCCAACGAGTCGATAACATGGGTCACAGACTGTGTCCACGAAGTATTTACGGCTTACTTCTGTGGGTCGCGGTGGGACCAGACTCTACCGGCTCCGTGTCGACACGAGTCTCGTCCTGTTACCTGTCCTTTAGGACACCCAAGAGGGATCTACTTTCACTTCACTTTCCGCGAGTCAGTACAGACTGAGAAACGCTGGGGTACCTGACATGTCAGGTACCTTAAGAGGTCCGGTCTTGTGACCTCACCCATCGGATAGGGAAGAGGTCGTCTAGAAGGGCTGGGTCCTTAGTTTGTTCCCAGAGGACGTAACGTCCGTCTAAGAAATGGTTGATAGTCCCTTCGGGTACCCAAGGTGTCAAGGTTGGGGTCCGGTCGAGACCCGTTCGTGGAAGACAAACCTCCGGACCTCGACACACCCGGGGTCACTGGAAGTAGAGTAACCCTCCCGACAGGTTCCTCTTCCTCTTCCACTTCCCACTCCTGGTCCGTCTCAGTTCGCAGTTCGGGGAGGGGAGACGTGTGTCACGAATGTGAACGTCGGACGGGTAGTCGACGGGGACACCAGCGAGGTAGAAAGCCCGTAGTGGTGGAGACAGGAGGGTCCGGTTTGTGAAAGCAGTGGACGGAGGCTACGAGTAAGACTCCTTGTACCGGAAGGGATGGAAAGGAGAGAGGAATGGGGAAAAGAAGGGCGAGACCATCCCTACTCCCTTCTGTCTGGATGAAAAGGACCCCCTGGGTGCGACCGACGGATTGTTGGTGACGGGGAAGAAGGCGTACAAACGAGGACCTCCGAGACGGAACGTTCTACAAACGTTTTTCCTACAAACGAACAAGAACAAGAAGGGTTGTGTGTCCTCGGAGGGAACATCTCTGTGGGGTGACCGTTGTGATTAGCGTGCGAAAGGGGGAGGGTGGCGGCACAGACCGGAGACGTTAGACCAAGGGGCCTGGGTGACCCTCGTCTGGAGAGGATCTTCAGAGGAGACACAGTCGGGGTGATGACACAGCCAGGGGTCCCTGACTGAGAATTCCACGTCTAGGAGACTCCAGTGACCGAGGTACACCGGGGACTCCGTGAATCGACTTCGTCTTCCTTTTTTACAACCAAAAGGTCCTCGACAGTAGACTCCTATTTTTTTCCTCTGGGGGAGGAATTCCCAGGGGGTTCCCCCCGTCCGTCCGGGACCGGACCTGTCCTGAACCCCCCGTAGAAAAAAAAAATTAAAAAAATTTAACTTCCGATTAACGAAACGTATTAAAGCACCAAAAGACAATATGTAGTTATTCTTAGTCGGTATCCATGTGGGTCTAGGGGAGGGAGGGTAGAGGGAGAAGACCCCTCGTCGAATGACAGCCTTCCTCACCCCTCTTGCCCGTCCTACGGTGGTCCCGTGGAGATCCGCGCCCCTTGTGACCCAAGACCCCCGCATTCCTCGTCCTCGGGACGTCAGTCTTTCTTACAACTCCGGAGGGAGTCAAAAAAAGATCGCTGTACAGGAACTCGTTCAATGACTTGGACTCAGAGTCAAAGGACCACAAATTTGATCCCTATTATCCTATTACCCCATGAAAAACTCCCGAATTACCTTTTTACATCCATTTCGTGCGCCGTGTCATGGACCGTGTATCAATCACGAGTTATTTACGGTCGACGATATTAATTACGGTAGTGTTGCACACTCCACCTCCGACTTATGGTCAGTCGCGGGGTGCTTGGGAGACGGACGAGAAGTAGGCCCTTGAAGTTCGGGTAGTTTGCGACTCGTCGTCCCTTCCACACCCACCTTCTTTACATGTCTGTCTTTGACTTCAACTTCGGTTCGGGTCAAGTTGAGTGGAAGATTCTGTCCGGGAGTCCGGTTCCGTAGAGAACCCAGGGGTCCTTCTCGTTCTTCGGTCTCTTGTTCCTGGTAAGACCCAAACCTCGTCTCTGACGAACTGCTTCCGAACCTTGTCAATTCTGCGGTACCACTGCTCTGGTTAGGATCGTTAGGATCCCCACGTAGTCCGGGGGCCGGGCTTCGGGTTGCTCCGACCGCGTACAGCCCCACGAGGCCCACTGGACGGTCGGGGTGACCTTCGGGTCGAGACTCGTGACCTTCGTCTCCGACGTCACGCTACACAGGTTCCCCGAGGACGGGAGGTATCGCCCGTCGTGCGTGCGTTGTGTCGGGGGAGGTGTGCGTCAGGGCTCGCGGCCCCGGAACTCCGGGTGGCGGAGACGGACCGATTGAGGAAACGTTTGGTACGGGGTCATAGTACCGGAGGTTCCAGGTAGTGCATTTGACCTCTGTCCGTGTCAGTGGAGAAATAGACACTAGGGACTTAATGTCGTGACCAAAGGAATGCATTCTGATCGACAACATACACGAGTTAACGCATCAGCATAGGCTGAGAAACACTGGGGTACCTGACATGGGTGGTCCGAGGAGACGGGTACCCTAAGGGGTCCGGTCTTATGACCACACCCATCGGTAAGGGAAGAGGTCCCGTAGAAGGGGTGGGTCCCTAGCTTGGGTCTAGAGGATGTAAAATCCACCTAAGAAATGGGACCCACCCCTTCTAGGGGACCTTTTCCCTTACCGATGGATGAGGTCATAAGACCACACCTCTTAAGGTACCTGACATATCAGGTACCCCAGCTTTTCTCAGCCTGTGACAAAGTCGCTGAAAGTGAAAATGGTAGACCTGGTGGTCCTCTCGGGACGCAATATGTGAACAAAGTAATGACATTCATGTATTGATGAGGTGAATTATTATGATTCTTATTATAAATAGACCGCGAATGATACGGTCCGTGACAAGATTTGAGTCCTGTACATAATTGAGTAAGTTGGTAGTGTTAAGATACTTCATCCAGGACAATAATAGGGTAAGTATGTGCTCCTTTGGCTCCGTGTCTCCGCAATCTATTGGACGGGTTTCAGTGAGTCGGTCTTCACTGCCCCGACCTAGTTCGGGGTCACTACACCGAAATCTTGAGACTCTTCCGTCCCCGTTGTGGACTACACAAAGATAGGGAGCGTGGATCGTGACCCGACTTGCGTCTCGTCCGTGAATCTTTTCTACCCGATTCGTACACGGACGTGTGCCGATTGCACCGCTTGCAAGGTCGGAGACTCGACGTCCTGTCTCTCTGGTTCCGGGAGACCTTTCATAGTCTATTTCCGTAGGAAGAATGAGCGGGAGAGAATCGTTCACGTGGCATATGACGTCAGACAGGACGGGCGACACAGAAAAGGACGTACAGCGGACGGAAACAGACAAGGAACCAGTGGGAAGGGGAAAGGACAGGGTAAGTCGGAGGTGGGTAGCCGGGACAGGAAGGCATTTCAAGAACGTCCGAACTTTCGGAAGGTGGGAGAAAGGGACAGAATCTCGAAAAGATCTTAGGTCTGAAGGGGCTCCTTCGACTCTTGTGGTCGCCGTACCTAAGTAATCTGACCGGTACCTGGTTCGAGGATGTGTACCTGGGACTTACTTTTGTCGCCAGAGACGCATGCACGACACAGACACACACGCGCGGACGGACATCGAACAGTGTCTGGACACAACCTAGTCCTTCTAGGTGACGGGAGGGACAGAGAAGAGGGTCTCAGGGTCGAGGAGGTCCTTCGGAAGGGACTAGGGAACTCTTTCGAATAAGTACGTTGGTAAGTCGTTTAGAAATATATAGAATCATAAGACTCCTCTGTTCCGTACGAAGACTTTTCAAACCAATTTTACACTGGAAGTCTCTTGACGTATTCAATGGTCTACAGTGTGTGTGTCCACGGTTTACTTGACGTTTCTACGTTACTAAAGTTTTACCTCTGGAAACACTGGACCCTGTTCACCGAATAGGAGATGTCAGGAGTTGTAGGAGTCAATATTCCGTCTACTATTAGGTTTTAAATCTTCCAATAATCCTCCTAGCTTAGTCTATTAAAAACATTTCAAGGACTGTCTAACTACGAATCATCCATGAGTTATTATTTACGAAGAAAGAGGGAAGAGGTAGATTCCGTGACCGAAAGATAAGTCGGCAGGGTCTATTTGCTACTCTGTACTTGACTAGGTAGGAACTTCCAGTTTTTACAGAATTCCTGTCCTACTGGAGCCCAGACATTCGAAACGTCATGGACCAAATAACATTCCTCTACGCGGACAGTGTAACCTCCATTGAATCATACTATTTCCACTGTTAAATGATCCTGACAAGTGTGGGGAGGGGGTCGTTGTGGTGTTCATTACCCATTTTTCGGACCACCCGTCTCTGGACTAGTGGACCCTCCAGCTCTATGGTTAAGCCGGAACTCTATATTTCCAAATTTCCGACATAGGAGTCGAGGATTCTATCACGACTCGTGTCATCCACGAGTTATTTAACGACTTACTTACGAAAAAAAAAAAAATTTGTTACCTAAAAGGAAGGGTAAAGTTTAATGTTTCTCTCTCTCCCATCCTCCCCGTTTACGGGACCATGTCCTCACTATGGTCCCCTTGCGTCGACGGTCCGGCCGGTGGGTCCGAGGTGGGGACGTTTCCCCTACGTTGTTTCGATGGTCGCGTCCGCAAGGGTAATCCTCCAAGGCTTCGGTCCTCGGGTCGTGACGGTCCGAACGCCGACTTCGACGTCCAATGTCTTCTCTTCCCCCTCTCCACGTCTGTCCGGACCCTCCCTCCCTCTTCAGACCCCTCTCCTCCTCCCACTCTCTCCTTCCCCTCGTGAGAACCCCCCCTCACCCCCACTCTCCTTCTCTGAGGACTTCTTCTGTCCTCGTCTTGCCACCCCCTCTCCGTGGCCTTTATTCCTACCCCTCACCCATCCTTGACACGTCTCAAGGTCTCCTTTAGACGACAGAGTCGGACCCACCTTAAGTAGAATCGCTCTGAAGACTCAAGGGGGACGGTGAGTCGCAGAGGAGACCCAACCCGACACGTCCCCCCTCCGACATCTAAACCCCCACGGGGATCTACGGTCCATAGACGGTCTGGGACCCGTCCAGGGTTAGGACTTCGGACTCCGCAAAGCGAGGTAGGAAAGGTTTGTCACTCCAAAGTGGGATCCAGATCTCCCACCGGGAGGGGTCGGTGGTACCCTTCCTCTGAGTCACACTCGGTCGGGTCCCCTTCCTTTCCATAGGTCTTCCGAGTCTGGGGAGCGACCAGAGAAAGGTAGAAGAGGGGTGTTCCCGTGGACCGGTCGGTCCTTTCACCCAGTCCGGCGAGTGTACACTGAAAGAAGATTGTTGTTGTCCGTTCCCCCGGAGCCGCGGGACATGTGCCGGGACGGGTGGGGTACGGGTCACGAGAACAACCTCTCTCGAAATTACTCGTCACACGTCACCCTCCCCTAGGTACGGAAGAGTAAGTCCTTCTCCTGTACCCGGTCTCGGGTAGGTTCGACAGTCCTTTCCCCCTCGGACGCCGATAGTCCCGCGTACCTTTCTGGGTCTAGAGGGGTACTACTACCGGTTCGACCGTCCCTCGGTAGAGATGGGGGGACTGGACCCCCTCCCCCCAAACAAAAGAGATGGTGGGTGGAAGACCCCAGAAGTTCTTCTCCCGGGTTAGCCGGGTAGAGATAGTTGGCTCGCGACGCGGGTCGAATGGGGGAGGGCTGGGACGGCCGACGGGTTAATCTTCGACGCAACCGAGGTTGTCTACCCTCGACGCCGTCCGACTTCTTGTCCCGTGTTTCGGGTCGACTGTAAAAGGAAGGACAAGGAAACCACCCCCTCCTTCCCGTCCCGGTCTTCCCCCCGTGTCGCTGTGGCGGCCCGGGGGGGAGATCCAGGGTCAGAGGGCGTGGAGGCCCCTAAGAGCCTCGAGTCAAAGGGGGGCGGGCCGCCGCGGGGCGACCGCCCCGTCGTCCTCGGGCGCGGCGGGAGGCGGGCGTCCTGCCTGCGCGGTGGACACCGACCGGGTGGGAGCCAGCCGGCCGCCGGCGCCGCCGGGCACGGCCGGGGAGGAGGTGCGGCGTCCAGCGGCGCGTCTCCGGCGCGTGTCTGAGGCCGGCGGGCCCTCCTCGGCCCGAGGTCTCTGAAGCCTGGCTGTGCTTCCGGTGGAACCTGCGGGTTCGAGGCCCCCTCCCGTTCAGGCGTCCGAGGCCTCGGGAGGGACCGCTCAGCCGGGGGGCAGTGCGGGGCGGATTGGAGCGCCGGGGTTCTGTAGAGCCCCGGGGGCGAGACGGTCGGTGTCAAACCCCTACGAGTCTGGAGAGGCCCACGCAAGTCCGAGCCTGCGGGGAAGGAGCCCAGGTCGGGCGCGCTGGGCGTTGGAACGGCCAGAGGCCAGGAGGAAGGGGCGGGGGCGCGCCGGCGGGGGGCGGGCTCGGGGGGCGAGGGGTCGCCCGGGGGGCCGGGGGTCCCAGGCGGGCGCTCGGCGTGTGAGTGGGGCCCGCGGCAGACGACGGGCGCGCGGCGAGCCGAGGGCGGGCCCGGCCCGAGTCCCTCCGGCGCGCGTGTCCGGCCCCGCCCCAGCGCCCGCGGAGGAGCGGCGCCTCAAAAGGACCCTCACCAGGGCCCCGTCTCGGCCCCCTGCCGCGGCCACCTGCGTGGGCGAGGGGCGGGCGCGGCCCGGGCGCGCGGGTCGACCTCCCGCCGCCGGCTCTCGCCGCGAAGGACGCGGGCGGCGCGCAAGCGCCCACGCCGGCCGTCCGGGGGCGCCGCGGGCGCGGGGAGGCGCGCGGGAGGCGGGCCGGAGAGGAGCGGCGACGCGGCGCGGGGCCGGAGGGGTCGGGCGCGGCCCGCGGAGGGGCGGCAGACGGACGGCGCGGCGGGGGAGGGAGGTCCGGGCGACGGCAAAATTGAGGACGCACCGGCCGCCGGGCGAGGGCTGTGTCGGGCGCCCTCCGCCCCGGCCCCGGCCTACGATGCCGACCCGGAGGCCCCGGCGCCGCGGGAACGCGGAAGTCTGCGTCGCGACCAGGCTTCCTTCTTTCCTCTGGGCTCTCCCCTTTCCCCGGCACGAGTATGACGGAGAATGAGGGAACGGTTCCTTCTGACTCCCCTTTAAGTCGTCGAAAATCTCCTGTCCACGTTGAGTGTCCGTGTCGTAAAAACGGAACGCGCCACGACAAGGGGGCAAAAAGGGGTTCAATTGTCGCCTGACCTGATTCCTTGCGTTTCTCACCCAATCTCAAACAGGTGCCCGTGTCCGCAGAGAATAGGATTTCTTGTCACACCTTATATGTGACGTGGGGGCGGTCAAGGTATGGGAAGATCGTACCGGGGGACTCGAGCCGTCGAGACTGGACCTTCAAAGGTAGGACCGGAAATCGTTTCCACAGGTAGAGGTATCCACAATCTTTGACCGTTCGGGTGAGTCCCCGAACCGAACCCGCCTACGGGGGGACGCCCGTCTCGCAACACTTGTGATCCTTTCCTCTCGTCCCGCGACTTCCACCACGAGCCTACGATGCACCACCGAATGTTTCCGACCCCTCGCACAGAGGACGACCCCGGTCGACGAACTCAGGGTCCGGAGTCACCCCGGAAGCTGGACCTGGCGAGTTTTGTTCGAGTCTAGGTACTGGTCTCGGACGTCTTCGTTGGTATCTCTTCGTCCACCCGACCTCGGGTTCCCTACCCCTCAAGACGGTCCTGACCGTAGGCCAGAGGGAAGGAGGTAGGTCCCGAACTCGAGTCACGGAGAACACTCGAAGTCTCTCGAAAAAGGTGACAGAGGAGGTTCCCGTGTCGGTCACGATTGAGGTACGGACCTCCGAGAATAGTTTAGTCGGACTTCCAGACACACAGGATACGTGTCTCCCCAAGAGTGGAAGAACATAAGTCATTCGTGTATTATTCAAGGGTAACATGGAGGATTTGGTGAGGGTACGACGCGAGAGGTGGGGACGACACCCCGTACTACCGGAGATCCTCGAATCTCCCTGTTCAACTTTGATGTTCTTTACTAAAATTTGTAAAGTTCCGTTTCCTTCACGGTATCTTTATGTCTTTCTTTTCCGACAATATCCAATTCAAATAAGTCCTTTCGAAAATACCTCCTCCACTCGAAGTCCGACTCGGGTCCACCTCCTTGACTGTCTTCTGTCCCCGGTCGTGTACGTCCGTTCACCTCTACAGTCTCGTCTCACCCGACGAACCTCCCGTCCCCGCTCCCTCCCTCACTCGCAAAAGTGTGTGGGGAGAGCAAAATAGGAGACTCAACTGAGAATATGGAGAGAAATTGTCTGTCGTCTTATCTCCGAGTCTCTCGAATTCAAGATACCCGTCTCAAACTTGGAGAAGAACCTTGGTGTCACGGGTACGACATTGTGGTATAACCCAGACGTCTCGTTTCTCGTACTTAAAGGGGAACCGGGTCATGTGTTCACTAAACCCTGTTTTCTTCGACCTTCCACCCTCCGGTCTCTCTACCGACAACCACCTTGTTTTCCCTCCCCTCGTCACTCCGACCTCTCATTTACGTTCTCCGGAGACATTCTTCTAAACGATCTTCAAACTGTGACTGACTAACTCGCTTTCCCCAGTGTTGAACTGAGATTCGAAAACTCGTCCTCACAACCTCAGGGAACAGTCAAGTGGTAGGACTCCCTGTTACAGTCACATAAGTCCGATGAGGATTTTTCCTCCCTTACAGTGGTCGGGAAATGGTCGACTCGCTGCGAGGTCCCGGGGTCGGGGAGTTGTGGATAGGTACGACGTACCACAGAGTCGAGGGTCGGGGCTACCCCTTGAAGACCTCCGACTCTGAAGGGTGCGTCGTGACCCAGTCCTGATCACGGAATAGCGACAAATCAGCGATTCAGTTCAGGCTGAGAAAACACTGGGGTACACAACATCAGTGCGCAAGGCCCTTTGTTTGAGTGAGCCTTCCTGTTGCGTCCATCACCTCACGTCAAATAATGGGGCCGCCCGGGTTCCGGCTCAGAGGAGAATCGGTTCCTGGGGCTGGTCGTAAACACTTTTAGAAAATATGGGGTACACATGCACAGACTTGGGTGGTGAGGTTTAAGGAACTCTGAATGTATTTCGTTCCTTTTATGTTAGGGTTATTGGGGTAGTAAGTGCACGAGACACGAGTACACGAGTTTGTCAGTTTGTTAATCGGTCATTAGTTATTTTGGGCTCCAATGCGAGACTAACTACGTCTTTTTAAATACCGGACAGATCTCCTTCCCCACTAATCACATACAAAAGAGAATCCGCCACTCATTGGATCTATGCTAGAAGTTCCAAGGGGCCAGACCTCCCCCAGAATGGGAAGACAACAACAAAGGTGTCCGTGATTTGTGTCTCAAGTCTCAGGTGACCTTTCCACCGGTTCGTACTAGTCGTACTTGTCCGGATTCTACCTCAGGTCCGGGATACTTAAGGAAGAAGTGAACCTGATATCGGGCGGTCCGAGGAGACAGGTACCCTAAAGGATCCGCTCTTATAACCTCACCCAACGGCAAAGTGACCCCTCGCTTGGACTCAGCGGACGTAATCGTCCGTCTAAGAAATCAAGACTCGATGGTCCCTTCGTCACGGAATATCATCTACGAGTTATTGACTATTAATTCCTTATTCACCTCACTTTCGTTCATTGTAACGGTCACCCGACAAAGATTCACCGTCTGGACATTCTGCACACGACCCATTCCCTATCCCTTAATATAACAGAGACCCGTCTCTTATCCCCTCTGAAGAACTCGACTGAGGTCTAAGGAATGTTAGGTCACCTCGACTCGTAACCAAAGTCTCGGACTCCAAACTTTGAGAGGAGTAGTGAAAGAGAAAGAAGTCCTTTTCACGAAATTGAAGAGACCCGAGGTCAAGAAAAGATACATTTTTTTTAAGTTATCGTCAATTATGAAGAACTTGTGGATCATGTACATTCCGTATAAATACGGAGTCGAACAACTTTTAAGGCAGTTGGGATCTTGAGACCTCTATCCTTCTGTTTTCTCCAAATTTCAATACATTGGTCATGTATTATCTCGACTCTAGACTTGAGTCCCATAGACTACCATCTCAAGGTTGTGACTTGGTGATCGGACATGGTGGAGAACTTCTACTCCCATCACTATCCCTGTAAGTGAGTCTGAGTATCCTGACGTCCCTCTACATTGTCCCCCATGCACACAGACCGTCACTCGTACAATGGGCCGTATATCGCGTAGAGTCATTTACCAGCAGAGAGAGAGAGTTGAGCAGAAGGTACCAAAGGTAAGGCTTGGTCTGTGAAAGGACCCCTTTCTACCCGTGAGTCGAGTCAGGAAACCTTCGAGAATCCATTAAAGCGTCCTCTAAATTACCGGACCAATCACCGGAAAACGGGAGGTCTAAATTAGAGATCCGAATCGACACGTAGTGACGACGGTCTTCGGACCTTGAGACACTGGGGTCTCACAGAACCCTCTTCTTACGACCCCAATGTGTGGTGATGTTTACTAAGAGTCGAGTTGAGGTGAACCGAGAAATTACATCCCCAGTGTCTGACTCGACCTTCGTACGATAAACACACCACCCCCAGTCACTCCTCTCCTCCCCAGGAGGACCTCGGACCGCCATTCGGTTCGATCTCTTTCCTCCGACCTCCCACCACGGTGGAGAAAGTTACCTTGGGGGTGGCAACCGACATCGGAGACGAGCCGGGTGTGGAGTCCTTCGGGACTTGCTCCGGGAACCTCAGCAACTCCTGACACCAGGGTGGTCACTGAGCTGAGTCATCTCTGACACCGGGGTCTCGCCACCAGGAGTCCGAACTCGTAGTCGATCTCGCACACATGTTTACGTCGGAGTGTCCAGGATGGCGTCTCAAGCTAGGAGATCAAGAACCTTAGATGTCAAACCGTTTGCGAGATCCACTAAGACTAAGTTCACCGCCTACTTGAGACGAAACTCTGCGACCGGACCTCGCAGGTAGTGAGAGACCGGAGAGAGACGGACCCGTGCAGTTCATGTCTCGGGACACAAGGCCGACAACCCCTTGTTGTCACTTTCCTCTTGTGTCCCAGGGACGGTCTCCGTCTAAGTACTACTTCGACTACCTCAAATTCGAAATGCCAACAAGTGAACTCCCCTACTCCCCTCCCCTCCAGCCAAATGTTTGTCGTCCGTAAAAATAAGTTCGTAAAGGCCACTTGAAGTCAAGTACTTCTCCATAGTCTTCTTTCCCTAGACTTAAAGGTTCCAAATGTATTTAACAACACTAGTAAGATCAAGATTTCTTTATTTTGGTAACCCGGATTAAAACATAAACAAGAAAAAGAATTCTCCCGAGGTGTTTTTGACCTAGAAGGGGACCGGGGACGGAAGTGCCTCGAGGGTTCTAGGTATCTGTGGGAACCTCGCGTCTTTACGTTCTCCCGTGACGTCTACCGGCTCGACTCACCTTGACGCCCCTCAGGCGTTTAAATAGAACCCAATATAAGGACCTTTTCTGTAACGTCCATCTCACTACATTCAACTTAGACAAAAACGGGTCTTTGTTACACTACTACCTTTAATGTTAGGAGTGGCTTTAGGACCACGGGTCGAAATATTTCTTTATTCATATTTGTGGTATTCGCAGTATAAATTACTTGAGATTTACTATGCGGACGTGAGATAAACAATTTAACTGAAACTCATATATGATATTATATTTTGTAGATTTGACCCGCTATACTATTGGTTTAGGGTAAGTCAAATTAAACTACATCAGTCTTCTAAGGACCCTCTTTACGAGAAAACCCTCTTTCCTCCCTCGGTGTCTCCCCCGACGTCTCAGAGGAGGAAGGGACGTAACAACAACAAGTCAACGAGTGAGTAAAGGTTGGAAAACTCTGGGGTGCCCGACGTCGTGCGGTCCGAAAAGACAGGAGGTGGTAGAGGGTCTCGAACGAGCTTGAGTACAGGTAACTCAGTCACTACGGTAGGTTGGTAGAGTAGGAGACAGCAGGGGAAGAGGAGGGCGGAAGGTAGAAAGGGTCGTAGTCCCAGAAAAGATTACTCAGTCGAGAAGCGTAGTCCACCGGTTTCATTACCTCGAAGTAGTGGTCAGGAAGGTTACTTATAAGTCCTGACTAAAGGAAATCCTAACTGACCAAACTAGAGGAACGTCAGGTTCCCTGAGAGTTCTCAGAAGAGGTTGTGGTGTCAAGTCAAGTCAAGTCAACGAGTCAGTGCAGACTAAGAAACGTTGTGGTACCTGACGCCGTACGGTCCGGAGGGACAAACAGTGGTTGAGGGTCCCAAATGAGTCTGAGTACAGTCAACTCAGCCACTACGGTAGGTTGGCAGAGTAGGAGACAGTAGGGGAAGAGGAGGACGGAAGGTAGAAAGGGTCGTAGTCCCAGAAAAGGTCACTCAGTCGAGAAGCGTAGTCCACCGGTCTCATAACCTCAAAGTCGAAGTCGTAGTCAGGAGGGTTACTTATAAATCCTGACTAAAGGAAATCCTACCTGACCAACTTAGCGGAACGTTAGGTTCCCTGAGAGTTCTCAGAAGAGGTTGCGGTGTCAAGTTTTCGTAGTCAAGAAGTACCGAGTCAAAAGAAATACCAGGTTGAGCGTGTAGGTATGTACTGATGACCTTTTTGGTATCGAAACTGGTTTGTCTGGAAACAACCGTTGTATTACAGAGACGAAAAAATTATACGACAAATCCGACCAGTATTGAAAAGAAGGTTCCTCGTTCGTAGAAAATTAAAGTACCGACGTCAGTGGTAGACGTCACTAAAACCTCGGGGGGTTTTATTTCAGACAGTGACAAAGGTGACAAAGGGGTAGATAAACGGTACTTCACTACCCTGGTCTACGGGAGAAGTAAAAAACTTACAACTCAAAATTCGGTCGAAAAAGTGAGAGGAGAAAGTGAAAGTAGTTCTCCGAGAAATCAAGAAGAAACGAAAGAGGGTATTCCCACCACAGTAGACGTATAGACTCCAATAACTATAAAGAGGACCGTTAGAACTAAGGTCGAACACGAAGGAGGTCGGGTCGACCTACAAAGAGTACTATATTAGACGTATATTCAATTTATTCGTTTATTCAAGATTGTTCTAATCTTGAATTGTTATCTTTCTAAAATGGTCTAGGTAAGGGTATTATATGTCAGATTCTATAGTCCTAATCAGTCTTCCAAAAGTCCTTCCTTTTTGACAGGAGTTCGTCCCATATAATAACAATATATTAGGAATCATGTCTCAAATTTGACTCAACAAACGACACATTAGTAGTCAAGACTCGAATTGTGGAAAGTGGAATTCGATAGTTTCACTTTCACTTTCACTGCAGAGAGTCAGCACAGGTCGAGAAGCGCTGGGGCACCTGACATCGGGTGGTAGGTACCCGAGGAGGTAGGTACCCTAAGAGGTCCGTTCTTATGACCTCACCCAACGGTAAAGGAAGAGGTTCCTTCGATAGTTCTAGGAGTATTCGTAGAATAAACGTCTGACAAACCTTATTTATTGGCATTAAACCATCTCTGGGTACCATTCTATAAGTAACTTGTGGTGCTGTATCACGTGTGTATTCTAAAGCACTTTGACCTCGTTTTCATAATTATTTTTTAATTAGTTTTAATTAATAAAAATACATTGATTCTGATTCCTTACATCTCCTTTTTTCTACAAACAGGAAAGGAGGAGTTCTTAAGGTCTGGGGATAGAGGAGGAACTCTCGGGGTCTGGGGATAGAGGAGGAACTCTCGGGGTCTGGGGATAGAGGAGAAACCCCTGGGGTCTGAAGAATAGTTGGCCGGATCCTCAACTGAGTTGGAGTGTAAAATTTTTATTTCACAAATGGGTTTAGGTCGAAAAAAGGTACCGTACTGAAGAGACTAAAAAAAAGAAAAGGTTAGTCTGAGACAAGTAAAGACTCGTAAAATAAAGTCTTGACCAACCGTCCCGTTTTTTTGGTCCTGAGGGACCTAGGATGTAGGACAGGAACCGAGAGCCGTGACAGAAATTGGGCCTATAAAAGAAAGAAAAAAAAACTAATTAAAAAAAAAATGACTTCCTATGAACGAAATGTCTTAAAACGACAAAAGACAGTTTGGAGTTGTACTTAGTCGGTATCCATATGTATATGGGAGAGGGAAAACTTGGAGGGAGGGTAGAGGGAAGGGTAGCGTGGGGAGGTCCAACTATGTCTCGGGGACAAACTCAAAGGACTCGGTATATCTTTTAGGGGTAACCGATAGATAAAATGTATACTACTACATTCAAAGGCACAATGAGAGAGGTATGTAGAGTGGGAGAGGAGGGGAGAGGAGTACAGAGACAGACAAAGAGGTAACGACGTGACATTTATTTAAGAAGTCATGGTAAAAAGATCTAAGGTATATATACCCAATCATATGCTATAAATAGAAAGAGAAAGACTGAATGAAGTGACACATATTATCCAAGATCCAAGTAGGTGGAGTAGTCTTGACTGAGTATACGCAAGGAAAAATACCGCCTCCTTATAAGGTGACACATATACACGGTGCTGAAGAAATAGGTAAGTAGACGGGATGAGTAAGAAATAGGTAAGTACCTGTAGAACGATAACATTTATCACGACGTTACTTGTTACCCTATGTACACAGAAAAAGTCAAAACCAAAGGAGTTACGGATCTCGACTCTAACGACCCAGTATACCACCAAAATAAGGATCAAAAATTTCCTTAGAAGGTGTCACCGACATAGTTAAATGTAAGGGTGGTTGTCACGCTCTCGTAAGGGAAAAGAGGAGTGGGAGAGGTCGTAAATGACAAACATCTGAAAAACTACTACCGGTAAGACTGACCACACGCCACTATAGAGTAACATTTAAACTAAACGTAAAGCGATTATTACTCGTTACAAATCGTAGAAAAGTACACAAACAATCGGTAGACATGTAGAAACCTCTTTACAGACAAATCCAGAAAAAGGGTGAAAAACTAATCCAACAAACAAAAAGAAAATAACTCAACATACTCGACGAACATATAAAACCTTTAATTAGGAAACAGTCAACAAAGTAAACGATAATAAAAGAGGGTAAGACTTCCAACAGAAAAGTGGAATGAATATCAAAGGAAACGACACGCTTTCGAAAATTCAAATTAGTCCAGGGTGAACAAATGAAAACAAAAATAAAGGTAATGAGACCCACCACCCAGTGTCTCCTAGAACGACATTAAATACAGTTTCTCATAAGACGGATACAAAAGGAGATTCTCGAAATATCAAAGACCAGAATACAAATCCAGAAATTAGGTAAGACTCAAATAGAAACACATACTACAATCCTTCACAAGATTAAAGTAAGAAAATGTCCATCGACAGGTCAAAAGGGTCGTGGTAAATAACTTCTCCGACAGAAACGAGGTAACATACAAGAACGGAGGAAACAGTTTTTATTCTACGGGTATCCACGTACCCAAATAAAGACCCGAAAGATAGAACAGGGTAAACAGATATAAAGACAAAAGCACGGTCATGGTATGACAGAACTACTGACATCGAAACATCAGTAGACTTCAGTCCTTCCAACTAAGGAGGTCGAGGTATGAAGAAAGAGTTCTGACGAAACCGATAAGTATTGTGGATATAAAAGAAATAATAAAAGAAAGTCTTTTCCTTTAGAAATACCAGAATGAAGGTTATAAACTTAATTAAGGTTGTCTCTAGAATCTCGAGTGTCCCGAGAGGTCACTAGTGAGGATTCCAGACAGGGTCGTCGGCCACGGACCCAGATTAAAACGAAAGATTTGAGTGCGAAGACTTTGACACGTATGTTTTCTTGGGGACCCGTTGTCTAATTTTACGTGAAAGGACCTAGACTGTACTAGACTTCACCCCGAGGACTTGACGTTAAGACTCGTCAAGAAACTCACTAAGACTCCTGGTGTGAAACTCTTTGTGACACATAAATACTTGGCACCTCTTTTACGTGGAGGAACGTCCTTCGAAAGGCTAAGGGAAGACTAAGACTAGTGAGGACAAAGAGAAGACGTCCTTATCAGAACGAAAACGGTGAAATAAAAATAAACGTTAGTAAACGTGAAACTTTTGAATAAAATAGACCCATAGGGTGGAAGGATGAAATTAATAATCGAGGGAGTTCCTTTACATAGTAAGTAATGATAAAGGGGTCACACGGGTCGTTTCCTGGAACGAGTACCGTCTGAAGAGTATACGAGAGACACGTATTATGTCTTAGGAGGGCATATAGGGGGGACGGGAACGTCGGGGACAGACGAATCCACCATCAGACATGGGGCTCACGAGTCCCGTCCCCATTCACAAACGCAACAAGGGACCTAAGTTGTCGTAATAACTACCCCACTAAAGTCGACAAAGACTGAAACAGGAAAGGTAGAGTGGAGGTATCGTAATCCCTCTTCACTTAGCCATTTTTGACTACTCAGATCTACTGGGACGACCTTGACATCGAAGTAGTTTCCGATAATACACGAGGGGTAAGTCTTTGTGCAACTTCTCGCTTCCGTCCCCAGACTCGTCGTGCCGATCAAGATCTTACTCCGTTCGATCGACGGATGCCTCGTTTTAAATTCCGTCACAGGTGAGAGTCTACAGAAGGGACCACCGAGTCAACCATTTCTTAGACGGAAGTTACGTCCTCTGGACCCAAACTGGGGACCCGGCCCTTCTAGGGGACCTCTGCCTTTACCGTTGAGTGACGTCATAAGAACGGACCTTTCAGGATACCCGATATCAGGTACCCCAGCTTCTCCGTCTGTGCTGAATCACTGATTTGGTCGTCGTGGTGGTGGTGAGAGTCTCCGACTGGAACGTGGACGTCCAGGAACTCTCCCCCGTGGAGGAATTGAAAGCCGAGATCCGTCGAAAGGAGCGGGATGAGGGTCGCGACGACTCGTCGGATTTCGTTCGTAGGACCCGGGATTCAAAACTGTGAATTTTACCTGTCTGTCTCCTTCCGTACTTGTGACAGGACAAGGACCCAATTTACGAAGAAGTCCGTCTCCAGTCGAACCAGGTAAGAGGACAGGGTTCCGTAACAGAACGCACTAGTCGTTGAACCTATTTTGACTGAGATTCGAGGACCAAGACACGTCCCTCACCGGAGGGAACCAGGAATACCCAAGGTGGTTGAGTCCGGGTACAGGAGACCAGTTTCAGGCGACACAGAAAAGCAACAAGAAACAAAAGGAGGGGGCCACGTTAAGGGGACGGAGGGGTAGGGTGATAAGGACTCTCGGTGCACAGTTTCCCTAATTTTAGAAGTGACAGTCTTTTGCGCAGGAATCCAAAATAGGAATAACGAGGAGGACGGTGTTTGGTGTAACGAAGGACGAAATTGGAGCCCCCCTACTTCTTACCGGACAGTGGCCAGTGGTCAAAGACATACACCCTTGGGGAATCGGAAACCGAAACACTTCAGAAAAGACGTCCGTGACATTTGAGTAGAGGCAATGACCACCAGTCCCAGTCCCCGAAGGAAAAGAAAAAACCCTCTTCTTTTTAAAACTCTCCTCCCTCCTCTTTTCGTCCTCTTTCTTCTCTCGACGTCGACATTTCATCAGGCGGAGAAGGGCTCGACTCCCTTCGACCAGAAGGACTTCCGTCCTGGACTCGTCCACTAGGGGCAATGCTCACGGCATGAGGAACGTCTGTTCCTGGGACCGTCTCTCGACCCGTAGAACCCAGTGAAGACAGACGAAGACGTGCTGACCGATCACCACGTGTAGGTAAGTGTCTGTGGTCCGGGGACAAAGACGATCTACCCAGGGTGGACCTTCCCTTCTACCTACTTTGTCGGAGACCTTGTTCAACGGGGAACGAGTGATCCTGTGAGGGTAGGGTCTCCTCACCCTGAAAGTCTGAGGTCTGCCCTCTTGTCCTTCGACTCCGGGGTCCAGGCCGTGGGTCGCGGAGCGGAAGGGACGGGGGTGCGGGGGGTACGTGTCTCAGCCTCTACTGGAGGGGTGTGACTCCTCCCACCGACCTCCCCTACTGATTACGTACAGTAAAAGTTCTACGAGAGAGACGTTTCGTTTCATGTGCGTCTAGGTCCAAAATTAACACACACTAAAATCGACTCTACCGCAATTAAACAAAGGAAACGATGAAGTCGCCAAGAAGGAGAAAGTAGTGTCACTTTAATAGACCTTACATAGAAAAAAAAGAATTCCTGTTTCTCTTCGACTAGACGAGGAAAAGGAGACTAACTCCAAATCTTGTAAGATCCCCGACGGTCTACGGAAATCACCCACGCTGTCCTACCTCCGGGCTGTCGGAGGGTGACGGGTCGGAAGGACAGGATAACGACGGCCTAAACGACTTCCCTAACGCACTACACCGTCCTGGGAGTGACGGTCTGGCTGGAAGACTGTTCCAGTGGTTTTCTTCCCGCAAAAATCGGTCCCGGTCGAGGTCAATCAAAGGGGTTATGCACCACGTAAAAAGAACGTCTTGGAAGCCTCTTTTCCCTTTGTGCACCTGTAGGTGTTTCCCGAATGACCTCCTCCCCTGTCACAGTCTTTCTTTCTACCCTGCCCGCCAGAGCTTCCCGGGGACTGACCACGAGGTCTCGAACACGAAAGCTGGACACCAACCTTCTCAGATAAACTCTTTCACCCGTCCCGTCCCACTAATATCATTGGGATATTATATTACACCAAAAAAAAGAAAAGTAAGTCTAAAAGAAACACTACTGGTATTTTTATCATGTGTGGGAAAGTCTCTAAGTCGTCGTAGAGTGGGGTCTTGAAATGGGAGAAACTCTTACTAACAAGACGCATAGACATGATGGACTCTTGTAAAGTAGTTCGGGTTGAATTACATTAAAAATAATATTTTTATTTTTAAAATTAAAAGGTTTGTCTTAATATTATAGTAAACTTATACGAGAAAGTTAGAGATACATTCGGGGTGTAACCTCTATTTAAAGGGGTGGGGAGAGGTACCTCTTAGTGACTTAGTGACGGTATTATAGGTCGTGTCCTACTCGTCTTTTCGTGGTCGGCACGGTCCAACCCTGATCGGTCCCTGTGAAATCAGAGAACGGGTTCAGCGAGGGGAGTAGAACTCTTTAGTCACAGAAGAAGTCGGTAGGTCCGTGTGTCCTCCTTTGAGTAAGTCATATATGACGTACTTTGAATGTAATAACTTAAAGTTCAGAAGTAGTTAAATGTTACCCGAGTGTAGGGTTATTTGGGTAGTATTCGACTTTTATAGACTTCAGTTTTTACGTAAATTGTATTGGATGACTTATTGTAGCGAATCGGGTCGGATAGAATTTACACGAGTCTTGTGAATTGTAGACGCAAACAACCCTTTTTAGTATATTGTGTCTCGGGCAAAATATTATTTCACAACTTATAGAGTACATCAACTAACATTGACATGACTTTCACTTTATATTTTACAAACGTACAATTCTTCACTCTGCCATAGTCTGACGTACAGTGGTCGGTCCCTTTTCTAGTTTTAGACTTAGACTTCTTCCCACAGATGGCTTCCCAAAGAAAACACAGTAGTATTTCAGTTTTTTAGTAACAATTTGGTAGCACTTCAGTCCCTGGTAAACAGAACAGTTTACGAGCCGTACGACGACCACAGCCACCACTGTTTCACGAGTTATTCTCCACCGGTGAGAGGGATTTCGGGGGCTGTGGAACGGAAACGTGTGCCGGACCACCGACGGGAGAGAATTCTTTACGAGAGACCACTTCTGCGATTGAAAGAATTCCATGGAACCTGTCGGGAGTTGTAAGAGAACAAAGGGGGGGCCTATAACTGGTAGATGACCAAGGAAAACCAACTTAGTCTGCGGACCGTGTAACGACACGCACACTTGGAGGTGACTACGGACGACTCTCTCACTGGCTCACTAGACCACGGAAGGCGAACCGACGGGGAGACCAGGTCCCTCCGGCTCGGTCCCGTCCAACCCCGACCTAGCACTACTTCGAGAAATCACTTGTTCACTCAAGGAGACTAACGCAAGGAATACGCGTCCCGAAACTAAATAGTCTTGCACCAATTCAGAACTTTTAGCAGACCCGTTGGGTAGAAAGATCCTACAAATCCCCAAATAACCTCAGATCATAATGAAAAGACAAATTTTAAACAAAGATTCAAGAGAGATCTAACGAACTTTATCGAGACGTCAAGTCTATCGAGAAGGCAGGTCAACAAAAACGGGCAAAAGGCGACACAGTCGACTGTAGAGTCAGAGACATCGCACTATTCATAGTCAACGAAAGGGTCAACCTGGGTTGGTCTGAATCACCGACGGAGACTAGTACACGACCTCTACGGACGTGAAGGGTCTACACGGATAAATAAATAGGGTCAACGACAAAGAATTTTTTATTTACACATGAATGGTATACTAGGACGTCAGTAGAAAGATCTGTACATGGGACTTCTTTACTCTTGACTACAAGTGTATTTTAGGACATGTACTTACTGGTTAAAAGAAACATTATCGGAGTCTCACCTTTGTTGGTTTTGCAGTAAGTCTCCCATCCATCAATCTGTTAGACCAGGGAGGTGTGGTGTCGTATGTTAAGTTGTTGTTTTTCCTCACTCGATCGTTACGTGTGCTGTTGAACCTACCGAGAGTCTCGTACCACAACTCACTTTTTTCGGTTAAAGTTTTCAGTGAAGACGTACTAAAACAAATATACCGTAAGAGTTTTACTGTTTTAACATGTCTACCAGGTCTCTTGACCAATCTCCAATGGTCCGATACTCCTCCTCCCCACCAAATTCTCTTCTCTACACTACACTAGTATTTTTCCATCATTACTCCTCCATACTGCCCTCGTTAAGAAGGAGAACTGACACCGCGCTCTATGTACTTAGATGTGTGCACTATGACCCGAAGGGTCCACCGATCACTATTTCTTGGGTGGACGGTTACGTCCTCCGTATTCTCTGTGCCCAAGTCAGGGACCCAGCCCTTCTAGGGGACCCCCTCCCGCACCGTTGGATGAGGTCACAAGAACGGACCTCTTAGGGTACCTGTCTCCTCGGACCACCCGATGTCAGGTATCCCAGTGTTTCTCAGTCTGTACTGACTTCGTTGAATCGCACGTGTGTGCACACTATGTTGACGTGTCTTCATATGTGTGGTGTGTGTACTCACGTACTTTTTAACCACTTTAGAGTCATTTCGGACATATAACGTGGTCATAAGCTAAGGATAAAGCAAAAATTTTTCCTTGGAGAGGTGGGAAGCAATGATGATAAACAGGCAGGGACCCGACGGAAACTAGAGACCGAACTACAAGTTCTATCCAAACCTTCCTGGTCTAAGACGACCGTAAGAATTTATAATCCTACTATCGATTTTATGAAGTCAAGAAGAAGATTGGATGTTACTTAGGTAAAGGGGGTCTTAGCAATATTAGACCAAACCCTCGAGACGTATGAAGGAAGGACCCGGAGGAGAACCCCATAACAAAAGATTCACCTAATAGATGGGACACTTCATCCTCATATTCGTATAAAAAAAATAAACTAATAAGATTCAGATTAGTCGAAGTGGAAGTTCAAATTCCTTCTAGGACTCAAGTTAATGGTCTTCTGAACGAAGACAACGACGAAATAAAACCCCCGGTACAGACGTAAGAGACTTGGGCACCACACATGGACCTCTAGGCTCCGGGGTGGGACGACAACCGTACCCAATGTCTCTCGTCGAACGGGATCCCCTCAGGTCCCGTCCCCGGACTTTCTCAGTAGGATTCTGAACGAAATTGGTGCGAGTGGGGAAGGGGAACACTTGCCCGGGTCCCCGAGACGAGAGACAAGGACGGGCTTCCGAGACCCTCCCTTTCGGTCCGGACAGGACGAAGCTAGGGCACGGCAGAGGAATGACGAGGAGATCCGGGTGGGAGTAGAAAGGGTAGGACTAGGGCACCCCGAGGGTCCTTCCGTCCGTTAGTAGGTCCTCACGTACAGGGGGAAAAGAACAGAACACAGGTACAAGCACACCTGTTCTGCGGAGTAAGACACCTACTTCTGGGACTCTGGAACGTCGTCAATTACCGTCTCGACCAGACGTCGGGTGGTACCCTGAGGTACGACGGAGAAAACCTCTCACTCAATGTATGTAAATAAAGACCGATTGACAAGACCATACAATTGACCCTCCGAACCACTACCGTCTACACCCTGAGGTGGACTTGATGGGACCGTTTGTCGAGTCTCAGTCGACACACCCAGACACGGCGTGGGGATGAAAGGACGCCGTCCACGGAGTCTTCCCCGACCTCCGCGCCCCGTTCGAATCCTTTTCCCTCTGCCACGGAGACCGAGAAGACCTCCAAGGAACCGAAAGGCCACGAGACCGAGAAGCCTCGTCGCCAAAGTGTGACTTCCTAGCCGGGTCCGGTCCCGGTCCTCCCGGCTCGAACTCCCACGCCCGTCAGCACCACTACGACCCCCACGACACCCGTCTGACCGATTTGTTCACAGGAGGGCTTGGTCGTGGACGGGTGTGTGCGTGTACACACGTTTGTACTTACAGTACCCTAAATTCGCATGAAGAAGGACTGGAGATCATACCATGTATCCCTGTCTTTCCAATTCGAGGTAGGCTGGATCAAACTTAGAACTGCGACAGGGAAGGACCGGTACAGTGAAACGTGTTCAGAACACTTGTGAGAATCGGACACAAAGAAGTAGGGATTTATCCCGATTACTTATCGCAGACAAAATGTCCCTATAGTACTCATAACCTTCTCTTCTATGCATTTCACGAGTCTAATCAGAGACCGTGAGCCACTTCCGAGTTATTTACAGTCAATAAAACTGCTGCGACTAATACTACTATCACTGACACCTACAAAAATTTTAGCAAGATATAAACACGGGGAGTACAAAGTCGAATTTTTGATGAAGGAGCTCTTTAGAGCGGGCTCAGATGTTCGTCCCTACCTCCCGGGGAGGAGACCCAGGGATCGTGCGTTTGAACACACGGAATCATAGAAGTGTACATAGTGACTAGAACGGTTGATCTGACTCAATAAACTCTTGTCGTAGGCATCAAGTAAAGAGATAGGAGTTCCAAATCGTGTTACGGACTGTTTCTCGTCCACGAGTTCTTTATAAACAACACCACCTCTACCACACGTCTTTTCCCTTGTGCAGATACGACAATCACCCCTACCTTCGACCACGTCAGTGATACGTTTTGTCATACCTTCAAGGAGTTTTTTGATAGGGTGGGGCCCGTATATAGACCTGTTTTGACGTTAGGTTTTGTTTGTACAGTATTGTCGTGATAAATGTTATCGGTTCTGCACCTTTGGTGGCTTTACAGGCAGTTGTCTACTCACCTATTTCTTCTACACCAAACATATAACAACAAGTCCGTGATTCAGTACAGCCTGAGAAAGTTGGAGTACCTGACGTCGTGAGGTCCGAGGAGACAGGAGGTGATAGAGGGTCTTAAACGAGTTTAAGTACAGGTAACTCAACCACTACGATAGATTGATAGAGTAGGGAACGTAGAGGAAAGAGGAAAACGGAAGTCAGAAAGGGTCATAGTCTCAGATAAGGTCACTCAACCGAGAAACGTAGTCCACCGGTTTCATAGGCAGGAAGGCCACTTATAAGTCCCAACTGAAGGAAATCCTGAAACTGACCAACCTAGAGGAACGTCAGGTTTCTTGAGAGTTATCAGAAGAGGTCTTCGTGTCAAGCTTTCGTACTTAAGAAACCACGAGTTGAAATACCAGGTCGAGAGGGTAGGTCTGTACCGATGACCTCTTTGGTATCGAAACCAATATGTCAGGATACAGACGTTGCACTACAGAGACGAAAATTATACGACAGATCCAAACAGTGTTGAAACGAAGGTTCCTGGTTTGTAGAAAATTAAAGTACCGACGTCAGTGGTAGGTGTCACTAAAACCTCGGGTTCTTTTTTAAACAGTGATGAAGGTGAAAAGGGGAAGACAAACGGGACTTCACTTCCCTGGCCTACGGTACTAGAATCAAAAAACGTACAACTCAAAGTTGTCTTATACTGAGTCGGTAACTTTGTTACTTTGTCTCTGACGGGGTCGTCAGGTCCCCATTTCTCAGACACGACAGTGACGTCCCCTTCGAGTAAGTGACCAAACTAGGGACCAGTCCCTTAGTTCTAGGACGTACGGAGTGTCACGTTGGTTTTTTTCGTCTTAATTTGTTACGGTAAACGTCGTTGTACCTACCTTGATCTCTGTCATTCAGTCTCTCTCTTTCTGTTTCTGGCGTACATAGTGAATATCCGTTGTAGAGTGTGTACTTGTGTGTTGTGTTTACTCGAATAGATACTTTGTCTTTTTCTGAGTGTCTGTATTTTTTGTCTGGACACCAAGGGTCACCTCTTCCGTCCCTCGCTCCCTTCCTAACCCTCAAGCCCTAATTGTCTACGTTTGACCATATTTATCCTACCTATTTGTTCCAGGATGACATATATCGTGTCCGAAGGGTCCACCGAGCCACCATTTCTTCGGTGGACGGTCACACCCTGTGTGTCCTCCTCTGCGCCCAAGCTAGGGTGAGGTAATAAGAACGGACCTTTTAGGGTGCGTGTCCCCTCGGAGCGTCCGATGTCAGTTCCCCAGTGTTTCTCAATCTGTGTTGACTCACTCGTGTGTGTGTGACACATATAACTTGATATAAGCTATAGGAGACTATCCAGTGTTACTTTGCTTATATTTTTTTCTTACACACACATACATGACTTAGTGAAACGACATCTCTTCTTTAATTGTGTTGACACCTTTATTTAATATGAAGTCATTTTTTATAAAAAACTCATTCCCTACTTACTGACTTACTTTTCTCTTATGCATTTGAGCCCTGAGTTATAGGAGAGAGGTTTGACTCAGTTTAGGTCGGAGACCCGGAAACGAGTAAGGCAAAGGAGGAAGACGTTACAGACAAGGAGGGAAAGGTAAAAAGAACTTCTAAGGGGAGGAAGTCCGCACGGGCGGAGGAGACACTTCGGACGGTACTAATAATCCTCCTAGTGGGTGATACTAGGGAGGACCCAATCTCACGTGTACCCTTAATAAACCTTTACTGAACTGACAGTCAATAGGGTGGTAGTACGGTCCCAAAAGACGAGGTGGCACCCGGGGAGTTCCCGCTCCTGCTCCATAGGGAGTCCCAAGGAAGGGGTCGTACAGCGTAAGAGGAGAAACTCCCCTCCGGGTGAGTCCGACGACTTACCTTTACTCTGACTGACCTCGACACCACCCACCCACCCTCCCATCCACTCACCACGACCAGCGCACTTCCTAACCTTTCCCGCCGGTCAGTGTCAGTCGTCTCCCTCGGACGGACCCGTCCTCCCTTGTCGCCTCCCCGAGGGTAACCTACAATCGGTCCCAGACCTAATTTCCTACGCGTCCCCTCAGTAGATCCGAGCGTCAAGATTCGTGTCCCTAAAGACTCACCATCTACACTCGAACGTCAGACCCACCGACGTCTCGAGTCTCGATACCAACCCGAACCCACAGACACGACTCGGTGCCGTTTGTCTGAAGTAGTTACCTCATTGGTGCTGGAGCGGTCGAAAGACACCGAGTTTACCGACAGAGGGGACGAAATCGACCCTTGGAGTCAAAAGTTATGAATAGACCCACTGTGGGAGGACCTCCGAGGCCCTTTGTGGCAGGAAGAGACGAGAAGGTCGCACTAATTCCTCCCCTCGGTCCGGAACTGTGAAGAGAGGCGTCCCCTCTGACCAGCCCCGGAGTCGTAGACTGGTTAGTACAGGACACAAACGGGGGTTGTCTTCTCACCGACACTCTACACCGGTCGTGGGACCTGGGGAGGGGCCCAGATCGTCCGTATGGGTCTACCGTGCGCGGGGAGGGGCCTGCCCGGGCGTGTGAACCGGGGGAGGGTAGACGGACGACGGAGGAAGTGCACGAGAGTCGGGACGGGAGGGTCTTGGTGTAAATTAGGGACATCCACGACGAGTCGACGGGAGACGTCCGGGTGCACACTGCCCTTCCCCCGGGTTTCGGTACATTCCACAGTAAAACATCTTCTGTCGGAAGGGGTCCCGTGTCACGGGTAGTTCACGGCAGCGAGTACCGGGACGTCAGACGCCCACTCGCCTCGGTGTCGGCCGGGCAGGGTCCGTGTCACGTGGGACCGCCCCCACCCCCCCTACAGTAGTGGGGAAGGAAGACGACGTGCGGGAAGGACCGCCGAGGTCCCTCGTTCCTGGTGTCCCGCCTGGTCCCTACGAGTCGGTCCTCCGCCCTTCCAGACCCGAACAGGAGCAAACAGACCTCCCGGTCCTCGAAAGAGGAGCCCGCAGGTCGCGTCCCCGGTCGGAACTTACAAAGGGTGGTCGGGGGACTTGCAGAGAGGGAAGAGTGTCCGCGGACCCCCTCAGTGAAACCTCCCCGACAGTGTCTCGTGGAGTTGAGGGGCCGGGAAGTCTGTCTGCGGGACTCTGTCGTCTGTCCGACCCTCCCGGGTCCGGGTCCCGTCTGTAACAAGGAGACCGACGAATAAAGAAACCAAACACCGACAAACTGTTGTCGTCATTTTGTCGAATATTTAATCCACGGGCCGACATTTGACGTCTTGTCGGCACCACGCTCCTCGAGAGGAGGGGCACAGAGGACCGAAGGATCCGTCCCGTCCTGGGGTGCAGAAGGTCGGGGTCCGGTCCGAGACCCCCTCCCGACCCCGGCAGTGGGGGACTAGTGACCCAGGGTCCTCGACGAAGTTTACATGTCTACAAATACAGAAAAGGAACTCCAGGTTTAATGTTCGTCCTTTGACCTCGGACCCCTCACACTTGGTTCCCTATGTTCCCTCCTTCAAAAACCAGTTCGAACTAAATTTAGTCGGAGGTCTTCTAGAGTCTACTCCGGGTACCACTTCTCGACGTCCTTCTTCCGTCCTCCGGACCGTAGGTCCTCAAGTCTCACGGGACGAGACGGGACTGCACAGGAGGAAACGTTCGACCAGGGAGAGAGTCGAACAAGTGTCCCGGTCAATGACATCACCCTCCCTGGGGGACGATGGACGGTTACCTTGACTCCTGTCCGAAAGACGTGAGTCTGTCGTCCGACAAAGAGACCGGTGTCTTTCAGTGATCGGGTCGGGAGATCCCTTCGCGGAAGAGAGATGGGGAACCGTCTCTGTTATAGATAGAGAACGTCGAAATAGAAGGACGGCGTCGAGGTTGTCCTCGGAGTCCGGACCCAGTCTCGGGTTCCCCGACAGATTCGAAGGTAGGTCAACACGAGTGGCGTCTGACAGACGCCTCCCCGGGGTCCTGAAGACATACTTAATCTCGAGTGGGAATTTCAATCAAAGACTTGGCGTCTGTGTCGCCGGACCTGGGTCGTGGGGGCCCAGGCGTGAGACGGGGACGGGACGTGGGAGTCGTATCGACACGTCTCGACGGCGTCGACCCGACAAGAGACGTAAACCAAGACAAAAGAAACGGTCCCAGCGTAGCGACACACATGTCCGTCGTGTGCACTCCTCTCGGAGTCCACACCCTTGTCCCGACGAGGGAAAGGATCTAGGTCCTAAGACGAGAGTTCATCCGGACCGGTGTCCTGTTGTCATCGTTCCTGTCCTGTGCGTCCTCTGGGTCCCTCTCCCGCGGGTCCACTGCACACACGCACACACGTAAGTGTGTCTTTCGTTGATCGTGACTCCCCGCCAGGTGTCCAGAATGTCCCCGACGAAAAGGGGTCCGTAGGATCTAAAAAATAAATAAGGACCAGAGAGTCCCGTCAACGGGTGTGTAAGGTGGGACCAGGTTCGGGTCCGCCAGACTCCCCGTTTAAGGACCCGACATAATCCGGTTACAATCTGAACTGTGCAAAATCTGGTCACTCGATGGTTTATTATACGGTATAGAAAAACTCTTTATTGTGTAAAGATTGGGTCACCTTTGTAGACCCCCCAATAGTTTAGGTTATTCGACACACTGGAATCCGTTAAGTCAATTGGAGAGACTTAAGTTGGAAACAGAACCTTAAACCCTTTCATAGGGGCACTTTGACGAAACTCCTAGTTTACTCTATTACCTACTCTTTCTCGAGACTTTTCAGTCTCACGAGATCTTACAGATCTAAGATCTCGTCAGTGTCGCTCACAATACTAGGCGTCCACATCTGACACCACTCATGGTCTTCCTTCGACTCACGAGGCCCTCTGGAACCACTCGGGTGCGAGAATGGGGGACACGACCGATTGGACTAGAGAAAAAAGGGGTACACTACATACACTAGATCGGTAAAATACGTGTGTGTGTGGAATCTACGACGACTAACTACGAACTGGTCGACACGACGGGTGTCACGGGTCCTAGGGTCTACAGACGTGTCCCACCCGGGCACCTGGTCCCGGCTCCCGCGAAACGCACGTCGGAACGAGGAGTGGTGGGAATCGGCATGAGATCCTGGGACCTCTGAATTTCCACTGAGACGATATCCCGGTTGTCAAAGATACCCCCGTCCCACTGTAGGAGTCTGTGGGGAACCGAGAGGTTATAGATCACATCGGAAGGTCTTAACTCCCACCCGAGGCTCTACGAGTCAAAGTGGGGGTTTTTTGATCCTGCACATTCTAGGCCCGTTACACAAATGTCCGGCAATCCTTATCGGCGTCAGAGTTGCCACCCAAATGTTGAATTCTCCATAGTGACAAAATCGTCTTACCCTTAGTTTTCCGGAAAGAGTAATTACTTGAAAATCAAAGCTAAGACCTCTTTCAGAAGGGGTGGTTGGTCAGGCGTAGTCTGCAAGTCCGGTTGGGCGGGAGAGAGCCGGAGTCGACCCCCAAAAGGTCGTGTCTCCTGACCGGCCCCCAAGGACGTCTCGGGGTCGAGAGGAGGGCGCCAGGTGTGTGCTGAGACGCGTGTCCCGAGAGACAGTCGACGGCGGTCGGTGTCACGTCTTGTCGATCCTAAAGAGACCCCGACCAGGGCTCCACTTGTTGGGAGTCCTTACCAGGTCAAAAGGACTCAGACTCTAGCGTCCATCGACGTCCCACAGGTGTGTCTTCTCCCCCGACCCACGCTGGGGGGGGAGGAGGGGACTCAAAACCCGAGGGTGGCGGGTCGGAGGGTTCCCGCCACAACCCCACCCCACGCGCCACTGGGCGCACGGGCCCTATCACGGGGGACCCGAGAGACGGTGAAGGTGACACCGTCCTTCCTTTTCCGGACTGAGATTTCGTAAGGAGGGACGACAGGGGTCGCGGCATAAAAGGGTGGGTGAGGAGACCGAATCATAGCTAAATTTATCTCTCTTCCGTCCACCCCGCCCGCTTCTCACGCTGGCTCCCTTGTTCTCCGCCTCCTTTCGTCGCGCCCCTTCTCCTTCCCCTTGTCGCGCGCCACCCGCCCCTCTGCCCGGCCGCCCCCCGTCCTTTCGACTCTCGACCCTCTCCGTCCCCTGCCTCGCCTCTTATTTCCTCCTCCGTCTGCTGGCCCCACCGTCCCTAAGGGCGCCGGTGGGTGGAGGTCGGTCGGCTTCCCTAGACAGAGGACGGTGGGGGACGGGGGAGGGTCCCTCCTACCTCGTCCCGGCACGGAGCGGTCTGGTGGCCACGACCACTACTCAGGGCCGAAGGGACCCTGATACGCACCCGTTCCGTAGAGAAGACGGGGGGTGTCGAGGTCGTGAGGGCCACGGGTTCGACGTGGGGAGTCGAGGACAGACAGCGCCCTCCGCGGGACGTACTCGCCGACGGGAGACAGACGAGGCTCCCCTCTCCGCCGGAGGAGGCTTTCCTCCCGGGTCAGGTCGGGACGGGACCGGGGCCCTCGCAAGTCGTGGGGGTCCCCGTCCGAGAAGCCCCCCTAGCGTGTGGGGCCCGAGACGACAGGAGTGAGGACAGACAGGTCCCTCCCGGAGACCCGAGGCCCAAATCCTTCTCTTAGCGTCTGCCGCCACAAATGCCGTGCCAACCCAAACGGACACAACGGTACTGTTGTCACACCGAACGGAGCCAAGCGAGGGTGGGGTATGAGCCGAGGAACGTGTTCGATTTTTGGAGAGAGGCAGAGTCAAAGAGGTTGAGTCATGGGGAAGGGGGTGGCAGTAAGGATTGAAAGCACCCTGAGTTTAGGGACGGACGGGGTAGAGAGGGAGACCTTCCTCATCTCGATGTGCGAAAGGAGAGATCAGGAGGATTCTCGACATCTAAAGGTCCTCGACCACGGTTCGGGACTCCCCGTGCACAGGACACGATCTCGGCCCTCGTTCCCCGTCTCCTGGGCTCACTCCAAACACCCTTACACCCGGAGTGTGGAGGTCGTACGAGACTCTTTGACAGAAGAGGAAGGAGTCTCACGGGGGCTGGGGAAGGGTCGTGGGGCCGTAGACTGTCCTGGGGGAGGCGCGGGAGACTGGGTTTGTGGACACCCGGAGAGAGAAGGTCAAGAACCAGTTCCAAACGGAGGGGCAGTCGTAGACGACAAATTGGGGCGACTGGGCCTGGTGGTCCGAGGGAGTCGCGAATTCGCGGGAGCCTCATTTGGACGTGAACGCGGACGGCAGACACGGGTGCGGACGTAGGGACCGACCCACACCCCCAGACGGAGGACGTCGGCCTCGGCGGAAAGAAGACAGGTGGGAGAGTCGGGACGTGGTCTCGGGAGAGGATGCCGTCTCGGTAGACACACGGACCCGTCGCACTCGTCAGGGGATGGGAGAAGTGGGACGGAGGGGACGGTCCGGCGTGTCCTGGAAGAGACTGTAGTCCTGTACTATAGTCCTGGACCCAGAGAAGGAGACCTGACACTCGACATCCCGTTAAATTGAAACCCGAAGATCCCCGGTGGAAGGGGTAGTTACCGTCCATTGTCACAGAACTACTTATATAAATGGGTAGTACGACCTTGGAAGAACTCCTGGCCTCTACACAGTGGGCATGGTCTGACCACAAGGGGCCCATCCCCGACCCAAGGGGTTAGTTTACCCTCGAGGGGTCCATCCGGACAAAGAATTCGTCTAATCCAGAACCATCAAATTAACCATTTTATAGTCCGTAAATTCCGAGGAGTAAGTTCCAACTTAAGAAATAGACCTAGTGAAACATTATTAGTATGGACTAATATATGTGGACTCATCATTGATAGAACGAACGGGTCGTTCTTCGACTCGGATTTCTCTTTCCGTCCATTAGAAACGAGAAACCCCTAAATGTCAGGTCGTTTTTCGGAACAGACACGAGACTGTCTATCACAGGTCGCCCCCGTTTCGTTACCGGTATGGTAGTCTCTCGTCCAGACCTTTTAGACTCTCTTCCAGGAGTTTGGTTCAGGACTTCCTCCGTATCTGTGAACAGTAGACCCATGCCACGTCGTACTGGAAGGTCGTCCTCCCTCGTAGGAATCGTCTCCACCTTTCAGCGGGTCCCGAATCTTCCGTATCCACTGACACTCTTTACTCCCACTCCGGTCCCGTGGGATCACGAGTCCCCGGAGCAAGGAAGAGGACCGGCCTTGGGAGAGAACGTCGTTTGGAAGTACCTTAGTAGACGTCAACACACTTGAGACGTCAGAAACTCCCGTCCCACTCCTGCGACCCGGTGTGGAATGGAGTGGAAGTCCAATGGCAATCCGTCTTGGGAGTCACCGTTCATGGTCATTGGGCAGAGACAATCTCTGTGTTTATTTAAGACTTTACATAGTTTTCTATTGATTACACTAGACGAAGTAACGGAATCCTCTGTTCAGTCCAGTGTCTACAAAAAAATCATAAATTCAATTTAGGAAACTCGTAGGTGGACGGGTCAAATCGTCCTTCAGGGCATGGAGAAAGAACTACGGGGAGAGAAGACGGTCTTGAGGACCGGGAACATTAACATTCCTGTCAGGATCCGGAACACTTCACCCTTCTCTACCCACTCGTCTGTTGACCTTCCGGAGTGGTCAGGTGCAACGCAGTGAGGAGGACTTTACTCCGAGACTGTCGTCAGAGAGTCCAGGTCGCTGCGAAAAGGTGCCGACGGAACTGCAGGAACGACGAGTCCAAGAGTGTGTCTGGTCGCGTCCCTACGAGGTGAGGGCCCGGAGTCTGAGTGACGCGTACTTACACACGAACGCACGAGTCGGTGCCAGGGGTCTCCGGCGGAAGCGTCGACCTGACCCCTCGCAACGACCGATGCCGGTAGGAGACACGCTCTTGGTCGGCGAGACGATGGTTCTATTGGACCCGAGGCCGCAATGTCGGTCTGCCGGTCAGATCTGATCCCGAAGGGGTCAACATAACACGTAACATAATCTTAAGGACGTCTCGGACAAGTTTGTGTCTGGAGTCTCTAAGACTGGCTCACCCGGAACCTACCCCGCATTGACAAAGTAGAGTAGGGTGTACTACGGACACGGTCATGGCCCGGGGGACGTCTCGGACCAGATCTCCGAAGAAAGGAGTCCTACTCAAGAGGGACCCTCTGGAACCACAGGTAAGGGGGGTTACCACAGATGTCAGTGGTGACGAATGACTTGAATTCCAGTCACTGAACCAGCACAAGAAAAGTGCTTCGAAGAACTCGGGATGCGTTCAGACAGATCGGGAAGGCGTCAATAGCAACTCAGGTGGAAGGGTTCCACGCCAGGGACCTAGTCGTCGTAGTCGACCCTTGAACAACCTTTAAGCTTAAGAGTCCCGAGTGGGGTCTCGAGAACATGATACAAGAAAATACACCAACAGTCAGTCCACACCGGTATCCTTCTCTGTGGTCTCTGTGAGTCCCTTTGTGCAAATAATATGAGTGTCGAAGATCTTTGGCCTTCGAACGGAGTGTCCCTCCCAGTGTGCTCTTTCGTGTCAGTCCTCCATCCTCCGCGTCCTCCCTCCCCCGTCGTGTCGGAAATGACCCCGAAGACACCCCTTTCGACGATCGATACCACAAGAGTGACGAGTACACACCCATACTCTCAACCTGGCATTTCTTCCGACTCGCGACCTCACTACGAAAACTTGACACCACAACCTCTTCTGAGAGCTCTCAGGGAACCTGACGTTCCTCTAGGTTGGTCAGGTAGGATTTTCTCTAGTCAGGACTTGTAAATAACCTTCCTGACTACGACTTCGACTTCGAGGTTATGAAACCGGTGGACTACGCTTCTTGACTGAGGAACCTTTTCTGGAACGACGACCCTTTTTAACTTCAGCCCTCTTCCCCTGTTGTCTCCTACTCTAACGACCTACCGTAGTGACTGAGTTACCGGTACTCAAACCCGTTTGAGGTCCTCAACCACTGTCTGTCCCTACGGACCGCACGACGTCAGGTACCCCAGTGTTTCTCAGTCTGTGCTGACTCACTGACTTGACTTGGTTTAACCGTCCAAACGTGTTAAGACCTCCCGAGACCCGCTATTCCACAACGATCAACGGACCATGGGTCGGAACCCTACTAATTCCGTCTTCGTAACGGAGGACCCCACAGGACCGGTTTATAATCTTCTCCAAACCGAGGTCTAACCAATCAAATATATAGTTTCCTTCTACACGAGGGTCGACCTGTGAAGCGATGGACTAATCGGGTTCTTCGTCAGGAAGGGTCGGTCTTTCCAAAAGTTCTAATGTTTCACGGAATGTTATGTTTTTTATTTTTCATATTTGTATGGGACTGACTAGATCTTTGAGTCCCCCACCCCGAGTCGGGAGGCGAAGTTGGGGACGTCCACTGCGTGCGACTTCACACTCTGGCAGGATGTAGCTCTCTAGGATCTCCCCGGCGGAAACAGTTCCGTGATTCGTCAGGACCAGTGGCAGAGGAGAACCCCACGTGGAAGGGACCGAAATGGACTCTAGGGCGCTGGGGTGTCGACGTGGCACGCCGACCCTCCTCCGCGTCCCACTCCCCGACACCTCGAGAAAGGTCACTCGGGGACGGACCGAGACACAGAGACCCGAACAGTGGTCGGAGGAGCACAGAGGAGCCGTCTCCACTGCTGACGCGGGGACTAGAGGGTCGGGGCTCAGAGGAACGAAGAGGAATAGCGGGAGGTCACAGGAAGAGACATTTTGCCTCTATTTCGGGTGGGGGCCCTAATATCTCTGTACGTCACTCCACTACACACGCCTTCGTGGGTCGTATACCATCTCCGAACTATCCACAAGCGACTTAAAATTTAGTGAAGGAAGAGGAAGGTTCAAACGTGTTAGAGGGAAATTAAGAATAAAGACGGGAATGAGACCCGTAAGACGTCCGGCGTCCTCGGGAGAGGAGAGATCTTCACAGAAATATCTTGGTCGTAGGAGTGTGGGGTGTCTACACCACCCCTCTCCTCGAGGGGAACGTGCAGGAGCTCTTAGTCCACCATCTCCCTTCTCGACCCCGTACGTCCAACGAGGCCGTGGGTCCCTATACACTGGCTCGGCCGGACGAGGTCCGCAGACGGACCAGCGAAGGACGATTTGGGGCCAAGGACGAGGAGACGGTCCGGAGACGGTCGGGGCGAGAGCTCGCTCTCGGGTTTCCTCTGGGGGCCCAAAGAAAGGACGGACAGTGGTGGGGTTTAGGTAGAGGAGGGGGAGGGCGGGGAGAGACGGTCCCACGGAGACGGTTGGGCACCGATAAATATAGGGTCGTCGACGACTGTCTGTCGACCCTCGACCCTCCGCCGACTGCCCTACTCCGTCTCTACTGTCCCACCACCCGCCGCGACGGTGAGTCGCCGTGACGGTCCGTCTCGGACTAGGGCAAGTGGGTCGTCACGTCTCGGACTAGGACAAGTGGGTCCCCGACTCTGGGTCCGCGAAGTTTCCCCTCCCTCGGTCCTGAGGCTTGGAGCCCTACCGTCCGCTGACCGCACCTCGACCCCCTGTAGAAATGGGGTCGACTCTAAAAAGTCTCCCCTATCACGTCAATCTCGAATTAGTAGGTTCGTGAACGGGAACCACAGACGACGAGTCCCCGACATACTGGAACCAATCCAGTGAAGGTACATGGTCCATTTCACTCTCCCAACTTTTGCTACTCACAAGAGATTTAAGAAAAGATCGGTGTAATCATCTCTCTAATATTTGTGTCTAAGACCTAAGACTTGAGACCGAGACAGTGAACAACCGACACACTGGAACCTGTTAAATGAATTACAGAGACGCGGAGGGAAAGGGAGAGACATCTTACTCCCGAGAATTATCGTACATATAGTTTCCGAAAAACGTCCCTACTTTACTCGACTAATTATAGAACACTCCCGTACTCTCACCACGGACCACGCACCAGTAGATCAGATTTATTTTGGAGTTCAGAACTAATAAACTTACACAGAGGAACGAGATTCTTCAATTGACGTAGTCTTTTATAGTCTTTTCCCACTAGGGGAGAAATATGCGTAAACCGTCCCCCTCCCCTTCCAAAGTACCAAGTACGTAGAACATAATATTTTATTCATCGGACGTTCAACCTTTTACACACCCGAGTCCGACACAAACAAGACTCGGGCTCTGGAGCAGAAGATTGATGAGGAAGTGGTCATTAGAGACCCCTGGGAAAAATAAGTCTTATCGTTTTCCAGTTTTCCAATGACACGAGAAGAAAGACTGGGACAGGCAGTCAGTAAAAGGGAGACAGTCACGGACAGAAGGAGGTTTGGGAAACGACAGGAAAATAAAATATTTGCTTATGGACGAGACCCTCTCTTGTCTTAGGGTTCGTACATTAATTCAGGGACCCGTGCCGACACGGACGTGATGGTCGGATCGACAGTCCCACTCCACTCCGACCTCGTCCTTAGACCCCCCGTCACCGGAACCTTGTCCCTCAGACAGACAGGGAGGTGGTCGAGACTCGGGGCAACCCCCTCGTCTGGGGAGTCTAAAGGTCGTTGTGGGGGAATCGACACCACAGTCACCCGTCAACTCCGTAACCTACTCCCAGGGAAGAGAGAAAGTGATTAGAACCGGGAGGACAAATCTTTTCTTTATAGGGGTATTATCTCCTCTTCTTCTCTCCCTTCGTTTCCTTCGACTACCCAATGGTGCCTTTGGTCGAGTCGTGTTTGAGTCGAAGTCGATCATCAACTGAACGTCTTTATGAAGGTGTTGGTAATGAATTTACTTTTGTGTGTGTGTCCCATACGTACGCGTGCGTGCGTATATACGTGTGTGTGTGTGAGTGTGTGTGGACATTTTCTCATTGTCAACTGAGTGAGAAGAGACTAGAGTCCTTAATCCGAGGTTACAGGCTAAGGTCTGTTCTCCACTCCTACTCTACTCAAGGAAGAGAAAATCTATTCGAGGAACGGTAGGTGAGAAAAGAACCTTTGAACCCTGTAACCGAGGTTTTAGGATTGTAACGGGTCTTCAGTGTATACCCTCTGTCGTAGGGGTTTCAGGGATTTAGGAAACGACTCAGTACGACCAATATCAGGATTCGGCGGACCAAAGTTCCTCAGGAGAAGGGAACCGGCTACGGAGTCATCACCTCTTCTTCCCTCACAGGTTTGACCAATCAGTAAATAATTTGTAAAGGACTATTGAATGTTACGTGGTTGTACGGTCTTTAATTTTCACTATTATGTTAATCATTTATTTTGGACCGGGGACAGGAGTTCCTCGTAGTGACAGGCTCGTCATACACCATATTGAGTTTATTAGACAATGATTATTGCTTCCTAGTGTAAACGATTACTAAAAATATGTACGTGATTATGACGTAAGTTCCACTGGGACGACAGTAACACGAAGGAACTCCTCTCTTTCTCTCGACCCCGAACCCTCTCTTTCCCGCTCTACCGTAAGCGATGGTGGGAGTCGGGAAGGTCAGTGAGACGAAGACGTCAGTGGACGGGGTCGACGTGCCGAGGTTGGGGGAGGCAGGGGCCCAATCGACGGAAGAGTTGAGTTTTCGATGGAGGAGGACTTCCCCCAGGTCGAATGCGACATGACCTTCGGTGTGTCAAAGACGTTCTGAGTGCGACTCTTCCACGAAAATTTAATCGTGTGACGGGTGTCCACATTTCAGGTGTGTGCGCATGTGTCATATAGTAAATTAGTGGTTTGTCGGGAAATCCAGGGTAAATTGTCCACCCAATGACCCTCGGTCAGTTCGTGCTCCAGCGTGTTTACAACCCTAGGTCGAGTCCGAGGGGGTCCGTCCAGACGCCTAGAACTTGTGCAAGTAGGCTCAGGTCTGTTCTCTAGGCTCACCGGTCGCCTCAGTCCGGACCTAAAGGTCGGGGTGCCAAACGTTTTACGAGACAAGTTTACAGAGAAATAGTCTCAAGAAGGGACTGGTGGAAAAGGTTCAACACAACGAGGAGTGTACCCGAAGGCTCCGCTGTGTCACCATTTCTTAGGCGGACGTTACGTCCTCTGGACCCAATCTAGGGTCCCAGTCCTTCTAGGGGACCTTTTCCTTTACCGTAGGTGAGGTCCTAAGAACGGACCTCTTAGGGTACCTGTTTCCTAGACCACCCGATATCAGGGAGAGAGGTCGGACCTAAAAGAAGAAGTATGAGTAACGATAAACGATATTATATATAAGTAGGTAAAGACACAACAGACAGAGGGAAGTAATCCAACCTTTGAGTAAGGGACGTGGACCCTATAACGGACCGTGCATCACCCGTGAGTGACACAAACACCTACTCACTCACTTGCCTATTTGCCTTGGAGTTTGTTAGAGGGACGGAAGACGAGACGGGTGAAACCCCTTCGGTTTCCAGTTGTCTTACACCGTCGACTCCTTCACCAGGGTCTGGTAGGGTCCCTGTCTTGAGTGAGAAGGATCCCTGGGGCCTTCGGGTCGGTCCCGACGGTTACCTGTTAAAGTTCCGACTTTACCCGGTCTCGAAGGGTTCTCGGAGACGAGTCTCTCCCGAGTCTTTGTAAATTACTCTGTTTTATCGTTTACATTGTCAAACCTGAAACCGCGACAAAGGGTGAAGATGTGTGTGTGTGTGTGTGTGTGTGTGTGTGTGTGTGGTGGTGTGTGTGTGTGTGTGGGAGAAGGGAGTGACGAATCGTAGTAATCTTAGTCGTGTCGGGGTCACCGACGTCTCTCCGGTCAAAGGGTCAGACGAGGGATAACGTGTCGGTTGAAGGAGGGCGGGGAGTGACTCCGAAGGTCTCAAGGAGACCTTGGAAGACTAAACGTAGAGGTTTCTTTATCTTATTTAAGGTGATTTGCGACAAATAAAAAGGAAGACAAACGGGACTCCGTCTGGACAATGCCGAGGACCCTAGGTCTCACCCATTAGTTCTACTAAAGACACCAACCCCTCGACCCCTGGAGTCCCCAGAAGTGTCATTTTTCATTTACCTTGGCGTTGAGGTGAAACTTTCCCCACCCCCCACCCCCACCCCTCTGTGTCACCTCCTTTCTATTTTACCGTTGCTTTGGACGGACTGTGTTAATGTTGGTGTAAACGTATTGTCTCTGTCTCTTGAGTGAATCTTCCTCACCATTAATCTAAGAGGTCACTAATCCCTGTGTAAGGTTGGGACCCTTCTCCTCTACTTTGGGTCGGAACTTCACCTTTTTCGACATTTCTTGACTCTTAGCGATCACCCACCACCCTCTCCTCCTCCCACTGGACGGTCGTTCCCTTCCAAACGTTGGGTCTAGACGAACAGGTCTAGGTTATCCTACCACAACTTCGAGACGTTTGGACGCGAGACCCCGTTGAAGGACCACTTCCCGTGTCCGGGCGACTTTGTGTGGGCCCGTGAGCACTCGTCACCGTTCTCGGTCCGACTCGGGACATCTCCCATCTCCCCTTCACCTCGCGTTCGTCCGGGACCTGTAGGTGACACCCGGGACCGAAAATGAGACTCGTTTCCTCCCCGGCGACCTCCCGGACCCCCTTGTCGTTACTACACTGTTCCAAAGGGTGTTTCTGGTAGGGTCAACGACAAACTGCCTGACATGTACGGTCCGATCTTCGTCCCGTGGGTCCAGTCCTCCACTTACGCCGTCAGACTCCCGGCACGGGTACCGATCCTTCCCGATCCTCGGGTGCCTTAGCCGACGACCTACCGTACATGTTACTCTCTTTCCTAAGTTCCTGCTACGGGTTCTAGAATCGGACCCGTTGACCCCGACGCCAAATAACCCAACCCTTTCTGATCCCTCCCTTATTTTCAAGACAAAACATCTATGATGAAAACTATACGGACAATTTATAGGTCCACCTCTACACCACTTCCGTCAGCCCTTAACCTCAGACCTCAAGTCCCTTTCTCCAGGCCCGACCTCCATATTTGGACGTATATCTATCTCTCTACCATGGTATATCTACTACTCTCTACCATGGCATACCTAGCATTACTCTCACCTACTCTAGTGGATCCCTCAATCCTTCCTTCCCTCCCTCCAGGTTCCGACTTGGGTTCCGAGATCGATAACTCTTCAAGAAAGACCGTAAAACCAGTATAGTCAGACTCATTTGACTCCGGATCTAGAGTTCGTTGTCCTCTACCGTTTTCACTTGTAGTTGTAAGATCCTTAGTCACTTGATTTTACCTGACCTTACCCGTTTAAATTAAGTCTACTGGTAATACAGATGATGACACCCGTTCTTAGGGAATCTTCTTTACCTCATCGGGAGTATCAGTTACTTTCTCAGATTTTACGTCATCGACCCACGTTAGAATTTTTACTGTCTTACTAGAGACAAGCAAAGGTTCCGTTTGGTAAGTTATGGTGTCATTAGGTTCAGACACGGGGTTGGTGTTTACGGTTTCTTCGACTTTAACTTGTCAAGACACTTCTGGATGTTCTGGAAGATCTTGATTGTGGTTTTTTTCTACAGGAAAAGTAGTATCCCCTGACCTTACGTTTTCGTTCTTCAGTTCTCTGTGGACCTCATTGTCCGTTCAAACCAGAACCTTACGTCTTACTTCGTCCTGTTTCCGATTGTCTCAAAACGGTTCTTTTGTGTGATCAGTGTCGTTTTCGTGGGAGAAAGTTGCTGTGTTCTCTGTTGAGATGTATACCTGTAGTGGTCTACCAGTTATCACTTTCACTTTCACTTCAGCGAGTCAGCACAGGCTGAGAAACACTGGGGTACCTGACATCGGATGGTTCGAGGAGGGAGGTACCTTAACAGGTCCGTTCTCATGACCTCACCCAACGATAAAGGAAGACTTTAGTTTAACTAATATAAGAAACGTCGGTTTCTACCTCTTCGAGATATGTCCGTCGTTTTTGTTCTGTCTCCTTTTATTATGTTACCCTTTCTGATCTCTAGAGAAGTTCTTTTAATCTCTATGGTTCCCTTGTAAAGTACGTTTCTACCCGTGTTATTTTATGTCTTTGCCATACCTGGATTGTTCCTCTTCCGTTACCGTGAGGTGAGGTCATTAGAACGGACCTTTTAGGGTACCTACCTCCTCTGACCACCCGACGTCAGGTACCCCAGCGATTCTCAGCCTGTGCTGACTCGTTGAAGTGAAAGTGAAAAGTGACATTACGTAACCTCTTCCTTTACCGTTGAGTGAGGTCACAAGAACGGACCTCTTAGGGTCCCTGACCCCTCGGACCACCCGACGGTAGATACCCCAGCGTGTCTCAACCTGTGCTGACTTCGCTGAATCGTCGTCGTCGTCGTACCTGGATTGTCTTCGTCTTCTATAATTCTTTTCCACCGTTCTTATGTGGTTACTTGATATGTTTTTTGTAGAAGTACTGGGTCTATTGATACTACCACACTAGAGAGTGGATCTCGGTCTGTTGGATCTTACGTTTCAGTTCACCCGGAATCCTTCGTAGTGGTGCTTGTTTCGATTACCTCCACTACCTTCAAGTCAACTCGATAAAGTTGAGGATTTTCTATTACGACACTTTCACGACATGAGTTATCCGGTCGTTCAAACCCTTTGAGTCGTCACCGGCGTCCTGACCTTTTTCAGTTAAAAGTATGGTTAGGGTTTTCTTTCCGTTACGGTCTCTTACAAGTTTGATGACAAGCCCCTTCGTATGACTAACTTTGGCAGGTGGGACCGGCCCGTGGTATCATTGGTAAACGTACTCGTCAAAATACTGTCCTCTAGGACTACTCCTTATACCTTGATTATTCGGCGGTTTCGGTGGTGGTTGTCTTCCTCAGACCCTTTCCAGCTTTCCTCTGTGGTACACAGGCAGGTGAAGGGTCTTAGGGAGAGTAATCGTAGGTAGAACCGACTCGTTACGCACGTGGTGGTCCTTTCTGAGACTTAATCTTACTAACCGGTTTCTGGTGGGCCTTTGATTGGGGTAGTGGTATTTTGGGCTGTAACGCTCGGTGCGTCGTCTCGTCAAGAGGACCCAAGGGAGTGGGATGACGAGAGGTGGGTCCACGGGAAAGGGTTATTTTAGAGATCGAAACAGTCGTGCACACAGAGGAGTCTGTTAAGTAAAGGCTCACAATCTGTTCTCGGGTCAAAGCCCGGGACCTTCCACAGGAGGAAGGACGTTGTGATGACGTGTTAACGTGAGTAGAGTGTACGATCGGTTTCATTACGAGTTTTAAGAGGTTCGGTCCGAAGTTGTCATGCACTTGGCTCTTGAACGTCTACAAGTTCAACCCAAATCTTTTCCGTCTCCTTAGTCTCTAGTTTAACGGTTGTAGACAACCTAGTATCTTTTTCGTTCTCTTAAGGTCTTTTTGTAGACGGAGTAACTGATACGGTTTCGGAAACTGACACACCTAGTGTTGTTTGGCACCTTTTAAGAAGGTCTCTACCCTTATGGTCTGGTGGAATGGTCAGAGGACTCTTTAGACATACGTTCAGTGTTCCGTTATCATTCTTGATCTGTACCTTGTTACCTGACCAAGGGTTGACTCTTTCCTCATGTAGTCCCGACATATAACAGTGGAACGAATAAATTGAAGATACGTCTCATGTAGTCAACTTTACGACCCGACCTACTTCGAGTTCGACCTCAGTTCTAACGACCCCTTTTATAGTTATTGGAGTCTATGCGTCTACTGTGGAGGGAATACCGTCTTTCACTTTTTCACACTTTTTCTTTCTCAGAGAACTACTTTCACTTTCTCCTCTCACTTTTTGGACCGAATTTTGAGTTGTAAACTTTTGACTTTTAGTACCGTAGACCAGGGTAGTGAAGTACCGTTTATCTACCCCTTTGTTACCTTTGTCACTGTCTGAAAGAAAAGAACCCGAGGTTTTAGTGACGTCCTTTACTGACATCGGTACTTTAATTTTCTACGAATGAGTGACCTTCCTTTCAATACTGGTTGGACCTGTCGTATAATCTTTCGTCTCTGTGATGAACCACCTGTTTCCAGGTAGGTCAGTTTGATACCAAAAAGGTCACCAGTCACATACCTATACTCTCAACCTGGTATTTCTTTCGACTCGGGGCTTCTTGACTACGAAAACTTGACACCACAACCTCTTCTGAGAACTCTCAGGGAACCTGACGTTCCTGTAGGTTGGTCAGGTAAGACTTTCTCTAGTCAGGACCCACAAGTTACCTTCCTGACTACGATTTCGACTTTGAGGTCGTGAAACCGGTGGACTACGTTTCTCGTCTGAGTAACCTTTTCTGGGACTACGACCCTTTCTGACTTTCGTCCTCTTCCCCTGCTGTCTCCTACTCTACCAACCTACTAGAGTAGCTGAGTTACCTGTGCTCAAACTTGTTTGAGGCCCTATACCACTTCCTGTCCCTTCGGACCACACGACGTCAGGTACCGCAGTGTCTCAGTCTGTGCTGGCTCGTTGACTTGTTCTTGTCGTTGTTGACGCCTAAGATATAACGTTTAAGAGAAAGAGTGATTTTACATAAGGAGTGGGCGTTTAGTTACGAGTCCCACAAAACAGCTGACACGCGTCTCACCCCTTGTTCAACTCAACGGTCTCCGCACACAAGACTCCACCTTACTCCGCGGGGAGGCGGACCAACGCAGACGAGAAGAGGACATTCGTCCACGGGAAAAGTACCAGGTAAATCGCGGCGCGCAAGGAGCAGAAGCGCGGGAAGCAGCTACCATAACGACAAATGGCACCAGGGGCCCGTGTCACGACTCCACGGGAGACCACGACTACTCGTCCGCTTCGGCACTGCACGGAATACGCCTTTTGTACCCACAATCTACTCGAAGGGAGTCCATGCTCAACACCGCAACAACTAGTACTCGAGTAACCATAACTTAGTTGCTATATTAAATTATTCTAAAGAAATTAGTTTTTGCGCATATTTTGTTTCAATGCACAACTGACCAACTGCTTCTACACCACTGATCCAGGAGTGTCCTTCGATTGGGACATAAAGACCTCCGCGTCGCCGAGTCCCAAACGATTCCGCCACAGGAGGCAGTAAACATCTAGGACTGACGACACCTATTGCTCACAATCTGAGGTCACGCTCGGTGGGGGCTCCGTCGACGTCTTCGCGATTCCGTATCGGGACACTCGTCGTCTAAAGGACTGATCTCATGTTGTGGACATCCCAGAAAAAACAGGCAAGAGAATAACATAGGTCAGTTTTAACGAAAGATTGTAATGAGTTGCAACCAAGAAAAGAAAGGGTAGGGGAAATCGTATCCACATACCATGTAAATGTATTTTAAAATATATAATCTCATAAGGCAAAACTCAAGGAGGTTATGAGACCAATAAAAAAAAAATTGCACGTATGTCATTGTAAGTGAAAAGAACCACACGTGACGTTATCCAGAGTCGTTTCCGTGTCTCAACACATAGGTAGTGACGTCTGTACTATGTCTTATTGACACAATGAGGTCGCAGAGGAAACAGGACGGGGAAGTACCAGTCAGAGAGAGGGGTCGTGATTGGGACCGTTAGTGACTAGACGAAAAACAGGGATTTCAATATTTGTAAAAGGTCTTGCAGTAAATTACCTTAGTACATCATACATTGGAAACTTAGACTGAAGAACGTGAATCGTTTTAAGTCAATTCTGACTAGGTGTAACATGCCGTTACTCCTGAAACGAGGAAAAACAACAGTTAATCATGAGGTGAGGCGTCTCCATGACACGCACGTGCGTACGAGTCGACACAGGGTGAGACACTGAGGTATCTGACATCGGTAGGGCCGAAGAGAAAGGTTCCCTAAAAGGACCGTTCTTATGACCTCACCCAACGGTAAAAGAAGAGGTCCCCTGGAAGGGTTGTCTCCCTAACTTGGGGTGAAAGGACGCAGAGGACGTAACCGTCCACCTAAGAAATGGTAACTCGGTGGACCCTGGGGGAGTACCTCCATGGTCTCAAACAAATAAGTAAATGGCCAATTTCTTGTAAACCCAACAAGGTCAAAAACCACTAAAACTTATTTCAACGACATTTGTAAGCACATGTCTAAACTCGTACTTATACAAAGGTAAAAAGAATTCGGTTCCTTTCACCCTAACAACCCAACATACCATCCATATACAAATGGAAATATACGTTGGCGGGTTGACAAAAGGTTTCACCGACATAACGGCCGTTATAAAGACAACAAGATGTTCGAGTAGTAGTGAACTATTATAACAGCATATATTTTTATATAAAGATCGGTAAGATTGTTCAAACATCACCATAAGGTGACACCAAAATTGTAAAGGGATTTCTCATTACTATCATTTGTGTACAAGTATACGAATAAACGGTAGGGATATAGAGGAAACCTCTTTACAACTAACATTAGAATACAGGTATGAAATCAACCACAAACAACGGAATAACAACTCAAAATTCCCAAGAGATATATAAGACCTATCTATAAGGAAACATTTTTTACACTAAACGTTTATAAAAAGGGGTTAGACACCGAACACAAGATGATTGTCACATTAAACGTCTTCTTCTCAAAATTTAAAACTATTGTAGATTAAATAGTAAAAAAGAAAATACTTAGTACGAGACCATAACATAGACTTTTTGAGGAATGGATTAATTCCAGTGTCTCTAAAAAGAATACGAAAGAAGATCTTCAAAATAGTAAAATACACAATGCATACTAGGTATGCATTTCACCAGGTGTACTAGGTAAAAATTGATTAAAACTCAATCAAATATATTTCACACTCTATATCTAACTCTGAGGAAAAACACGTATACACATAGGTCAACAAAGTTGTCGTAACAACTTTTCTGATTCTGAGCTCGTCAGAAAAATTCAGTCAACTCCTTTTGACCTAACTCTACCATCAGGTTAATACCATGACTAAGGTTATACAAAAAAAAGGTTGTGATGGTTCTTTAATTAAGTTAAGACTGTCATAGATGGATCCCGGTCATAGTATGGGGTGTTAAGGTCCCGAGCCAGAGTATTCTCACGTGGAGGGGTGGGGTCTACGGTTAGTCTTCAGGTCAACGGAGACAAAGACTAAACGACACAAGTCACCGAACCAACACAGGTTGAGAAACGTCGGGGTACCTGACGTCGTGTGGTCTGAAGGGACAGGAAGCGGTAGAGGACCTTGTACGAGTTTGAGTACAGGTATCACACCCACTACGGTAGGTCAGTAGAGTAGGAGACAGTAGGGGAAGAGGAGGACGGGAGTTAGAAAGGGTCGTAGTTCTAGAAAAGATTAGTCCACCGATTTCATAACCTCGAAGTCGAAATCGTAGTCAGGGAGGCTACTTATAAGTCCCAACTAAAGAAAATCCTAACTGACCAAATTAGAGGGACGTTAGGTTCCCTGAGAGTTCCCAAAAGAGGTTGTGGTGTCAAGTTTTCGTAGTCAAGAAACCGCGACTCGGAAGAAATGTCCGGCTGAGAGTATAGGTATGTACTGATGACCTTTTTGGAATCGAAACTGATCTGCTTGTAAAGAGCCATTTCATTACAGAGACGAAAAATTATACGACAGATCCAAACAGTATCAAAAGAGGGTTCCTTGTTCGTAGAAAATTAAAGTACCGATGTCAGTGACAGACGTCACTAAAAACTCGGGTTCTTTTACTTAAGACAGTGACAAAGGTGACAAAGGGGTAGATAAACGGTACTACACTACCCTGGCCTACGGTACTAGAATCGAAAAACTTACAACTCAAAATTCGGTCGGAACAGTGAGAGAAAGTGGAAGTAGTTCTCCGAAGACTATGTGACCGATATTTAGTGGTGGTGGGGGATGAGTCAAGTTTATTAAACTATTTCTCCGAGTGTCTTGAGACTCTTTGTCAAATGTATAACAATAAGTCAAATAGTATTTGCCTGCACTATTTCCAAGGTCGACTTGTGGGTCTCCCTTCTCTACTCGTCCCGTTCACACGTCCTACCTGTGCCTCAAAGGTGTCGAGTGTGACAGGGTCATGGAGGTACACAAATGGTTGGAGTTTCAAGAGACTTGGGGTAAGAGAACCCAAAAGCTGACTCCGAAATAATGTATTTGTACTAACTAATCTAGTGACGATCATTGTCGACTAAGTCAGAGGTCAGAGTGAGGGGAGTTCCAGTCCTCACGTCCTGACTTTCAAGGTCGGGAGGTTAGTGTACCAATCAAAGGGGACGTTGGTCGGAGGTAGAAACCAACGAAAGGTTTTCAGTGGAGTAATTGTAATTGAGTTCACACTGACTTTTCTTGAACAACATTGATAGTTCTGTAATAACGAGAATGACGAATCTTTTAAGGTTCCCAAAATCCTCGAGACACGGTCTTTATTTCTAGTTTATTTATATATATATGTATATGTGTAGATATATATATATATATGTATATGTGTAGATATATATATATATGTATATGTGTAGATATATATATATATCAAAAAATCGTTTGCAGACCTGGTACGTCTTCGCACCGGTTCTCCTCGATAGGGAGCGGGTTCCAGTCCTCGCCGCTGGCTCTCCTCGATGTGGTGCAGGTTCTTCGTCACCGACGCTCTCCCGGCTCTCCTCGATGAGGTGCAAGTTCCAGTCCTCCCCGCCGGGACTCCTCTATGGGGAGGAGGTTCCATTCCTCGTCACCGACGCGATCCGACCTCGTCGGTACTTCTCTATGGGGTGCAGGTTCCATTCTCTTTGGGTTTATTCTGCCATCCACAACGTTCTCCCGTAGTCTCCCGTCTGTGTGACTTTGGTATTAGTGTCTTTTGATCAGTTAGACTAGTGTGATCCTGGTGTCGGAACAGATTGAACTACTTTGATTCGGTACGACACACCCCGGTGGGTTTTGCCCGCCCAGTACCACCTCTCCAGACTGTCTTACACCAGGTGACCTCTTCCCTTACCGTTTGTTGAAGTCATAAGAACGGAACTCTTGGGGTACTTGTCATACTTTTCCGTTTTACTATCCTATGACTTTCTCCTCGAGGGGTCCAGTCATCCACGGTTTATACAATGACCTCTAGTCACCTCTTCATTGAGGTCTTTCTTACTTCCTTACCTCGGTTTCGTTTTTGTTATGGGTCAACACCTACACTGACCACTATCTTCGTTCCAGGCTACGACATTTCTGGTTATAACGTATCCTTGGACCTTACAATTCAGGTACTTAGTTCCGTTTAATCTTCACCAGTTTATCCTCTACCGTTCTCACTAGTAGTTGTAAGATCCTTAGTCACTTGATTTTACCTGACCTTACCCACTTAAATTGAGTCTACTGGCAATATAGATGATGACGCCCGTCCTTAGGGAATCTTCTTTACCTCATCGGTAGTACCAGTTGTTTTCTCAGGCTTTACGTTNTTCCGTTTAATCTTCACCAGTTTATCCTCTACCGTTCTCACTAGTAGTTGTAAGATCCTTGTTTCTCATGATGTACTCTGCATATAATTTAAATAAGCAGGGTGACAACATACAGTCTTGACGTACTCCTTTTCCTATTTGGAACCAGTCTGTTGTTCCATGTCCAGTTCTAACTGTTGCTTNTTAGGTGGTCTGGTATTCCCATCTCTTTCAGAATTTTCCAGTTTATTGTGATCCACACAGTCAAAGGCTTTGGCACAGTCAATAAAGCAGAAATAGGTGTTCTTCTGGAACTCTCTTGCTTTTTTGATGACCCATTGGATGTTGGCAATTTGATCTCTGATTCCTCTTCCTTTTCTAAAACCAGCTTGAACATCAGGGAGTTCATGGTTCATATATTGCTGAAGCCTGGCTTGGAGAATTTTGAGCATTACTTTACTAGCATGTGAGATGAGTGCAATTGTGTGGTAGTTTGAGCATTCTTTGGCATTGCCTTTCTTTGGGATTGGAATGAAAACTGACCTTTTCCAGTCCTGTGGCCATTGCTGAGTTTTCCAAATTTGCTGGCATATTGAGTGCAGCACTTTCACAGCATTATCTTTCAGGATTTGAAATAGCTCAACTGGAATTCCATCACCTCCACTAGCTTTGTTTGTAGTGACGTTTTCTAAGGCCCACTTGACTTCACATTCCAGGATGTCTGGCTCTAGATGAGTGATCACACCATCGTGATTATCTGGGTAGTGAAGATCTTTTTTGTACAGTTCTTCCATACGTCTACTGTGGTAGGAATACCGTCTTTCACTTCTCCTTGATTTCTTGGTGAACTACTTTCACTTTCTCCTTTTTCAACCGAATTTCGAGTTGTAAATCTTTTGCTTCTAGTACCGTAGACCAGGGTAGTGAAGTACCCTTTATCTACCCCTTTGTCACCTTNTTAGTGACGTCTACCACTGACGTCGGTACTTTAATTTTCTGCGAATGAGGAACGTTCCTTTCAATACTGGTTGGATCTATCGTATAAGTTTTCGTGTCTGTAATAAAACGGTTGATTCCAGGTAGATCAGTTCCGATACCAAAAAAGACACCAGTACATACCTACACTCTCAACATGACACTTCTTTCGACTCGTGGCTTCTTAACTATGAAAACTTGACACCACAACCTCTTCTGAGAACTCTCAGGGAACCTGACGTTCCTCCAGGTTGGTCAAGTAGGATTTCCTCTAGTCAGGACCGACAAGTTACCTTCCTGACTACGATTTCGACTTTGAGGTTATGAAACCGGTGGAGTACGCTTCTCAACTGAGTAACCTTTTCTGGGACTACGATCCTCCCTAACCCCCGTTCTCCTCTTCCCCTCCTGTCTCCTACTCTACCGACCTACCGTAGTGGCTGAGCTACCTGTACTCAAACTCATTTGAGGCCCTCAACCACTACCTGTACCTCCGGGCCGAACGACGTTAAGTACCCTAACGTTTCTCAGTCTATGCTGACTCACTGACTTGACTTGACTTGACTTGACGATTCAGTGTTAGTGTATACTCTTGATCCTCTCCTACCTCCTCCCTAGTCTGTCTACCAAGAATATAGTTTGTTAGATAGTCGTCGAGTTTTGGTCTCCACTAATTTTACTCAGTGGGTCCTTTAACATGGTTCCAAAGTATAAAACGTATTCAGTAATCACCCCTTTCAAACGACGCAGTTGGAGTCCGTCTAGAAGACCCCTCTTACTTGGATCGACTGTAGAATCATGGAAGTCGTCACTCCATGTAAAGAAAGGGTCCAAGACTGAGAACCGTGCCGACCACTCCCCCCACGATGTGAGACCGACCTCAGTCCGACTGAGGACCCCGATCCCGTTTCCAACGAAACGAACGAGAGTGTCGCTCGGGCAACGTTATTGTCGTAGTCACACAGAGCCACGAAACTGACGAGAGAGGGACCCGAGGATTACCTCTAACTGCCCTAGATCGTAGGGTCCATTAAGATACAGTCAAAGTCGTCGGAGGACATGGAGTAATCTGTTTTCTTCTCTCTTTACTTGTTTCTTCCTTACAGTCGGGGTCTCGTCTCCCCCGGACAATCTCACTCGTCGAAAGTCTCTACTGTCCATCACTTCTTTAATAGACCCGGAAGGTTGACCGGGGAGGTCCAGGACCCATCCCGTGACCCTGTGAAAGTTACTCCGTGACGACGCCCCACGGTGCCACCTGACAAGACCCAAAACGGTGTCCGGGACGAGTGACACCCTACGTTTCTCCCCTCCGATTCTCTTCGACACAACAGGTCGACAACCCAGACTCCGAGGAGGACCACCATCCTGGATAGACCCTCTACAGAGACCCACGGATCAACACTCGCCATCCATCCATCTCAAAACCCCCAGGTTTGAAGTTGACTAAATAGGTTTGGAAATCCTAAAGTGAGGCCTACCTATTTAACATTGTCCGATACCCTCTCTCTCTGGACCTGGATGTCCTTTTATCCTTAGACAGCAACGGGGTGTGATCATAAGACAGGGGTGGAAGGGGAACGGTCTTCGTGTGTGGCTGAATCTATGTGTGTATTGTGTGGGTCGTGTGTGTATAGCTCGGAGAACATGTTTACGTGTGTCGTGAATGAGTAGATGAACATGTATTAAAACTTGTGTGATCTGGTCTATAAGTACGGGTTCGGTGTGCCGTGTATGTCCAAATACGAACTTTGAAAGTAGACGTTTCAAAGACAGATACCGAATACCGTAGTCGGAAAAACGGTAGATAAATGTAGAACATATGTCGAGTGTACGTACAATTGTGGGTGGGTGGTAAGAGTGTTGTGTGTCGTGCGTGAGCTTGTGGGTTCAGTGTTTGTATGAGTACGTGGGTATTCGTGCACACGGAGAGGGTAGCAGAGACACGCCCTTTCGAGGGGTGGTGCGGGTCGGTGAGTATGTGGAGGTGCACACTTGTGCGCACAGAAGGGAGAGGGGAGTCCGAGAGCGTCAACCCGGTCGCAAGTGTGTCTGGTCGTCTCGTCCCCACCAGAGGTGGAGGGAGGACAGTAACTGTACGTCGTGGACAGGAGAGCGAGGCCGAAGCCGACCCAACTTACGGTCTCAGACGGACCGTGTCGCGGGTCTCGGCGTCAGGTCTTCGTCGACAGACCACTCTCACTCCGAGGGACTCGGACCCTCCCCACGCACGGTAGTCCTTTCGTCGGGGGTTCCACTGGGGGGAGTGTCACGAGCCCTCGTGGTGCCTCACTCAGTCGTGCGTCGGTCGAGAAGGGTCGGGGGAAAAGAGGAGGAGTCTTAGGACCTGTAAACACCCTAAGGTCCGGAAAGGGTTTGACCTTCTTACTCACCCCGATTTTCTCTATCGTCGAATCCCTTGGGTTCCCTCAGACCCGTCGATGGAACAGGCAATCGGAGACGAAGACGTAGTTTTTCGGGGTGTTGGGTCTTGTACGGACGCTGTTACCTAAAGTCGACTTCTTGTACTTGCATACAGTGGGACCCTTTGTCCTGGTTGTGACGAAACAGAGAGACCCCTCGGACGTTCAATTTTTATCTGCACGTTTCTACCCCCTAAAAACGGTAATAGAACTGGTCGTGGTCCATCCATTCAGTAAAAGAAGAGGTCAAGTGGACAAAGACCAGATTGGGTGAGGGACGTGGACGGTGATAGTCAAGTCAAGTCACCGAGTCAGCACAGGTTGATAAACACTGGGATACTTGACGTCATATGGTCCGGAGGGACAGGTAGTGGATGAGGACCTCAGGAGGGTTTGGGTACAGGTAACTCAGCCACTACGGTAGGTTGGTAGAGTAGGAGACAGCAGGGGAAGAGAAGGACGGGAGTTAGAAAGGGTCGTAGTCCCAGAAAAGTTTACTCAGTCGAGAAGTGTAGTCCACCGGTTTCATAACCTCAAAGTCGAAGTTGTAGTCAGGAAGGTCACTTGTGGGTCCTGACTAGAGGAAATCCTACGGTGATAGACAGTGGTAATAAACTTGTAGATTCGAGGTCCATGATATGATGGAATGTTTGTAGAGTAAATTCGGAGTGTTGTAGGAACAATTTATTTATAGTGATAGGGGTAAAATATCAGTCCTTAGTCTCCAAAACTCTTCGACTCATCGAACAGGTTCTAGTGTATCTATTATTTACCGTCTCTCTCCTAAACTTGAGTCTGCCAACAAAGAGATTGGGTACGGAAGGGTAGACGTGGTTCGAATGTAGATATTAGTCGACATCTTACATTTAAAACGAGTATGTAGATAACAGATTCAGATTTGGAGGGAAAGGTAGATACAAGTAAAGAGTCAGCATTTGATATTCGGATTAGCTTTTACCGTCTTTACCACAAATAACTTAAGTAAAGTGTCACGAGTCGTATGAAGGTCTGTATATATAATCTAATGAAAAAATTTTTCAATACCAGACACTTAAAGTTTAACAAAGACCTCACTTCTCTAGTTTAAGATCGACTAAAATCTTTTCTTGTTTGAAGTCCCTCTGGATCCAAACTGACGTTGTGGCAGGGAGGGATCCTTACAGAAACGAGAATAGTAAAGGAGAGAGACTGGAGTCCAAGGAGGAAACATTTTACTCCATGATCTACACCACTAGAGGACCCAAGAAAGGTTTGTACTGAAAGGTTCCCGGATAACACAGTGTGCTACGTCTCACGTTCACTGTTAGTTCGAGTAAAATACGCGAACCTCACGTCTAGGGAAGGACTTGTGGTAGAAGACTGGGTGGGTCACGTGGGAGAGCCAACCAGCCGAGGACGACCTCAGGTCTAGTTTGTACGGGAAGCTGTAAGACGGATGTACTGTCGAAGGTCCTCGAAGGGTTTCGGCGCCAATTAGTGAGACGGGCACTCGCACCGTGACGTAAACGACTTGTGGGGGTCACGGAAATGCTCGGACACAATCCTCTTACCAGGTCTCTCTACGGAATTCTCGACACTCTCACTCCCGTCGTCTCCCTGCGTACTCGACTTCTGTACCAACTAGTCTGAGACGACAGACCTTTCCGGGGTCTGTGGATGGACAACCGTGTGCATTATTAGTCTAATTCCTTAGACTCAGAAAGTCCGGAGTGGTGAGACCTCGACATTGGTTTCTTGCACTCGGTGTCATTACCGACGTCTTTTATTCCGAGATCCCAAGGGACCCCTTTCAGGGGTCTATAAAGAGAAGAACAAGTTTCTGTAGAACCCGGTCTTTTTTCACCGACACTGGGAGAAGGAGAAGACAAAGGTACTGTAGGTAAGAGACAAGAGGCAGTAAGAAGTAAGAGAACGGGTGAGAGAGAGAATTTGGAAGACAGTGACCTTCGAGACCAGGGTCGTAACATGTCCAAAGTCGAGTCGAGACTCCACTCCCCTTACGGACTAAACATCCCAAATGGTTAATAGTTCCACATTTGTGTGGGTGGTTTCGATTAAAGTTCTATTGTTTTCACTGTAGTAACTTACATTTTAGTCTTTCTCGACACGTCTTCATGTGGTCAGTCATAAAAGTCTCCGTTTTTATTGGAGTTTTCGTCTCCACCATTATTTTACATCCTTTTATTAACCCTTCACTATTCAAAACTCATAAATAATAGAAAAGAAAATATTAAATAAATTAACATTGAAATACATTAAACGAAAATTACCACACGAAATTGTTGAAAGAGTATTTTAAAGACTTTTTACGTATCAGGAGGGGTAAGACAGGAAGAGTTCTCATGAATCTCTAAACGTCTTCATGTCTCAACTCCAGGAACGACGCCCTCGGAACACTCACTTTATCCCCGTAACTAAAGACGTACGGGCAAAACAGAGGGAAGAAGTTGAAGTCAAAGGGAATAGACGGGACATTTTAGAAGGAGGGTACACTATGTGGTGTAATTGTTTAACTTTCTGGTTTTCGGTGTACTAATAAAGTTATCTCTGTCTCTTTCGGAAACTGTTTTAGTTATGGGTGAATACTATTTTTAAGAGGTCTTTCATCCGTATCTTCCTTACATGGAGTTGTATTATTTTCGGTATTTACTTTTTGGGTGTCGTTTATAACAGGAGTTACCATTTTTTGATTTTCGTAAAGGAGATTTTAGTCCTTGTTCTGTTCTCACGTGTGAGAGTGGTGATGATAAGTTGTATCAAAACCTTTAGGATCGGTGTCGTTAGCCTCTTCTTTTTCTTTTCCTTAGGTCTAACCTTTTCTTCACTTTGAGAGTACAAACGTCTACTATACTAAGAGGTGTATCTTTTGGGATTTCTGGGGTGGTCTTTTAATGATCTCGATTAGTTACTTACATCATTTCAACGTCCTATATTTTAGTTGTGTGTCTTAGGGAACGTAAGGATATGTGATTGTTACTTTTCAGTTTTTCTCTTTAATTTCTTTGTTAGGGTAAGTACTAACGTTGCTGTTGTTTTTTATGAAAATCCTAGTTTAAATGGATTTCTCTGTTTTCTGGACATATGTCTTTTGATATTTTGTGACTACTTTCTTTAGTTTCTACTGTTTTTATCCATCTCTCAATATGGTATAAGAACCTAACCTTCTTAGTTATATCATTTTTACTGATATGATGGATTTCGTTAGATATCTAACTTACGTTAAGGATAGTTTGATGGTTGTCGTAAAAAGTATCTTGATCTTGTTTATTAAAGTGTAAACATACCTTTATGTTTTCTGGGTCGATTTGATCCGTAAGATCTCTTTTTTCTTACCTTGACCTACTTAGTTGGAAGGGTTGGAGTCTGATATGATGTCTAGATGTCCGTAGTTCTATCATGCCACGATATTTTGGTCTTTATGTCTAGTTACCTTACTTTATCTTTCGAACCTCCATTCAGGTGCGTGAATACCTGTGGAATAAAAACTGGTTCCTTCGTTTTTACATGTTACCTTTTCTGTCAGAGAATTTGTTTACCACGACCTTTTTGACCAGTTGATGTACATTTCCTTACTTTAATTTTGTGAAAGATTATAGTATGTGTTTTTATTTGAGTTTTAGTTAATTTATAAATTTACATTTTGGTCTTTGATATTTTGAGAATCTCCTTTCGTATCCGTCTTGTGAGAGCCTGTATTTAGTGTCGTCCTAGGAGATACTGGGCGGAGGGTCTCATTACCTTTATTTTTGTTTTTATTTGTTTACCTTGGATTAATTTGAATTTCCGAAAACGTGTTACTTCCTTTGACATTCGTTCCACTTTTCTGTCGGAAGTCTTACCCTTTTCATTATCGTTTACTTTGTTGACTGTTTCTTAATTAGAGGTTTTATATGTACGTCGAGTAGTTCGAGTTATGGTCTTTTTACTTGTTGGGTTAGTTTTTCACCCGTTTTCTGGATTTGTCTGTAAAGAGGTTTCTTCTGTACGTCTTCCGATTGTTTGTGTACTTATCTACGAGTTGTAGTGAATAATAGTCTCTTTACGTTTGGTTTTGATGTCACTCCATAGTAGTAAGTGTATTCAGTCTTACCGGTAGTTTTTCAGATGTCTGTTTTTTACACCTCTTTTCCCTTGGGAGAATATGACAACCACCCCTACATTTGACTATGTTGGTGATACCTCTTATCATACCTATAAGGAAATTTTTCATCCTTATTTTAATGGTATACTGGGTCCTCAGGATGATAACCCGTATATGGGACTCCTTTAGTTTTAACTTTTTCTGTGTACATGGGGTTACAAGTAGCGTCGTGATAAATGTCATCGATCCTGTACCCTCATTGGATCTACAGACAGCCGTCTACTTACCTATTCTTCGACACCATGTTATTCTTTCGACACCATGTATATGTGTTACCTTATAATGAGTCGGTAATTTTTCTTACGTAAACGTAGTCAAGATTACTCCACCTACTTCGACATCGGATAATTTGTCTCACTTCATTCGGTCTTTCTTTTTGTGGTTATGTCATAGGATTGTATATATATACCTTAAATCTTTCTACCACTGCTACTGGGATGTACGGTCTGTCGTTTTCTCTGTGTCTACATTTCTTGTCAGAAAACCTGAGATACCCTCTTCCGCTCCCACCCTACTAAACTCTCCCATCGTAACTTTACACATATAATAGTATACACTTCACCTAGTGGCCAGGTCCAAGCTACGTACTCTGTCCCACGAGTCCCGACCACGTGACCCTACTGGGACCCGCTACCCTACCCCTTCCTCCACCCTCCCCCCAAGACCTACCCCTTGTGTACACGCGGGTACCGACTAAGTACAGCTACAAACCGTTTTTGGTGATGTTATAACATTTCATTAATCGAAGGTTAATTTTATTTAATTAATTAATTTTTATTTTCTTCAACACTATATATATGTATTTCCTTAAAATGAGGTGATATTTGTCCTTTTGTAAACTCAGTCAAGACCACTCCATATACTGGAATCTCAGATAATGTGTCTCACTTCATTCAGTCTTTCTCTGTCTGTTTATGGCATATAATTACGTGTATACACCTTAGATCTTTCGATCATGGCTATTAGAATACACGTCCCGCCGTTTCCTCTGTGTCTGTATTTCTTGTCTGAAAACCTGAGTCACCCTCTTCCTCTCCTACCCTACTAAACTCTCTTATCGTAACTTTGTATATGAAATGGTATGCACTTTGTCTACTCGTCACGTTCGAACTACAGACTGTGCCCCTTGGGTTTCGGACGCGAGACATTGTTGGACCTTCCTGTCCCACCCATCCCTCCACCCTGCTCCCACGTTCTACCTCCACTGTGCACCTACGGACACCGGCTGAGTCCGACTACATACCGTTTTTGGTAGTGTTTTAACATTTCATTAGTAGGAGGTCAATTTTACTTATTTATTTATTGGAAGGAGAGTCTAAGAGGAGGGAAACAATCCTACCATAACTCCTTTTACTCAAGGTCGTCGACATTATGGCACATAGACTACCTTGGAACACCAACCGGGTTTCGAACACGATCAAGAGCATGGTCAAGACACTTCGCTCCGTCCACCTCTTCACTTCAATCACCTACCGGGTAAAGTGTGGTCTAGTCGTTTGCAAAAGACGTCTCTCATCTTTCATTTATCGAAGCCGTTGCATTCGGTATGCCGTAAATGACGTTGACTGGACCAAGGACATCCAACCTTCGCCGGCATCTGTTGCACAGTCTTTCGTTCTTCTCAGGACAAGGTTATTTGCAGCTGAATGTTGTCACTTTGGACTTAGAGTATATTAAAGGTGGACAGTGTTTGATAAGAAAACTAAAATAATCGGTAAATTTTTATATTTCTAGTAAGAATTGAGGGTCCGGTATATTTTTGTTCAGTATCCGTCTTAAACTGGACGTCCGTTATAAAATCGTAGGGATTATCTTCTCCTTTAATTCGAAATTCTCTTGTACTGAGTAAGTTCAACTACATTTAGCAGTCTCGACCCTGACCGACTTGAAAGGTGATTTGGTTAGACGGTGGGTTTCTTCGGTGAGCACAAGAACTTATGTAGAAGTCCTGGACGTCCACTCAAAAGGAGACACCCTGCGAGACATTAGGGGACCTCTTGCACTCAGTAGAAGGGAATGACGGCAAATGGACATCACTCGACAGGATACGTAGTCTCGGTTAGTCTTCCCGAGAATCCCTGTCACATGTCAGTGGAACGTTTTTATTTCTCGATGATCACAATGTTGACGACTAAAATACTGACAGGATAAAAGAGGGTCCATAGAATTTAAAAGTGTTTCGTCCGTGATGGAAAGGCAAGTAATAAGACATCAGAGTTCACATATCAGATCCTGAGAAGAACATCCTTCTCGAGCCAGTGATTACTGGTTCGAGGGAGTTCGGTTCCACAACACTGTTCTCCACCCACACTCAGTCGACATACTAAATAAGAGGGAGTTTATATAATAATATTTTAAAATTTGTGGGCATTCTCAAATTTCTTAACGTATTACTTGAGGGTGGTGAATCTACCCTATTGCTCGTAAAACCACATAAACAAAATAGTGTGTAGACAGGTAGATAGGTAGGTAGTCAGGTAAGAATACGAACTGTGTAAAGTCACATTCACCGTCTGCAGTCGTGTAAATTTAAGATTTGTAAAATCGTAGAATAAATAAGTACATAGATAAATACAAACCAGACCATATGTAACCTCTCCGAGACCTTTGTCAGAGGTCTTTGATTGAGGGGTGATGCGATGTAAATGAGGATTTCTGAAATGAACCCGTAAAGAAAAAAACCGAAAAGGTACCGAAACTATTACGTTTACGGAAACCACTTCTCTTGAGTCGAGATGGGTCAGTACCGACCCCATCACCTTTATCGGAAACCGGTCGGACCCAAAACTTAGGGGTGAGGTAGTGAATTATCCACTCACAAGAACATGCCTCTCTTTTTTTTTTTAATTAGAGAGGTTTAGAGAAGTGTACATTTTACATCAATTATTATTGATGGAACCCTATTATTATCACTCCGGGTATTCAACACGAATACTTAATGGACCATTTACCGTCACACCATCCTGTCGGTCCAACTCTTCAATAACCGAAATAAAAGGACGGATCTCCGTACAGTGTTTTCTCACTCTCGTTAAAGGTCGAAGTGGGTTTAAGATGAGGTCCTTCTAGTAGGTACGAAACTTATGATTATAAATCCGAGAAAACTAGTGAAACCCACCTCGACTGTCGAAGGACACAGAGGTGAGATTTTCTATTTTGTTTTCTTTTAGGTGGAATGGTTTCCGGACCGACCTTTCTCAACCGAGGAGAGGCCCTCCTCTCCCACCGACAACGAACTTCACCTCGACCCCCCGTACCAAACCTGGGGTCCCCTCTTACTCCTCACTCCGTCCTCGTCCAAGTCACTCGCCTCCTCCGGACGGGTAGTGTGGGTGTGTCGTTGGGTCCTGTGTGTCGGACCCCGTGATACCGGTTCATCTGTATCTCACTGATCTGGGATCAGAGGTTTAACTTTTGTGGGACTTGTGAGTCTGTTGGAATCTTTCTCCTTCCCCAATGGGTTCGTCTCACCTTACTGGGCGGTTGATCGATTCGTCGTAGAGTCTCAGTACGAAGTCTTTTACTTGTTAGGTGGGAACGTCACAAGGAACGAAGGGAGAAGGGGGTTCTCAGTCATGGAACTCTTTCACGGTTACCCTTTACCAACGTACCGTCTTTCACTCTCCTTGCGACCGCTGAGAGAACGGGGGACCGTCTCTGAACAGGTCTCTCTGTGACTCCTCTCTCTCGACCGAGTCCTCCGGGCGGAGGGTAGACACTCCTCTCTCGGACTCCTCCCCATCCCCTCGGTTCCCCTCGGTCCGTCTCTGACCGGAGACCCGAGGGCCTTGAAGATAGGGTCCAGGGTCCCGGTCTGTCCGAGAGAGGTGGGTGAAGAGAGAGTTCGACGAGAAAGGACATCGAACAGACGACCTCTCACTTTTTGTTTGTCTCGAACTTTTTGAAGTCGTTTTTATCAATGGTCAATGGTGTTTAGTCGACCTTGACACATTTCTCGGCGCCCGTCCGTCGGCTCAGTCCCAAGAACTCGAATCGTGGGTCGGAAGGGCTCCGTTGAGATCACACTCAAGGTCCTGTCCTCTGGTCTTTCTCCAGACCTACAGACTCCCAGACCTACACTCAGGGTTCCGGTAGGCCTGGTCGACACACTTGGACCTGTTGGGTGAGGTGGGGGGAGCGGAGCCAGAGTAGTGGATCTGCCTCCTGGCTTAAGGCGCGTGATGCGCCAGAGACGGTACCGAACACCCCCCTCTACGTAGACCTTCCTACTCGTCTACGTCTTCGCGGAGTCTACTAAAGAACTTAGGCAGGTGAACAGAGATGACCCACTGTCGCCGAGGAACCTGCCTGAGGGCGGTAGAGAGGAGACTGCACGACGCCAAGGGGATGGTTGACCGGACATTAGGCAAGATCGAGGTATAGACTAGAGAAGTCATCCGAACATCGGTCGAACTAAGTGATGTTAGGTTTCAGACTGGTGTATCGACCCCGACGGATCAGGGACTCCTGACTTCCCTTTCCCCCTGACTCCAGAGACCCGATGCCCATCAAAGTCACTTCTCTCTTCCCCCCGTGACCTCTCCTCCCACCTTCGTTTCTCCACGACAAGTCGTCGTAGGCAACACGCAAGACACGACCCACACTACGTACCTACAGTCCCCAGACAATCTCAGGTCGGGAACACAATTCAAACGTTGACACTTTGCCTACCTCACGTTCAGTTCCGTTTCAACACACACAGACTAGCATTTTATGAAGCCAGACGTCGTCTTTGGGACCCTCCGAGTGCCACTTCCGATCTTAAATTCTGCTCTGGAACTACTCGTTCGACCTAATGTTACTTCTCCTTCCTACCCGAAGACCGGTCCCCTGGTCTGACCCGATAAGAGCCCGTCGCCCCCTGACACCACCCCCCTGGCGCACCACCCCCCTGGCGCACCACCCCTCTTCTCTAGGTCGTGGCGTTCGACCGACCTGAGACACCCCACCGACCGACCCATCACCTCAGTCCACTTCGCTCTGAAGTTTCAGATCGGCCTCCACTCCTCTAGATTAAATCTGATTTACCCCTATTAGACTACGTAATAACTAAACGAGTTATCTATTAAAGTATCGAGTCTTCATCTCCTTCGTTCCTTCTTTAAGTGACGAGACCTGACTTGAGACTCGTCGGGGTCCCTTGCGAACAACCGGTAATTCTCTGACACTCCGACCCCTTGGACAGTCGGACCTCACCAGTGTCGTCCCTCCCGTAGGACCGTGTCACCCGTAGTCACGACTCAAACTCCTTTTCCGTAGACTTGTAGGGACGAACCCTTCCGTCTCTCCAGTCACGGGACCGGTCTTTGAGTCCTTGTCACTATCGTCCCCACCCCACTCCTCCCCACCGACTCAAGTACCGTCTGTAGCCGAGACTTCTACCTTTAGACTTTAAGTCAGTGTTCGTCAACACTGTTCTCTTCCGTGACGGAGAAGGGATGGTAGTGAGTGAGTATGTGCGTGTGTGTGTGTGCACGTGTGAGGACACGAGACGAGGGTACAGACAGTAGTCCGTAAGTCCGTGACTTAAGAGGGTCTATGGGGTGACCGTCTCGGTCTTCGGAACGTGTCACCTTCACCCCACCACAGGTCCCCGAGCAATGACTCAGGGACGCCCTCATGTACCCCCGTCCCCAAGGGGGAGGCAGTCGAAGAAGTCCTCCGGGACACGGAGAGTGGAGTTGGGACTGGGTGGGACCGTGTGACCCGTGTGGGGCCGAGGGTCGGGAGGAGTTGAGCCGGGGCCCCGAGACCGGTACGGGTGAGAGACGTCCGGGGGAGGTCGAACGACTAGATTCTTTCCAGGACCGGAACACGAGAAACCTCGACTCCCCTTCCCCTCGGGTCCCCGAGGGTTCGGTTCGTATGGCGGAAGGGGGTCACAACCGGGTCATGTCGAATGTCCCTCCGTCCCCACCGTAAGGTGCTGGGGAGAGGGTTGTACCTCCCCAAAGAACGGTGGGGTCCCGTCGCGGATCCCGTCCCGTCTGTGCAGTTTACTTGTCACCCACAAACTTCGTGAATACCCGTGAACGAGACACGTAAAGAGGTCCGTGAACCCAACCCACTCACTCGCCTTCACTCTCTTAAGGGTGTGGCCAGTCCGAAGGTACGATCCCTCCCCTCTTCCCGTTGTCGTCTTTTAGATGGAATCTTTCACTATGCACAATGCCGCTTGTGTCTCGAGGCAAATTCCCCGACTTCTCTCCCTTCCATGACTGGAAAGTTTGACCCATCAGTTCGGTCCCGAGTGGCCCTTCCACTGTGACTCCGTTTCTGAACTTCTCCACTTCCTCTTAGTGTCCGTCACCTTTGCCCCCTCGTTTCCGGGACTCCGCCCTCCCGAACCGGACAACGTCTTTCACCCCTCCACGCCCCCCTTCTGTGCACCTGAAGATGACCCCACCTGGTGACTTAAGTCCGGGGTCCAGCTTATGACGGAAGGAGGGCCAGGAGGAACTGGAGATGCGTTTCGTCGTGCGTCCGGGTCGCGAGAGGGAAAGGGGGGCGAAACACTAGAAATAATGGGGGTGGTAGCCCTGTCGAATGCGTAAACAAACGTGACGGTCGGAGGGACTCTCTCCCATACTCGAGGTACTTCCGTCTTTGACATGGACCCACAAGACGAGACAGGGGTCCCAAACCAAGGGTCATCGCCGAAGTAACCGTACTCGGTTTACAGTCTTCGCGAGGACTCCCACTACTTCCGTCCTACGGAAGGAGGGACGTCCGACGGCTACCCGGAACCCCTTCGTCAAGAAGCAAGGGACCTGACGTCCCTTGAAAGACTCGGCACAACTGAGAGTAGTAGGGCTCCCCCTCAGGTATCGTCACGGGGTGACCCGAGAAAGTGACCGGAGCCATCCCACTCCTGTCCAATCTCCTCCCGTCCGTCTCAGAGGACACTTGCAACGGGACTCTGGAAGGAACATCCGTCCGTTTATAAAACGAAGGTAAATAAGTGGTTTATAAACAACCCGTCGATGAGATGTGGTTTGTGTCTCGAATGACTGACCAACTCCCCTCTTCTTCCCTCCTCGTTCACCTTACCACGGCGGGATCGGGAATCGTCCTGGGGATCCCGTCGGAAGTGACACGTCTACCCGCCCCATACGGGCCACGTACGGTCCGGGACCCCTACGTCTCTACCCGTGTCAGAGATGTAATTGGTTCGGCGACTGTCAGACCGTCTACCTCTCCGCACGGTTGTCGAGAGGGTATCCTCAGTCGTGGCACTGGTGCATATGCCTCTTGCTTCACTTCCACTCACACCACAGTGGAACTCTAGACCGAACTTTCGTTGGGGGTGGGGACCGGGTTAGGAAAAGGACGACTCGGGCCTGTTTCCCTAAATGAGCATACCCAATTCATAACACGAGGTGACAACCTGCCCTGTACTACTGATTGGGACTCCCATTGATTGTGTCCTGTACACTCCTGTGGTCCACGGTCCGCTCGCCCAGCTACCTCTCCTTCCGCCCCCACTCCCCGCGAAGAGGAGGGCGAGAGACAGGGGAACGGTGAAGGTCTCGAGAGACAAAAGTCCACGGTGCAGAAAGTCCGCCAGACCCAAAAGAAAAGATTAGGACGACGACGACGACGATGCAGCGAAGTCAGCACAGACTGAGACACGCTGGGGTATCTGCCGTCGGGTGATCCGGGGAGACAGGGACCCTAAGAGGTCCGTTCTTGTGACCTCACCCAACGGTAAAGGAAGAAGATCTCCCTTTCTAGACTATTTGTGCAATTAATGATGTGAATGAAATTATCCGAGTACTAGGTCCCAGAGGAGTGTCGATACGAAAGAAGAGAGGGAACGACGTTGGAGACCCCGTTAATTTTCAACGTAGAGGTATCTCGGTCTATTCCGAAGGACGTGGGGAAGGGCGGACAAAGACTCCGGTCAGGAATGACAGGTACAACACCTGTCCCGGACTACTTGTACCCCAAAGGATTAAAATCGCTCAACCTGTTTTCCGAGGAGATTGATAAGAAACACCTGTTTGATCTCCTTATTCAACCTACTATCATATGATCTATCTCTAGAAAAACCAAATTGTCCGTTACCGTGGGGTGAGGTCATGAGAACGGACCTTTTAGGTTACCTGCCTCCTCGGACCACCCGACGTCAGGTACCCCAGCGATTCTCAGCCTGCGTTGACTCGCTGAAGGGAAAGTGAAAAGTGAAAGTACGTAACCTCTTCCTTTACCGTTGGGTGAGGTCACAAGAACGGACCTCTTAGGGTCCCTACCCCCTCGGGCTACCCGACGGTAGAGACCCCAGCGTGTCTCAACCTGTGCTGACTTCGCTGAATCGTCGTCGGCGTCGGTTTTTCACAACTAGCAATGACAGTTTCTACATTTGTTGTTCCGAAAAAGTGACCAAAAGTGAAGAAGTTATAAAATTAGTCACCGAACCTACTTCTAATGTGTCGTATTTCAAATCTCCTTGTCTATTATCTTTTCAGTCGTTCGAGTCTTTACATTTCTCGTTCTACCCGAGAACTCTCTGTTTGGTCTGACAGCCGACCTACTGAGACCTCTGAGTATCGTCAGAGGTCCGATGAACCCGTCGGACCATCTTACGTCCGAGACGCCATCCCGAAGTTCTTGAGTCCAGCCTTGGTTACGACTTTCCACTGGAAGAGTGTGTTCAGCAACCCCTATCCGATAAGGAGAACGGTTGTTCCAACATTGGGTCCAACGCTTCGAGGTCGAGATAGGGGAGGGTGGAAGTAGTAGTGACGCCTTCAGTTACCCCGTGGTCCAAGGGGGAGAACCTAGTGTGTACACGTGCGTACGTGTACACGAACGTGTGTGTGTGTGTGTGTGTGTGTGTGTGTGTGTGTGCCGGGAGGTTCTGTACCAGTCGGAATCGTACGGAGAGAAACCCTACCGGTCCCAAAGTCCCCTGACACAGGTAAGACGGTCGGTATACGGACTCTTTGAGATGAAACTCAGATGTAACATCCAGTAAATATGTCACAAATAGAACGGAGGATGGGGTGTTTACTCAACTTTGTTCTAAAAAAAAAATTTATTTTACAATATATCTATTTATACGAGGGACATCCGATTTTTTTAGTTAATGTATTTAGGTACTTACATCACCTTTCAACCGTAGTATGGAACTCTCTTTAGTTACTCAAATCACCTGAGTCTTACTTATTCACTACACAGGTACGCCAGACACCGAACTAGGTCTAACGCCCTCCCCTGGAACACGGGCAGAACGGTCGGGTGAGGGCCAGTTGACACTAAACGAGACGGGTGAGACCAGAGTCCCTCTCTGGTCCGAGTGGCGACGACGACGACGTGTCCGCCTCGTGGAGGTTCCGATCGCCTCGTCGGCCTTCTTAATGCGACCTCGTCTGACTAGCGACTCCGACTGCTCAAATCTCATTTCGGCCGGCCTCGAGTATCGGGCATACGGTTTCGTCTTCTCTTTCAGTTCCCTCTGTCTCTTACCTGGACCGACTGAGACCCTCCTGACCCTCTTCGCGCTCGCTTGACATGTTTTCATTTTTCCTCGTCGACCAATCCCCGACAGCCAGTGACTCCTCCCTTCGACTACACCCGACGCCGGGAAGTCTTTTCCTTCTCGGCCCACCTCACGGCGTCGGGTCGTCGAGGAGACCTTTTCCACTAACGAAACTCCTTTGAGGTCATGGTGATAGAAGGAACAAAATTTTTGGTGAATAAGAAAAAAAAAAGAAAAATTCAGTTTCATTACATAACCATGTCAAAACGAAAAAAATTTTTTATCATGGTGCTTCGGATGTTACTCTTTTGACGTTGGGAAAGAGAGCTGAAAAAACGTAAGGACGAAGGATCTTTTCTGACGAAAGTTAAGAGAAGAGATAAAGAAGACAAAGGGAAGTCGGGGAATAAAGATTTACCGTCCTAATATGCTGATAGCGAACCATAAAGTCAAAATCCAAAAACCGAGGATACGGTTGGAGAGGACGTGAGACCGGTGAGTATGTTAGTGAAGGAGGGTAGGAGGGTAATGTCATGACAGTGGAATACCCACTTTAGTCACAAGTCACAGCAACTACAATACCAAGTCGAGCCAAGTCGACGAGTCAGTACAGGCTGAGAAACGTTTGGGTACCTAATGTCGTGTGGTCCGGAGGGACAGGTAGTGGTTGAAGGTCTCAAATGAGTTTGAGTACAGATAGGTCGGTCACTACGGTAGGTTGGTAGAGTAGGAGGCAGTAGGGGAAGAGGAGGACGGAAGGTAGAAAGGGTCGTAGTCCCAGAAAAGGTCACTCAGTCAAGAAGCGCAGTCTACCGGTTTAATAACCTCGAAGTCGAAGTCGCAGTCAGGAAGGTTACTTATAAGTCGTGACTAAAGGAAATCCTGCCTGACCAACCTAGAAGAACGTCAGGTTCCCTGAGGGTTCTCAGAAAAGGTTGTGGTGTCGAGTTTTTGTAGTCAAGAAACTACGAGTTGAAAGAAATACCAGGTCGAGAGCGTAGGTATGTCCATTACCAATACCTTCACATTAAGTGACGAATAGACCTGTTATACTTTTATGATAAAATGAAGGACCTGTTGAAATATAAAACGACCGTAATTATTAGTGACAAACGAACGAACGAGTCAAAAGGTACATGAATAGTGTCTAAGAAAAGTTTAATAGACTGACTTGTTATTTTTAATAAAATTATACATGTTTGAATAATTATCAGAGAAATCAAAGAAAAAAGGGGGAGTTTCTAAAGAGAGGAGATGGGAAGAAGAAAGACAGTATAGACTGAACGTCAACAGATTCCAACGACGTGTCGACAGCAGTACTCTTACGGAAGTAGTAATTGTCCTCTTATAAAAAACGGAGAGAACACAATTTAGAGAACGAAAGACTTAAGGTATAAAAGGAGAAAGAATCAAACAAATGAGAAAAACCGTCTTATGTAGACGTTCATCGAAGAACACTTTCTATTCACCCTCCAATTAAAAACTTCTGAACGTATAGACTTTTACAGAAATACATAAAAAATGTCGAAATAACTCTATGTAAAGTGTATGATATTTTGAGTGGGTGACTTTCACATGTCAAGTTACTAAACATCATATAAGTGTCAACATGTTTGGAGTGTTGAACTACAATCTTATAAAAATTGTGGAGGGGTTTCTTTGAAATAGATGTAATTGTTAGTAAGCGACAAAGACGAGTGGTGTGAAGGGATTTGAAGGACGGAGTTGGGGACCATCGGTGATTAAATACAAAAGAAATACTTAAACGATCGAGAACTGTAAGGTGGCATATTATGCACCAGAACACACAGATTGACGAAAGGAAATTGTATGAAAAAGTTCTGAGTGGGTATAAACCGTACATGACGTAAGAAAAGGTAACGATGTTTTATTAAGACCATACACTGATGAGGTACAAAACAAATAAGTGAGTAGTCAACGAACATCCAACGATGTTTGTACATCGTTAAAAACCGATAAAACTTATTATGATGACACTTGTAATTACACATACAAAAAAGCACACACGCCTGTATAAATTGAAGACCCATATATGGATCCGCACTTTTCGATCCAACACACTACTGAGATATAAATCGTAACACTCGTTGACAGTTTGTCAAAAGGTTTCAGTGACTTGGTAAAATGTGAGGGAGGTCGTCGCATACTTACAAGGTTAAAGAGGTATAGGAGTGGTTATGAACAATTTAATAGAAAAAATAAAATCGGTAGATTCACGTAAGCTTCACCATAGAGTAATACTAACCGAAATGTAAAAAGATGATTACTACGACTCAAAGAAAGGTACATAAAATAAATGATGACCATATAGAAGAAACCTCTTTACAGACAAGTTTAGGAAACACTTTAAAATTTTGCATAATAAACACAAAAAGAACTGTATCCTCTAGTCGGGATCCTAAAGAAACCTTCCTTACTACGATTTCGACTTTGAGGTCATGAAACCGGTGGAGTACGCTTCTTAACTGAGTAACCTTTTCTGAAACTACGACCCTCCCTAACCCCCGTCCTCCTCTTCCCCCGCTGTCTCCTACTCTACCGACCTACCGTAGTGGTTGAACTACCTGCACTCAAACTCACTCGAAGCCCTCAACCACTACCTGTCCCTCCGGACCGCACGACGCTAAGTACCCCAGTGTTTCTCAGCCTGTGCTGACTCGCCGACTTGACTTGACTTGACTTGACTTCTCAAGAAATATATAGGACATATATACACTGAACGTTTATACGCAACAAGACACCCAATAGAAAAGTGAGAGAACGATGACAGGAAACGATGTGTTTCCCAAATGTAAACTACTTTAGATTGGCAGATAAGAAGGAAAACAGTAAGCAAAGTCACAACGTAGATTCTTTGGTAACGTATTAGTCTCCGGTGTTTTTAAGTGAGGGTACAAAAGAAGATCCTCTAAATGTCAACATCGAGAATGTAAACCCGAACCCTAAGTAAAACTCAATTCAAAACGCATACCATACTTCGTCCCACAGGTTGAAGCAAAAAAACGTATACCTATAGATCAAAGGAGACTAGTAAACAACTTTTTTCGAAAAGAAAAGGAACAACTCAACAGAACTGTGGGAACAACTTTTATTCAACCGATATATACACTCCCAAACAATGACCAAAGAGTTAAGATAAGATAACTAGATACACAGTTAAGAATACGATCATGACGACGATTCAGCGAAGTCACCACAGACTGAGACACGCTGGGGTATCTACCGTCGGATGGTCCGAGGGGGCAGGGACCCTAAGAGGTCTGTTCTTGTGACCTCACCCAACGGTAAAGGAAGAGGTTACGTACGTTCACTTTTCACTTTCACTTCAGCGAGTCAACACAGATTGGGAATCGTCCCTGACGTCGGGTGGTCCGAGGAGGTAGGTACCCTAAAAGGTCCGTTCTCGTGACCTACCCCACGGTAACGGAAGAGGCATACGATGATGCTGTAACAGAATCAATGAAATCGTAACATCGGGTAAAATTTAACCCTTCATATCAGGAGGTTTAACGATAAAAAGTTACAACAAAACCGATAAGACCTAGAGAACGTAAAGGTATACTTAAATGTTGGTCGAATAATTAAAAACGTTTTCTCTTAGATTTTAAAACTATCAATAACATGACTTAGACATCTAGTTAAACCCCTGATGACGGTAGTGGTGTGATAATTAAGAAGGTTAGATATTTGTAATAGAAAAAGGTAAATAAACCGAGAAATTGAATACAAATTTACAGAATATCAAAAACCATATGCTCGCCACGTAAAGAAAGCAATTTAAATAAGGGTCCGCAAAGGATTAAAAATGACACTATTAATTACCCTAACAAAGGAATTACGGAATTAATTAAAAATCTAACAGGCGAGAATCACAGACCTTTACATTAATTGAAAAATTATGTAACTAAAACGTAGAAGGGCGTAACTACTAAAGTAAATAACATAGATGAAGAACAATCACCTAAGGAATCCTAAAAAAATATTTGTCACACTACAGTAGACGATCGGTAAAATAAAGAAGGATTGGACGGAGAACTCTTTGGATATACGTCCAGTCCTTCGTTGTCAATCTTGACCTGTACCTTGTTGTCTGACCAAGGTTTATCCTTTTCCTCATGCAGTTCCGACATATAACAGTGGGACGAATAAATTGAATATGCGTCTCATGAAGTACTCTTTGCCACCCGACCTTCTTCGTGTTCGACCTTAATTCTGACGACTCTCTTTATAGTTATTGGAGTCTATACGTCTACTGTGGTGGGAATACCGTCTTTCACTTCTTCTCGATTTCTCGGAGAATTACTTTCACCTTCTCCTCTCACTTTTTCAACCGAATTTCAAGTTATAAATCTTTTACTTCTAGTACCGTAGGCCAGGGGAGTGAAGTACCGTTTATCGACCCCTTTGTCACCTTTGTCACAGTCTGAAATAAAAAACCCGAGGTTTTAGTGACGTCTACCACTAACGTCGGTACTTTAATTTTCTGCGAATGAGGAATCTTCCTTTCAATACTCGTCGGATCTGTCGTATAATTTTTCGTCTCTGTAATGAAACGGTTGTTTCCAGGCAGATCAGTTCCGATACCAAAAAGGTCACCAGTTTACACCTACACTCTCAACCTGATACTTTTTTCGACTCGTGGCTTCTTAACTACGAAGACTTGACACCACAACCTCTTCTGAGAACTCTCAGGGAACCTGACGTTCCTCTAGGTTGGTCAGGTAGGATGTCCTCTAGTCAGGACCCACAAGTAACCTTCCTGACTACAACTTCGACTTTGAGGTTATGAAACCGGTGGACTATGTTTCATAGCTGAGTGACCTTTTCTGGGACTACGACCCTTTCTGACTCCCGTCCTCTTCCCCTGTTGTCTCCTACTCTACCAACCTACCGTAGTGACTGAGTTACTTGTACCCAAACCCACCTAAGACCCTCAACCACTACCTGTCCCTCCGGACCGCACAATGCCAAGTACCACGTTTCTCAGCCTGTACTGACTCGCTGACTTGACTTGACTAACCCCATATCGGTTAATTGTTATAAAACTATTTAAAGTCCACTTGTTACTTCCCTGAGTCGGTATGTATCTTCCATTCACAAATATAGGACTTTCTTACAAATTAAACAGTTTACGAAAATAGTAACAGATCACTGTACTAGTACACTAAAAATAGGAAATTAAATAAGTATTATACATAACGTGATTAATTAAAATCATCCAATTTAGTCGGAACGTAAGGCCCCTGTTTAAAGTAAACCAGTGTCACGTGCATAGGAAAAAATACAACGGTTTAAAACAAACGATTAAAAACGACTCATAAAAGGGTGAATACAAGTATTGTCTATAACCAGACGTCATAAGGACACTACTAAAATCAAAACCATAGTCTTATTATGAATAGAGTATCTTATTCGACCCTTCACTCAAAACATATAAGAATTTGTAAAATTTAATAAATTAACCTAACTTTTTTTAAAGAAATCTTGTTCAAAGTGTCTTGAAGAGATTTCTTCGTCTATCATTTATAAATCGAAAATCCCTGGTGTGAACCAGAGACAGTGTATAAGAAGAAACGAAAAGAAAGATTTTGGGATTTTTAAATTTATAGTAAGAATCAAGTCCCCCGTATCTTTTCGTCCGATCTAAACCACTGGATCTAAACCAGGTGTCCGGTATCGACCGGTTAGGGACGAAATTTTAAAGTTTCCGTAACTAGGTAAGAGAAACCCTAAGAAATGAGTTTGAAAGATACATTAGAAACAACAAAGCGAAACAAAAAAGAGACTTTCGTATATATCAGAAGACAAATAGAGACCGTAGACCTTTAAAGAGTTCTCATATAAGACCACATCCAGAAAAAATAAGAAGAGTGATCCTTTACATAGTTATACCTTTGACAGCTGAACCTTTATTTATGCGGAAATCAAGACCCTTTCAAATAAAAATTTGTAATAAATAAACAATTAAGGAGGGGATAAAACGAGAGAGGAAGGGTTTGAGGATAATAAGTATTTAATTAGTAAATCAAAAGAAGTGAGAAGAGATAAAAAATGGAGGATCAGAAAAATAAGGTTGAGGACCCTCTAAATGAAGTGTATTAAAAAGTTTGACAAAACTGGAAACCTTAGAGTATACATTAAATATATTTGGGTTATATTAGATAACACAAATAACGTACATATAGTGTGTTATATGTTAAAGACTCTTGAAAAAGAATGAGAGACTGACAAGAAAAGCATCTTAGGACAAAAACAAAGTGCCCACAACAAATAAGAGGCTATCGAGATTTCTATGAATTTACAAAATTTCAAAAGAGAAAAAAAGTAATGTACGAAGGAGTAATAAGAAAGAAGGGACGACAAAAGGAAACCCCTTCTGAACAGATCTACAAAAGGAGGACAAACCCCAATGAACTAATGGGGAAGTTCAAATTCTCACTCCTGAATTTTGGACTGATCTTCAAGTCGATCCGAACAGTTGATCTCCCGAAGTGATTACTAGCTCGTTCCTAGGACGGAAAACTCCTCTTCACCTTGTTCATATGAAAAGAAATAAAAAAGGAGAAAAGGAGGTTCTCAAAATATTAGAGGACGGAGCTCCACCCTCCACCCACATCCTGTCCGACAGCTACTAGACCCTCTGTTGTCACCTTTTCCTTCTGGTCCCATCGTCCCTTAAGTATAAAGTCCTATATCCGAGACTAAATTAGGGGAAATTGAGTGAGAACACAACCATAAGGGTCCATGTACGAGTCAACGAGTCAGTACAGACTGTAAAACGTCAACGTACCTCACATCGGACAGTCCGAGAAGACAGGAACCCCAAAAGGTCCGTTCTTATGCCCTGACCCAACGGTAAAGGAGGAGGTCCCCTAGAAGAGTTGGGTCCCCGACTGGACGCAGAGGACACAGAGGACGCAACTGGTCGTCCAAGAAATGGTGACTCGGTGGACCCTTCGGGTAAAGGTCCATGTTTCGGGGAGATCAAGTCAGAGAATTCTCTTATTCGGAGATGAGAAAACAATCTCACCCTGACTCTGTCCACGTATCAAGGTCCCCAACCTCTAGCCTAGACACCTCAGATTTACGAAGAAAATTTCTAAAAGTCGGTTAGTAGAGTAAAATCGTGGTGGACTATTGAGGGTGTAGTCCCTATGGTCCACGGAGGTTAAGAATTTGGAAATGTTTCGAAACCCCCCATTGCTGACCGAAGAAAAATAATCGAAAGGATCCCAAGGTAAAAGGACTAGACGATTCAGTCAACTTTGGTTGTAAAGTCCAAGATTCAAAATTTTTTGTAAAGAAAAGGTAAAAACGGAGAATTAGGACAAACTTGAACTCCCAAATACCTGAAATAAAATGAGATTGAAATCACTCTATAACATTTCTTCAAGTCTATTCAAACACTCTAATTAGACAGTACAAAAATTCCTTTAATAATGAAGGAAAATTTTCTTCTACTAAGATGTTGAAAACCGACATAAGAATGACTCCACATCAGTCAGGGACGGCAGTGTAGAACACCTCTCAACCCTGGGGAGAGACGACCAGGAATATCCAAGACTTGATGGACGTCTTCTTAAGAGTTCAGTTATTTGGATCTTTTTACTTGGTTTATTTGTGTTTCGTTCGTCTTGCTTCTTTTATTATGTCTGTGGCCATCTTTAGTAACTTTAACTTTTGTCACTTGGTCATCTCTTTTAGTTGTTCGGCCAAGGAAACTTTTCTGGCTATTTTAACCGTTTGGGGGATCGTTCTTTTTTTTCTCTCTCCTATATTTAATAGTTATGTCTTAATCCTTACTTCGTCCCTTATTGTGACTTCTGAGACGTCTATAGTTTTCCTATTTTTCCTTTATGATGTTTACTGAGGTATGTTTACATAGACTGTTGAAGTTAATTTACCTGGATGGTACTGACTGGGTTATACTTTATCTAGTAAACTCATCGAGATATCGATCACTTTTTTAACTTAATTATTTAATTATCAACTTTGTAAAGGGGGGCATAGATGTGGGAACGACTAAAAAGCCAGATAAACGAGATAGTCAACAACTCTCTCGTTATGACTGCAAAGGCTTCCGCGATACAGATCAGATAGAAATGGTCCGAACGAAATGTATAATGCGCCAGCACAAGAAACCATACATGTGTAAATCTGAACGATCAGTAGAACTATTGTTTGGAAAAATAGTAACGTATAGTAATGTGATGTAGGGAGAAAAAGAGACCATTAAATAAACTATAATTATATCGGTGTAGCCGAAAGAAAACTCATTAAAGACGTACTATATAGAAAAGGGTAGAAAAATGGAAGTTGGACTGATATGACAATATCAACTTTACTCAAAGAATACCTGTCGTGTATCGACCAGTACAAAAAATTGGGTACGACGTTTGACAGAAAATTTACCATAGTCAAGTCAAGTCAAGTAAAGTCAACGAGTCAGGACAGACTGAGACACTGGGGCACTTAGCGTCGTGCGGTCCGGAGGGACAGGTAGTGGTAGAGGGGCTCAAGTGAGTCTGAGTGCAGGTAGCTCAGGCACTACGGTAGGTCGGTAGAGTAGGAGCCAGCAGGGGAAGAGGAGGACAGGGGTTAGGGAGGGTCGTAGTCTCAGAAAAGGTTACTCAGTTGAGAAGCGTACTCCACCGGTTTCATGACCTCAAAGTTAAATCGTAGTAAGGAAGGTTTCTTTAGGGTCCCGACTAGAGGAAGTCTCACCCGACCAACCTAGAGGAACGTCAGGTCCCCTGAGAGTCCTCAGATAAATCTGAGATAATTGTACAATCCCGATCTCGGACGGTAAACAAAAGACGAACCAGGGAGACAATAAGTAAAGAGATAAAAGAAAAAACGAAGTCCACCTGATGAGTTGGTGAAAAATCTCACAGTAAAATTAAATAGTCATCACAAGAATTCACATAGGGAAACTCATTGTAAATGTCACCAACGAGATCCGTAATGTAATATATATCACTGAAAAGTAGTAGAGGACTACAGTAGTACAATAGTCAAACTTACATCAATCTCCTTTCTTATAAGAAGTACAGGGAAATAGGAGGAATAAACGTTGTATTAAAAGACGACATAAAGGAGATACTTGTAAATCTTGGTGTAATCTGATACAGCATTAAAAAGGAAGTCGACAGTTTATAAATTTTTAAGTTCTTCATTCCAAATAATGTAAATGGGTATGAACATGAGAAAGATAATAAGAAAAAGGAAAGACCATAAGGTTCTAAAGAAGGAAATAATAAAGGAAAGACAAAGTTTTACAGGGAAGTCGGTAAAAAAAATCCTATCTAACCGATCCCTGTTAAAGAAAAGGAAACAACCAAATTGAAGAAAAGTAAAAACTACCTATAAAAGTCTTCCATATCGTAAGATCCAAGTGTTAATAAAATCATGAATTTTTTTATAAAACGGTGAAGAGAGACCGGAGGTATCGAAGACTACTCTTTAACGACAGTAAGTCTAATAAAAAAGGAGATCCATCACGGTAAAAAGAACTTAACATAGTTTTAACGAACAGAAATCTAAAGTCTTCGAATCTATACTACATAAAACCATACTAAAAGAAAACTGAATAGAACAAACTCCAAGTGAAACTAAGAACTTAGATATGTGAAGTCAAGTCTAGTCAGGTTGAGAAACGCTGGGTACCTGGCATCGTCCGGTCCGGAGGGACAGGTAGTGGTTGAGGGCCTCGAATGGGTTTGAGTACAGGTAACTCAGTCATTACGGTAGGTCGGTAGATTAGGAGACAACAGGGGAAGAGGAGGGTGGAAGTTAGAAAGGGTCGTAGTCCCAGAAAAGTCTACTCAGTCGAGAAGCGTAGTCCACCGGTCTCATAACCTCAAAGTCAAGGTCGTAGTCAGGAAAGTTACTTATAAGTCCTGACTAAAGGAAATCCTACCTGACCAACCTAGAGGAACGTTAGGTTCCCTGAGAGTTCTCAGAAGAGGTAGTGGTATTAAGTTTTCGTAGTCAAGAAACCACGAGTCGAAAGAAATATCAGGTTGAGAGTGTAGGTATGTACTGATGCCTTTTTGGAATCGAAACTGATCTACCTGGAAACAACCGTTTCATTGCAGAGACGAAAAATGATACGACAAATCCAACCAGTATTGAAAAGAAGGTTCCTCGTCGACAGAAAATTAAAGTACCAACGCCAACGGTGGACGTCACTAAAACCTCCGGTTTTTCTATTTCAGACAGAGAGAAAGGTGACAAAGGGGTAGATAAACGGTGCTTCACTACCCTGGCCTACGGTACTAGAAGCAAAAGACGTACAACTCAAAACTCGGTCGAAAAAGTGAGAGGAGAAAGTGAGAGTAGTTCTCCGAGAAATCAAGAGGTGAAAGACGGTATTCCCACCACAGTCTTCCTTTACCGTTGGGTCTTAAGAACGGATCTTAGGACAACTGTCTCCTCGGACCACCCGACGACAGGTATCGTAACGTGTCTCGGCCTGTACTGACTTTACTAAATCGTACGTACGTACGTAACCTCTTTCTTTACCGTTGGGTGAGGTCATAAGAACGAACCTTTTAGGGTCTCTGTCTCCTCGGACCACCCGACGGCAGATATCCCAGCGTGTCTCAACTTGTGCTGACTTCACTAAATCGTCGTCGTCGTCGTCGTCGTATCGTTAGATATTTAAATACAGAGTAGTTTAATCCCCTTAAAAGAAAAAATGAAAAATAATATATAACCTCATATCAACTAAATTTTACAACACTATCAAAGTCCACGTGCCGTCTCACTGAGCCATGAACCCCTCAAAGATCGGTAATAAAGAAACTCATGGAAAAGTAGGGGTGGGAAAAAGAGAAGAGGAGGACCCTGAGACTAGTGTACCTATAATTTAGGAACGATATTAGGGTGTATAGGGATTCTGAGAAAGAAAGAAAAATAAAACGGATAAAGGGGAGTCGTTAAATTCTGAACTATTAATGAGGAACCGTCCTTTCAATACTGGTTGGACCTGTCGTATAATTTTTCGTCTCTGTAATGAAACGGTTGTTTCCAGGTAGATCAGTTCTGATACAGAAAAAGTCAGTAGTACATACCTATACTCTGACCTGGTATTTCTTTCGACTCACGGTTTCTTAACTACGAAAACTTGACACCACAACCTCTTCTGAGAACTCTCAGGGAACCTGATGTTCTTCTAGGTTGATCAGTAAGGATTTCCTTTAGTCGGGACTCACAAGTAACTTTCCTGACTACAACTTCGACTTTACGTTATGAAACCGGTGTGTTATGTTTCTTGACTGAGTAAACTTTTCCGGGACTACAACCCTTTCTAACTTCCGTCCTCCTCTTCCCTGCTGTCTCCTACTCTACCAACCCACCGTAGTGACTGAGCTACCTGTACCCAAACCCACCTGAGACCCTCAACCGCTCCCTGTCCCTCCGGACCGCACGACGTCAGGTACCTCAGTGTCTCAGCCTGTGCTGACTCGCTGACTTGACTTGACTTGACTTATAGATAACAACGTAGAAGTTCAAGTGACCAAACATTTTTACAGAGGAAGTAAGACGACAACTCGGGTAGACAGCTCGAAATATAGAACTCATAACATAACAATTCAGTCTTTAAAAGACGAAGCAGGAGAAAAGAGAAAAGATAAAGAGACGACTCTGTAAAACGGCGACGAAGTTCACACGACTATTAACGAACGACTCATAAAATAGTACGATAAAGTGAATAGTCCATTAATATTGTAGAAACAGTAGAACTACAACAGTACATAACTGAAGACCAGTTCCTACACTTAAGGTCGAACTAGAGCACACCGTGTAAATCAATGGTGAATGACTACCATTTTAAGGACTGAAACGAGATCTAGACTGTGGTACGGTCACCTATTCCCCTCCCCTCGCAGTAATAACGATCCACCTCCACATTCAGGTCCGAAAGGTACACTGGAGGTAACTGTGACACAAACCCTCTATAGAACGATAGTCAGTAGTTTCAGGGACGAAGACCGAACCGGAAGAGATTGTCGTAGGACTGTCCACACAACCCCGTGGAGTAACGTCGGATCATTCCTTTCCTCGGATTCGAAAGGTAAGTTGGGAACGACCGTACCCATCTCCATCCCACTGCAAAAAAAGACACCGTAAACCGATCTCATGTCGGCATTAACAGATTTGTAAAAGATAGAACGATCCGACGGGGAAGGGTCCAGGAGATTGAGTTGACCCAAAGACGACCTCTAAAAAGAAAAACCCACACGGACAATCAAAAAGACCCAGTGACCGTGGAAGTCGAGATTCAGACCCTACATACTTCGGTTTTCTTCTGGAGACTCGGAACATTAAGGAGTCCAGAACTTCGGACAGACGGAAACTGAGAGGTGGAAAGTCAGAACAATGTAAGCACAACTTATATTATAGGTTCCTAAAAACTACATGAATTGTCCTCCTTTACCCTTTTTCTTCAGGGGTCACGTAATAAAAAAAGACAAAGTATTTACTTCTTTCTAAGTAAATATAAAAAGGATTTAGTGTTCTCAGATTCGTCCTATATCTGATTGCTGGTACCTTGAAGAGGACGATCTTTCGTCCCACGGGTCTTGGATATCCTCGGTAGTGACTCCCGAGGGTGGCAGGTGTCCCACAACACATGGGGTTTAGTGTGCCGTCAACGGATGCCTTGACCTTACATTAGAGTGTAAACGCACTCAGATGTTGATTCTGAGGAAAAAGGATAAATAAAGAGTACTTAAGTCTTTTGTTTCGATAGGTCTCTCGTCTTTGGTAGGTAGTCTCTACGATAGTTTGTCCCAGAGACGAACCTATTCTTACAATTGATACAGTAAAACACACGGCGGATTTCTAACAATTAGAGACGATGGCTCTCTTTCACCCCGTCAAAGGCACTGGAGAATCTCGAGGAGTCTACCTCTGAGACCGAGAGGACCTCCGTGACGGGATCAGTGACGGAGGCGAGAAAGTCAAAGACCACTTTGAGCGGGACTCGTTCCGGTGGGGTCGCCGTCGTACGGTACTCGAAGGACGTTCCCTTCTCTCCAGACTCCAGACCCTCCTCGAACTCCCTCCCTGGACCAGTTTTCACCGTCTATCCTCTTCTGATTACCCTAATCGGTTCCTACGACCTTGGAACGGTCGGGAGAGATCGTTTATCGGGTTTAACGGAAGAATTATCGTAATTCACTTTAATCTTTAGTCTCTACAACCGACCAGTTAGAGGAACCCCAAAGACACGTATACATCATGTCACCCCCACCCGTCTAGAAGTCGTCCCACCGGTCATGAAGAGACGGTCGTCGACACCGCACACCAAACCAGCCAGTCGAAGGGGTCGGGGACCAGTCCTCCCTTCCTCGGTTCGTTCGTCCGGATTTAGTACTAGTTTAGACGTAGGGTAAGGTGGGGTAGGGTGCGGTGGGGGCGGGCGCGGTGGGGCCGGGTACGGTGGGGCAGGGTGGGGCGGGGTGGGACATCGTGTTTCAGTGGGAGTCTCTCCTCAGTCAACTCCGTTCGACGAAACACAGTCCTTAGAAGTTCCGGTGTTTTAAATCCGACCTCACCACAGGACCCGTCCTCGGTAACACCTTACCACGGTCCTCCCTGAAGGGAAAAAAGTCGTCTCGGACTTTTGGACCCAAGGAACTCTTAGACTCGTCGGAGTCTAACTGTTCTCCTCCGGGAGGAGGAGACCCTGGTGTAGAGGAAGGTACCAGTCCGAAACCCCGTCCCTTGTACGGGTCCTCGGGTAAACCCGATCTTTAAAGATCTCTGAATCTTTAAACCACTCGACAAAGGGTAGAGAAGGTCGTGCACCAGGTGGTACCGAGTAACTGAAGAGGACTACCTTCGAAAACCTTAGAGGTCGTCTCCGGGACGACGAAGTAGTCCGTCTGAACAAGTATAAGAGTTGACGGAACCGGATCGGTTATCCCAAATTACCACTGGGTGGTAGGACAAAGAGTACTTTTTAGAACCAGTGGAGTAAGTTGTGTAGGGAAGAAAGAGGATACAATTCCCTACCCCTTCAATTGGTTCGGTCCAGTCCTTCACTTTCACCTATCAATTCGTCACCCCCGATGACACCTCCCCGACTCTGGGGGCTCCCTTGGTCCCGACCACACGGTCCACCCCTCTTGGAGTCGAGGGTCCTACGAAGACACAGTCGTCGTTGGTAGTCTAGACAGACGGCCTTAGAGTGACCGGTCTGGACCAGAGGACGCCCTTCTCGAGGAGACGGAGAGTGATTGGTCAACGTTGCGCCAGTCGTCGTCTCACCTGGTTTTCGTTAAAGTAGTACTACAAAGATTCTCTCCCACTCTAAAACGTGTAATACGTAAAGGGACCCGAGGGACCCCCAGACTACCGTAGTTTGGGTGTTGGTAGTCCTGGAGTTTCCACCCCACCCACCACTCGTAAGTGCACGCACACACCACACACACACACACACACGTTGCAGACGACTCCGACAGGTGCTTGTCAAAACGTACGTTCTCATTCGTGTCCACAAAGAATCACGGGCCGTTTATGAGAACAGATATAATGTAGTTTTACTCTTTAGTTAAGACCATTAATCGGATAAAGGAACTAAGATTAAACAGTAACTAATATTCTACGTGGTGACTAAATTATCGATGAAGTTTTTTTCTTTTTTCTTTCTTTCTTTGAAATGTGTAGATAAAATTCCGTATAGGAATAAAGTCTTTACAATTTTGTACACATCCCCTTTTTCTCCCTACGTATAGTACTACTTCTCTTTTACCATTAGCCCTCTATCAGTTTGGTTACCGGATTAACTTAAGTAGTCATTTACGTCAGTCGTACTAAATAACTGGACGAGACACTCTCTCTTGGAAAAATCCACTCTCCAAAACTACCAACAACTACCTGTGTGACCGGTTACTGAGTTGGTCGAACTCAAGTTACCGACATGGAATGAGGAACGGACAAGAACCCCCGGGGAAGGGATTCTCGTGGAGTGCAGTCCATAGGCTGAGATTGGTTCACTGAGGATCTTAACTTCTGTCCTTCCACGGGAGTAGACGAAAGTAGACTGAGACCGAGACTGGAGTCAAGGAGGGAAGTGAAGGGTCCCTGGGTCTAGAGGGAAGGGTGGGTCCACTCGACTAATAGTAAACGGGGAAAGGACGGGGAGGGTGGAAGAGAGGGTGGTACATCGGATATCGGTCTGACAGACGCCTAGGGAGGTCGTCCGGTTCGAAGGAGAACTGGTCGAAAGCGATTCCGACAAGAGGATTAGACCGTCTCGGAAACTCTGGGTACCAGTTTTGAGGTCAGATAATAAAACTTCACCTCTTTTCCACCTGAAATCTGTGTGTAACCTTACTCCACCGAGATTGTTGTTCGGTCGTCCTGTGGACCTTCCAGACTCCGGAGTCTACCTCTCACCATCGTTTTTTTTAGAAACTCTTTTACCTTTAGTCTTTTAACACTAGGTGTGACCTCTCACCCTCCTTAATCGATCTCCGACTTACTTTTCCCGTGACCTCACCAGATCCCTCTTCTCAGTTCTTTTTCTGAATACTCAATCTCTCAGAAAAGTTTCTACGATCTTTTCTTAGTTACCGTTGGATGAGGTCATGAGAACGGACCTTTTAGGGTACCTGTCTCCTCGGACCACCCGACGTCAGGTATCCCAGCGATTCTCAACCTGTGCTGACTCGCTGAAGTGAAAGTGAAAAGTGAAAGTACGTAACCTCTTCCTTTACCGTTGGGTGAGGTCACAAGAACGGACCTCTTAGGGTCCCTGCCCCCCCGGACCACCTGACGGCAGATACCCCAGCGTGTCTCAGCCTGTGCTGACTTCGCTGAATCGTCGTCGTCGTCGTCGCCTCTTAGACGACACTCCTTTCGTTCCCACTAAAGTCCCTAGAGAGTATTCAGAGAGAGTCTAACACTCGAGAAATTGCAAGAGGACCAAAAGGAAAGTAAGTCTCCAAGGGTTGGACCCTCAGTCCTACGACGAGGGTGTATGCCGACGAATCTTTACAGACCTCCCCTGAAGGGACCTCTAGGTCGTCCACCCTGAGACTCGAAGGTCTCGTCTGTCCCGTCCAAACCAAGGACCAACCCCTTGATCCTAGGGTGTTCGGACACTACACCGACTCGATTAACAATCCCTCCAACCATTCCTCAGGTCCCCGGAGTTCCTCCTTCCCCAGTCTCCGAGAGTTCCTCCTCTTTTCCCACTATATGTCCTCTATAGTCCACTATAGATCCACTGTATATGTCCTCTTTTACCCAATATTGCACTGTTACATAGAACGAACTCCTGTACAAAGAGGAAGAATTGTTCTTGGATCTGATTAGAACAATAGAATTCTATACAGGAGAATACAACACCCTCACCCAGACCCTTCTGGAAAGACGACAATCAAGATTAGAACAATTAAATTCTACAGACAACCCCCTCACCCCAGAACATTTTCATATACTCTGTAACTGTTCTGATCGTCACCCCGCGTGAGGTGGGGGGCGGGGGGGNGGGGCGGGCACAGGTACAGTCTTCGAAAGAGACAGGGAAAAATATGAAATTATTTTGACGATGTACTTTCGAGAACTCACTAGATCGGACCCGGGACCAGGACTCCGATTTAGAAGGAAAAACCGTTAGTGCTTAGGATATGGTAAGTACCATCCGATAGTACCGGTTTATTTATTCATTTTCTATTCTCCAGAACAAGTGGGAAATTTTTTTCTCTTTACGGACCTTCCCAAAACTAACAGTGATATTGACCCAGACAATATTGACCCAGACTTTATCTCCTTTTGTTGTCTTACCCTTTCTGATCTTTAGGGAAGTTCTTTTAATCTATGGTTCCCTTGTAAAGTACGTTTCTACCGTGTTATTTCCTGTCTTTACCACACCTGGATTGTCTTCGTCTTCTATAATTCTGCTCCACCGTCCTTATGCGTCACTTGATATGTTTTAGTAGAAGTACTGGGTCTATTGGTACTACCACACTAGTGAGTGGATCTCGGTCTGTAGAATCTTACGTTTCAGTTCACCCGGAATCCTTCGTAGTGATACTTGTTTCGATCACGTCCACTACCTTAAGGTCAACTCGAGTGACGTCTACCACTGACGTCGGTACTTTAATTTTCTACGAATGAGGAACCTTCTTTTCAATACTGGTTGGATGTATCGTATAAGTTTTCGTCTCTGTAATGAAACGGATGATTCCAGGTAGATCAGTTCCGATACGAAAAAGGTCATCAGTACATACCTACACTCTCAACCTGACACTTCTTTCGATTCGTGACTTCTTAACTACGAAAACTTGACACCACAACCTCTTCTGAGAACTCTCAGAGAACGTGACGTTCCTCTAGGTTGGCCAGGTAAGACTTCCTCTAGTCGGGACCCTAAAGAAACCTTCCTTACTACGACTTCGACTTTGAGGTCATGAAACCGGTGGAGTACACTTCTCAACTGAGTAACCTTTTCTGAGACTGCGACCCTCCCTAACCCCCGTCCTCCTCTTCCCCTGCTGGCTCCTACTCTACCGACCTACCGTAGTGACTGAGCTACCTGTACTTAGACTCACTTGAGACCCTCAACCACTACCTGTCCCTCCGGACCGCACGAGACTAAGTACCCCAGTGTTTCTCAGCCTGTGCTGACTCACTGACTTTACTTGACTTGACTTGATAAAGTTTAGGATTTTCTACTACGACACCTTCACGACGTGAGTTATCCGGTCGTTTAAACCTTTTGAGTTGTCGCCGGTGTCCCGACCTTTTCAAATCAAAGTAAGGTTAGGGTTTCTTTCCGTTACGGTTTCTTACAAGTTTGATGGCGTGTCAACGTGAGTAGAGTGTACGATCGTTTCATTACGAGTTTTAAGAGGTTCGGTCCGAAGTTGTCATACACTTCGCACTTGTAGGTCTACAAGTCCGACCTAAATCTTCTCCGTCTCCTTGATCTCTAGTTTAACGGTTGTAGACAACCTCGTATCTTTTTCGTTCTCTTATGGTCTTTTCGTAGATAAAGACGAAATAACTGATTGGGTTTCAAAGACTGACACATCTAGTGTTGTTTGATGGTCTCTACCCTAATGGTCTGGTGGAATAGACAGAGGACTCTTCAGACATACGTCCAGTTCTTCGTTGTCAATCTTGACATGTACCTTATTGTCTGACCAAGTTTAACCCTTTTCTCATGCAGTGCCGACATATAACAGTGGAACGAATAAATTGAATGTACGTCTCATGTAGTACTCTTTACGACCCGAAGTACTTCGTGTTCGACATAGTTCTAACGACCCTCTTTATTGTTATTGGAGTCTATACGTCTACTGTGGTGGGAATACCATCTCACTTCTTCTTGATTTCTCGGAGAACTACTTTCACTTTCTCCTCTCACTTTTTCAACCGAATTTTGAGTTGTAAGTTTTTTGTTTCTAGTACCGTAGACCTGGGTAGTGAAGTACCGTTTATCTACCACTTTGTTACCTTTGTCACTGTCTGAAAAACCCCGAGGTTTTGGTGACGTCCATCACTGACGTTGATACTTTAATTTTCTACGAACGAAGGACCTTCTTTTCGATACTGATTGGATCTCTCGTATACCTTTTCGTCTCTGTAATGAAGCGGTTGTTTCCAGACGGATCAGTTTCGGTACCAAAAAGGTTACCAGTACATACCTACACTCTCAACCTGGCATATCTTTCGACTCGCGGTTTCTTAACTACGAAAACTTGACACCACAACCTCTTCTGAGAACTCTCAGGGAACCTGACGTTCCTCTAGGTTGTTCAGGTAGAATTTCCTTTAGTCAGGACATATAAGTAATCTTCCTGACTACGACTCGACTTGTTGTGAAACCGGTGGACTACTCTTCTTGACTGAGGAACCTTTTCTGGGACTGCGACCCTTTCTAACTTCCACCCTCCTCTTTCCCTGTTGTCTCCTACTCTACCAACCTACCGTTTTGGCTGAGCTACCTGAACTTAAACTTGTTCGAGGTCCTCAACCACTACTTGTCCCTTTGCACCATACGACGTCAGGTACCCTAACGTTTCTCAACCTGTGTCAACTCGTTGACTTGACTTGACTATTGACATGACGGTAAATCACCCGACCCCGTTCCTACGATTTATGGGACTTCAAGAACCCTACAGGACTTGTACTTTCTTAATGGACGGGGTTTATGACGCTACGGGTAAGACTCTTTGTAATCAGGGACGTGATGAAAGGGGACCCGAAATCCCCGAGATTTAAACGGGACTAACGATAAAGGTGACTGACAGACTAAACCTCAAAAGTTTATCTTTAAAGAATTCTTTGGTACTCTTTTGTCTACCCTTCACTAGTTTCCTTCGTTGTTTCGTATTTTTTGTCTACTCGAAGTTGTCTAAAAACTCAGATTCTTTCTAGTTCACATAAGTCAGAGTCTCTTCGGAAGAACATAAAAATTCGAGTGTCTAAAGGACTAACTTTGTTAAATGATCTACGTTTCCGGAGCAAAGAGAGGAATAAGATTCCTGTGGTGCCGTTCAGCAGCAAGTCCGACCGGGTCCCCGACAGGGTCCATTCGAAAGGTCTCGGGTTCAGGACTAGGAGAGAGACACGTTCTGTGCTTCGTGGCGCCCGAACTTAAGTGAAGCCGGAGTTCGAAGGGACCGGAAGACCCGAGGTAACACAACGAGGAAGATAACGAGTCAACACGGGTCAAAAAGTGTGGTTGGGGTTCATAGTCCAAACTGACTCGTTCCACACCAGAAGACTAAATGGAAAAGCCCATTCCTATTCCGTGACGATCGGTGATATTATCTCATGAGTATTTGAGTGCACTAAATTTTGTTATTTTCAAACAATAAGTGAGTAAGTTTGATACTTTGTTCATAAGGAATACCGTCGTTGAGAGGAGGACCATTAAAACCTTGGATACGAGGAAGGAAGAACTCGCAGGGGGCAGAAGCTACACACCAAGAGTCCAACGACACAAAGAGACGTAGTTCGGACGTCTTCTTCTCTCTCGTGCCTCCTAACGGACATCCAGAACAAGTTCCCGGTCTGGACCTTAACGGGGTGAAATGAAGACGAACGTAAGATAACCGTCCTTGGGTCTGTGTACCGGAACGGATCGACGTGTTCTCTGACCCCTTACATCAGGTCGACATACAGATCCTTCTATTTGTGAAACCAAACTATTAGTCGGTCATCACAGACGGGTGGTCAAGTCAAGTCAAGTCAGCGAGTCAACACAGACTGAGAAACGCTGGGGTACTTAGCGTCTGGCGGTCCGGAGGGACAGGTAGTGGTTGAGGGCCTCAAGTGAGTCTAAGTGCAGGTAGTTCAGTCACTACGGTAGGTCGGTAGAGTAGGAGACAGCGGGGGAAGAGGAGGACAGGGGTTAGGGAGGGTCGTAGTCTCAGAAAAGGTTACTCAGTCGAGAAGCGTACTCTACCGGTTTCATGACCTCAAAGTCGAAGTCGTAGTAAGGAAGGTTTCTTGTGGGTCCCGACTAGAAGTCTTACCTGACCAACCTAGAGGAACGTCAGGTTCCCTGAGAGTTCTCAGAAGAGGTTGTGGTGTCAAGTTTTCGTAGTTAAGAAGCCGCGAGTCGAAAGAAGTGTCAGGTTGAGAGTGTAGGTATGTACTGGTGACCTTTTTCGTATCGGAACTGATCTACCTGGAATCATCCGTTTCATTACAGAGACGAAGACTTATACGATAGATCCAACCAGTATTGAAAAGAAGGTTCCTCATTCGCAGAAAATTAAAGTACCGACGTCAGTGGTAGACGTCACTTAAACCTCGGGGGGTTTTATTTCAGACAAAGGTGACAAAGGGGTAGATAAAGGGTACTTCACTACCCTGGTCTACAGACGGGTATGGGGTGGTACATACTCGAAAATCTTTGGGACAACAGCAAAAAGAGATAGTAAAGACCAACTATGTGTAGTTAAATGACCAATTCTTATTTACCGAAAAAGAAATTTTTTATTTTGTACCCTAGTAGTAGTTAAGTCAGTCGGTCACCATAGGCTGAGAAACACTGGGGTACCTGTCGTCGTGTGGTCCGGAGGGACAGGTAGTGGTTGAGGGTCTCGAACGAGTTTGAGTGTAGGTAGGTTGACCACTACGGTAGGTAGAGTAGGAGACAACAGGGGAAGAGGAGGACAGAAGTTAGAAAGGGTCGTAGTCCCAGAAAAGTTTACTCAGTTAAGAAGTGTAGTCTACCGGCTTCATAATCTCAAAGTCAAAGTTGTAGTCAGGAAGGTTACTTATAAGTCCTGACTAAAGGAAATCCTACCTGAACAATCTAGAGGAACGCCAGGTTCCCTAAGAGTTCTCAGAAGAAGTTGTGGTGTCAAGCCTTCGTAGTTAAGAAACCACGAGTCGAAAGAAATATCAGGTTGAGAGTGTAGGTATGTGCTCATGACCTTTTTGGTAGGTATGGAGAGTGATCCACCTGAAAATAACCGTTTCATTACAGAGACTAAAAATTATGAGACAGATCCAATCAGTATCGAAAAGAAGGTTCCTCATTCGTATAAAATTAAAGTACCGACGTCAGTGGTGGACGTCACTAAAACCTCGGGGGTTTTTATTTCAGACAGTGACAAAGGTAACAAAGGGGTAGATAAACGGTACTTCACTACCCTGACCTACGGTACTTTAAAGAAAAGACTTACAACGCAAAATTCGGTTGAAACAGTGAGAGGAGAAAAGTGAAAGTAGTTCTCCGAGAAATCAAGAAGTGACAGACGTTATTCCTACCACAGTAGACGTAGGTACCCCAGTGACTCTCAGCCTGTGCTGACTCGCTTAAGTGAAAGTGAAAAGTGAAAGTACGTAACCTCTTCCTTTACCGTTGGATGAGGTCACAAGAACGGACCTCTTAGGGTCCTTGCCGTCTCGGACCACCCGACGGCAGACACCCCAGCGTGTCTCAGCCTGTGCTGACTTCGTTGAAATCGTCGTCGTCGTCGTAGACATATAGACTCCAATAACAATAAAGAGGGCCGTTAGAACTAAGGTCGAACACGAAGTACGTCGGGTCGTAAAGAGTACTACATGAGACTCATCTTCAATTTATTCGTTCCACTGTTATATGTCGGAACTGTATGAGGAAAGGACTAAACCTTGGTCAGACAATAAAGTACAGGCCAAGATTGACAACGAAGAATTGGACGTATGTATAAAGGGTCCGCCGTCCATTCCAACAGACCATAAGGGGAGAACTTCTTAAAAGGTTAAAAGACACAACACTAGGTGTATCAGTTTCCGAAATCGTATCAGTTACTTCGTCTTCATCTACAAAAAGACCTTGAGAGAACGAAAAAGATACTAGGTTGTCTACAACCGTTAAACTAGAGACCAAGGAGACGGAAAAAATTTAGGTCGAAGTTGTAGACCTTCAAGTACCAAGTGTATGAAAACTTTGGACAGAACCTCTTAAAACTCGTAATGAAATGATCGCACACTCTACTCACGTTAACAAGCCATCAGACTTGCAAGAAACTGTAACGGAAAGAAACCCTGACCTTACTGCTGACTGGAAAAGGTCGGGACACCGGTGACGACTCAAAAGGTTTAAACGACCGTATAACTCACGTCGTGAAGTGACGTAGTAGAAAATACTAAACTTTACCGAGTTTTCCTTAAGCTAGTGAAAGTGATCGAAACAAACATCACTACGAAGGATTCCGGGTGAACTGAAGTCTGAGGTCCTAAAGACCGAGATACCTAATGGTATCCTGAACGTTAAGGTGAGAACCCTGTGAGTACATGGTTATCGTAGAACTTCCTTCCCCCTGGGGAAGGTCCCGGGGTCTCACCCGAGAACAGATTGTGAGTCTTTACGTAACAGACTCCTCTGTGTACACGACTGTTTCCTTCTCTAAAATAACCCTTCCCCATGGACCACCTCGTGTCATCCCATTCCCTTGGGTCCTCCTGACGAGACGGTGTACCGGACGTCAGAGACCAAAATACCACTACTCTAATCAAAGATCCGAAAAGACCATCGAGTCGACCGTTTCTTACGTGGACTTTACGTCCTCTGGGGTCAAGTTAAGGACCAGACCCTTCTGGACGACCTCTTCCCTATCCGATGGGTGAGGTCATAAGAACCCGAAGGGACCACCGAGTCGACCATTTCTTAGACGGACGTTACGTCCTCTGGATCCAAGCTAGGGACCCAACCCTTCTCCCTTTCTGATGGGATGTCATCACACCGGACCTCTTAAGGTACCCGATATGTCAGGTACCCCGGTGTTTCTCAGACTGTGCTGACTTACTGAAAGCGGAAAGTAAAACAGGGACTGGTTAGTAAGACTGAGTCTCAGAAAGGACCACCACGTGCGGAAGAAGTCGGTTCTACCTACGGTCGTTCTTCCTAAGACCCTCTACCAACCTGTGCACTACAGTGGAAAACTGGAAAGGGTTTGAGAAGGTCAACCACCTCCGAATAATCAATCAAGGCACAAGGAATGGTCCTGGAGGACAGCATTTTGTTGAGTACGCTTACCAATGACACCACGGACCGGTCCCACCCGCCAAAGTTAGTCACACGAAGGGGTTGTTGAGTGGGGACTCTCTGAAGTAAGAGTTCTATGAAGAACCCTTGACCCTGTCTCCAGAGAAAGAAGACATTCAAGAAGGACGACACGTACCCACATCAGGACGGATCTTCTCATCTTCAGAGACAGATGGACTAGATTCAACTCCATGAAAAATTGGTTTTTTTATCCGAAGGTCTAAACATCGTTGTCGCTAAATCGGACTTTGACAACCTGGGGTAGTCTCTACTTTCTCTGTCCCCAGTATTCCTTTGGATTGTCCTATGAGTAGTGACCAGACGTCTTTTCCTTCCGTTTTAAACTCCACTCCCGACGTCCCACATCACTCCGTTGTCCGACCACGAGGTCCTTAGAAACACGAGTCGGAAGTAGAGGGTGGACCCACCCCCGGGGTAAAGGTATCTTCTTGAGTTTCTATAACAATACCCAGAAGGAACTCATCCTTGGTCCTAGAACGGGGTTCCGACATGGAGGTAGACTAACAAAGAGGAACAAAAACATAGGGGAGGGAAGAGACTGGTCGTTGACAAACCTAGACAAGAAACTTTGTGTCCCTTCCAATTCCTCCGACTTATTTCAGATATAAGATGTTCGTTCTTTGTCCCTTACGTCTTTTCAAGACATGAGGTCTGGGGGTGTCTCAGGACGAGTCAAAATTGAGTCCCTTGACCCGTTGATACTGAGACTAGTGAAGGACAGTTTTACCCCGTATCCTGACTGAGTCAATCCTCTTATCTGGGACTTAACTTTCATAAAGACTCAAGGTTCAGGATCTATACTCGGAACATACTAATTTTAGAGTTAGGGAACCAGACCGCAATTCCACATTGTCTGTGTTAATCTTCATCAACCTCCTCACTGTTGACCTTAATATTATCCGTTTTATTTAGAGTAAAGAAAAGTCTTCTTATCCGGACTTTAGGTCAGACCTGGACCGTGAAACTCCTCTGAATATCGGTCCATCGGTCAACGGATCAAAATATTTTTCATTCCAACGTCAATGATCGACGGTCGTCTGTAACAAAACTCTTACAGACCACCGTAGGTTCGGACTGTACTGAGTACTTTGAGTTCAAAAATCGTTATGTTCCTGATCAGACTTTAATGTAGGTATCACAGAGGATCAATAAAGGAACCTACAGACTTGGTATCGATGAGATAAAACCGAAAAGTAACACTATAAGAGGAATTATTGGTTTCGTCTACAGTGGCAATTACTACAGTAAAGAGACACATACTTTTCTACGTTCTTAACCCTGAGTATTTTAGAAGACCTTTCTAGAGAGAGACTTCCGGACAAGACGGGAAAAAAGGGTCTCGTGTCTCACGGAGGAAGGACCAAAGGTGGGACTTGAGGAAAGTCTCCACGACCTCCAGTCGTCGATGTCGCCGGTACTAAATTAGAAACTCCTTAATCTACCGTTCACGGACAAAGACCAACCGTCCCGGGGAAGAACCAGTATTTGAGCTGGTACTAAACCCCCTCACCCCCTCCACCGTAAAGTACTGGTAAAGTAGGGTGTCTCGACTCTTACAGGGAAGAGTCCAGACCGTTTCTAAGACAACTGTCCGGTGAGTTGTACGACAATGACCTGATCCGGTATTTTGGCATAGACTTTAAGAGACCTGGTGGACAGAATGATCGGAGAACCAGGTCCTTTTGTAAGGGAGAACACCGAAGAAGGGTCTAGATCTCAATGTGACAATCTTAGTAGCTAGAGTATACCTTGATATATAATAAAAAGTCTCCGGACGGTGTGTAAACCGTCACATTGTTTGTCGTTAAAACATTTTGTCCATTTTATTTTTATTGTATCGGTCGCAATAATCTTTTAGTATTCATTCTAAATACGATTGTCGAGGGTAATCTACATCGGGTCATATAGGGTCCAACGGAATCAGACAAGACATACTTAGGAATAGAAGGTCCCTTTAATATATAACCATGACAGATATTCCGTGTATCGGGTCAAAGGATCACAATCGTCTGATAGTAGGAACTTTCACTTTCACTTTCACTTCAGTCAGCACAGACTAAGAAACACTGGGGTACCTGACATTCGGATGGTTCGAAGAGGTAGGTATCCTAAGAGGTCCGTTGTTATGACCTCACCCAACGGTAAAGGAAGAGGTCCCCTAGAAGGGGTGGGTCCTGATAATAGGAAGTCAAGTCAAGTCAAGTCAACGAGTCAGCACAGGTTGAGAAACGCTGGGGTACTTAGCGTCGTGCGGTCCGGAGGGACAGGTAGTGGTTGAGGGCCTCAAGTGAGTCTGAGTGCAGGTAACTCAGGTACTACGGTAGGTCGGTAGAGTAGGAGACAGCAGGGGAAGAGGAGGACGGGGGTTAGGGAGGGTCGTAGTCTCAGAAAAGGTTACTCAGTTGAGAAGTGTACTCCACCGGTTTCATGACCTCAAAGTCGAAATTGTAGTAAGGAAGGTTTCTTTAGGGTCCCGACTAGAAGTCTTACCTGACCAACCTAGAGGAACGTCGGGTTGTCTGAGAGTTCTCAGAAGAGGTTGTGGTGTCAAGTTTTCGTAGTTAAGAAGCCGCGAGTCGGAAGAAGTGTCAGGTTGAGAGTGTAGGTATGTACTGGTGACCTTTTTGGTATCGGAACTGATCTACCTGGAATCAGTCGTTTCATTACAGAGACGAAAACTTATACGACAGATCCAACCAGTATTGAAAAGAAGGTTCCTCATGTGCAGAAAATTAAAGTACCGACGTCAGTGGTAGACGTCACTAAGACCTCGGGGGGTTTTATTTCAGACTGTGACAAAGGTGACAAAGGGTAGATAAAGGGTACTTCACTACCCTGGTCTACGGTACTAGAAGCAAAAGACTTACAACTCGTTAATAGGAATCATACTAAATTAATAAAGGTTGTATCTCCTCTGAAATTTGGATTTAATAATATCGGACCATAATAGATATATCCCCGAAGGGACCACCGAGTCTCCAATTTCGAAGACGGACGTTACGTCCTCTGGACCCAAACTAGGGACCTAGTCTTTCTAGGGGACCTCTTCCTTTACCGTTGGGTGAGGTCATAAGAACGGACCTCTTAGGGTACCTACCTCCTCGGACCACCCGATGTCAGGTACCCCAGCGTTTCTCAGTCTGTGCTGACTCACTGAAGTGCTGAAGTGTAATAGATATATTTAGGTAGGGTAATAACACCCTCCAAAAAAGAAACGACTTTGAAACGAACAAGGAGACTAACTCGAACTCATTATCTTTTCACCTTCCCAATCATCGAGTCAACTTCGGGACACATTATCTTCTATTGAGTTTAAATACCGGTCCCAGTCTCGTCCGTAATAATTAACCGGTCCTCTCCCCTAGGTGAGATCATTATAGTCGCACACGATTCAGTGCAGTCAGCACAGGTTGAGAAACACTGGGAAACCTGGCATCGGACGGTCCGAGGAGACAGGTACCCTAAGAGGTCCGTTCTTATGACCTCACCCAACGGTAAAGAAGAGGTCCCCTGGAAGGAGTGGATCCCTAGTTTGGTTCCAGAGAATTCAGAGGACGTAACCGTCCACCCAAGAAATGGACCCTTCGGGACATTATAGTTATCACTGGACTTATACTGATATTAAAAAGAAAAATGCAATTAAAAGAGTCACGGTTGGTTAGTCTTGGAACCTCATCTCTTTAAGTGGTTCCATTGGGTCTCGATCCGTGTCCATTAACTGGTTTGGCTTGTTAACCCAACTAAAGATTTTGATCGTATCCTAGTACGGATACTATCTTTTTGCAAACTAAATATACATTTCCAGGTTCTTCAGTTCTGTTGTAATATTTACTGGTATGCTTAGTCCACGCCGCAGAACCCGTTCGGCAGATGAAGACTGCAGTAGAAGGACAGGATCAGTACGTGAAAGGAGACAAACTTACAGCACAATTCCACTCAAGTCCAATCCTCAGGAAAGATATTTGAGCAGGTTACATCCCCGGAAACCCTCACCCTTAATTAGATTGTCAGTTAAAGGGAAGTTAAAATGGCTCATACTCGATCAATTCTCATGGACTATTTTTCCAGGAAGGTAGGTCCAACCTCTGTCAGGGAATTTAATACGGAAAAAGATCAGGAACAACGTCCAATACTCCGTAGACTAGAAGTAGGTTTCCATCTCATGATTCTAGTCGAAATTCTTAAGTTAATTTAAAATGTAATTATACCGTATTGTCGTTTCTTGATAGGTCCTTTACTCAGAATCATATGTGTTTGGAGATAATTGTTTGACCCTAAATTATAAATAACTTTGTAGAAAAAAGAGAGATTTTAATGGAAGTAAAAATGGTTTATATTGGTTTAATTTCCAATCAAACAAACATTTTATCAAGACGAGAGTTATTTAAACCAGACTACTAAATATATTGGTATTAACTAGTATCTGAATAACGAAACGACTTTGAAAATATTTCAGAGTCTGACTTGAAAATTTTATTTCGGAAAATCCCGACCCTTTCGGTGCGGTTTCCGAATAGTGTCTAAAGCGAATTGTTTAGATCCACTTAAGAAGAGAAAAGTACCAGAGTTTTTAATGGAAAAGTTCCAGAGTTTTTAAGACATGGACAATCACTCTATTGGAAGGATTGAATTGACTATTTCAATGACCTTTGGATTCTCAAAGGTTAGAGACCTCCTCAGTCTATCTTTTATATTAACAAAGTTAAACAAATATTGTATATTAAAATGGTTTAATGGTAGTATTAATCAGACTCCCCTTACAAAAGGGATGAGGGTCTTTTGTGTCTAAGTTTGGATATTAAAAAAGTCTAGTCAAGTCAAGTCAGTGAGTCAGTACAAACTGAGAAACGTTGGGTTACCTGACGTCGTGTGGTCCGAAGGGACAGGTAGTGGTTGAGGGTCTCGGATGAGTTTGAGGACAGGTAGTTCAGCCACTGCGGTAGGTTGGTTGACAGCAGGAAAAGAGGAGGGTGGAAGGTAGAAAGGTTCGTAGTCCCAGAAAAGATTCCTGAGTCAAGTAGTCCACCGGTTTCATGACCTCAAAGTCGAAGTCGTAGTCAGGAAGGGTACTTACAAGTCCTGACTAAAGGAAATCCTAACTGACCAAACTAGAGGAATGTCAGGTTCCCTGAGAGTTCTCAGAAGAGGTTGTGGTGTCAAGGTTTCGTAGTTACGAAGCTACGAGACGAAAGAAATACCAGGTTGAGAGTGTAGGTATGTACTGATGACCTTTTTATCAAAACTGATCTGCCTGGAAACAACCATTTCATTACAGAGACGAAGAATTATACGAGAGATCCAACCAGTATCGAAAAGAAGGTTCCTCCTTCGTAGAAAACTAAAGTACCTTTTGGTGGTATTTTCAATGTTTGTATAAGTGACCAAGTAAGTCAGGAAAACAATTGGAAACACTTCAGTAGTCAAAAGGGTAATCGTATAGTCCTGTATAGTCTTATAATCCTTGAGGTATATTAAAGATCCTATAGATATAATCATTACAAATGGTGTGTTACATTGGACTCTCCTAAATAATGAGTAAACTATTATAAAGGGTACATTAAATTAATCCAGTCTAAATCGGTCACGACCACCCACATAGTGAATCGAACGGCTATACAGTGTTACCCGGATATATGACTCCGAATTCCAGATCACTTTCAGTCGGGACGGTAGAACCTGTCTCAACCGAGATTGGTCAAAAGGATACCGACACAATAAGGATTATTTTAGGTAAATAGGTTGATTAACATTTCGTTAAAATCTTTTAGGATTAGTACGTATTGAGAAAAGTCATAAAAAAAAAGTATAGAAGAAGATGACTTTTGTGTATAATCAAAGGGAGTTCATAAAAGGTGTCACTCCATGTAAAGAACAACTGTATAAACATTGTCTTATGTCAGAATGAACTGGAGATCATTTGGATCCATGTTGCCTTCATAATGTGAATAACTACCAAGATCTCTGTATAGACAATCGTCCGTAATTAAACTATGACTTATAAAGGGTGAAGTGTACTTGGACCTTAATTAAATCGAAGTAAATCTTAACAAACTAAATATTCAAGAACCTTACCTTACACTTTCAGTGAGTCAGCACAGGTCGAGAAACGTTGGGGTATCTGAGATGTCAGGTACCTTAAGAGGTCCAGTCTTATGACCTCACCCAGCGGTAAGAGAAGAGGTCCCATAGAAGGGTTGGGTCCCTAGCTTGGGTCCAGAGGGTGTAACGTCCACCTAAGAAATGGTCGACTCGGTGGTCCTTTCGGGAACATTCACGAATGAAAAGAAATTTGGTTAATGTATCTCGAGTAAGTATTTAATTAGAGATTTTATAATAGGTCTCTGTTTCTATATGACTCTGTATGTGTATAAGTCTGTCTGTGTTTCACTCTAGATCGAAGTAAAAGATTTGAATCTGTACTTAATCTATAATGTTATACTTTAAATGATCAAATAAATATTGTCAACCTTATTTATTTTTTAAATTTCTGAAGAAGGACAAAAAGGAGACAGAGTCCTCAATATCTACCAGATCTATTCACAAGGACTCTCGGGACCAGAGTTCCGTGTCTCTTTCTCTTGGTTCAAGAATCTTTTAATTCCGTCCAGATTTTGTTTACCACCGGTGTGTCTCGCTTTACCGACAGTTTTTAGTGTCGTGTGTTGTGTCTCATATTCTGTGTGTCTATTTGGACCGTCAGGAGTAGTCTGTGAGGGACTTTATGTTCTAATGTCAGAGAGTCGTTTGGAGGATATCCTGTGTCTTGAAACCTAGGTTCATGATTGTCTCTTTTACTTTTATAGAGTCCAGAAGTGTCTAAAGTATCCCTCCTTTGCTCCGGTCCAACTTTCTTCTGTCCTGTCTTCCGTCCTCTCCCCCCGTTTTCCCCACCGGAGTGTCTGTGGAGAACGATGGACGTCCATGGGTCCGTAATGTCCTGAAATGGGACCCGGAGGTCTCTTCCCTCCTGACCTTGAGCCGGGATGGTCTTTGGTCTGGTCTGGTTTTGTCTTGGTCTTCAGTTCAAGAGACGGTTCGTTTCCCCTAGTCGGAGGTCAGGAGTCGAGTTCGACTCCGGGAAGCTAGTCTAAGGACGTAGGTCCTGGCCCCCTGATCTTTTTGCCCCTTCCTATCCGTCCCAATTCCTCTCCTTTCTCTCTCCCTTCCCCACTCTCCAGTTATTTCAGAGAACAAGGAAAGGCCAGCCCCGTGAGACCGGTCAACAGGTGTAGTCCTCCTCTGGTCCCTGTTTTCCCAGGGTCAACACCGGTGACCCAGACCAGGTAGCCACCCGTTCGACCAGGGACTCATGGGGCTCACCAGTCGTACAGTCAGAGTCATTTCTTCTCAGGGACCACCTCAGTGGTAAACAACGTCCTTTCCCCTGGGGAAGGTCCCGGACTTTTCACCCGAGAACAGATTGTGAGTCTTTACTTAACAGGTTCCTCTATGTACAACTACTTCGTTCTCCGAAATAACCTTTCCCCACGGACCCACCTCTCGTCCTCCCATTCCCTTGGGTCCTCCTGACGAGACGGCGTACCGAGCGTCAGAGCCCAAAATACCACTACCCTAACAGAGACTGGTTAGTAAGACTGAGTCTCAGGAAGGACCACCACGTACGTAACAAGTCGGTTCTACCTACGGTCGTTCTTCCTAAGACCCTCCACCAGGTTGTGCACCACAGACGAAAACTGGAAAGGACTTGAGAAGGACAACCACCACTTAATAATCAAGGCACAAGGAATGGTCCTGGAGGCCAGCATTTTGTCAAGTACGTTTACCAATGATACCACGGACCGGTCCCACTCGCCAAAGTCAGTCACACGAGGGGGATTGTCGACATGATAAACGTTGTCCGTCTTTCGTCTTTGTTGGGTCTACAGGTAGTTACTTTATTTACCTATTTGTTTGGCACCACATATGTATGTTACCTCTTAATAAGTCGGGATTATTCTTTACTTCATGTCTATACACGAACTTGAAGTTTTTATAATACGACTATATCTTTGGTCCATACTTTCCAGTGTATAATGTATTAAGACAAAAATGTTCTATAGGTCTGTCCTTTTAGGTGTCTCTACCTTTCGTCCAACCACCGACGGTCCCTCATCTCCCCTTCCCTTCATCTCCCACTGACGAACACATACCCCAAAGGGAACCCTACTTTTATAAAACGTTCATCTATCTATACCTCCGAATGTTGTGACACTTACATGATTCGCGAAGACTTAACAACTGAAATTTTACCAATTAAAAGTAGGACATAAAACCCCGACGAGAAGACTCTACCGGATGTAAGACAAACACCTCACACAAAGAGGGTTTCGACAAGAGTGAAAGAGTCTACTGAGATACGGGACCCCGACGAGAACGGAAAACTCTGTCTGGTGTACGACAGAGACTTTACATATAGAGAGATTTATTTAAGTGAAAGTGAATTCATTTTATTTTTTCAAATAAAATACAATACGTTTAAAATGGAGTAATTTTTGAAATATTTAAAAGGACCTTTTTTCTTATTAACCTACCCAAAAAATTAAAAACAAAAATCACTTCAGATCGAAAATGAAGTCTCTTCCACTGCCGTGAGGTGAGTTCATGAGAACGGACCTTTTAGGGTACCTACCTCCTCGGACCACCCGACGTCAGGTACCCCAGAGATTCTCAGCCCGTGCTGACTCGCTGAAGTGAAAGTGAAGAGTGAAAGTACGTAACCTCTTCATTTACCGTTGGGTGAGGTCACAAGAACGGACCTCTTAGGGTCCCTGCCCCCTCGGACCACCCGACGGCAGATACCCCAGCGTGTCTCAGCCTGTGCTGACTTCGCTGTATCGTCGTCGTCGTCGAAAATGAATAATAAGAAACAATTAAAAAGATCAGAGATAGTGTATACTCCCACGTATAGTAGAGCCGGAACAGGTCGTCGAATGAAGTAGGACACGAGGGAAACCTCTGTGACCCTTAATGACCAAATAATAAGGAATTGAGGAACCTGAAAGGGAAACCCAAATCCTTTACGTAAAGGTCGTGTATCTCACTACGAGACAGCCGGAAGTACACGATTTGTTACTACCAACTGTATGGGACCTGGACCAATAAAAATGAATCGATGTTCAGATTGAAGGTAGGTGAAGACCTCCGAAGACTTGAAAGAAGGGTGGTACGGACGGGTGAGGACGGGAGACCCACCACAGATCCTCCAATCCTCGATCCGTAAAATTTCAGAAGGATCCTTGATCGAGGTCCGAAAAGATGTGTGTCCCCAGTTTATAAGTGATGTTAAATTTTTTATCAAAAATTTTTCATTAGTATAAGACGACTACGAAGTTTATTTTATCTTGAATGATACAACAAAATATGAAGAAAATTATATCTTGAAAATAAGGAGATCTGACATTGGGGTAACTCCCATTCTTAGTACGGAATTAACAGGGATATAGGATCGTGAATTATACCACGGTCTATTTTAAATAACGAGTTATTTATACTTAATTCACTTACTTGTTTTACATTATTGTATGTCTGTTCTTTTTACAACAAAAGAGTAGTCTTACTTTTAGAACTAACTTTGGTAAGAGAACATCTGTCTCGTCGAAAATGGACTTTAGTTACTTAACAAGTAGGACTTGTAGTCGTGTTTTCTTGTTAATTGGTCCCGACCGTACTTAGTATTCGTCCACCCGAGTTCTTTTCTTTGTTCGACGCTATAATTGCCCTCGGATTTAGAGAACTTGTCACCTTCCCCCGTCTGGTCCTCACCGGCCTTGTGACTCCCACCCACCCGTCCGAGACGGTGTCCGCCACCCCCTTTAGGTCTGTCCGTCATTTGAGTCGCACGATTGCCCGTCTCCGCCGTCGGAATCCCTCGAATAGTCCCCTTTACCTGGGGTCTCACAACCTGGACCTATGCCCCCCCACCAATGAGACTCGTCCTCGGCACCCTCTCGGTTTACCCATCCACCAGTCGTGGTTCCCCCAGACCGTTGGTAGGTCCGACACCCGTTCTAAAGACCTTTCTTGTCACTTTAAGTCACAGGACCCCTCTATCTGACCTCGGTACGACCCAGAACCAAAACGTCCTGGACCCAAGAACGGTTCAAAAGGTTTGTCTTTTGACTTCCCCGGGTCTGTCCCCACAAACCACTCTTGGACCTATGGTTGTTCCCGCCTTGATCTCGTCCGACCCACTGAATGTTCCAACCCGAGGAATTGGAGTGAGTCGTTGGCTCCGGTCCCACCCAGAGGCTCCGACGCCGTCGTTACTCTTACGTCTACTGAGTTTACGAGCTCAGGTTCCAGATCCCCGAGAACGTCCTGCGTGACCTCTTACTCCTTCCTTCCGGAAGTCCCTCGTTTCTCGGAAATTTCAATCTGAAAACTTTTCGTCTGAAGGTACCAACGGTTCGACCTAAGTTACTAGTCCGACCCATGGATATTTAATAAGGTGGCCTAAATTACACATATGTAAAATTTCTAAAAAGAGAGGGGTATCGTTTCATCTAAATGTTAGACTTACCGACTCGAATAATTAAAATTATTGGAAGAGATCTTATCTTCATATACTCTCCTGCTCTTCATTCCCGGATACAGGACTCCAGGTTCTTCCCTCCCCTGGGACGGGGTTGTGAGTGTCGATACCCCCGATGTCCCCCAGAAGGCCACTCGGTTCCCATCTAACGAGTACGGAGGTGAGGGGTGAATAGGGCGACTGTACGGACGAAGGGACTCCTGAGGTTTGTTTATCCCGACAGACAAGAGGAGAGGTCACCAACCCAACAAGTCGAGAAAGACCTGTACAAAGGGGTCGAGAACCATTTCGTGGGGTCCGGTCATGGACCCCCTAGGAATCATTTAAGACTTACCTCCGGACCGAACCGGTTCCCGACCGACGGAAGAAAGGACGAACTCAACTCACACCAAGAAGTCAGAAGATCCGTTAAATTACTCACTAGGTCACGAAAACGTTATTTAAGGGAAAAGTCTAATGTAGTCACATGCACTCAAGACTATAAATGCAGTTCTTGGGATCGTCTATATCTTTAGTCTCGGAATTTCTCCACCGTCCTTTGTCTGAAAACCTCTTTACCTCACGACCCTAAAATTGGACGGACCGACCTCGACTTTCGTCACCTTGAGGTCGGTCCTTGAGATCGTCGGACACCGAGGACTTCAGTGGTGGACGTCTGTTCCACACCCCGAGGCCTCGTCCACGACGGGGCGGGAGGTCCGAAGTCGCGTCGATATCCCACCAGTGTAAATTCGCACACGGTCACAGAGAGACGAAAAGACGGAGGTTCGAGAGAGGTTTCCGTAACCTCTTGCGAGTCGGGTATTAGTCACGGCGGTCGAGGGTTTACACTCTTTTAACTTGTAAGGAATCCCGTTTGGAGTTGGTTTTCCCCTACCCTCGGTCACCCAATGACGAAGGAAAGGAAGGGAAGTCCCTTGTTGAGTTTCCAGGGAGTGTGCTCGAAGTCTTCCGGGGTCACCCGTACTCGGGTAGTGTAAGTCGTCGAGGTAGGGTGTGGAGGAAACTAAAAAGAGGTAGGAGAGAGAGTAAGAGGAACGAAGGACTACCCTTGGGGTCTATTTACTGACGTAGGTTTAGACTCCGAGTTTGAGCGAAAGTCCTCTCGGGTTTGATTCTGTCCCTCGTCCCACTTTTCTCCTTAATTTCCCACCCTCCACCATCCCGTCCCTCTGCCCACCGACACCCGAACGAAGACGGTGTGACCCTTCGAGTCCTCTTTTACCTTTTGGGTCTAAGTATTTAAGGTCGGGTTCCGTAAATATCTTTGGGTCCCTGAAAGGTCCCGGAATGATTTACCGAAAGAAGATCGAGTCAACGTCCTGACTTTATCAGTTTTAGTTAATATTTGAAATTACGATATCCACCAGTTTACTGTTTAAACAAAAAATTTTTTTTAGTGTCCGAGAGATGTAAAGATTACACCTTTTATCCCATAACTGATCGTTTCTCACCCTGGGGATTTCACTCCGATACACCCTTCAAACCCTCCTGAGTTTAACGGGACTTCGAGAGTGGGCGTAACTCAGAAAGACCGATCTCTTTCGTCGGGGAGGGAGACAGACCATGTCGACGAAACCGGAACAAACCTTTAGGACGTGTCTGGGTGGAGTCCGGAATGGACCGTTCCCCACCCCTCAGTCAGAGGTCTGTCTTGTTGTACCAACCGCCGTCTGGGGTCGTACGACTCCCTCCCCCACACCCACACCAATTAATGTACGAGTTCGAGACCTCCTCTTTTACTGTGTGGTTTACATACTGCGCTGTAACCAGTAAACTTAGTTGTTTTTAGACTCCTTAAGTACACTCTTACTTGATGCTCTCTTATGCTGGTTCTTTTCTTATGTCATAATCTAACAGACCTAGACCTCTAAGAGTTAACTGACAGGGCTGCATTCAGTGGTTAAGATTCACGGGTAGGACACAGACCAACTGACTTCGTACCTAAGGTGTAACCAAGGGTGATTTGTCTTAACTCTTCAGCCTTTAAGGAGTCTGTATTCCTTCCTTACGTCTCTTAACCCCCGTGTCTTTACACCCTTTTCTCTGGACGGGTGAATAGGACTTTCCTGGGTCTTCTGTAAAGAGAGGGGTCGACACAACTCTTTATATATAAATGGTTATACAGAGCATCCAGTGCAGGACAACGGGACCTTAATACCAATTCCGGTTTCAAATCCTATCTTCTACGGTTCATAACATGGAAGATTTGTGTCTCGGCGGTGGGATGGAGACACATGCTTTACGGTCGCTTGGTAGTGGCGGTTGGGGGAGCGACAGGACGTTATACGTTCCCCAGGACTCTCTGTGTCCGGTCGGACGTCCCCTATGTCACAAACAGTACTCTGCGACGAGGGACGGAAGGGTACAAAGAAGGGAGGGGGACTTCCTTTTTTCCTCTCTCCCACGAGATTCTCTAAGGGCCCATTTCTCCTTCGGCTCTTCTGACGTTCCAGTGCAGGACCAACCTACAGACAAACGACTGGACTCCTTCCCTTTCCTCTGGACCCTTTTACCACCTCGGCCCAGGTACACACCCCACCTCCACCCGTCATTCGAACATGAGGAGAGTGAACCGTGCCATTTCAAAGGGTCGTCAACCCGCCGGTATCGTCGTCCCTTAGGTAGAACCCAACAGAACAACCACTGAGGTGTGCTCCTGTCTGACGGGTCGTTTCAGTAAGACCGGTGACCTCCTGACTCAACTCATGTAGACCCCTCCTAACTCCCCACTGCCCCTTCAGTCGGTTCGGTCTCAGTTAGAGGAGCCAGTCAGTCCTCTTGCATCTACGACCAGAGGTGCTCCTGGGGGTTCTCGAGTGTAATGTCGGGCCACAAAGTACGGACGGGGTGTCCGCGAGTCACTGGACGGCTCTTCGTCGCCGTGGCCGTCTTCCCTCTGACGTCGGCGAGGGACGCTTCCACCCTCTGCGCCCGTGGAAGGAAGACGAGGAGAGACGGACTAGCGTATTGACGGGTTTGAGTTTTTGACGTTTGTCTACGGACTAGACTCGATTCCACCTTTTAATACTGAGAGTGGAGAAGGGATGAGGATTTAGTCAAGTGACTGTCCCTTGCAGTTCAAGTGAACTTCTTTCTAAGACACTGTTGTGGTACCATTACACAACTCTTAGGAGATCGGAAGGGACTTCCCTAGACACCAGTGAATGACCTCACTAAGACATAACTAGTCCCATCGACGTAATGGGTCTAGGAAGTTCCAAATCGTCCGTGACCGAGATCATATTGTAAGTAAGAAACCCTGGATCTTATGGTGAAATAGGTAACCAGTTACACTCCGAAAACCCCAGTCCACTCGGGTAGGGTACCAAAAAAGAGTCAAGGACCGATTTGTCAACCTCATTTATTGATTTCGTTGACCGTCTTAGGGACGGGGCAAAGAACTAGGTTTCTCACTTCTGATGACAGTGTCCTTCCCGGTTCATCCTCAGAGACCTCGGGAGGGTGTCGGTACTACCTACGTCTCTAATTACCTCAGTAGTCGTCGAAGGTCGAAACTTACCTCGGTTCTCGTTCTCTACGAAGACAACTCCTAGGTTCAGTGTTACGTTCGCCGATACGGGCCACGGAGACCACTGGGTCGTCTGCGTCACCACTAGTTATAAAAACCATCTGGTTCTCAGGTACACTTCGGTGACCTCTTGGGGCTACCGTCCTAAGATCACCCCCGGGAACCCCAAACCCTTGTTACTATAATAGAAAAACGGACGTTCTTTGTCAAGAAATGAAAGGTCTTACGTATCTGAGGATCACCGAGTCTGTCATTTCTTAGACAGACGTTACGTCCTCTGGGTCCCAGTTAAGGACCCAGCCCTTCTAGGGGACCTCTTCCCTTACCGATGGGTGAGGTCCGTCATAAGAACGGACCTTTTAGGGCACCTGTCTCCTCGGATAGTCTGATGTCAGGCACCCCAATGTTTCTCAGTCTGTGCTGACTCGTTGATTGTGAAAGTGAAAGTATGGGGTCTGGTATCCATGGCTCCCTGTCCCGTTGGGTGTAACAGGTAGTACTCGAGCCATGTTAGACTGGGTATTCGACTTTTTTCACACGGGTCGTGGTGGTGTGGCGGTTCACCTTCGTCACTTAGCCCCGAGTCAGTTCGTCCGTCCCGGACTCCTGTCTTCGGTCAACGTACAGAAAGGAGAACTACGTCGCCGAGGACAAAGCGACGGCGGGACGGGTATCGTGTGTGGCCACTCGAACACGTCCGCAGGATACCGGACGACTGACGTCTCCTGTCTAACTGTCCGTCGACACACGTCATAAGACCTTAGAGGGCCCTTCCCCGACGACATCACAGTCTTGACGGGAGTCCCGGTCAGAACTTCCTGTCGCCTCTCCCGTTCAGGAGGTCCCTGTCCTGAAACGTCATGCAGAAGTGGTGAGTCTACTCCGCTCTCCCGGACTCCATTCGTTGATTTCACTAACCACTCGTCATCGTTCGCCAAACCGGACTTTCGGTCCCTAAACTTTCCTTGATCTACGTGGACCCGACGGTAGATACCCCAGTGTGTCTCAGCCTGTGCTGACGTCACTGAATCGTCGTCGTCGTCTACGTTGACCCGAAGAGACCTCCGAGTCTGACATTCTTTGCGGCGCCCTTCTTTCTCGGTGGAGATACCTGGCAACCACTTCCGGAAATAACCCGCCAGCGAGAGCCCGTCTTGAGGGCCCCCGCCTACTCGTTCCTCTGTTTCCCTCAGACGCTCCATCCTCCCCACTCCTTTCCAAAATATCGATCCCGGCCCAAGGGTATATTCCTTCTTTCGCGCCCAAAGTCGCCACAGATTCCCGAGGAACAGCCGAAGGACTAACCTACCGAACCAACAGCCGGGCGGAGGACCCGAACAGACGCCGAGAGACGGCCCTGTACAGGGCTGTACAGGCTGGAACGGGAATGGAAAGTAGGGCCGGAAAAACTATCTCCTGTTCCCTGCGGCTGAGAGAGACCGATGAAGGACGACTTGCCCCCGCTGCTCCCCATCCCATGCCGGCCCTACTGTCCCCCGCAGACGGCAATTAGAACGGTGCCTCACGAACAACCCTCGGGAACCATGACGACAGCGTCGTGGTAGTCGACCTGGCACAGCTCGGAGACAAACTATTTCCGGTTTTCGAACAAATCCTATGTCCCGGGCTTTCAGTCCTCGTCGTCCTCTTACTACTCACCAGGGTAGTCCCTCCTCTCGTCTCGACAGTCGGTTCCCCTCGAGACCCTCGAGACCTTGGTCCTAAGCTTGGTCGGGACGACCCGGAGAGGGAGAGAGCGGAAAACGAAAGGAAGGACCGTCAAAGACGGAAGCAGAGAGAGAAAAGGAAACTAAGACAGAGAGAAATGCGAAGAGACGGAACGAGAGGAAAGAGAAGACAGTGTGAGAGATTAAGGAAAGACAGAGAGAAAGTCAAAGCCGGAAAGAGAAGGAAGGGAGTGAGAGAGGCGGTGAGAGAGAGAGAGAGGATGAAAGAAAACGAAAGAGAGAAGAGGGAAGTTGAGAAGAGAAAGGAAAGAGACCAAGGTAAAAGGGACCAAGAAAGGAAGGGAGCAGAAGGAGGGAAAAAGACGCAGAGGAGGAGAGACAGGATGAGGAAGACAGGAGAGAGAGACAACGAGAGGGATTACAGAAGGAGGGAGAGGAGAATTATTTTCTAGACCTGTCACCAAAGAGTCAGTGAGTCCTTAGTCGCTGTCTCCCCAAGCCCATTACCAGTCAAACCAGCCGGGGTACTCCCACCTCACCATCCTCACTAGCCCTCTTCCCCAACCCCGGCCCCGGTGGGGACAGAGACCCTCTGGGCCCCCTCGAGTAAACTCAGCCCAGTCCACCATGGTCCCGAGCACAGGGTCCTCAAACCGCCGACATCCTCACCACTCCTAATGTCATACCCCAGGGCAGGTCGCTCCGACATCACCCGCCCCTGAGTCCCAAAAATCGTCATGGACTAGAGGACCACGGTCTCCGGCCCACCCGGGACGCAGCAGACAACCAACACCGTCCTGGGCTAGACGCACAAGGGAGTCGTTCCTAGCATCCTCCCTCTTCTCCCCCTCCATGGGGCGCTCACCCCCTCGGAGAGGGAGCCCCTCTACTCAGTCCTCTATCCCGGACGGCATCTCGTCAAGTTTTCCCCAGTTTGGACAAAACCTCACACCACACCACGCTTACGCTCACTCGCGGTCTCCTTCCTCCAACTGGGTTCTATCGGCGTCAAGACTCCGATCGAACCAGTCTACACAGAACTACTACGGCAAGTGGGCGAGATGGAACGGACTGCTAACCCCGGTTATCCCCTACACTTCTACGGTCGGCTATGGATCCCGGTGTCGGTGGACGACTCTCTAGACGCTCTACTTACGTCCGGGTAACAGTCTGACCTCTCTCAAACCGTTGGGTTTAGACCCTTGCTCTACCCGGCAGTCCTGGAGGCGGTGGCGGCGACGGCAGAGGGCCCGCCACCCCTTCCGGAGCTGGGTAGGACTTTTCCACAGGTGGTCCTGGTCGTCTGTCGCCATCCGAGCTACAGACCCGTACACCCACTTCAGATAGACGGTTAGGACGGGCCCGTACACAGGGGAGTTGACCACTCAGGGGACACCCCCAGCCTCAGGAGGAACTCCTCTCCACCTCCGCGTACAATCCGTCCTCGCCACCTGCCGTACGTACCAGACAGACTCTACATCCCCCCTTTTCTGTCCCGACTCTTTCCTTTTCTCTCGGGAACCAGGTTACACCCCCCATAACACCTAAACCCTATAATACCAGAATCGGACCGCGAGTCCTTCGTGGCCAAATAATACCTCATTATAGGTAGGACTGCCCACGGAGACTCGGGGAAGAACGCGGTCGTTCTTAGACGGACGTTACGCCCTCTGGACCCAAGCTAGGGACCCAACCCTCTGAAGGACCTCCGCCCGTACCTTTCGGTGAGGTCATAAGAACGGACCTCTTAGGGCACCTGTCTCCTCGGACCGCCCGATGTCAAGTACACTAACGTTTCTCGACCTATACTGACTCGCTGACTCGTGTCGTGTCTAACTTTGAATCACTGTACCCTGCAGGGACCCCCAGGTCACCGATTCTGAGACTCGAGGGTCACGTCCCCCGGGTCCAAGTTAGGGACCAGTCCCTCGATCTAGGGCGTACGATGTTGATTCTGAGTCTCGTCGGTTTATTTATTTATTTTAATTTTTTTTTTTTTTCTTTGAATCACTGTTCCTCCAAATCTCTCCCCAGACACTCACCTGGGTATGGGGTTTAGTGTCGTGGGAGGTTCGGAGGGAGGACGGAGATTATACAGAGGGTGAAACAGTAGGTCCACTGGGACGGTCGTCCGATTACGTTAGGACAGTAAGGGGGATGTTCTTAACATTACTTAGGGATAAAGAGTCCTCATTTTATATCTAGGAAATCTCTTGGAGAAGGAACGGATTAACGGTCTGGAGTAGAGCGTGGTGAAGAAAGGGATCGTCAATCGGACTGAGGATTTTCGGACGGAAGAAAGAGTCCGAAGACACTGAGTCGTTCGCAAAAGGGAGACGGTCGTTCCTGAGACGGACGAATGGGAGGTCCTCCCGAGTCGAGTCTCCTGTGGACGTCCCTCGGACGGGTCTGGGGTCCGCCCGTCCGAGTCAGGACGGAGACGGGGGCTGGAACCCGCGTACTGAATCGGAAAGACACAGAACTAAAGGAGTGGCTTTTGTATCCGTTCCTCTACTCTCCTAATTAATACAGTATTACTGCTCATAATGTAAATGTTTATTATTTTGTATATACACATATATATATATATATATACATATATATATATATATATATATACCCTTATTATGGTTTCGTCTCTGTATTTTGTCCTAAACCCGGACTGCGTCTCGTGAGTCTTACACGATTGATCTATGAGAGCCGGGGCACGAGGGGCGATCGGACATGTGTCCGGGTTAGTCTGTCCCGTTCCTGTGAGAGGGGAGAGGCACATAAATCATAGGTCGTTCACGAACCGTATATAGTCCGAGAGCTATTTATGTACACCCCTCTTGTCTGTTACAGACCTAGTCTCAGTCTTTACGTCAGTGACAAGACAGTAAATGATTTTTCGGAACCTATTCGGTGTGTCGTTCATTTTCGGAGTCAAAGGAGTGGACGTTTTACCCTTACTATCGTGTTTATAATTCGACTTGACATCCTTTGACGGTAAATACATCCTGTTTGGTTAACTTTCAGTCGTTAAAGTATACGAAGTTACTTTATTAAGAATGTGAATCCCGATTTCCCTCCGGGTTTCCTCCATTACTTACACTGTTATTAAATATTCGATATTTGACGGTATTTACAGTCATAACTAATAATAATCTATACACACCGTTCGGTCTCGACTACATAAACTCATCTTAGTAAAGTAAAGTAAGATAAACATATTATCGTTAAAACTCTGTGTCTAGTTTTAAAATTCAAGTGTACTGTCCACCGTAGTTTTGACCTAGACTTGAGTCCTAAGTGCCGAACCCACCTGGGCGTGTCCTCCCGCCCTCGCGTCCCTCCGGATGTCTCTCGTCTCCCAGACTCTCCGCCCTCGGACGGCGGAAGGTCGGGCCCACGTCGATCGCAAGACACCTAGAACCTTCGGAGGTCTCCAAAGAGACCGAGAGACCTAGGAGGTTCTCGTGTGCGACATAAACAAGTGTCAGTGACGTGGAACGGGTCTGAGGGTTCCACTGTCGGAGGGACCTTAGGGACTACACCGCCCGCGAAGGGACCACTTATAGTTATATATGTCGGGTGCCTCCGGATGTTGAGGGTCAAACCCGGTGAGGGAGGGAGGGGCTCTGAGACGACTTTCTCCAGACAAGTATCTGAGCCCGAGAACGGTCGTTTACAGGAAGAACGACGGGAATGTGGCCGAGTCTATTCCGCTGGTGCAACCTCTGTGATACTCCACTCCTACCCGAACCACTGAAAACTCTATGCCGTCTGGTTCGTCTCAGTCACAGACCGTCTTAAGTGCGACTCGGCCGGAAATTTGGTCTCGAAGGTCAGCGAAGGAAACACCCGACAAGCGAGAGAGATGAAAGGATGTATTCGTTCTGAGAGTTGGCGGACGTAATTCCTGTTTAAATTCAGTGTCATAGTAGATGGTAAGTTCGACCTTCCCAAGAGTGTCTGGTGGGTGTTAAATATCGACTCCTTTGTCCGGGTTTGTCTCTACTCTCCGAATTAAACTCTCGTCCGGACACCTTAGGGTCTACTCGTGAGACCTACAGTTCACTACAAAAATTTGTTACCCAAGAGCAAATATTCTTATACTCGAATACTGTATTCTATCAGGACCCAAGTAGATTTAGCTGGGGAGCTGTCGACACACTGGACCCTCGTAGTGAACTGGAGAAACTGGGAAGGACGTAGTTTCAAGAGTCACGACGTCTCTTAGTTTATTATACATTTCACGGGTAGTATGCGTGTCACAAATAATTTTTACGAAGTAAAGTGACACCTTATTTTCTGTTTGAAAACTTCTTAGTTATTCGTTCATTCTAAAAACCGTCATGACCAGTTCCTCTCTCCTCCTGTGAGGTTGTGTAAGACTACAGTGCGCGAAAGTAGGACGAAAACATATTCTGACCGTCAAAAGGGGAGTTGAACTATTTTAAGTCCTTTGTATATAACTTACGAATAACACACAATCTGATTCAATTCAAAGACACCCACGTCTTATATGATTCCGAAATGCGAGACCTTCCACTGAGAGACCGAACCCTCTGTCTACCCACTTGTTCCTCGACCAGACGTATTCTCTTCGTCATTGTCTCCGTCCATGTTCCCCTTCCCGTAAGGTCCGTTTTCCTTCAAACTTGTTCGCGGGTCTCCGCACCTTTAGTTAAACCCCTTACATAGTCCATCGTATCCGAACCGTCGACTGTTATCTGTCGAGTTTTAGCGTTCCCGAATTCGTTCGAACTCCAAATAAAGAGTAAGTGTACTTTCTTCCCGTCGCGGTCCGTCAGGTCCAACTACACCGTTTGGGAGCCAGTAGCCCTTGGGTCCGTCACGTTCCACGACGAATCTCGTACCAGAGGTCTCCGTGTGACAGACCCGAAATTAGAAAGAGTCCGGTACTCTGTCACTTCTTCATTAGAAAAGAGAGACAAAGGAGTCGACATTTTACTCTTATTATTTTCATGGACAGAGTGTCCTAACGACTCCTGAATTACTAAAGTATATTCTTTACAAAACTTGTCTTGGACTATGTATGACCACGGTACACATCAAACTATAAGATTAAAATATGAGATCGTAGGTATCATAATTATGCACCGAAGGCAAGAGTTCCGGTGGAGTGCCAGGTCCTACCGACGACCACGAGGACGGTGATGTGGGGTTAAGATTCGTGGATGTTATGTTTTCCCCTCCTCCTGTTTCCGGGGTAGGATGTCGACTCAGTCGAAGGAAATTTGTCCAAAGGTCTCAAGAGTTGGTAGTGAAAACTAATATACAGTGACTAGACTCGAATCAGCGTCCTAGAGTAGATTACGTTCTCTCCGAAAACTTAGGACCAGAAAATCGACCCAAGAGAATCTTTCCTTTCCTCATCTAAAAGAAAGATTCTCTAAAATTTACAATATTATGACACTAACTGTTAAAATTTTTACATATAAACCAAGAGTAAAAAACCGTACCTCGAGGATTTTGGGAACTTTAAAGGACACCATTCTCGTCATCTTCATAGAAAACATTACAATTACTCTACTGAAACTCTTACAGGGACCTATTACTCCCGACTTCCGACCAACGGTGCCCTTGGTTGTCTCACTAATCTCCAAACTTTCAAAGTCAAGGTGGGTGAGTGGAGACCTTTCCCCTCTCCCCGACCTCTAACTCAAGTTAGTAGTTACCGGTCACTTCATAAATTATTTACCATGGATATATTAACCCGAAGGGTCCACCACGATCACCATTTCTTGGACGGACGGTTACGTCCTCTGTATTCTCTGCGTCAAAGGTAGGGACCCAGCCCTTCTCGGGGACCTCCTCCCGTACCGTTGGGTGGGGTCACAAGAACGGACCTCTTAGGGCACCTGTCTCCTCGGACCACCCAATGTCAGGTACCCCAACGTTTCTCAGCCTGTACTGACTTCGTTGAACCGTACGTGTCTGTGGACACATTAATTCGAAGTTATTTTTGGGTTTCCTGACCCAAACCTCTCGAAGCACGACCACCTGTACACCTTTAAACCCCTCTCACCACGTGAGTCTCATACCCTCGAGGTGCGGAAAAGAAGTATGGAACGAGAGACGCAGAGAAGGTAGACCGACAAGGACTAAATATAGGAAAATATTGTTTGACTTTTAGATCACGTAATTTACAAGAGACTCAAGACACTTGAGATCGTTTAATTTGCTTGGGTTCCTCCCCGAACAACCTTGGAAGTTAGATGTCAACTAACCAGTCTTCGGGTCCAAAGCAACGACCGTCGACCCGCCCCCCACCCCATCCCCTTCAGAACATACTGATTTGGGAATTAGACACCCTAGACTGTAATAGCCACAGTTTTGACTCAACTTAACATCCTGTAAGTCGTCCACAATTAGAGGACCACCATACCCCCTCGAGAAGAGAAAGGAGGATAGGTGGACGTGTGACCTTAGTTCACGTCTTAAGAAAAAGTGTCCCTCAACGTCGTCGACGGTGTCCTTTACTATCTATTTAAGGTCATCCACCCAAGGTTGCGACTCTAGAGAATGTATAGGTTCCATCTCGTTCTTCTCCCCACTCATTTCTCTACACAAGTCCAAAATTGTGGTTCCCCGCGGACGACCCCTCGTCCCTAATCTAAAGACCAAACCCTTCCCGTTCAAGACTGACTCGCTGAAATGAAAGTGAAAAGAGAAAGTACGTAACCTCTCCCTTTACCGTTGGGTGAGGTCATAAGAACGGACCTCTTAGGACCCCTGCCCCCTCGGACCACCCAAAGGCAGATACCCCAACGTGTCTCAGCCTGTGCTGACTTCGCTGAATCGTCGTCGTCACGATTCTTCCACGGTGGCGGCTGTTCGCAGAGAGGTGCACTCGACCAAACGTGAGAGGAGATTGTCTAAGGGTAATCAGACGTTAAGAGTACGGTGTGTCTTTTACTTTCCATGGTGAAAAATCCTTTCACGAACGTCGAGGGTTGGGGAACGTTTCCTTTGCGACTTCTTGTGGTCGAGGGTCCTTTCTCCTCAGCCTCGAAGGACCAATGAAAGCAACTTATTTGGGATGAGACGTATATACTTGAACGGTTCGTACCCCCACCTCACCCGGTCCTGACAAAGAGTTTACTTCTCTCTCCCTGAGCCTGTACCCACAAGGTCACAAACGGGGGTGACATCCACCATCGTCTCGTCAGTAGGTTAGTCTCTGGGAAGACTTTTGGTGTGAACGAGATAGAAATATGAGACCCAGTGTCCTGGAAGGGGTCGTAAATTCTTCGTCGTCGGAGAGACGACTCATGGAACGTCCCATTTTCCAACCCGATCGAATAGAAGTCCTCGGTTTTAAGAAACAGGAGTTTCGGGACGAGGACTGGGCGGTCGGGGACGACGGAAATGGGTCCCGGTGTCCGTCTGACGGTCCTACGACTTTCGTCTCACGGGTTCGATGTGAATTGACGTCCCTCTGTCTCACATTAATCGACTTCGACGTACACATAAATGGGGATTTGAATCATCGAATTGTATTTTATTTTGGGTGTGTAGCATTCGAGTCAAGACACCCAGTCCTTGGACCCTCTCTGAACCGGTCAGTCAAGCCCGAGTCCCAGAGACACTCCGATGGCAGTTCTGAAGCCACCCCGAACTGCCCCCGTCGTCTTGAGTGACGGTTCCGTCGAAGGGACACACTCATCCACCAGGACGACAAACCGTTCTTTGGAGTCCAGGACGAGAACACCTGAAGACTCCTGCGAACTCACAGGAGTACTACACCGGCGACCGAAGGTGGTCTCGTTCTGCGGTCCTCTCGGTCCGTCTTCGAGACGAAAACTACTGCATCGGAGTCTTAGTGTGTCGCGGTGGAGTGGTAAGATAGCAATGCTCCAGACCGAATTGTCATTTTCCTTCCCTTTAAGCCGAAGTGGGTAACCCTTCCCTCCTCATAACTTTTTAAACTTCTGTATAAAATTTTAGTGTTGTATCCAAAATCCGGGACCCCTCGGACCCCACTTCCTCCGGTCTCCGTCTTAGTCTTCCTCTGGATACTTGAAGTGGGAGTTCAGGGATCCTTAACTTTCCGTTGACACCTTTTAAGGCGACCCAATCCAATAGTGTCCTCTTTGGACACTAGATCAGACCTTTAAAGGTTTACGGTGGACCGAGACTACAACAGAGTCGTACGGAGATCAATCAATTACGACTTCGGAGTTTCCAACATTTAACGTCGAACCGTAACGACGGCTCCGAGCAACGGAGGAAGACCTTTCGTGGAAGAGGACCATACCCTTCCCTTTGACTCCGTGTCCCTCCTAAGACTCTTTCCAGACTGGATATGGGGTGGAAAGGCGTACTGTCGTAGGGGGAGGACTAGGAGGTTTTACTTTACTTTACTTTACTTTCAGCGAGTCAGCACAGGTTGAGAAAAGGTACCTCAAGAGGTCCGGTCTTATCACCTCGCCCATCGGTAAGGGAAGAGGTCCCCTAGAAGGGCTGGGTCCCTAGCTTGGGTCCAGAGGGTGTACCGTCCGCCGAAGAAATGGTCGACTCGGGGGTCCCTTCGGGTTCTTCGATCGTAAATACCCTTCGTAAGTTGTACGATCACGTCCTCCTTTGTCTGCCTTGTCCGAGGCAGAACTTTCGTCCTGACGCAGAACCCGACCGGACACGGAAACTCGATATACGGGTCATAGATGCCTTTGTTGTGTGGTTGACCTTTTGGTCTGGGGTCTACCTTCTCGGGTTCCCGAGCATGGATCTGAGAGGTCGCGGATTTTCTGATGGGATTAATAGACACATTGGCTTATCTTGGTATTTAAGATAATACGAATAACCCCATACTGGTGTCGGGATAACTATTAACAGGTGACAATTGATGGATCCGAATTCCGTATGCTTAGTGTCCAATTTCCGTATGTTTAGTGCCCAATTGAAACTAACATAGAAAGAAAAGGAAACAAGTCTGAGCAAAGTCTCTTAAACCCCTCCACCCAAACTCGTGCATGTGAATCCCACATATGCCAAAAGTGTTTTTGACCTAGTCTCCTCCGAGACGGGCCCGGGTGACCGCATTATTTGGCGGGAGGTGATAGGCGAAACAGGAAGGCTCACTCAAACAAAGGGCCTTGCGCACCGATGTGATCGTCATGTATAATAAAATAGGAGGAGTGTTGTGCGATTCCGTCCATACCTAAGGGGGTCAAATGACTACTTCTTAGGCTCCGTGTCCAGGTTTTCTAATACGACTCATGGAAGTCATGATTGTCCACGACACTAAGATTATCCATGGGTCGGACTGACTGAGGTTTCGATGCAGAGATGTAAGAAGGGGGAGAATTTTCAAGATCGAAGACCCGGACACTGATAAGACGACAGAGGTCCCTGGACCTGTAGAGAATCAAAGGACAGTCTTTCGGCCCCAAGAAGTTCTGCGTCCCGGTCTCCAGACTCTAAGGAAACGTCCCTTCGTCACTAGTCCGGGTGCCGGGGGTAGAGTGACGTCCAAGGGCAGTGTCCTGGGACCTTTACCTTCCGTCTTTAGGTAGGGAAGACAAATCAGTCTCGAGGGCCCAGTGGTTCGGAGAAACGATTAAGGTCCCCTGACCCCAGCACTTATCGTCCAGTCGAGTCAGAGGTCAAGGCCGTCACCGACGTCAGTTCCAGTTGCCACTACCCTCGACTAACAGGGAATGAATAGACGGACCCACGGTGACCGGTTGGAGGGTTGAGGACGTAAGAGGGTCGTCTCGCCACTTTCGGTCCCGTCGGTCTTCGGAAAGAGAGACTCTGGGGACCGTCGACCCCCACCCGTGTGTTGGAGGATCTCCCCTCCCTCCTTCTTGGGTAGTGTGACCGGCTCTATTCTATTTTTACTTTAGGAACGACAGAAGTAGTAGGTGTCTACGACATGATACGGGTGGAAACGTCCGAGTAGAGTCAAAGTAAAGATAGACGGCGTGGGGCCTGGGTGTGGGTCCCACGGACTAGTCACCCCCACCACCGAGAGCAGGTGTCACCGGAGACCTGACATGGGCGGTCCGAGGAGACAGGCACCTTAGAAGGTCCGTTCTTATGACCTCACCCATCGGTAAAGGAAGAGGTAGAAATCTCCCGTGTGGACCTGTTTCCGATGAGCAAATCCTTTCCGACACACACAAAGATCAGTAACTCTGGACAGTCGAGGGGGGTGCTCTTCTTTTTAGACTATTCGAAAAAACATATGACTCTCTGAGTCACTTGGGGAGAAGGAGTATGTTCCGGTTAGACAGAGGATTTTCTACTAGTTCTATTTCTCACTAAGGCCCGAGTCTATTTCCTGAGATGAGACGACGGTGACCCCGAAGTCGCACCCGTCGTAACACGACGAGTGTGGAGTGGCACCTCAGTCGGTAGTCGGGCCGGAGACGGACTCTCTGAAGTCCGGGGCGACCACGTCGCGCTCACATCGCTTCGGGGGACTCGGGTGGCGGAGAGAGTCTTTTCTGCGTCTCAACTCCGAGTGGGGAGGACGACTGGATCTTGGTCGACACAAACTAGGTTTGCAAAATACGGCGAGAAAACATTAATATATGAGAATTAATTTATAATATATTTGACTACTTTATACTCGAGTCTTTGACAAAGACACTTTTGATTCAACTTATGAAACCTTTCTCGGGCATTTCCATTCCGTTAATGGTTCCCTCCCTCCCCCCATCTTTCCTTTCTTTCTCTCGCTCTTCTTTCTTTTCTCTCTCTTTTTCGAAGGATGGGTTCACACCCACTGAGCAGATATTTTCTAATCACCCCTTTTCAAACCTCCCCTTAATATTTTCAGGGTTCGCAAGACGTGACTCTGACACACGTTTACAAAGGTTCAGGAACCCCTTGTGTCTTTGACAAGACCTACGGAATACTCATACTGAGTACCTTCTTTCCCTTTTTAGTCAACCCAGATGTAAACGTGTCCTCCAGCACCAGAATGTAGTCTTTTAATCGTTTACAAGTGAATATTAAAAGATTCTATTTTATAATGAATTCCATCCTTTATAAAACCGACACGGGGTAAACTTACTCCTAAACGGAACACATCCACCGTCGAACGCGAATGTCTCGGAATTCTCTCTTCTCCGGTGTCGTAGTGGTTTCCGATTAATCTTTTAGTTACGTAGGTCCGGATTAACTGTTACGATTAGTAGAGAAACTTGACTTCACAGGGCCGACGCAATCTTAGTAATTCTCAGGCAGTCACTCTCCTACAGAAGACTAAAGGTGTTTCTTCGTCAAAAATTGAGTCGTCTGAACCTGAATTAGTTATGAAGGTTATAGTACTGGACACTGGATTGAGGTCAGTTGTTTACAAGAACGAGGCATTATCTGAAGACCGAGGGCGGAAAGGAGCACACTGAGGGTAGGCCAGGAAGAGTGGGGACAGGCAGAGTGGGGACAGGTAGAAACACGGGGCGGGCTCACGACGTCTTTCTTTTGGAATCCATGGCGACTCGGACGAAAGGGCGCACTGGAGTGGGGAGTTTAGCAGTGGGTTATCACGGACCGTCGGGGTGGTTCCAAAACAAAGGAAAAAAGGACCTATTTTCAAGACGTGGTCCTTTATGGACGAACTGTGTCACAGAAGAACGGAGTTCGGAGGGGGTGGACGAGGAAGCGGAGAATGAAGTGACCCTCTTATCTTTCGCAGACTACACGTGGGGAGTAAAAAGGTTTTACAGAAGGGAAAGAGGGAAATAAGAGGAAGGGGGTGGGAGACCAATGGTAGTCCGTTCAAGGTGCTCCCGTCGTGGATCGTGTCACGGACCGTGTGTCACCCGAAGGTTCTAACTGCTACTCATTTACTTAAGAGGCAGGAAAAGACTAGATCGTCCACAGAGAAGAAACAAATACACCTCCTTCCTTCTCGGGTAGTGCAAACGGTTCTATTCTATTTCTACTTTAGGAACGACAGAGTAGTAAGTTCTACGACATGATACGGGTGGAAAGGTCCGAGTAGAGCCAAAATAAAGATAGACGGTAAACGCAGACAGACACGAAGACGGTCTTCCACTGTGAAGCTTACAGACTCAGGAGTCACCCACCGTCGTATGACGAACTGTCCATTCACCCCGAGGTGTTTTCACACGACTTAACCACGTACGGGGGGTTGGATTATGAGTGAGACCCAGGGAGGAAAAGGACGAGAAAGGTGTAGGTTAAACGATCGTCTGGGGAAGTCAAAAATGGAGATACTGTCTCTAGTTGGTTGAAGAGGACACTTCCCGGTCTATCATTTATGACATCTGTATATCCGGCATACCAGAGGTAACATTTGTGAGTCAAGATGTAATATAATACCTTCGTCGGTATCTGTGATGTATTCACCTACTGTGTCGACACAAAGTCATTTCGAAATAAATGTTTTTGGCCATTCCTGTCCTAAACCGGGTCAAACGTCTTGCGACGAGATATTATATAGAGTTGTGACAAGAGTCGTTTTCTTTTCTTACGACTCTTTTTCTCGGTAGGAACCACGGAAGAGAGGAGAAGGTTTTGATGGAACCCTTCCCAATTACAGTGGAATAAAACAGTACACGCACATAAATACATATGTGGCTTAGTCGTTTCAAGAAAAGTGGTCCGTTGTTTAAAGAGCAGGACCGGGAACAGAGTAAATACCTTGACCTCCGCGTGACGACGAAAGGGGTACCTCAACAGGATTCCCAATTTACACTAGAACATAGAATTTACGAATCGTGTCACAGACCGTGTCTCGTTCACGAGTTGTCGTCATAATCACGATTCACTTCAGTGAGTCAGTACAGGCTGAGAAACGCTGGGCACCTGACATCGGGTGGTTCGAGGAGACAGGTACCCTAAGAGGTCCGTTCTTGTGGCCTCACCCAACGGTAAAGGGAGAGGTCCCCTAGAAGGGCTGGGTCCCTAGCTTGGGTCAAGAGAGTATAACGTCCGTCTACGAAATTGGAGACGTGGTGGTCCCTTCGGGATAGGATGGGTCTTGACAACGTTGGACTCTCGGTCCGCAGGGGCCCAGTCCCACGTCTAGAGGTCCGTCCGGCTCCGCACTGTCGGAGGGCTCTTAACCCAGGGGCCCGTCCAGCTCCGCACTGCTGGAGGACCCTGGGGGTCTGACCTCAACCCGTAGGGGTTCTAGAGGTCACACTGGTCATGACCCATCCTAATCCCCCAGCCTATAATATCTCATAAAGAAAGGGTTCCGGTCGATAAAAGACCAACAGAGAGGTCTTCTAACATCTCCGTTGGAACACCCAGACCTACCCCGAGTCCTTTTCTCGTACTTTGTCATCCCTTCTCCCGTCTCGTGTTGGAAACTTTCTTACTGTATCGTGTTCCCATATTACGTTTGGTTAATTTTAGTTAACCCAGGTTCTACTGTTCAGTTTAAGTTCATTTGGAATTAGAGGTTAGACATTCGGTTGTCTGTGTGGGTCTCCACCGTCCTGTCGAGGTTCCGTGACTTTTCATAATCACGACCACAACGATAATAGCAATTGTAACATATAGCTATGCGAAGAGGTGTATATTTGTCTCGTCTCGAAGTACGAATCCTTACACCCGTGGACTCAGTCAGACGGTACCAAGCCTAGGGTCGAAGTAGCGAATAATATACAAGAACCCCTTCTCGGAGTCAAATAGATTGAACGGTCCAACGATACTCCTGCTTTACTCAATATATGTATCACGAAACTTCTCACTAACCTTTTATAGTTCGAGACACCTTCACAAACGATAGTAGTAGTAGTTGTGATAATAGCTTATGGGACCGGAGTCCTAGGGACCACGGACCCGCAAGACGAGCAGCAAGTTAGGGGACGTCTCGCCCTAGATTTTTGAAGACGGTAACAGGAGACGTAAAGGTTCTTTCGTAACAGAGGAAAGGACGGACGACATTTGGTCTCCCGCTCGGGGGAAGGGAGGGGTATGAGAGGAAGAGGGACTCCCATAAACGTAGAGACCAAAAATAAATCGAAGGTATTAGTCCGACGAATATGACACTACTAGTCTCAGTATGTTTGGCCCATTCTTATCTTGGGTGTCAGTAATCGACGGAATCTGTGGAGTGAGTGATGTTGACGAGTGTCGGCGACCCACCCCTAACATCCCCCTGTCCCCGAACCCCAAATAGCGAGAGGACTTGAGAAGGTCGGGGACGACTCGATCGAGTGAGGGGAATCGTAATTCATCGGTCTTTTGAGGAAAGGGAAACAAAAACGTTATTTCCTGTCTTTTCCGTTCCTGGATTGTTTTCGTCTTCTCTAATTCTTCTCCACTGTTCTGATGTGTCCTCTTGATCTGTTTTTTAGAATTACTTGACCTATTGGTGTTACCATACTAGTGAGTGGATCTCGGTCTGGAGGACTTCACACTTCAGTTCAACCGGAATCCTTTGTAATCATACTTGTTTCTATCACCTCCACTACCTCAAGGTCGATTCGATAAATTTTAGGATTTTGTCCTACTAAAACCGTTTCACGAGGTGAGTTGTATAGTCGTTTAAACCTTTTGAAACGACATCACCGACGTCCTGACCTTTTCCAGTCATAAGTAAGGTTAGGCTTTCTTCCCGTTACGGTTTCTTACAAGTTTGATGACGTGTCGACGCGAGTGAAGTGTACGATCATTCCATTACAAGTTCTAGGAAGTTCAATCCGCAGTCGGGATGTATTTGACTCTTACAGGTCTACATGAGGGACCTAAATCTTTTCCGTCTCCTCGGTCTTTAGTTTAACGATTGTAGACAGCCTGACGTCTCTTTCGTTCCCTTAAGGTCTTTTTATAGATGAAGACGAAGTAACTGATACGATTTCGAAAACTGATACACTAGTGTGGTTTGACCTTTTAAGAATTTCTCTACCTTTATGGTCTGGTGGAATGGACGGAGGACTCTTTGGACATACCTCTAGTTCTACGTTGACAATCTTGGTCTGTACCTTGTTACCTGACCAAGTTTTAGCCCTTTCTTCATGCAGTTCCTACATATAACAGTGGGACGTATAAATTAAATATACGTCTCGCGTAGTACGCTTTACGGTCCGACCTACTTAGGGTTCGACCTTAGTTGTAACGACCCTCTTTATCGTTCTCCGAGTCTATACGTCTACTATGACGAGACTACCGTGATTCACTTTCCCGGAGAACTACTTTCACTTTCTCCTCTCACTTTTTCGACCGAATTTTGAGTTGTAAGTTTTTCACTTCTAGTACCGTAGACCAGGGTAGAGAAGTACCGTTTATCTACCCCTTTGTTACCTTTATCACTGTCTGAAATAAAACCCCCCGAGGTTTTAGTGACGTCCACCACTGACGTCGGTATTTTAATTCTGACAAAGAGATACCTTCTTTTCCATACTGTTTGGATCTGTCGTATAATTTTTCGTCTCTGTAATGAAACGGTTGTTTCCAGGTAGATCAGTTTCCATACCAAAAAGGTCATCAGTACATCCCTACACTCTCAACCTGCTATTTCTTCCGACTCGTAATTTCTTAACTACGAAAGTTTAACACGACGACCTCTTCTGAACGTTCAAGGAACCTGACGTTCCTCTAGTTCAGTCAGTTAGGATTTCCTTTAGTTGGGACTTATAAGTAACCTTCCTTACTACGACTTCGACTTTGACGTTATGAAGTCGGTGGACTACGTTTCTTGGTTGAGTAACCTTTTCTGGGACTACGACCCTTTCTGACTCCCGTCCTCTTCCCCAACTGTCTCCTACTCTACCAACCTGCTGTAGTAGCTGAGTTACCTGTGACTCGTTTGAGACCCTTTATCAAACTCGTTTGAGACCCTCTGTCACTTCCTGTTCCTCCGGACTACACGATGTCAGGTACTCCAGGGTTTCTCAGTCTGTGTTCAATCGTTTCCTTGTTGTCGTCGTTATGATCTACTTGAGGTGAGGACGACTGAGCAGAAGGAACACTATAACTTCTTCCTTAAGTATCCCGGACCTGAGGTAGAATCCGGACAAGTACGACTAGTACGAACCGGTGGAAAGGTCACCTGAGACTTGAGACACAAATCACGGATACTTTTGTTGTTGTCTTCCCATTCTGGGGGAGGTCTGGTCCCTTGGAACTTCTAGCGTAGATCCAATGAGTGACGGATTTTCTTTTGTATGTGATTAGTGGGGAAGGAGGTCTGTCCGGTATTTAAAAAGACATAGATAGTCTCACATTGGAGTCCAAATAACTAATAACCGATTAACAAACTGACAAACTCGTGTACTCGTGTATCGTCCACTTACTACCCCAATAACCCTAACATAAAAGGAACCAAATACATTCAGAGTTCCTTAAACCTCACCACCCAAGTCTGTGCATGTGTACCCCATATTTTCTAAAAGTGTTTACGACCAGCCCCAGGAACCGATTCCCACAGAACCCGGGCGGCCCCATTATTTGACGTGAGGTGATAGACGCAACAGGAAGACTCACTCAAACAAAGGGTCTTGCGTACCGATGTTGTTATAGACACTATAAGGATGGCACGTTCCCACGACTAGTAGGAAATTTCTAGTTACCTATAAGAAATTAAGGTTGTTTCTGACTGGGGGTGTACTGGTCACAACGGACTAATTCCACTCGTGATCCCGTCCAACCACCTGATGAAACCCATCCCCATTGTCTGCTTTGCGTAGACCTATATAAGACAAAAGGTAAATTTTATTCCTAGATCACGGTACCTGTGACAAAAATCGTCGATACTTTATCAATCTCTTCCCAATTTTATTCATTTTGGACGTCTCATGTTTGACTTACGAAACAGTAATTGTTTTGACAATATTTAAGGGAAAGAGACTTGTAAACGAACAAATAGAAAAAAGGGGTGGAGGTCCGTCGGAGTCCGAAAAAGTGTCCATCCTACGTCGAACGTACGTCAAAGACGAATGTAATGGATACAAGTAATAGAGGAGTTGTGGAGAAGGAGAAACAACCCTTGAGGTTCGGTGTCTCTGGTCGAGGTAAAAGTTGAAGGGGTTCATCGAGACTTAAAGAAAAATTTTCTCCATGAGGACGATCACAGAAGGGGACCGAGAAAGCTTGAACGAGTAAATCCAAGGAAGGAAGGTTACTCTCAGAAATAAAATAGTAGACTGAAGATTCCCTTAACTCAAAAATAAGGAAGACTTATCGGTATTTTGTTTTGTCTTTTGTTTAGATAGGGGTTTTCCTTGACACACAACATTCTCGTTCCTGACCTACGAAGACCAGTTACACCATGTGACTCCACTGTCTTTCATTGATGAGAGTGTCGGGGTGGGGAGAGGTTTATGTACTTTTACGACCTATTTTATATTGTTTTCTTTTTAAAAATTACATCAACTCGAGATACAACGGTTGTAGGTAACCTAGTATCTTTTTCGTTCTCTTAAGGTTCTTTCGTGGATGAAGACGAAGCAATTGATGTGATTTCGGAAACTAACACACCTAATGTTGTTTGACACCTTTTAAGAATTTCTCTGTCCTTGTAGTCTGGTGGACTGGACGGAGGACTCTTTGGACCCACGTCCAGTTCTTCGTTGTCTTGGTCTGTACCTTGTTGTCTGACCAAGTTTTAACCCTTTCCTCATGTAGTTCCGACATATATCAGTGGAACGAATAAATTGAATATACTCCTCATGTAGTACTCTTTGTGACCCGACCTACTTCGTGTTCGACCTTAATTCTGACGACCCTCTTTATAGTTATTAGAGCTTATACGTCTACTGTGGTGGGAATACCGTCTTTCACTTCTCCACGATTTCTCGGAGAACTACTTTCACTTTCTCCTCTCACTTTTTCGACCGAATTCTGAGTTGTAAGTTTTTTGGTCCTAGTGCCGTAGGCCAGGGTAGTGAAGTACCTTTTATCTACCCCTTTACTACCTTTGTCACTGTCAGAAAGAAAAGAACCCAAGGTTTTAGTGATGTCTACAACTGACGTCGGTACTTTAATTTTCCACGAACAAGGAACTTTCTTTTCTATACTGTTCGGATCTGTCGTATAATTTTTCGTCTCTGTAATGAAACGGTTGTTACAAAACATCAGTTTGGATACCCAAAAGGTCATAAGTACATACCTACACTTTCAACCTGGTATTTCTCGTGGTTTCTTAACTATGAAAACTTAACACCACAACCTCTTCTGAGAACTCTCAAGGAACCCGACGTTCTTCTAGGTTGGTCAGTTAGGATTTCCTTTAGTTGGGACTTATAAGTAACCTCCCTTACTACGAGACTTTGAGGTTATGACACCGGTTGACTACTCTTCGTGACTGAGGAATCTTTTCTGGGACTACGACCCTTTCTAACTTCCGTCCTCCTCTTCCCCTGCTGTCTCCTACGCTACCAACCTGCCGTAGTGGCTGAGTTACCTATCCTCAAACTCGTTCCAGACCCTCTACCATTACCTGTGCCTTCGGACCTCACGACGTCAGGTACCCCAGCGTTTCTCAGTCTGCACTGATTCACTGATTCGTTGTTGTCCGAGTCACAATTCTCTCTCTTTAGGGGGTACGATCTAACTGTTTCTCCTCCGAGTTTCAGTTCTCCCAATCCTCGACGACTCGGTTTTGCCGGTGTCTTAATATTTTAGTCGACCCCCGACCTCAAGACCATGACTGACACCTACCCTCTCAACCGACGTCCCGGGTTCCTTATCTCAACTCGACAACATTTCCGTCCCTAACACTTCTCGATGAGCTGGGTACGTCGTTCATGTTCTGGTAGAGATGGTTGGTAGGCCCTTTAACCACTCCTTTTGAACTACATTTGGGACCGGTGTCCACATGTTTCCCAGTAAGAGTTCTTTGACCGTAGGATTTGGTTAAACGGTCTGAGCCAAGATTTAAAGGTGATAAGAGTACCATGTCCCTGGGGTTGACTCTTTTATTGTAATTTTGGTGGGTCTTTGAAAACTTGTGACATCCTGGGACGTCTACGGAATACTCTTCTCTGTGACGGAGTAGGGTCCTGTGTACCTTTAAGGTACCCTTCATTAGGGGACTTTATCTCCGAGTGTCACTTTATAATCTTGGTGTTTTCTTTTGTCTGGTGACATTTCCTATCAATCGTCCGTGAAGTTTAGTTTCTTTAACGTGGGATTATAGACCTATCTTATTTTGTAAGCTTTCTTTGAAATTCTGTATGGGAATTTTACAATTTTATACTTTTTTCCTTTTTAGTAGTCCTTTTATACTTATTCTGGTATTTTGTTTTACATTAACAGTTTTTCTTGTATACTTTTAAGATCTTTATTTTTCATATTATCAGTTGTGTTTCTGAGGTGTCTTCAAATTTATTATCGGAGAAGTTCCAGTTTCTCTCTTTGTCACTTAAAAATTTTTTGATCTAGACTCCATTATTAGATCTTACTTCCAACTGGGAAACATGTGGGGACGGGTCCCATCTGTAGTTCTTAGTCAGGTCTTAGATCTTTAGAGAGAAATAGTCTCTCTATATCTCTACTTTTGGTCTGAGTCACCATACCTCTTTTAACCTATATTGTGAATTATTCTCAATACTTTTCTCCCTTTCCTGATTCTTTTTACGAGTTTTCGTTCTTGACAGTTGGATCTTAAGATATGGGTCAAGTTTACAGGATGTTTTTACTATTACCTTATTTCTTAAAAATCTGTTTCTAACTCACACGATGAGTGTCTGGATGTAACTTTTTACAAAAATTACTTTGTTGTAAGTCTTCATCCAGTGTTTTTGGTTACTACTATAAAATTTTGAAGTGTACGGTTGGGTAGTCGGATTCTGGAAGTTTAAGTCTAGTGTTGAATTTCAAATGAATTCACTTTAGACTCTAAGACTCTCCATTTTTACTGGAAGGGTTCCAGTTTAGGTCTGTTTAACATATGTAGTTTGAGTCCAGTTTAACACACTTTCTCCGTTATTATGAGTTTATAAAAATATATTAAAAGGTTGGTAGATAGAGTCTCAAATAAACCGAACTTACTTCTCCAGAATCTTAGTCCTATTTCTCTCTCCGTCCACATAACGAGGTCTTGTCCCAAACAAGACAATAAGACAGACCAAGGGTAACCTCACACACACACACTAATTTATTTATGTAAGATACAAATTTTGTATTTCGGTGTTTCAATTGTGACTTATTCCTTTAACTAAACATACAACCATTTAGACACAGTTTTAAAAATTACAGATTAAACCCCCTCTAATACTTTATATCGATTGGGTAACGAAAGTGACTTTTATAGTAAACATACTTTAACTGTATAACATCCAATTCACAAACAACTTATGACCGTTAAAATACACCGAGTTGACTTATCTCTCGTCACAGAACTTTGTGTCCTCCCTCTTTAGTCTGCATTCCGTAACGCTTTGGGAACATATCGTGTCCTCTTCCTCTACACACTACAATCTGTATCAATTCCCGAAGGGACCACCGAGTCTATCATTTTTTAGGTGGACGTTACACCCTCCGGACGCGAGTTAGGGACTCAGTCTTTCTAGGGGACCTCCTCCCGTACCGTTGGGTGAGGTCATAAGAGCGGACCTCTTAAGGGTGCCTGTCTCCTCGGACCGTATTTTATAATTTCCATATATCAAGTTATTTTTGTACATATTTTTAATTCATTAAGGATTTTCCTTTTTATATAACTATCTTACGTAATTGGTCAGTTGCAAAATTTGTGACTTAATTTAGAACGTAGTAAGGTTACCATCCGTCCTTTCACCCCCTCCCCTCATTGGCTTTTTTTTTTTTTTTCTAAAATATTTGCCCGAGACTTAAACTCAAGTTTTACACCGAAACGGTAAAGGATCGAGACACCAGTTACGGTACCCGTTCAAGGAATAGAAGGGAAGACTCGAAGTAAAAGGAGTTGATGGACTACTCCCTTTACTTTGTAAATGTCCCACTAGCACTCGTAAACATACTTTTATTACGTAGTTTCACTTACTGATACCACATGTCATCCACGAGTCACAAGTAGTCGAACGGGAGAGAAGGACGGGACGGGGGGTGGGGGATTTGGTGGGTGTGATTCTTCAAGAGGGAAGACGATTGTCACGGGGCGTACCATAGTGACGTCCAGTCAAAGGAAGGGACATGAACCACTCCTACCATCGTCGACTGTAACGTGGTCCAACCGGACCTCGAGGAACAGCTTCCTGGACCCGACACAGAGACAGGGGACAACCGACGTGTTACATGAGCCTTGGAGTTCAAAAAAATTCACAATTTACTCAATTGTTATCACTATTTATAGAATCCCAACAAAAAAAAAAGGGTCAGTCCTAAGTTTTCCCTTCTTTCTACTTTCGTAACATTTGAAGTTTTTATATAAGATAACATCCTCTTTCAACTGATACAACCTTCGAAAACTTGGGTAGAGTACCAGATTATTTTGGACCGAGTAAGATCAGGAGGAAAAGGAAGGACCAAGTTACTCTTACTCAAAAGAGAAGGGGGTGTGTGCGAGCTAATACGTGAGTCAGAAAGTTATGTCAGAACGGTTCACAGATGAGAACAGTTCTCACCTCTCACCAGTATACCAAAAATTATAATGACCTGTATTCTTGGTAAGGATATCGAACGATTCTTTACTGACAAAGGGGTTCTAAGTCTAAGTGACCATTCCTCAGGTCCTTATATGTAAAAGTTCAATCACCCAGTCGAAGAAGACTATGTTCGTTAAGAACCGAGTCTGAAACTCTTTACGAGAGAACCGAGAAAGTCCCTCAGTCCCCCTGAGTCGTAAATGGGGAGGCACAGACGGTTTCAGAAGTCCAAATGAAAGCTTTGGCGTCTCGGGTCCCCCTCGTACACCCCGAGACAAACCACCGAAATAGGAGTCCTCCCGGAGGAACAGGAGGGTGGGACCTCGTTTAGTTGGATTCGCTTTTCGGAAATCCGACTACGGGACAGGAATCCCGTACGTGGACACTTTCCGCACAAACATTCTCACCCGAAACTCTAAAGAATGTCCCGACGTCGGCGCGAGCAACAAACTCGGACGACACCGGTCGCCACGATGACCCGAGACTACAAAAGTAGGTGGACCGAATTTACGTTTCGTAGGTCTGTGAAATTGAGTCACAGACCGGACCCTGACGGACCTAAGACGGAAGTGACAGGAACCTCTAGTCGTCAAAACGGAGAACCAGAGTGACCTACCGTCTCTCCCCCACTTCGGTCCGAAAGGGTCGCACTCCTTTGGGAGACCTGTGCGCGTCCACGTGCTACACAGGCGTCCCTCCGATCGCGGTCGTACGACGTGTCTCCGGACCTTCGGCCCACACCTCCACGGGTCCACGGGCCCGACGAGACGACTCGAAGTCAGGACGACAGAGAGACGTTCTCCGGTAGGCGAGTACAAGACCCAATTGGGACAGACTCGACGAATCCTCAGGGTTTGGGAAGAGAGGAGGGGTACAAAACAAGAGCGGGTGAACGAAGGGACGCGGACAGACCGGGAATCGACGGGTACCTGTACCGGACTTCGTACGTTCAGAGAGAGATCCTTCCGTCTCAAACAGTTGGCGACTGACAATCTGACGTTTCCTGAAATTTGGTAGATTATCTTTACCGATGGGTAGAGTCAGAGGGGGCAGATATAAAATGTCTACACTTTTGCTTACACGTCTCTCTTTTCGTTCGGACCAAGTAAGCCCAATGTCACCCTGTGGGTACGCGCGGAGGAGGAGTTGTGGTCAATCTGAGTTCCGTCTGTACTAGTCTATTGTGTCACTCCACGTTTTCCCCCAACCCCCTGTCTGCAAATCCCTCTTCTCCTCCGTCGGAGTCTTGGGACGTCTGTCGACACGTGACCCAGAACGGAACCAACCAACAAAGATCAGGAAGTCAAAGATTTTTCACGACTTGTGGAAAGAAAAGTATCCTAGAGTGAAGGAAAGTCTCGTCAGAACCTGAATCTCTGTACCTATTAAGAGGGGAAAACGTACGTACTCTTTAGTCGACTCGGTGTCTTTTGAGTAAAATGAACGAGTAACAACATAACGGTTCTGAAACTTGGGTTCAGGGACTGACGGTCGAGGTAGGAGAAACGTAGGGGACAACGAGTGAAACTTCTTTGTAAAACAGTCGGGTCTTCCCGTCAAGGGAAAGGAGACCCTTTCTTCGACCTTCGTTTTCCGTGTAGTGAAACCGGTGTCAGAAAGAGGGTTCCACCTCCGCAGAGGACTAAAACAGGGGTACTGTCACAGTCTCTGTCCGACTCTTGTAGTCCCATTACCGTCCTCTAACGGTCCCATCCTCCTCTTACCAGAAACCCGACACAACGGACCTCAAGATTGGTTTACCGTCCCCCTGTATGGTGTAAGTCCTTGAACCCCCTTTGAGGGGCGGACAGGTTAGAAACACGTCGGACCTAAAGGGTACCGATACATTGGTGGTGTACCTCAAAAAAGGAAGGAGAAAAAGAGAGAGTTTTAGGAACTTTTACACAACAACAGAAGGGGGATATTTCCGGATTCTCTTATGGAGCCCAGTCTTTGGTTTCTGTGTTGTTCATCGTCAAGTTCCCTGAACGCAGGATCAGACGGTGGCGGGAGAGACACGGAACCTACAAGGTCGACAAGTCTCTCTCATTGTTTTGTACGGAAACGGTAGAGTCCCCCGACTCTGCTCTGAGTTTACTCTCGTGTTTGCACTTTCTCCGTACCTTTGCGTCTCCCGGTATCCTTGTGTTCGTAGAGTCCATGTGCCGGAAGTAATGGTAGTGTCGCTTAAGGGTCGAGGGTTTCGAAATGTGGTCGGTCTCGAGGAGGTCCTGAGAAGAAAGTCTCCGTTTACTACCACTTAGTCCGACTATAGTCCTTAAATAGAAAACTATTTCGTGGAAGACAGGACACGTCAAGTAAGTCGGGGTAGTGGAAGGGAAAGAAATAGATGCAATAGTGGAACTCTGAACCAGAAGACCTTTAGTAGTGAAACTCCCGAAAATTTTAGGGATAAGTAGTTTCTTTCGTAGTTGGTACGAGTGATCCGTCACGAATACCACTCTTCCTTCACCTCAGTCTGTAAAGTTCTCCTATGCATTGTGCAAAAGTCTTATTTTGAATCAATGAATCTCGAGGTAAATGGTCTTGTTAAGTAAAGTCCTTACAAGGCCAATCGGTCAATTCGACGTGACAGTGGAGACTTCCGACAGGTTATTTGCACACAACTTCACTTGACTTGGGGTGTTTGGGACAGAAAAGAGATCTCGACCTCTTCCTACCCCTTACCTTGGGTGGTCCTCGAGGTCGGACCCGAAAAGACTCGGTCGGCGTTCGAGGGGGACAGCAACTGTCCCAGAACCACCCACCGCAAGATTTCAGTGGGGGCGTATCCCAGGACTTTGTCCGTCATTGGAACACTCGATTGTCGCCGGGTCTAAGGAGAACCATTCATCCTGGTTAGTGGAATAGATCCATACCTTTGAGAGCGAGACCGACTACTCAGTCACTATTCTCTTCGGGGTCCACCGACCCCAGTCCCCTTCCCACGGTCGAAGGTTAGATTACCTTGGTACCGATACACGGAAGGGACACCCTCGTAAGAAGAGAACCCTTGATTCTAGAGTCGGATGGGTTTGGTTCTCTTACACGTGTAATTCTTTCTTAAAGATATTTACAGAATGATCCATGTTACTATTCTCCCTTGTAAAAGTGGAGAAGGTGAACCAAAAGTCCGGAAATATAAACCCGAAACTCCCTCGACTGTGGCAGAAAACCAGTTCAAATTTCGTGTATACTGTAAGATATCCTATTATGGGGTTAGAGAGTCTCACAGCAGTGGGTCGATCCCAGTATTCCCACAGGGATAACCGGTAAGGTGAGAAGAAAGTTTGGTCGACGGAAGTCTAATACCCCGGGTACCATCGCAGCGACTCAAGGTACCCGTGCTCATATCGTGAACCTAACTATCCTCAGGGAAACAACCTCCGTTCAAATATATTCTATGGTACGGTCACTATATTCCCTAAAACATCCGGGGGGCAACTACCACAACCATCCTCTCAAAGTCCGTTTCTTTCATATAGATATATACCTTATACAGGGATAAGGGTACTTCTATTTCGTGACGGGGAAGGTTCCACCTTTCTTAAGTTATTTTAACCCCCTAAACGACCAAGGGTTCCCCGACCATCGGTAAGGTCCCGAGTTTCAGCAGGAGACGATGATCGTTCCACCTGTGAGCCGTCACCACTTCCGGCCTTTAGAGTCGTTCCCGCTAGAGATAACAACACTGGGAAAGACAGTGAGACCGGTGAGATACGGCCCCGGGTGTCTCGTTCACCGTCCCACGCGTCCCCCTCTTCACCCGACACCTGCGCTGCGACCGGTAGAACAGATGGAATATTCACCTCCTTACAGTCACTTTCGACGTAGAACGAGAAATCTAAGTCACTGTAAGGAGGTGATACTCACTAGAGACCACCAGTAAAGGAACCCAGCGTTCATAGAGGAGTTGGAAGCGAGTAAGGTTCTCACAGTAGGTGTACGGGGAAGGTGTCAAGAGGAGCAGTATAGTTGGAAGGTGAGTCAGAGAGGTTCAGGGACTAGTCAAGTTGGTTAGAAAATCGGTGACGTGTACTCTGACACACCTAAAGAAGAAGACGAGTAGACAGGAAGGTTCGTTCACTCTATAAAAACAGGTTCAAAGACGGGTGACCCTTCAAAGAGAAGTAGTGACAGAAAGTCCCGGTGGGAATCACCCCGACATTATGGTAGGTGAAGACCGACCACAGTTGTATCTTTATCTGAACGGATATTTGGTCCGGGTGACAAACAGAAAGGAGACAATTGACCAGTTGTTCCCTAACAAATACACCCAACTCCTTCTCTGCCGTTTGTCGTCCTCATCTACGTCGCCCTTAGGGTCAGTTAACTGGACGCGGTGAGTCTGGGTGAATCCGGACAAAAGTATGTATGGTAGAGGTAAATCATTACCTGACAACGACGTGTGTGGATTGAAATACCAAACCCCACATCCTATTGTGGGTTAAGTATTACTCGTCGAGTCCAGTGTAACAGTAAACGATAAGAAACACGTTTCAAAGCCTATGAACTTAGAGGACCCAATATTCCGGAATCACCGTCTCGTTGAACAGGCAGTCGGACCTGAACCACATCTCGGGAGATAACGAGACCCTAGGTGGAATTTTACCGTCGGAATACCCAAAGACTCGTTTACCTGGTGTCACCTTCTCGGTTTACAACGAAAGTTTTAAGTCTCTGAGTAACTCGTGACACGGAAAAAGAAACACCACGTGTCCTGTTTAACCTAGTTGAATTGAAACTGAAACCTTCCCGATCAGGTTCTACTGGATCTGGTGACCTAGGATAAAGTAGTCACAAAGTTCGAAGATTTAAAACACTTCAAAGAGAAGGATAGGGGACGGTACGGACATGGAATGTCTCCAAAATCCCCAAGAACGACGTAGAACGACAAATCTAAGTTGACTGTACTACAATAGTTATATTACCTGGTCGTAATTCATGACACTCCATAGTCCAGAGGAAACCTAATTTACTTTTGTCCTCTCAACTGTATTGGGACTCCTGGTACTCGTATCTGGTGACGGAATCAGGTGGTCCACTTTAATCTGACGAAGGTTAACGAGAATGATTAATTCTATTTCTTTTTTTAGTGAACGGTTCAGTTATCGATAGATGGTCCGCGGTGACGAGATTATTTCTATCGTATAGTCCCTGTCGTCGATGTTTCAATATTTCTTTTTTTTTTTTTTTTCTTATCGTCGATGTCAGTCGTCGTCGATGTCAGTCGTAGTCGATGGGCTGGTTCACATCGTATTAGGTGTCAGTAAGAGTTCTGGATAGGTCGTAAAAACGACTGGTTTATCCACAATATGTCCCTATACTACCCTTTGTGGTAGGAGAGCAGACAGCGCCGAACCTACCACTGAGATTAGAGCCGTCATGGGGGTCCTTACACCACAACTAAAACCAAACGAGAAACCCTCCGTCGACGGAAGGTCTCCGGAGGACAACCGGAGAGAGTGGGTCATCGAAAATAAGGTATCTACTCCCTTGACTACGCCCCTGAGACGGTCAACGGTGAATACAGGAAAGGTACCCGGGTGATCTCAATGTACAACTTCCCGCAAAGTACGGTTCTAACGTAAGTGGTAGTCTGGAAGGATACAAGGGTGAGACCGACTACTTAGTACCACTCAAACTCTCAGGATCTTTAACGGTAGGCAAGTCTCGACTATAGGTCAGTGATGTGTTCCCGACACATAAAGGGAAAGAGAGGACGGGGCAGTGGGATCGTTTACCGGGGAGCCCATGGTGACCCCTCCGAACCTCCTTTGAATGTCTTCCATGAAGACCAGTGTAAAGTCCCAAGGAATCTCCCTAGACTGAACATAGAGTCAACTTCCTAAGTCTCAAACACTTGTCGGAGTGGTCCCGACGGGACCACCAGTCGACCATTTCTTAGGTGGACGTTACGCCCTCTGGACCCAAGCTAGAGACCCCGCCCTTCTAGGGGACCTCTTCCCTTCCCGATGGGTGAGGTTATAAGCGGACCTCTTAAGGTACCTGTCTCCTCGGACCACCCGATGTCCGGTGTCTTAGTGTGTCTCAGTCTGTACTGACTCAGTGATCGTGTGTGTACGACTATATCTGGTTCGACATAGTATCATCCAACGTATAGACAATGGAAGCAAACTTGGGACACTAACTAATCGGAGGTAGTATTTAGGTACACCTTGTTTTGTCAGACTTGACAAGATAGGAACACCGAGTAACCTCATTGACTCGAGTAGGACATGGGTCATCAAACAGTGACCCCCAAGGGTAAAAATGGTAGTCTCTAGGGTCAAGTCACCGTCGTAAAGGTGACAAAAGAGACAGGACGCCTTCTGTCTGTCTGTGGTGTTTCGAAAATCCTCACGACCATAAGAAGAATGCTACTTAAAAATTTACAAAAAGACTCTCCTCATGAGAGACCCGGAATCTCCTCCTTAATTAGTCCAATGTGTGTTGTCTATACAAAGATAAAGGGCAGAGGGACTCGAAACCTAAGGATGATATTACACGATCCCCTCAAGACGTTACCAGTCGGAGCAATCTGTATTCCGTGATAATTTAAGTTATAAATCTATGAGTTGGTTCGTTTAATAATCTTGGTGAGGGTTAGTGAATTTGACGTTGTAATGTGGAACTTAGGGTCCATTTGAGTGGGTATAACTGTTTATACTGGGTTGTGTTGATGTAAAGTAGGACGAGTCGGATTATGAGACCCTTAGATAAGTGTATGAGTGTAAGGGGTCCAAGGACTGTTATGTTTACCTTTCTTTAGTGTCAAGGAAACCTTATATTGGCGGAGAAGGACGTCTTCTAGAAAGGTTAAAAGGGGACCCGACACTATTCTACACTGACAGTAACACTCAGACCGCCGTCACTTTATTTGACTCCGATCCAGAATTCCCGGCATCCATCTGGAGAACGTTCCGTTCACTTGACACACTTTAGTGTCCATTCGGAGATAAGTCCTCTGAAGGAAGAGGTCGTTCCCTCTCAGTTCCCGTGATCCCCGAGTAGTTAGAGTCAAAGTAAAGAAGTAAAGTTTACAGGAATGGGGTCACAAACACAGGTTGAGGAAGGGTTGGTCGCGAGATTGTAATCGTGTTTCCGAAATATTTCGACATGTAGATGGTCCATAACGGTTGGAAGTTGGGTCTGAAATCGGGACTGGGTGTCGTGACAGAAGAGACTCCGACGTTCTCTATTCCTAAGAAAGTTCCAGTGACGTCTTTGAAAGACCAAGACGTGAGTATAGAACTCAACCTTCAAGTTTCAAGTTTTGAGGAGTTAGAGAGAGAGAGAGTATTTGAGAGATCGTGACAGTCTTCATTGGTCAGGTGGGATGTTAATGGCATTAATGGTGACAACGGAACCGTTAGTTCACATTGTCAGTGACCTAGTGAATTTTGAAACGGAAGGTGACTGAGAGGTAGAATGTAGTGGGAGCCCTTATTACACTTATTAGAATTACGATGTAGTACCATGTCTACTGGTCGCAGGGTGAAGACGGTCGTTATTCCAGTTAAAACGTAAGTAATTTATTCACTCTTTGGACCAGGGGTTTATGTGAAACTCCAACAAAAGACCCTGGTGAGGACAATAGTTGATAACATAGTCAGTTCTAGAGTCGTCCTTTGTCGGAATGTGGTCCACCCCATCCAGTTCAATAGAATTACTTCTCGATGCTACTCCAGACTCGTCCCAATTACCCGGTTTACTCCCTACGATGCCTTGAGTCCAGAATCGTTATTACATTTCGGTAGTGATAAACTTTTCCGTTACCTTCTTTATTACAGTGGCGTCCTGTTTCACTCTCCGTCTCTGTACCTCTTCCCCCGTGCACCGTTTTCAAAGTCAGGTGTCTCCCAGTGTCGGTGCCGGTCTCTACAACTACGTTCACGTTCCTTCCCCATCCATTCTTTGTGATTTGGGTGCCAGTCTGCGTAAACCTTCGGTCTCCTGTTTCGTTTGATCCACTACGTAAGGTTTTCTCCCTTCTCATAGGACCCGGAGTTCACCACGTTCCTTCCCGACTCTTTCCTAAATTTTCTACGCCCCCCGTGAGGCGTCTTTCTCTCTCCGTCACCTTAAAGGGAGTCGCTTCGGATCCCCAGGGCTACTCTCCACTCGGACGACAGGCGGTTGGGTCGGGGAGGCGCTCGCTGTTAGTCTGGACCGTCCCCGAGGCAGATTCGTCAAGGCGAAATAACGGTGTTTGGGAACCAAATATATCCGTTCGTCCCCCAAAACGCTCCCTGAAAGATATCAACGTGGTTAGTGTAATTTCCGGTTTAGCAGTACACGGTATCAACGTGGTTAGAGCAATTTCCAGTTTACCAGTACACGGAAGTAATATTGTCCTCAGATAAAGGTGGACGTGCCTTTAGTTCTCTCGGTTAGTTTTGGACTTTGTATCTGGTGCGGGGACAGAGAAGGCGGTCCACGGCAGAATCAAAGGCTGACGTTTGGATTGGGTAGAAAAAAATCCGAAGGGCAAATCCCAGGGTGTCTTTCTCCTCCTGTTTTCCCTTATTGGTCGGGAGGTCGCCAACGTAAATTTTTTAAAAATAAAAATTAACTTCCTATTAACGAAATGTCATAACACAACCAAACACGGTTTGTAGTTGTACTTAGTCGATATCTTTCACAACGTAAAATACACTTGAGAAAATTGGGAAAATTAGATTATGGTTATTCAATACATGATAATGTTAGAGGGAAAATGTTTACTCGTTTGTCCGAACTAGTTTTAATACGTTTATTATTTACCACCCCGATGTCGACCTTAATCCCGTGAAACTTGGACTCAAAAATTAATTACGATTTACTCTAGATAATCCGACCTCCTCTCGTAAGTTCGTCTTTTCACCTCTGGTCACAACCCCGGTTCGTACCTTTCGGAACTTTTGACCAGATGCCTTAAAAAAGTCGAGGGAGGGGTTCTCGACCGTCCATGGTATAGACGTCACGAAAAAGTTCGGAACATCCATAATCCTTTGGATGACTTGAAACGAAAGAGAAGATTCGTCGACCTCGGTCTATTAGTCGGAACTTCTTGAGCAGGTCACGGGGACTCACACCTCCTGAACAATGCCGGGGGGTAATGGGCGAAGAAAGGACATCATTAATAAGACAATATAACGATACCCCCTTTAAGGTAAGGAGAGTCCGGTGTACAAAACCCAACTCCAGCATTCGTTGGGTTGTATGACGTAAGGGGGTCTCCGTGACTAGACTGGGGTCAGTCTAGTTTCCACGGTTCGTTAGAGTCGAAGACTTCAAAGTACTCTCTTTATTCTTAGACTCCCCTTGACTCCCATGTCGAAAACGACGGTCGAAAGATGTTTATCTCGGTTCTGATTTTGGTTGGATCTTCTTCCGTTTGTCTCTCTACTGGTTTTCGTACGGGAACCTTACCCGAACTGGGGACTTAGGTCGGTGTCGGTGTCGACCGGGTAGGGACCTGATGCAACGTATTCGGTATGTAAGTAAAAAAGAGAATTCTGTCAACAAACGGGAAACATTAGTATTCCGTCAGCACCGTCTCATTCCTCGACCGGGACGGAAGACGTCTTTCCCGGGGTAGGAGACGGGAAATAGCGTGTCTAAAAGTCTTCGGACCCCTCACCCAGAGTTCTTCCTTCTCTGAGTACACTATCGTCTCCCACTCTTCCGGGTCTCTTCTCCTTACATAGGAGACCCTAGTCTCTGTTCTATTTACGAACCTAGTTGTGTGTGGGGGTGTCTCCATATAAATCATTTGAAACGAAGAGTATCTCGAACTTTCTAGTTTTAACGAAAAATTTTTTATTATCTTTCCTTCGTCGGGGACACCAAAGAAAACTGTAGTCAGGTTAAAGAACCGACAGTGTTATGAAGGTTTATTATACACATTCTGGAGAGACCCGACAGAGAAAGGGGGATTTTGGGTTCCGTCTTTTGTTGTTGTTTTCAGACGACAGAGTCGACGTACTGTTACACACCGGTCTCCGAAGGACTCTCGAGATTGTGAGGACATATGAGATAGCCTGGACTACAAAAGGGTTGTTCCTATTTTACCACAATACGTTTATATTATACCCGATTACCACAATTGGGTCCGGTTGTCGGACTTGATGACCCAAGTGATACATTACCAGGACCTATCAGAAACTTTAGGTGGACCGGTCGTAAATGTTATTGCTTTTTATGTCCGGTAACGTCAGAAGGGGTACCCTCGACTACGACATTCCACTGGGAAGGGATACCGGGACTCGCCAAAGAGTGGGACGGGGGTACCTGAGCGGTCCGGAGAGATAAGAGGACGTGGGCGTGAAAAGAAGAAGGTCCATATCGAGTCTCCTCTTTCATGTAGTAGAGGATACGTTCTAATTGGAAAGGTAGATAACAAAACTAGGGTAAAATGTAAATTCTGTCAGAGATCAATAAGAGAGGTATCAGTCAAAATAACTTTAATTGAATCTATGTCACTTTACGTAGGTAAAATCGTTTACCCACTCAAAGCTGTTTTCTTATCTCGACACATTCGTGATCAGGGTGTTTAGTTCTATATTTTGTCACAACAGAGGGGTTTTTCGGCGGAGGACGACAGTCAAGGGGTCGTTGGTGACGACCTTTAGCTGTCTAGACGAAAGACAGTGATATCTAATCAAGACCGACCTCATCTTAAAGTATTTACCGCAGTATGTCTTCAGCCAAAAAAGTACAAACCGAAGAAAACGAGTTATAAGAGGACGTGGGCGTGAAAAAAAGAAGGTCCATCTCGAGTCTCCTCTTCCATATAGTAGGAGAACACACATAGTCATCAAGCGAGAAGCATAACGATTCGTCATAAGGGAACATATCTGTACGATCAAATAAATAGGTACACAGATGACTACCTGTAAACCTAAAAAAGGTGCCAACATATTCGACATTTGTATGAACATATTAGAAGTACATCTGGACGAAAGTAAAGAGAACCCATTTATGGATCTTCACTTATAAACTCAACATACCATTTGCGTACAAACGAAATGTTCTTGTCGGTTTAAAAAAGGGGTTTCACCTGTGTCTTAAAATATGAAGACGGTCTTTATACGATCGTCAGGTGACCTAAGTATAAAAATGGTTGTGACCATAACAGTCATAAAAACGGTAAAGTGCACACATCACCATAGAGTAACATCAAAATTAAAAGTAAAAGGATAACTACTTTTTACAACTCGTAAAAAAAGTACATGAAGAACCTGTAAACATATAAGGGAACACTTCTCAGGTAAGTTTGGGAAACGGGTAAAAAAAAACAAGAACACAATGACTCAACATTCTTGAAATGTCGAGTATTTCTATATAAATATAGAAATATATTTTTTTTATAACCAGAAAAGTAAAGAATTTCAACAGAAAGTTTCTCTGTGGACAAAAAGTAAAACTACCCAGGTCAAAGAGAGAGGACATAAAGATTGGAGACGACCGAGGAGGGGAAGTCGCATATTTGTACGAGGTTAGGGAGGTTAATGATGGTTTGGTTTCTTTTTGTTCTAATGGTGGTCGAAGGAGTGGACGTTTTCGGGAAAGGACTTGAGTGTAGGGAAAGGACGAAGACAACATGGGAAAGGGGAGGTAAGTGTCGGTTCGTCGAGTTTCCTTTTCTGAAACAAATAGTCTGGATGTAGTAGATTTGGGTAAAAGTGAAACTGGACGAGGGTGGTGAGGTGACACTTTGGAGTCCGTCTCCGTCCTGAGTCTTCGTGTCGGTCGAAGATTTGAGATCCTTTCGTCCACGCATGCTTCCGATGGTGGGCCGAACATTCCCGGCCCGACCCCCTCGTTTCGGACTCGCCTCCACTCCGGACACACCCACTGGCCATCCCTGACCCTTCAGGCACGGGAGAAAGAGAACCACAGAGGTCTGACGAAGGGGACCAAAGGAGACTACAAAAACACAACGACAGATTTATCGGTAGTGTAGTTGTGCAAAGGAATTTTTGCCGCGCACTCCTCAGCGGAATCCTCTCGGGACTACGTTCCCGAGACAGGGCGAGCGGGATCGATGCGCCGGTGGACGTCGGGACTTTGGAGGGGGCGCACCGAGAGAAGCGTGGACGAGGCAGTCCCCCCGAGTAAAGACTGCGGAGACGTCAAGGCCGGCACAGGTGTGAGAAAAAGAGGACACATAAGGGACAGAGCGAATATCGTTCATGTAGAATTCATGGATAAAACGTTGTCTTGAGTTGTTGTTTTAATGATTGAAGACTTTAACACAAATTCTACGACGGGAGTTCTTTGGGTGTTCAGATTTACTCTGTTGGCTCAGTGGATTGCGGTGGCCCACTGGACACTCTCGTGTCCACTCCTTGTTATCGGTCCCGTCGGATCCCGACAATCCTGACGATTCCCTCGAGATTAGGGACCCCGTCGTGGACGTTTCCTCCCACTTGCCGACACATTCCTTTCCCTCCGTACCTCGAGTCCGGAACTGTCGCTCGTCAGGTGCCCCTCGAATGCCTTTGACGCCCCTCGTAGCGACCGACAATTCGTCAGGGAGAAAGTTGTCTTCACCCTGACATCGGTTCACACACCGACCTGGTGTAGAGGGTCGGCGGGGACTACAATCCACCCCCGTGTGCTGATTCACCAGGTGGTCGCCTTGTGCTCACCTGTTCACCACACGCGATGAGGCTCGGTGCCACCCACACGGAGGAAGTACGAGACAAAGAGAAAAACTCTTGACTTCAAGAGATTAATAATTAATAATAATAATTAAATAAATAAATAATTATTGTTCCGGAGTTCCTCTTTCGTCTTGGTGTGTTACCTTCCTCGAGGTCTGAAATTACTGAGAGACGTCGTTTCGGTGGTGTGTTTCGATTTGTTAGTCGTTTCTAACAATGTCCTCGTTGTCTACTGGGATTACACAATTTTGTACCCTTGTAAACTCATCAGAGACAACAACGTCACACCGGGAAGGGACGTATTGTATAAGGTCAATACTATGTAGACACTTTTGAAATAATTTTTGCGTGTATACACATCCTTTCTTTACCTTACTTTATATGGTTTCACAATTATTACCGCTAATAGATGTACACCACCTTAATACCCTTCTAAAGGAAAAGAAACGTTAAAAGATGGTAAAGGTTTAAACGTTGGTACTCGGGCACACTAAAATATCAGCACTGTTTATATTTAAGAGATTTAGGTCCATCAATATCTCTATTATTGTTCGACTCTTCCTTGGAGTAGTGGTCTTCCGTACATCTTTCAGATGAGTTCATATCTTAAATTCCCATCCTTTTTCAGCTCCCTTTTCGCACTTTGCACTTACTCAAGTGAAAGTGTAAGTAGCTCGTGGATCGGTACGTTTCTTGTCCCTGTGCCGTGTCCTTTCGGGTCAGGTGTGGTCGGACGTGGGAATGGGGACGGGGCTCGGCGACAGGTGGAGTGCGGCGTGAGACAACGACGACCGTCCACGACCCTCCCCCTCGCGAAAGTAAGATCGAAGACAAGCATAAAAGGAAGCACACCAAATCCCTCGGCTCCATTGTGCACTTCAATTGTCTCTCTCCAAGATCGTCGTCTTCTTCCTCTTTCCTCTCAGCCCGTGATAACCCCGTATCTACGACACGTCTGAACGACTTTACATGAGGGGGGGTCGTGTCATACCTCGAGTATGATCGCCTTTACGATCCACAGCTTGACCAGATAGGACTCTAGGTTCTGTTCTTTCCTTTTGCCCTTTTCCTCCCTCCCCCGAAAGTTTCCCTGTCCTTTCCCTTTCCCTCTCTTTTTGAAGTTGTCTCAAAGTCCTTTCTCAACCTACTCTCTCTTTTTTCTCCCGGACTTTTCTACGTTCTTCCCTGTAGATTGACCTCCTTTTCTCTTACTACTTCCTTTTTCAATCGTTACCTCCTCCATGAAAGACGTCCTCCTTTCTCCGGAAAAGTCCTACTTTCTCTCGATACCACAGACCCTCCCAAACCACACTATTAGTCCCGACTCCTCGGCCCCCAATTCCAGTCGCTTCCGAGGGGTCTGTCCGGGTCAGGGTCGCGACCCAGCGACCGGGACCCCGTCGGTGTGGTCCCCCGCACACCCCGGGAACGAGGGAAACGGAATCTCAGTGAAAGAGGGATCCTTCCGACACTTCCGTTCACTTTCAGCGAGTCAGTACAGGCTGAGAAACGCTAGGGTACCTGATATTTCAGGTGCCTTAAGAGATTCGGTCTTATGACCTCACCTATCGGAAAGGGAAGAGGTCCCCTAGAAGGGTTGGGTCCCTAGTTTGGACCCAGAGGACGTAACGTCCGTACAACGACGACGACGACGATTCAGCGAAGTTAGCACAGGCTGAGAATCGTTGGGGTACCTGACGGCGGATGGTCCGAGGAGGCAGGTACCCTGGCAGGTCCGTTCCCATGACCTCACCCAACGACAACGGAAAAGGCCGTCCGTACGACTCCTTTGTGGTTAAGACAACTACGGTTCAACGAACCTATCTAAGACGATGAACGATAAACTCCCTATCCTGTCCGTATCTCGAAAGACCTCTAATTAAAAACTAAATAACCACCATTGTTACTAAATAAGACTATGTGGGGTCCCATTTCTTTCCCGACATTTATAAAATTTACGACAATAGGTCACTGTTCTTTGTAACGACCAACCCCTCGTCCCCTCTACCCTTAAAGTTTACGGAAGGGAGTTAATGAATTTCCGTTTGACACTTGTGAGCGGCCGAACAAATTCTACCTCCGACTCACATCCGTTCTCTTTGTATAAGTTGACGATGGAATAATTGAGTGTGTTGTAGAGTCCAAAAGAGGTTTCTCAGGTAAACGAAATCGATGTCTAACCTAACCTAACTGAAAGTGTAGGACTCTTCCTCCACCGAAAGTCTGAGGACTTCTCTTCTCACTCACTAGTCCCCGGTAGATTGGGTCCGAGAGGTGGTCTGTTCTCCTCGGGTACCGGTTCTTCGCCCCACCCCGTCACCCACTTCGGAACCTGGCGCTCAGGTCGGACCAACGTACTGGAGACCGCTCATTGAGACGGGAACTCGGATTCAAAGAGGTCGACATTGTCCCCTACTGCTAGGAACGACCACACCGTCCCACTTCTGACTTCAGACCCTCACAGACCGTACTAAGAACCTTCTGTACCGGGGGACGCCAAACGAACAGGTCGGAGAGGAAGGGAACCAAGAGTAAAGTCGGAACAAACAGTCCGTCTTTTCTCTACCGATAAAGAAGGGTGCACTGCTCCTTTATCCCCGACTCACTCCCTTACGCCCACCACCAGTCACAGCCCCCAGAGACCTTCGGTCCTAATCTCACTCCACTCATTGTATGAACGGGGTCTACACGTCTGAATTACTTTGAGTCAGTGGTTCTACTTATAAAATTACATTATGAAAATTTCTAGTTTTAATTAAGTTTTTTTTAGGTATTACTTGTAGATTAAAATTTTATTTCTGTCCTAGTCAAGGGTAGAGTATTTTATTCGAAAAAGAAGGAGGACTCGTATCCCCGTCCCTAAGAGACCCTACCTCCTTTGTGACGGACCCTGAGGCATAACCTTAAAACAGGGAGAACCGGCGAATCCAATCCTAGGCAGAGGAAAAGAAGAGACTGGAGGTCGGAAGGGTCGTTTCCGCTCTCTTGGCCTGGTGGACGAGCACCCGAGATCTCATTCCGGTCCGACCCGAAGTCAGGGACAGAGCAACGAATGATCGAGTCCCTATAACGAAAAGTACAACATTTGGAGTCAAAAGGTAGACCTTCGGAGTCAAAAGAGTGGACACGACCGGAGCACCCCAATGACACTTCTGATTTACTCTATTATACCCCTCTCCCTATCTGACCCCAAAACCCCAATCGAGTCGCCATTTCGCAGACGGACGTTACACCCTCTGGGCCCAGGTTAAGGACCCAGCCCTTCTAGGGGACCTCTTCCTTTACCGTAGGTGAGGTTTTGAGAACGGACCTTTTAGGGTACCTGCCTCCTCGGACTATCCGATGTCAAGTACCCCAGCGTCTCAGTCTGTGCTGACTCACTGAAGTGAAGTGAAAGTGTACGTTTGATGGTGTATATCTTACTTATTTGCTGCTCCAGGATGACACATCCTGTCCCTCGACATAGGGCACAAGACCCTATTTGGAATTACGTTTTCTCATTAAATTTTCCTACATATATACACATATTGACTCAGTGAAACACCACGTCGTCTCTAATTGTGTAATATTCAGTTGATATGAAGTTATTTTTCATTTTACAAATTTTGTCTATTACATGTATTTCGTGTATTGTTTCCCTGACCAGGTATAATTCACGAACTAATTGTAAGTAATAATAAAAATAGGTATTTTACCCATGGTACGGGAGTCGGGGTTTCACTCTGTGTATCTACGATTTCTCTATTGTGAATCGTCCCGTCTCGAGGTACGGTCCGGACCTCGGTCGTCCTTCTGTCGGGACAGACGAGACGGAGACCGAAGATTTTTAGACCCCGGACCGGACCCGTGGAGTCTTCAAGGAGGGTCCGTTCCAAGTTCCGACCTGGGACTGGATGACCTGGCGGACGGTGTCCCTCCGACGATTAGGACGGTGGACCCCGTCCACGACGGTCGGGTCGTTGTCCAGTGGTACTTTCTCCTCTGCAGTCCCGTCGACTCGACCCCCGACCGCTACTTCCGGAGGGTCTCTGTGACTGAGACCAGGACGAAGGGAAAACCTCAACCCATGATTGTCGTACCTCGACTTAAATACCGGGCAGAAATCGTTCGCGTATTAGGAAGTAGAGCCCGTTAACCAACGTTTGGAGGTAGATTTTAAGTGCGAGGATAAAAGGGAAACAGAGTAAAGGGGAGCTAATAAAATTAAATGAAATTCGACGGAATTTAGGTAATACTTTGTTCCACTCCTTGTTTGTTTATGTAGGACGGACATAAATTTGCCGAAGGGTAACATGTACATATATAAGAACACATAGAGAAAAGGTTTTCAATGACGGACGACTACGGACGTTTGCCGACGCAAACGCACACGATTAACACATTGACTGACCTAATTTTTAACTCTCAAGACTGTTCATGGATCCTTCGGTCCTTTGTCTCACAAAAGTAAAAGTCATATTTCTCGTCCGGACCCGGGTCCGAAGGCGGGACCCTTCTCAGTGAAATGCCGGCACCGAGAGTTACCCCCGGTTGAAAGGACGGTCCCACGTAGACCGTTGTAGACGTCTGCAAAACCAGCACCTCCGTGGACCGTAACGAGGACCACAGAGCACCCGTCTCCGGTCCCTACGACGATTTGGGGGGGTTGCGGCGGGGGTGCTACTCTTACTAGACGAGGGCTTACGGTCGGCACGGTTCCGATTCTCCGGGACTGAACCCTCCTCTTCCTTCACCTCCCCGTCTCCGTCGACTCCTCCGTCGGGGGGTCACGGGTCCTCTGGAATCCCGAGGGCGCCCCAGTGTCCGCTTCGTCTTCGTGACCTCGCTTCCCCGCAGAGGTCGGACCCTTCCGACCAAAGGCCAGTCGCCCCTACCTCTCGAGAAGAGGTGCCCCTGGAGGCGGGGCGGTCTCCAACCTCTCGCGTCGTGCCCCGGGACTAAGGGTCGGGACGAGGCGCCACGACGGAGTCCGGCCGGTGAGGAGTGGACTCTAGTGTCGGCAGAGGTGCCCGGAGAGGAATGTGGAAGACGATCGTTGGACGCCGAGGGGGAAACGGGGAAAACCCCCCTGGTAGTCTCGGGGGTACACGGGGGGTGTAGGTACGAGAGGAGTGTGGACCGACGCGGAGACATTCGTCAGGGGAATAATTTGCAAGGAGTCGGAGAGGACCAAACCCTCACAGTAGACGAAGAGAGTCTCTAGGGTCACCAGTGAGAGAGTGAGGAAACAACTGACAGGTCACCCGTGGACGAGTCAGGACAGACTGAGAGACGCTGGGGAACCTGACATCGGGTGGTCCGAGGAGACAAGAACCTTAAGAGGTCTATTCTCGACCCCACCCAACGGTAAGGGAGGAGGTGCCCTAGGAGGGGTGGGTCCCTAGTTCGGGTGTAGAGGACGTAACGATCCGTCTAAGAAATGGTGACTCGGTGGACCCTTCGGGACCCGATGTGTCCATTCGTTTCGTTTCCAGGACCGAGTCGCAGGAGACTGGAAGATGGGCACCCTCGGAGTCGAGGTGAACCTGTCTCCGAGCCACACAGTCCGCGTCGAAGTGAGGACGTCGCACACACCGGACTCATTCCTTCGCAGGTCCCCGATGTAGGACTCGGTTCTCCGTTACCGACAGGAGGACTGGTGGCGTCGGGACGGATCGGAGGACCCTCTCAGTGAGGCGAGAGACCTAAAGTAAAAGGAATTCCACTCCCCAACGTGATCTATTGGTTGGTCGTCCAAAAGACATCTCCTTAATTTTAAGGGACCAACCCCCGTCGTCGTCGTCCGTAGAACACCGTTGACTTGCGGACCGTCTGGAAGGTCCCCCCGGGACCACTCCCGTCCCCTCCCACACCTAGAGGCCCAGGAGAACAACCGACAGACCCACTGAAAGACCCCGAACTTCTGCCCCACTTGGGGAGACCCCGGAGACTCCGGGGGACTGAGGGAGGGTGGGAGGGGACGGTCGGTGTGGAGAGAACCCTGGTATGCACAGGATCCAGGTCCGCGAGGGCCCCTGGTGGTGTGGGGGTCCCGGTGGGACGCTCGTGGTCGACCGTCCGACCCGCTGTAGTGCTGTTCGGACGTGTTTCAAAAGGCCTACGATACCCGACCGTCCCGGCCGCGCCCCGGGTCCTTCGGGGAGCGTGGATGGGTGGGTCTGAATGTCGTAGCGACGACGGGACTACCTCGTGGTCCTGGTCTGGAGTCGTGGGAGGGACGTCTTCAGTCTCCCCTGCCTTCCCACCCACCGCCCCGGTGGCCGTCCCTCGGCACGGGCACACCTGCGCACCTTACCTCAGGTGCGAGGTACGACCACGGAAGTGTCTGTCGTAGAGTAAATTGGTGTGTTCAGGAGTCACTCCACCCGACAACACGTCGGAAAAGAGTTACTTCTGAGTCTGGAATCTCTCCTTTACTGAAAGGGTCCCAGTGTTCCGGTCGTTTACCTTTTCGTTCACAGGTTTGGGTCCTGATACCCGAGATTTGGGGTTGTCGCCGGGTGATGTGTTGTGGAATGTCAGAGTGGAATTTCTCTGGAGAGAGGGTGGGTTCCCTTTTCCGTCTCACTCACCCTCGACGGAGGACGGTTGTAGTTCGGACAACCCTGAGGGGTCCGGGAGTCCCCGGAAATCGGTCGAGACGTTCTCCCGACCCTCAGAGCCGCACCCGTCCCTCCGGTAAGGTCCTCTCGTTCCCAGGATTCGTCACCGGGAGTCATGTGTCGAAAGAGTGACCCGGGTGGGTTGGACCGGGACCCACCTAGTCGAGGAAGTCTAGTAGAAGGCACTGTAGGAGGTACCCCTGTCCCAGATTCCTTAGAGGATGGTCGGAACGGATTGGACCCGACGTCGATGTATCCTCCGTTTAAGACGAGCGGACAGTTGGTCTCCGTTCCGGGGGAAAGGGGAAACTCAGACGATCTCCGTTTCTACTCTTTTTCAGGAAAGGAGAGGTAGTGTGAAGAGTCGACCTTATGTCTCAAGGGCGGAGGGAGGGAGGGAGGAAGGGAAGGAAGGGAGGGGAAAGAGAGGGTCGGTGAAGGTTGGGAGTAGGGAGTTGTGTCTGAGTCAGTGACTGAAGGAAACACGAGGGTTCACGTGTTCGGCATAGCGTCGGAACAGTGGACCGGAATATTAACGAAGAGTAACAGACAGAGAGGGTCGGAGAAAGTCGAGGATAGGGATGGGACCGGGGCACGGGTCGTCCCATTTCCGGGCACCCTCTTGAGGAGCGGAGACAGAGGAGGGTGTCCACACGGGTCGAGACCCGAACCACGACCCTCCCTAGAAGTCCTTGGCCCTCTGCGTAACGACGGAAGTCCCGGGACCTGAGACGTACTCTACGTCTGTCGAGTGGTAGTCCGTCCCGGCCCTGACGTGTCATTGGAGTCTTTATAGTGATTCTGGAACCCCTTCCGCCTCTACTTCTTCAGCGCTTCCCTTTCCACCCTAGGAATCCCTGCCCACCTCAACCTGCCCACGCCCCCACGACTGGGTCTACCCCTTACGCCTCCGTGTCAGTCCCGTCCGCGCACCTCCTCCGTCGGCGCCGGTCTGTCTCCGTCTGCGACCCCTCACTCCCCTCCTGAGTCCAGCCTAGGGCCGGGGGACGGACGACCCGTGCCCGAGGAGGTGTAGGAGGTGCCCGAGCCGAGTGCGGAGTGCCGCAGGGACGCCGCCCGTCCGGCGTAGAGCGAGGTACCACGTCCAGCTGTCGGGTCGACCGTCTTCGAGGCGCTCCGAGTCGTTGCAAGTTCTAGTTTCTGTTCCCGTCGGCGGGAAGGGAGAGAGGACCCACTCGGACGAGACCTCCCTGTCCTCTCAAGGCCGGCACACACCCCGGGCGGGCCCCGCCAGTGGTCGTCTCAGGCCTCTCGTAACGGCGGAAGGGCCGCGGCGCGGGAGTTAGTCCTCGCAGAGGAAAGTCTAGACCCGACGCGTGCGTCGCGTGTCGCGGGGGCGGTCAGACGTCTCGCGTACCGGGCCTGCGCGCGCCCGACGGGACGTCTTTCCCGACCGTAGAGCGGTCCCGGACTTCACGCCCGACTGCCCGTCGACAGTGGCTCGTTTCTTGTGACCAGAACCTCGGTTGTCGAACTTGGACTTAGAGTCGAGACGTCGATTGCCTGTTCAGTACACTCAGAGTAAGAAGGGGCCCTCGACTCCCTCACCAACCCTGGGTGGAGGTCCGTAGCGTCTCATGCGTTCCTCCACTGGAGACACTTAGAGAGAGAGAACCACGACCCGTGCACCTCGAACTTAGGGCCCGGAGGTACACATCAGTCGACCTTTCGTGTCACTGGCAGATGTCAGATGTCTCCGCGTCGGGGACACGGGACCTCGTCCGACGGCCCCACACCTCAGCCGGAAGGGTGGGACAAGTCTTGAGGCGAGTCGTAGGGGCTGCGACCCGCGGGACAGGGACGAGCTACGTCAGATCTCGGGGTTCGGGGGGTGTGCGTCACGGGACCTGCTGCGAGTGAGTCCCAATCCTCCAGACGAGAGCCACAGGTAGCCGTCCGGAAGGGGCCGTATGTGAGACTGTCCACAGTTACCGTCGCATTTATAAATACCGTGTACGGACTACGTCAGTCGAAAATCCTAAAGGTCGTGAAGTCTAGTCTCTAAAAACGTGTTCTTCGGAAAATAGACCTCTCTCCCGGACCTACCCCTCACCCCTTACGTCCGTCGTCTCTCCTCGGAGAACCGGGGCGACACACCAGCCCTTCGGCCGGAAAGTGACGCCGTTGGGTCTACAGACTTAAACTTCCCTTCCAATCGACCGTCGACGGTAGAACCAGAGACCCGAACTCTTAGGTAGTGGAAAACCTCCAAAAGTGAGTCCTTCGGGGAACGACCGAGACGTCTCGATCCGAGTTCCACTTACTCCGAGAGTGGTCTCTCAGACTTTCCAGGACGGACCGACGGGACTCCGACGTAGGAGGGTCTCCCACCTCGTCTCCCAAGAGTGAGGGTGGGCGCGACCAAAGGTCTAAAGGAGGTCTCGACTCGGGTCCCTCCTTCAGGATCCACCGACCCGATTGGAGGTTTCTGGGCGTCATTTCGGTTGGGGGTGGCAAGAGCCGTGTCCTTTACATGTATAAAGTTCGTGAAGTTTACCACGTCGGTTCTCGAACGTGTACACACAACAGTCTGGGAGGGTTCCGACCGGTGGTTATGCGAGTCACACTGGTGTGAAGACTCGTAGCTCCCTTCTTGTATACAGTAGGAGACCTGAGACTCTCCCCACTATTCATTCCCTGCCCTCTTACCAGTCAAACGTAGACCCGGAGTTCGGACCTCACATGGACGGGGACACCGGGGAAAGGACCCTCGTGGGTGCACCGTCTCTGACTTGACCCCTCCTCTGAGGGACCTTCCCTATTCTCCTGAAGATCGACCTGAGACCTATTCCTGTCTCGGCGAGAAGTGAGGGAAGGTCGGGATCTGGGAGCCGGTGACGGGGAGGGTCAGAACCTGTGATGTGTCGACTAGATGTGCATAGAACACACATGTGTGAGTCAACGAGCCAGGACAGCCTGAGAAACACTCGAGTGGTCCGAGGAGACAGGTACCCTAAAAAAGTCCGTTCTTATGGCCTCACCCAAAGGTAGAGGAGGAGGTCCTAGAAGGGCTAGGTCCCTAACTTGGGTACAGAGGACGTAACCGTCCACCTGAGAAATGGTGACCCGGGGGCCCCTTCGAGATGTTCGTAGAGTGGAGTAATGTAAACAGGGAAGTCGTTTTAGTCAAGACAAAGAGAGTGGAGTCTATCGAGGAGATGACTCCTTCTTTCCCTTTTTCCTCTCACTACTTCTAATAATCCTATTTCTCTTCTGACCGACATTTTAGACCCACGGGATCTAAGAGTAAATCGTAAGTCCGACCCGGTATCTGTGAAAAGGTCGTCCTTTAACAGTGAGCAGGGTGGTGGTCTTCTAGTCCCATTCGGCGGGTGGGGGTGGGGACGCAAGGGTATTGAGACCCGCAGGAAAATCGTGACGCGACTATAATGTAAGTAAAACGAGTACACCGACAAAAGGGGGTTCCTGGTATTGAGGAACTCTCGTCCTAGACACACCACAAATAAGTGTTGTGCACGGGTGGTCACAGATTATGTGTCACCCGTGAACTATTTATAAACCACTTTGGAGGTGACTCGAACACTTTAAGTGTTTTCTTTTACTTCGGAGTCATGTGTGTGTAATTACCAATTCAATCCCCACCCCAAGTTCGCGTCACTATCTCTTTTCTCTGGGCGGACGAGAGAAGGGTCTCCCGACCCACCCACCTCGACTCCGGTTCCTGACGTCATCGCCTCCTCCCCGCCCAAAGGCTCGAGGACCCCGTCCGGTCGCCGTCCGACGACGGAGACGTCCTTCCTCGGAGTCAGGGGGGGGTGGCGCGAAGACAGAGGGTCTTGGTTCACGGTCCCCCTTGCCCTCGTCAGGCTGTCGTCCCCACAGTAGACATAGTTTGCCGGTAGGGAGTGGACTCTTGAGCTCTGTAGGAAGTCCTCGTAGGAGAGACGAGAATCGTGGCCCCCCGCCTGTGTCTCTACTTGGTTCGGGTCCGGGGGTGGACGTTCCTCGAGGGTACGGTGACCCCTCCACTCTGAGTGTCACTCGTTGGCCGGTCCCCATCTTAATATCTGACGTGGTACACCACACTAGTACTCACAGTCCCGACTCCCCCACTGTAGTGGTTTCCGGTCACCGTAAAACCACTATATTCCTTCACGTCTGTGGAGATTACCACGTACATCTCTTCTTTTGTTACGGGTCTCGTCGGTCTTTTTACCCGACGTCTGGGGTGGTCACTGTACGACTTTCGGTCCCCTTCCAACGGAGGTACCTCCCTCCCTCCGTCTCGGAATTTGCTCGGAATTCCTTTCTCTCGTGAATCGATCCTCCCTTCTCGTCGCGTCCCGTCGGGGTCCCTGTGCGGTGGGTGGGCTCGGACCCCCCGCCCCACGACCAGACGTGGCACCAAATTTTGATTTCGTAATTTTCGACATTTAGTAAAGTCTTCCCGTGAGTGACCTTTCAAGTCGAGGGAGGATTGGACTGATGGACGAGGCTAGACGACCATGAACAGAGAACACAATAGCAAGGTCTTTAAAGACTCTTGTATTTTCGAATTAATGATAAAATTGTGTTTACCTTTGTATGATGTGTATTACTACAAGATATAGAACCACGAAAAATAAAAAAATGGTCTTTACACATCCACTAATAAGGTAAAGTCAGGGATGTCTCAACGGTTTAATAAAAACTGCCGAAGTATAATAAGGTAACTCGCGTACACTCTTTATTTGAATTGGTCTCGATGTGACTATGTGTCAGTCCAATAAAGGTTAAAAAAAACGACAACATTGACTTAATGTTATAAGAACTTATGTGCAGTAAAATATACACACACAGATGTCCTGATCGACGTAGTTCCTCATATATGAATTTAAAAGCTCGACAATGGTCATCAGGAGGTGTCTCCGTGGTGCCGTACTCTCATAGACAAAGGAAGGAAAGGGTGCCATAGTTTGAATGAATTAGAAACGGTTACATCTGGTTTTACTACAGAGTATCACGCTTAAACGTAGGACTTGCATACTTCGAAGGAAAGTGCACGAATTTCCGTAATAAACGGAAAGGAAAAGACACTTTTTAAATTTAGAAAGTAGGTAAAAATTTTAATTCAATAACCGGAAAAAGAATAACTAAACATCCTCGAGGAACAAATAATTTCATTGGAGAATAAATACTACAACGTTTATGAAAGAATTAGACAGGAGACATGGACAAACGAAACAAAAAACGGTCCACCTTTACACACCAAACATAGACAGACTCGAAGTCGAACAATCATAAAAGAAAATACTAAGAAAGTCAAGAACGTCTCAAAAAAAAAAAATTAATGAACTAACTACTAGATCTTGTGTAAAACTAAAATCCTTACGGACGAAAAAGTACATTGTTACCTCGAACCTAGCGTAAGAATGGTCACATATTTTCAGTAGAGTAAGAAAAATAACACACTTATCACTAAGACCGTATACCTATACGAAATGATTGGTCAAGAGGTTTAATATCCATCTAATAAAGGTATATTCCACGGTAATATTCGCTATTACATTACTCATTGGGGGAGTTTCTGTAGATTTTCCATTAAGTCAAATTGCAAAGACTTTGGTAGTACACCCCTCGAGTAATTGCACACCCGAGACTAAGTCATCCAGACCACACCCCGGGCTCTGGGACGTAAAGATTGTTCAAAGGGCCACCAGGATACTACGATTAGACACCCGGTGTGAAACTCGTCATTCTCAAATCAACTGAGAACGTCCTCGGAAGTTAAGAAAAATGCGTAGGGTAGGTGACCCCTCCTTCAGCGCGAACCTCGTGACCCAAAGGTAGAGACTTGTCGGGATCAACTCCAAGAAGAAGTGTATTTCAGTTGAGTCGTAAAAACCGGGATTAAGATATAGGACCTAGACTTGGTAGTGAGTGTCGTCGGGAAACTCAAAAATGGTTCGACAAAAGAGAGGACACAGAAAAGAAGTCCGGTTCGTAGAGAAAAAGTGGATGATGGGTACACCGTCCCCAGTGTCCCGGACCGCCACTACCCCTCAAGTACCGGGACGGAGTCTCGGGAGGAAGACTTGAGGTCAGAGTCAACATTCAAGAAAGTACGGACGAACAGGTCTATTTCAGTGATTCACAAGAGTCACGATTCCCAGTCTGGGTACAGAGCTTAGAGAGACACGACTTCTTCTGAGAAACTGTAACCACCCTCACTGACCAACCCCACCCCCTTCTAGTGTCTTGTCCTCTGTCCTACACGACCATTCAATTGTGAACGAGAGGTCTTCTTCTTCCTCCGAGGGATTAAATATCGAAAAAGAAAGGTGCCACATTTAAGAGGGTGGTACTACCTAAAGTCCGACCGTCTCACTACAGCGACACGTACCATCGTGTTACGATATGCCGTAAAGTGGTGTGTGTGACTTATTGGAATTATTCGAAGTCTTTGTATCTATTAATTAACATCATATTATTAACCTTTCACCCCTCAAAAATCATAAACAATGGAAGAATTTTATATTAAATAAAGTAACGTTAGAAATTGTTACGAACACAAATTGTTGACCGAACGTTTACAAAACTTTTACGTTTGTAGTCAAGAACATTCGGATACGTTCGATCCAGGTCGTCTCGGGACCACCTGTTGGACAGAATTTTTAGCCTCAGAGAACGCAGGACGGCGGAAATTCTCGGGCCTCCTGTCGCGGGTGTGAAGGTTGTCGTCACGAGACGACGGGAGACCACCGTCGAGGACGGGAGACGCCGACGGAGCCTTGAACTAGGATGTCGTCTTGGGTGACCGAGGCCGGGACTCCGCCCTAGTCTCCGAGGGACTCGTTCAATTCGTGGGGGCGGCGAGGAGAGAGTGGGATCGGAAGACCTCGTGTTCCCGTGGATCCAATCCCGTAGGTCTCCGAGACCTGGACGACGTGGGAGGAGTAGGGATGAGCACCCAAAAGTGACGGGAGAAGTCAAAGTCGTCTCACTATGACTCGACCCCTTTCCCGAGACGGTCCAGTCATTGTACGTTCGCGCAACTGTCGGGGTGGGTATGGCGCGTAGGGACTCTTCCTCCACGAGATTCCTTTAATACTGAGCCCACGACATCAACCAACAACAACAACGAGGCCCCGAAGTATCCTTTGAGTGATCAGAAGAGGTAATCTCGACCCCGAAGGACGGTAGAATCTCGTCGGTTCTCCTCCTCGCTCTCTTTCTTCTGACACAGTCTTGTCGTGGCTTCGACGGCGGTGTGCCACCCTGGAAGAGCGCCCCTGTCGGGGTCAATGTCGACGTTTGAGGTCGCCCCTCCTGGGAGCCCAGAGGACTCCGACCGTCCGGTAGATGACGGGTGTGACCGGTCTCGGAAGGCATTCTTTGTTTGAAATGTCGTATTGTTGGGTTCTGTGGGATATGTCTCTTCCAAGTCCTTCGTTGTGAATGATACAAGTCACATAAAACAGTAAGGTTTTAAAAGGTAGAACGGGAAAGGTGATTTTTTTTTTTTTCGGAAAGTGTCTCCTCTTGTTCTGCCACCTCCTAATCCACCTGCACCTCATGTGGAGAGACACCTATGTAGTCCTGATGTGGAAGTCTGTGTCTGCACGTGCGCCTTGTGGCCGACTCTCACCTGTCCTCCTGGGCTGGTCGCCTTTTCTTAGATATCTGGGTGCGCTTTGAGCCCTCCTACTTCCTCGGTCCCCCTTTTCGCACTCACAATCATCCTGACCTGGACGGGAGCCGCCCACCCCCTTGACTCCGTCCCCAGGGTAGGGGCGTACCCCGTTAACAGACTCAGTTCCCTCTTTGTAAATTCTGACCCTCACTTTGTCGACTAGACACCGTCGGATGTACCTTGCTCTTAGTCTGTCAGGAACTGCGCCGGTATGTATGCGACCTGTCCTTGCGACCAGGGGACCTTCCCCGTCACCGACCCTCGACCTCTACCCCCTAACACCTCGTTAGAGTCCCGTTCCTGACGACAACCGACACCTCTCTGTCTGGCTCCCCAACGTTCCCTCCTCTATCACCACCCTTTACGGACACCTCCTTTCGGTCAGTCGGTACCTTCGTTCCGCTATGACGACTCAGTGTACATCCCCCACCTCGGTAGGGGTATCGGAGAGAGAGGGGTGTGCGGTCGTAACCGTCGACTTGTTACCTCTCCGACCGGGTAGTTTGCAGACTGCGTGGACTAGATGTCTCTTCCTGGAATCGGTTCGCCCGGGGAGATACACGGACTGCGACTTGTCGTCTCTTCCTGGGGTCCGTTCCCTCGGGAGATTCACAGACTTACCCACCTCGTTACCTCTTTCTGACCGGTTTCTCCGGAAGACTGGCGGTCGATGTCCTCCGAACTTTTTTCTGAGACTATTCCGTATTGAGGACGTCGACTCCGTCAGACACAGGGACGTGTGAACCGTGGTGGTCCCAGGGGTGTTCGGTTCGTCGACGTGGTGGAAGTACGAGTTGGGAGTGACCCCGTCTCGACGGTGTCCGTTTTTCAGAACGTAGATACGCGCGTCCCAGTGAAGCTAGCACAGGTTGAGAAATGCTGGGACACCTGACACCGGACGGTCCAAAGAGACAGTCCCCCGAAGAGGTCCGTTCTTGTAACCTCGCATAACCGGGGACGACCAACGGTACGGGAGGATCTCGTGACATAAAGGACGACGAGATCGACGGTTGAGGGGACTCCTGGACCACGACGGTCTTGGGGACGCTGGGTTCGTCGGCGTGGTGGAGGTGTGGACCGGAAGTGACCCCGTCTGGGTTCACGAGGTCCCGTCGACGTCGTCGTTTGGGGTCACCTGCTGGGTGTTTGTTTCCACCTTTATTTGGGTGTCAACTTTGGGTCCCCGTCACACTACTTCCTTCTTGTGGGTTTTGGAAGGATGGTCGACATGTTCGACGTCTAACTTAGGTGTACTAGTCGATCCGTTTATATATTTTACTGTAACTCTTACGGGTATTTTCTTTTGCGTGATCGAGACTATCGACACCTGTGACCTCCGTTCTTATGTGTCCTCATCCTGGTCTGATCTTAGACTCGACGGGGGTGTCGTCCAGGTCTCTGGTCGTGTCACGACCTCCCGTAGGATCCGTCCACTACACCTGACACTGAAGGTCGCGTCATTTCCTGAGACTGTCGTCACTGAGCTCTTTTTGTAAATAATAAGAATAAGAATAAAAAACTGAACAAGATGTCAAAGAAAACCTAGGGGTGGGGGTGGGGGGCAACATCAACAACCAAAATGACCGTGATACTTTAGATTAATTCAAAAACTCGAAAAAAAATTAGTGTCCAAAACAGCGGAGATGTAACCCGAAAACGTCAAGACACGTCAAAAGGAAAAAAAAGTAGAATTAAAAAATTTTAGGCACTGATAAGGATGTGAATGAGGAAACAAACGAAAAGGATGACAAGAAAAGGGGAACGTCAATGGGAAACTATTTATACACAGAAGCCTCAGACGGAGACAAGTCGGAACGCACAGAGAGGGAAGAGGGGAGAGGAGAGTGGCACAGACGGTCGGACCAAAGGAACGAGACGAGGGGCGAACCGAGAAGCTGCATGAAGACAGAAGGTCAAACACGAGATCAATCAGAACGAGAATTGACCATCTCCAGTAAAAACCAAAGGAGACAAGAGACCCAGTTAGACAACATGAAATAAAAACGACCCGACAAAATTAAAACGAACACTCACATATACACGTACACACTAAGGTAATAAAATTAATAATCAACGGACTAAAACATTGACGGTAAACCCCAAGTAGAAACCGAAGAGTAAACACGTATGAACGAAATTAGAGTGAATTACGGTATTGTTTGGTGAACACCTTAGAAACAAGGACTGGTCTCTAGTTTGGGACTCGGAAACCTCACCCTCGTGACTGAGGTTCTGGGATCTATGGTCTCTTGATTGGGATCCCTCCTAGTTTATACTCTTGAGGGTGTTTCCTTTGGTGACCTTATATTCTGGGTCGTAGTGGGTTGGTGGTCATCGTGGGACACGTCCTGTGGAGTAGGTTTGTTGTTTGTGTTGTTTTCATGTTTGGGTCAGTAGTCGTCTGTCCTAATAGTGGAGTGAGTCGGGACGGGTAGTCTCCTTTTTTTGTTTTTTATTGAGTCGTGTTTATAGTGGGATATATTTCGAATGTGTTTGGTGACCTGGTTTGAATCCTCCCGTCTTCGGTTTTCCTTCTTTCTTAAGTTGAGACTTCGGACCCTTTTCCTCTGGAGTTTATCTTATTTAAATTTTTTTATACGTTTCCGTCTCTTTATGACGTGTTTACTTCCTTGTTTGATCTTTGTGTCTTCGGGTCTATTTACTTCTCCGCTACACGTTTGATGGACTTTTTCTTAGTCTTATTACTGTCATTTCTACTAGTTTTTGTAACTTTTACCTTACCTCTTTTGCGTTCTTAGTCAATTACTTCTGGATCTTCTTAATTTCTTCTTTGTATGTGTCTGTTTACTGTACTAATGACTCTAATTTTTATGAGATCTTCCTTAGTTGTCGTCTTATAGACTTCGTCTTGTCTAGTCACCCGACCTTCTATTTTACCACCTTTATTGAAGACTTCTCGTCTTATTTCACTTTTCTTACGTTTCTTGACTCCTATCAGAGTCTCTGGAGACCCTGTTATAGTTTGCGTGGTAGTAAGCTTATCCCTCTGGTCTTCTTCTTTTCTTTTTCTTTCCCATACTCTTTTAAAAACCTCTTTAATATCAACTTTCAAAGGGGTTGTACCTTTTCCTTTCTCAGTTAGTTCAGGTTCTCAACGTCTCAGGGTATGTCCTACTTCGGTTCCTCTTTGTGTGGTTCTGTGTATGATTAGTTTGATTGTTTCTGATTTGTGTTTCTTTCTTATAATTTTCGTCGTTCCCTCTTCGTGGTTCATTGTACGTTCCCTTTGGGGTATGTGAATTGTCGACTAGAAAGTCGTCTTTGAGACGTCCGGTCTTTCCTTACCGTCCCATATAAATTTCATGATTTTCCCTTTCTAGATGTTGGTTCTAATGACATGGACGGTTCCTAGAGTAAGTTTTAACTACCTCTTTATTTTTCAAAAAGTCTGTTCGTTTTCAATTCTCTTAAGTCATGGTCGTTTGGTCGAAATGTTGTTTACAATTTCCCTGAAAATATCAGTTCTTTATATTCTCTTCTTTTCGTAGATGTTTTAGTTTGGAGTTTGTTAATTCTTTTACCGTTATCTTTGTGTATATAGGTAATTAATGAAATTTATATTTACTTAATTTACGAAGTTGGTTTTCTGTGTCTGACCGACTTACCTATGTTTTTATTCTGTGTTCCAATAGGTGTTCCACCTATATACGACAGGTGTTCTTTGGGTGAAGTCTGGAGTTCTGTGTCTATCTGACTTTCACTCTCCTACCTTTTGATATAAGGTACGTTTACCCTTCGTTTTCTTTCGACCTCATCGTTAGGAGTATAGTCTGTTTTATCTGGAATTTTATTTCTGCTAATGTTCTCCATTCCCTCCTGTGATGTATTACTAGTTCCCTAGTTAGGTTCTCCTTCTGAATTATTAACATGTATATTATGTTTGTGATTGTCTGTAGTTTCCTCTTTGACTGTCAGTGTGTTATCATCATTCTCTGAGATTGCGGGGTGAGTGTGGTTACCTGTCTAAAAGTTTTGTCTTTTAATTATTCCTTTGTGTTCAGAATTTACTATGTAATCTACTCTACCTAGAGTAACTATTAAAGTCCTGTAAGGTAGGTTTACGTCTTCTAATATGGAAGAGTGCACGTGTACCTTGTAAGAGGTCCTATCTGGTGTAGAACCCAGTGTTTAGTTTGGAATCATTTAAATCCTTTTACCTGTAGTATAGTTCGTAGAAAAGACTGGTGTTGCGATACTCTGATCTATAGTTAATATTCTTTTTTTTGTGTTTGTGCACCTTTAATTTGTAATACAAAGATTTATTGGTGTCCAATGACTTCTTTAGATTTTCCTTTATTTTTTTAAAGATCTTTGTTTACTGTTACTTTTGTGTTGAATTTTAGATACCCTAAGTCGGTTTCGTCAAGATTCTCCCTTCAAATATCGTTATGTTAGGATGGAGTTCTTTGTTCTTCTTGTAACTTATCTGTCGGATTGAAATGTGCACTTTGTTAACCTTTTTCTTCTTGTTTTTTCTTTTGAAGTCTAATCGTCTTCCTTTCTTTAGTATTCCTGGTCTCGTCTTTATTTTTCTTTACTTTCTTTGTTATCATTTCTAATTATTTTGATTTTCGACCAAGAGACTCTTCTATTTGTTTCAACTGTTTGGAAAAATCGGACTGAGTAGTTCTTTTTTTCTCTCTTCTTAGTTTAGTTGTTTTAATCTTCACTTTTTCCTCTCCAATGTTGTCTATTCCGTCTTTATGTTTCCTAATATTCTCTGACAATACTTGGTGATATACCGTTATTTTACCTATTGGAACCTCTTTAAGAATCTTTTCAAGTTAAAAGGTTCTGACTTTATCTTTTTTATCCTTCTTTATCTTTAATACTTGTTGGGTTAATGTTCGTGACTTTAACTTCGACACTAGTTTTTAGAGGTTTTGTTTTCGTCCTGGTCTACCGAAGTGTCCTCTTAAGATAGGTTGTAAATCTCTTCTCGATTACGGATAGGAAGATTTTGAAAAAGTTTTTTAACGTCTCCTTCCTTATGAAGGTTTGAGTAAGATACTCCGGTGATAGTGGGACTATGGTTTTGGTCTGTTTCTGTTGTGTTTTTTTTCTTTTGATGCCCGGTTATAGTGACCACTTGTGTCTACGTTTTGAGGAGTTGTTTTAAAATCGTTTGTCTTAAGTTGTTGTGTAATTTTTCGAGTATGTGGTACTAGTTCAACCCAAATAAGGTCCCTACGTTCCTAAGAAGTTATATACGTTTAGTCAGTTACATTATGTGGTATAGTTGTTTAACTTTCTATTTTCGGTATACTATTAGAGTTATCTACGTCTTTTTCGGAACTGTTTTAAGTCGTGGGTAAATAATAATTTTGATAAGTTTTTTGCCCGGATCTTCCTTGTATGGAGATGTATCATTTCCGTTATATATTGTTCGTATGTCGTTTGTAATAAGAGTTACCACTTTTTGACTTTCGTAAGGGGGATTCTAATCCTTGTTCTGTTCCCACAGGTGAGAGTGGTGATAATAAGTTGTATCAAGACCTTCAGGATCGATATCGTTAGTCTCTTCTTTTTCTTTATTTTCCTTAGGTCTAGCCTTTTCTTCATTTTGAGAGTGACAAACGTCTACTGTACTATGACATGTGTCTTTTGGGATTTCTATCATAGTCTTTTACTGATCTTGATTAGTCCCTTAAATCGTCCGTGTCCTATGTTTTAGTTATGTGTCTTTAGTGACCGTAAAGATATATGATTGTTACTTTTTAGTCTTTCTCTTTAATTCCTTAGTTAGGGTAAGTAGTAAAGTTGTTTTTCTTAATTTATAGATCCTTATTTGAGTGGATTCCTTTGTTTTCCTAATATGTACCTTTTAATATTCTGTGACCACTTTCTTTAGTTTCTTCTGTATTTGTCTACCTCCCTATCAGGTACAAGGACCCATCCTTCTTAGATATAACACTTTTACGGATATGATGGTTTACGTTAGATGTCTAAGTTACGCTAGGGATAGTTTAATGACTACCGTGAAAAGCGTCTTGATCTTGTTTTTTAAAGTGTTAAGTGTACCTTTGTCTTTTCCGGGGTTAATCGGTTTCGTCAGAACTCTTTCTTCTTACCTCGCCCTCCTTAGTTCGAAGGACTGAAGTCTAATACGATGTTTCGATGTCAGTAATTCTGTCGTACCATGACCGTGTTTTTGTCTTTATATCTGGTTACCTTGTTCTATCTTTCGGGTCTTTATTTGGGTGCGTGGATACCCATGGAATAGAAACTGTTTCTCCGTTCTTATACGTTACCCTGTTTCTCGGACAAGTTATTTACCACGACCCTTTTGACCTGTCGATGGACATTTTCTTACTTTACTTTACTTACTTTACTTTGTGAAGGATTGTAGTATGTGTTTCCATTTACCTAATTTCTGGATTTACATTCTGGTCTTTGATATTTTGAGAATCTCCTTTTGTATCCGTCTTGTGAGCTACTGCATTTAGTTTCGTTCTAGGAGATACTACGTGGAGGATCTCATTCCCTTTATTTTTGTATTCGTTTGTTCACCCTGGACTACTTTAAATTTTCGAAAGTGTGTCGTTTCCTTTGACATTCATTCCACTTTTATGTTGGGAGTCTTACCCTCTTTTATTTTCGTTTACTTTGTTGACTGTTTCCTAATTAAAGGTTTTATATGTTCGTCGAGTATTTTGAGTTATGGTCTTTTTGTTGGGTTAGTTTTTCACCCGTTTTATGGATTTGTCTGTAAAGAGGTTTCTTCTGTATGTCTACCGATTGTTTGTGTACTTTTCTACGAGTTGTACCGAGTAATAATCTCTTTACGTTTAGTTTTGATGTCACTCTATAGTGGAGTGTGACCAGTCTTACCGGGAGTAGTGTTTCAGATGTTTGTCATTTACGACCTCTCCCACACCTCTTTTCCCTTGTGAGAACGTGACAACCACCCCACATTTGACTATGTCGGTGATACCTTCTACCATACCTCTGAGGAATTTTTTGATCCTTATTTTGGTGGTATACTCGGTCCTTAGGGTGAGGACCCGTATATGGGACTCCTTTGGTTTTAACTTTTTCTGTGTACATAGGGTAACAAGTAACGTCGTGATAAATGTTATCGGTCTTGTACCTTCGTTGGATCTACAGGTAGCTGTCTACTTACCTATTTCTTCAACACCATGTATACGTGTTACCTTGTAACACATATAAGGTAACTTTATGTCACCTTATGAGTCGGTATTTTCCTTGTGTAAACTCAGTCAAGATTACTCCACCTACTTGGATTTCGGATAATATGTCTCATTTCATTCATTCTTTTTCTTTCTATTTATAGCATATGATTGTGTATATATCCCTTAGATCTTTTTTACCATGACTTCTTAAATAAATGTCCCGTTGTCACCTCTTTGACTGTATCTCTTATCCGAATACCTGCACCCCTCTCCCCTCCTCTCCCACTCTACATGCCTCTCTCATTGTACCTTTGAATGTAATGGTATACATTTTATCTATCGGTTGCCCTTAAACGACATACCGAGTCCTTTGATTTTGTCCCCGAGACATAGTTGGATCTCCCCTCCCCACCCCTCCCGCTACCCTCCCTCCAAGTTTTCCCTCCTCTGTATACATATGGGTGCCGACTAAGTACAACTCCAAACTGTCTTTTGTCGTTTTAAGACATTTTACTAATAGGAAGTTAATTTTTTATTTATTAAAAAGATCAGAAAAAGTCAAGTCAAGCAAAGTCAGCGAGTCAGCACAGACTGAGAAACGCTGGGGTACTTAGTGTCGTGCGGTCCGGAGGGACAGGTAGTGGTTGAGGGCCTCAAGTGAGTTTGAGTGCAGGTAGCTCAGGCACTACGGTAGGTCGGTAGAGTAGGAGACAGCAGGGCAAGAGGAGGACGGGGGTTAGGGAGGGTCGTAGTCTCAGAAAAGGTTACTCAGTTGAGAAGCGTACTCTACCGGTTTCATGACCTCAAAGTCGAAACCGTAGTAAGGAAGGTTTCTTTAGGGTCCCGACTAGAAGAAGTCTTACCTGACCAACCTAGGAACGTCAGGTTCCCTGAGAGTTCTCAGAAAAGGTTGTGGTGTCAAGTTTTCGTAGTTAAGAAGTCGCGAGTCGGAAGAAGTGTCAGGTGGAGAGTACTGGTGTCTTTTTTGGTATCGGAAATCTACCTGGAATCAGCCGTTTCATTGCAGAGACGAAAAGTTATACGAGAGGTCCAACCAGTATTGAAATCAGAAAAATGTTGAATTATTTATCTTAAGTGTCGAGTAATGCCCCAGTAGTAGACTTCGGACGTCTTGTGCCCGGATCCGACTGCAGAGCAAAATGACTCCTGTCTAACTTCCGGTTCTCCTCGTGCGTACGGGTTGTCGTCTAGTCTCTGTCTGGTCTAGATCTCGAGTCCGGAGACTCGGGAAGACGGGGACGTGATCCCAGAGGAGACCCGAGACTGGGTCCGGAGGAAAACGTGACTACAGGTCTCCGGAGTGAAAGACACCGGGACCAGGTGCATCCTGTCTGACCCTCCTAGACTCCTGTCCAAGGAGGTACGGGTCCTTCTGGCCCCCAACGTCGGCGAACAGAACCCACGCGGGAATACTTGAAGAGGGTAAAGTCGTGGCCCACCGTCCTCTCTCTCCACTTCTCGTACCGGACACCCTTTCCTTTTTCCCACACCGCCCGAGGACCTACACCGGTTCTCCAGTTTCTCGTCAAAATCGTAGAAATAAACTCCAGTCCTCGGATCTTTGTTATGAAATTCCGACACTCCCCAAGACAATTCTGATTTGATAGTTGTTATTCGTAACGACGACGACGATTCAACGAAGTCAGCACAGGTTGAGACACGCTGGGGTATCTACCGTCGGGTGGTCCGAGGGGGCAGGGACCCTAAGAGGTCCGTTCTTGTGACCTCACCCGACGGTAAAGGAAGACGTTACGTACTTTCACTTTTCACTTTCACTTAAGCGAGTCAGCACAGGCTGAGAAGCACTGGGACACCTGACGTCGGATGGTCCGAGGAGGTAGGTACCCTAAAAGGTCCGTTCTCATGACCTCACCCGTTATTCGTAACTGTCCNTCCAATCTTTCGGTAGTCTCCCCAAAAACCTAACTTTGTGAGAATAATACGGCTCCTCTAAATAATAGATTTTCGAGATTTAATTGAAAAGGGTCTTTTTCCACCACCCCCTCCCCCCTGTCGGGGACAATTACAATCTTCTCATCCACCTTTCGTATTGTGCCATTTCGTCCGTCTGAGACCAAAACCCTCATCTACGAACTCTTTTAGGTCCCCCATGGGGACTCCGGCCTAGGGTGGAAACGCAAAACAGTCCGGGGGAAGGAGTACTGGAAACGGTACCCGCCCTAAGGGGTACGACCGAGGGCCGTGTGTTATTCTTTACATATGACACATCGGTAATCCATATTATTATATCTCAAATTTGTCGTCGAAAGTTTTATCATACACACGATACTGGGGTAAACGCATTTCGCAGGTTCCTAAGAGATCCATCACCCCACTTCCACTCAGTGATACCCTCAAAAGTTTGGTATGTCGGAAGGAGTCGGGGAGTGGGGTCCTTTGACAATACACGAGAAGACCCTGGATACCGAAGGGAAACTCTTAGTGACACGTCCCACCTCCCCTATCTTTTGGCGGTCTGCACACACTTCACACACACACAACCATCCCACAACTGCCCGACAACTGGTCCCACCATCGTCCTTAACCGAAACCCACCATTCTGAAAGTACACCAAAAGTCATTATTGTGGAAATTATTAATACTCTTTTATGACAAATAAAAAAATTGGTAAGCGGACAAGTTCCTGTAGACCGAACAAAGTTCAAAACCCGATAGTGTTTATTTCAAAGATACTTACAAGGACTTCTTCAACAAATCACTTGTACAAAAGTACCGAGACGGGACTTAAGGCTCCTCGCGTTGACTCTACACAAAATACCCGACCACATACCAGGTGGGACCTCTTACGAGGCACACGTGAACCCTTCCTATATATCAGACGACGACCAACACAAAGTATCTACAGACAATCCGGCCCAACCAAATATCACAAGAATTTCACAAGATAAAGGATCAACTTGAAGATAGATCTACAAGAGAAAAACTTTTTCCCTATAACCTCAGAGGTCGATAAATAATAACAACTTAATACATAAAGAGGCAAAGACAGTCAAAAACGAAGTACATAAAATCACTAGATAGTAATCCATGTAGTCAAGTCAAGTCAAGTCAGTGAGCCAGCATAGGCTGAGACACTGGGGTGCTTAGCGTCGTGCGGTCCGGAGGGACAGGTAATCTATGTATGTACCAATATTAAAAATATAGAAGGACTACCTGACTGGGAAAACAGTAACACTTTATGAGAAGAGATATAGACCATTGTAAAAAGACATACACAATTTCGGATAAGATAGAGTGTAGTCAGTCATATCGGTGAGATCGAAACGACACCAACGACAAACGTTCTATATAGGAGAGAGTCAATTAAACATCGAAAGTTTCGTTTCACACTCAGAACATCTGTTTTGTGTCCACCTACAAAAAGAAAGAAATTACGCAAGCCTGTTAGAGACAGAAATAAACCTAACGAATGACACAATAACCGCGTTGACCCAAATGTGAACAATGGAGCGAAAATTAAAAGATACGTAGAGTCCAGAAAAAACAAAGAGAAAAGCAGAAAGTGATAAAAGAAAACGTGATTCACTTAGAAAATTTACGTCGTAAATTTAAAGAAATTATAAAAAAATTTGAAATTTTTTAATAAAATTGCCAACGGGATTCCGGAAAATGGTTTATGTAGTATATATATATATATATATATATATATATATGTGTGTGTATAAACAAATAAACCGACGTGACCTAGAAGCAACGTCGTACACCCTAGATCAAGGACCTGGTCCCTTACTTGGACCCGGGGGACGTGACTCTCACGTCTCAGAATCGACGACCTGGTGGTCCCTTCAGGAGGGTTTATGTAGAATTGAGTAATATAAGTCGAAGTCTCAACATGATCGAATTGAGGTCACTATATATCTTTACTATGCGGATATAGATAAAGGACTGTGGGGGGTAAAAAATTTCGTGTCTAAAGATACAGTTTACTTTCTCAAAGACATGTCGTTTCTTTCGGTAGTTGTTTTTACTTTTCCGTTGGATATCTTACCCTCTTTTGTGAACACTTACTATATAGACTACTCCCCGATCATGTGTTTTATACATTTCTTGAGTACCGAGTTGTCCTTTTTTTTTTAGGTAAATTTTACTCACCCCCTAGACTTCTATACAAAGGTTTTTCGTATATCTCCGGTTGTCTAAGTACTTTTCCACAAGTTGTAGGGATCAGTAGTCCCTTTTCGTTCAGTTTTGGTATAGACAATCTTACCGACAATGGTTTTTCTGTCGTTTATTGTTCACAACCGATCCTACACCCCTTTTCCCTTACGAAAAACTTTATGTATCTTTATAGGTCAGTGATAAGACATATTGTCCTTGATTGTATCACAACATCCAATTAATATGAAGTTTTTGTTTATTTATTCTCTTGAACATCTTTTTGTCTGGTTTAAACACCAATTGGTCTTCATCTTCCCCTCCCCTCCCCTTTAACCTACTTCCGTCAGTTTTCCATAGTTAAGAGCCAATATTCTATTTATTCATGATCTCTACATTGTATATCGTACTATTATATTAATTATGACAACATACAACATATAATTTTAACAACTCTTATTTAGGATTCTCAAGAGTAGTGTTCCTTTGTGTAAAAAAAGATAAAGAAATTAAAATACAAATATCCTCAACTACTTATAAGTGTTTTGAACAAACTATCAGTAAAGTACTACATACGTAATACGATATATAGATTTCTCCCAAAGGGACATCAAGTCTACCATTTCTTAGACGGACATTACACCCTCTGGGTCCAAGCTAGGGACCCAGTCCTTCTAGGGAACCTCTTCCCTTATCGTTGGGTGAGGCAATAAGAACGGACCTCTTAGGGTACCTGTCTCCTTGGACCGCCCGATGTCAAGTACCCCAACGCTTCTCAACCTGTACTAACTCGTTGAGTGTAATGATGATGTGTGGAATTTGAATATGTCACGAAGTACAGTTAGTATCGAGACATGTTGACCTTCTTTTTAAGTTTTTTTTATTTATACACTTTTTAAATTGGATAAGTTTTTCAAGAGACTTATCTTAAAAAGGTATTGTATATACCATCGCTGTGATTAAATTGGACTTTAGTGAACCATCCGTTTGGACTGTACTTGGTAACGTTCCGTTACTTAATATCGAAATAAGTAGACTGAGTCACACTTATAAGTTTGTAGAGTACCGTCTTCATAGTTACACAAACTAAATGTCTGACAACGGGGTCTACAGTGACCCCAACAATGTATTCCATACCAAAATGTGGTTTAATAGAAAGATTTTAGACTTGTTAAAACTTAAGATTTTATGTAGACCGGATAAAAGGGTTTCCGTGGACCCTCTCGTAGTATAAGATAAAAAGTTCGGAAGAACTTTAAAAGAAAAAGAAACGATCACTATTTTCTTTTATGAGGAAAAGATTCCTGTGACCCTTGTTCCCTTTGTCTCTGTCTAAAAACTGAAGATAAATATCGATCGGAGACATGAGAGAGGCTTTTCACAGGAAAGGACTTCACACGTCCGGAGCGACGCCAAACATTTCGTAGATGTCTCTAGTCACCAGCACCTTTCCTTCGGACCTCTCCCTTTCACTGAACGACCTCCGACTCTGGTGCACCGTAGAGGTGACCCGTTCAAGTCCCGTTCAACAAGTATCCGCGAGTCCTTCGGTAACGAGTATTTGACAATACAGGCTTAGTGCACAAATCAAGGTTTTGACTTGAACACCACCCCTTCCCCGAGTCTTCGATCTTTCTCTCGTACTGTTCACCTTTACCTCGGGAGACTGCCCGCGGATCCCAGTTACGACCGTCGAAGACACCCGGAGTTGGAGCACTCCCTTTCTTTGACAACAACCCCTGTACACCTTGTCCCTCTCACCCTGTCTTTCCGACCCGTGAGTCCCAGGCAAACCTCACACTTAATCCCTTATTTGACCCTGACACCAAAATCTCTAGGGGTCCTGGTAGACGTCCCAGCTGCTAAACGGTCTACCTAAGTGTCTTGAGTCTTTCCGCCAGGATGGGTACAAATGTGAACCAATGACACTTTCCTTTGTCGTCTCTTTTGTCTGCGTATCCCGTCCCGGGTCCTCTCTGGACCTCGTTTGAAGGTCAACAGGAGAGGGTCACCTCTGTACACCTGTCGTGAATGAAAAGGGTCGTTATAAACCACTACCTTCTTTAAAAGTGTATCACTTATGTCACCTCAGTAAGTTCGAATCTGTACTAAATTGAACTCGAATCCGATTGGTTTTATCGGACGAATACTGGACAGTTTGTACGTGACAGGTAGACGAAATTTCTAAAACGTAAAATTTTAATTTTACCTCATTGACACCAAGTCCGTAGGTTTTACCTCGACCCACCGGTGACACCTACACCAAAGTCTGTACACCAAAAACGTAACGAGTGTCAAACTTAGAGGGCTTGACACAATCAGAGTTCCTGTGGTGGTTGGTAAGAATTTTATTAATAGACGGTCAACGTTGAAATACCAGAGCTCCAGGGGTGAACAATGATTCGTTGGTAAAACCTGGGGTTGGTTGGGAACGAATTGTTTATGGGCATGAAGAAGGGTCGAGGTCAGGATTTAGAACTGTTTGTTAAATACGTCAAAAACACCCAAAACAGAAATATTCGGAGAGGGTAAAACATCAGACCGTCTTGTGTTCAGGAATAACTTAGACACAGAGGGTCTGATATCAGGACGACGACGACGATTCAGCGAAGTCAGCACAGGCTAAGACACGCTGGGGTATCTGTCGGGTGGTCCGAGGGGCAGGGACCCTAAGAGGTCCGTTCTTGTGACCTCACCCAACGGTAAAGGAAGAGGTTACGTACTTTCACTTTTCACTTTCACTTCAGCGAGTCAGCAGAGGCTGAGAAGCTTTGGGGTACCTGACGTCGGATGGTCCGAGGAGGCGGGTACCCTAAAAGGTCCGTTCTCATGACCTCACCCCACGGTAACGGAAGAGGACTCATACCAAGTTTATTTTGAGGAAGGATAGGGATAACGTCTAAAAAATTTACAAAAATTTTTACGAAAATAAAAATTATTTTTACAAATTTTACAAAGGTAGTCGTCATCGTTGTACATGTCTGACAACGGTCGGTCTCTGTGAGTGGACTCGAATGACCCCAGTCTGTGTCTCCAGACCGACTGACGGATGCACTGACCCCCGTATGGATCATTCGGTGATAGAATGAAGCCGGGGTAACAGTTCGGACCAGTGTGGTATAGTGTCTACTGCAGTACTGCGAGACTTTAAAAGGGTCGGTTCAGACAAAGTAACGAGACGCTGTCTTCAAGTTCCTCGGTGTCAGACAGACTGGGTGTGTCTTCGACCTCGAGGGTATCAACACAGAGTCACCAAAGTGAGTCTCTGAGAAATACCCCTAAAGACCGAAGTGTTCCCGGTACTCGAAGTTTGGAGACCTTAAGGAGGATCTGGTCTTCCTGAATTCCTCTGTGTTCGCGTGTTACTCTCTTTACGTTTAATTTTGTTGTCACTCGATGGTGACATATGGATGACCTTCCCGGTCTGAGACCTCGTGTCGTGGTTTAGTGACTAGTAGTTTACGGTCACTCCTACACCTCGTTACCCGTGAGAGTAAGTGACGACCACCCTTACGTTTTTTTTTTTTTTTCATCTCGGTGAAACGAAACAAAAATTTTAATATAAGTGTATGTAAGGTATTATGTTTTCATTTGTTGTCGTTGTCATTTTTTTGTTGTTTTTTTTTTGATCACATTAAGTTTCCTAACGACTGTAAGTCTACTTTCAACGGGTGGCGACGGCCCCAGGTCGGGGTCACCTAGGTCCCTTAAGCTTCCCACCTGCCGCAACCGCACCTTTCTGAACAAATAACTAACTATATTCTAATCTAATTCTTTGATATCGTATCATCCTTCTAATTCACCTCCTTCTCCCGACTTATCGAACCAAATGCGCCTTCTGGTTACTTTAAGGTCTGTTCCTTAAACGTGGTAGATGCAACCCGGTGGCCACGGGCGAACTTATAGATTCCCACGGAGCGGAATTCGAGGGAAAACACGCCCAGAATTGTCGGCCCCGTTCATTCATCTGGACCGTTCGGAGGCGCGGCGTCCACCTCTAAGTCGGACTTCAATTTCATTCGTCTCTCTCCCTTTCCCTCTCTTCTTCTTTCTCTCTTTTTCTGTGCCCCCCTCGGTCTCAGGGTTCTTTGGTCCGGCTCTCTGATCAAGCTCTTTGACCAGACTCTTTGACCAGGGGTAGGAAATAACAAGTCTTCCGGAAAATATGAAAACTATTTTGTGCCTCTAGTTACCCATTGTGTTTTAATACATCGCAAGCGTCGGGTCTGAGGAAGATATGTAGAAAAACATATGTTTTCCAGAGTCCACTAAATGTAGTAGAAGACCGGTTCTCCGAACAATTGTGAAAAACCGAGAGAAGGAATTACTTACAATTAAAACAAAGGGGACTTCACAAAAAGAAATTAGACGTAGAGGAATTTCGTAATTTCAATGTAGAGATATCTTGTTTCCACGTCACCCAATATTGTTTCTTCCATGAATTGAGTTTCTAGATTACAACGATTATGGTCCAGATGATGAACAAAAGGATATATGGTTGATATAGATTTTTATTTCCTATACTTTTAAGTCGTCGTTCGTAACTCAGTTGTTTACTTTGAAATTAGTCAGGATAGGATTTCTAAAACTGAGGAGCCTTCGGGGATGTAAGGATCCTACAAAATTCGAAGGACACGGAGGACGCCAGTCCTCCGGAGTTTGTTAGTGTGCGCGTCGACATGCTCAGGACGTCCGTCCGATCTTTCGGTAGTCTCCCCAAAAACCTAACTTTGTGAGAAAGTTTACGTCTTCTGTTTTCGGGACTTAACTGAAAAAGGTCTTTTACAGTCTTCTCACCTTTTCGTCTCGTGTTTTCGGCCGTCTAAAAACAACCCCATGTACGAATCCTCCCCAGGGACTTCAGACTCGTGCGGAACGCATACAGTCGAAGGAAGGAGTACTGGAACAGTGCCCGCCCTAAGGAATGTGACCGAGGGCCGTGTGGTGTTCCCGATAACCGTCGAGGGAATTTAGGGAGATTCCGTTCCGGGTAGAACCCGGGTCACCCGACGTAAAACTGGGTGACTCCCCGAAACGAACCAACACATGTTGTCAGATAAATTTGTTCATCTTCGAGTTCCGGAACCACCCCCGTCCCGACATGTGTAAGAGTAAACACTCTATAGTCGAGTGAAGAATAGTAGAGTAGGGTCGGTGAAAGGTTTCCCACCCTACTTCAGATACTCGGTCCCTCGGTTGACCCAAACGAAAGACTAACGTACTGAACGAACGATCGAAACCCCGAAGTCACCCGGTCAATTGATGAGACACATTTTACGTCGAATACTATTGAGATTATCTTCTTGGCGAAACCTTCTGTTAAACCACCAAAGTATGTTCTAGTTCGTACGAGAATAGTATACTAGGTCATTGACCCGAAAAAACCATAAATGGGTTTCTTCAACTTTTTACATACAGGTGTATTTTTGAACGTGCCCCTACAATGTCGTCAGAGAATGTGTCAACGGTTTTCGTTGGTTCTACAGAAAGTCATCCACTTGTGTATTCGGCACCAGGTGGGTCTGTCCGGTTAAAGTAGGTCGCAATTTTTCTTTACTCGATAGTTCGGTACTATTCTGTACCTCCGTTGAGTCGACGTGTAGTGGTACACTTTATTCAGTTGGATGTTTTCGGTGAATAATATACTGTAAGACCTTTTCCGTTTTAATACCTCTGTCATTTGCCTACCAATGGACCTCAATCCATTCCTTGTCTTACTTATTAGTCTCGTGTCTCCTTAGAAATCCCTTCACCTTTGTGAGACATCCTATAATATTACTACTTGTGCACAGTAAGTGTTTAAACAAGTTTGGGTCATCTTGCGTGTGGTTCTCACTTGTGATCCCATTTGATACCTGAAACTCACTATTGTTACATAGTCGTATCAAAGTAGTAAACATGGTTTATGTGGTGTGACCACTCGGTCCTATGATTCTTTAGAGACGTGAGAATAAAGGTTGGATTTCGAAGAGAATTTTCCTTGTCGCAATATGAAGGGATCACCGTGTCACCTATCCTCAGACGGACGGTTACGTCCCCTGCGGTCAAGTTGTGGTCTAGACCCTTCCAGGGTGTGTCGTACCTCGTTATTTCGGGACACGGCGTTGAGGACTTCGGGTACGCGGGTCTCGGACGCGAGACGTGGAGCTCTTTCGGGCGTGCGTCGCTGTTCTGGGTCCTTGGTTTCATCTGTTTATTTAGACTAATTTTTTATTTCAGGCAAAAATTTTTGACCTTAACCCTCGTCCCCCGTATGAGTGAGTGAGTACGAAAAGACTAAAGGAATGGAAGAAGACAACCGTAGAAACATATGTCTATATTGTGTGTCCTCACGAGAGGAGGGAAGAGTAAAACTGTATTACAAGCGGAGAGGAAAAGTGGTTCCGCTCAGTCGTACCGGTGTCAAAGAGGAAAACGACACTAGTAAGATCCCCAAGACGCGAGGAAAAGGGAGAGGACACCAACGGGGGCGTCCAGGGGTTTACTGCGTCTGTCTCGTCGGAGTCACCCCGTCCAAGAGGTCCCGTCTGTGTCGGGTCTACGTCTGCGGTCGTCCCCGGGGGGTGGACGAGGGTGGGTTGTAGAGATTACGAGACCTTTTACCTTTTGGTTGAAATACTTATGGGTGTGTCGTAAGGGGTCCTAATCCCAGACAGGAGTAGGGAAGAGGAGTTCTGTAGGAGTGGAGAGGAGGTACACAGGGGGTAAAATAAGGGGTAGTTCGTCTTATCTCTGGTCTCCCACCTTTCCGAAGAGGTGGTTGATGGGGTTCCAGTATCATGTTACTCACGGACGTCGGGGTTGTAGGTGGGGTTCTTTTTCTTCTTCGAGTGTTCTCGACCTTTGGATTTCGAAACCGAATTTGTCAGTACTTTATACCGAAAGATGAAATTTTGTGTAGACGAACTTCCGTAGACCAAAACCAATTTCTGTGTCTGGGACCTCGGAATCGTGTCCCCCAACTTAGAACGAGAAGTCAAATGGTCTACCCTCTGGAGTCCGTTCCTCGAAGTGGAGGGAAAAGTCGAACTAAAGGAGTGCCGAAATCACATTGCTTAGCTACACAAATTGTCTATAGTTCAAGAAAGTACTCCCTGTCAGTGTGCCATTCGTACTAGATCCAGTCGATAATGACAACGACGACAAAAAGGTAGTGATACAGGTCGAGAAACGCTGGAGTATCCTATATGTGGTCCGAGGAGACAGGAGGTGACAGAGGGTCTCAAACGAGTTGAGTACAGGTAACTCAACCACTACGATAGCTTGGTAAAGTAGGAGACGGTGGGAGAAGAAAACGGAAGTTAGAAAGGGTTGTAGTCCCAGAAAAGGTTACTCAGTCGAGAAGCGTAGTCCACCGGTTTGATAACCTCGAAGTCGAAGTCGTAGTCAGGAAGGTTACTTATAAGTCCCAACCAAAGGAAATCCTAACTGACCAAACTAGAGGAACGACAGGTCCCCTGAGAGTTCAGAAGAGATCGTGGTGTTAAACTTTCGTATTTAAAAAACCGAAGAAATGTCTGATTGAGAGTGTAGACATGTGCTGATGTCCTTTTTGATACCGAAACTGATGTGCTTAGAAACAGTCGTTTCGCTACAGAGACGGAAAATTGTGTCAGATTCAAACAGTATCGAAAGGAAGGTTCCTTGTTCGTAGAAAATTAAAGTACCGAAGTCAGTGGCAAGTGATAATAATGAAATTATATTTTTTACACAAGTTAATGATCGATCTTAGGATTTGAAGGTGGTGAGGTAGAGACAGGAGTAGTTCAGACTCGTTTTGACTACTAGAGACTATACGATACAAGATCTTGGGAACGATGTTGTGATCACTAGGTACAGAATTTCCTAGGTTCATCCCTTTTCAACTGAGGTCTGGTTGAGGTCGGTTTTGGGGACATCGACCGATCACGGTTTACCTGGGTAACGAAGGGCGTCCCTCTGATTTTGGTGACACGAACCGTAGTCTCGGGTCCAGTTGGAATGACTTGGCACCCAGAGGTAGTGTCATAGAATGAGGACTCGCGGGAGACCCATTTGCACTGAACAGATTGATAATTTCCTCGGAAGGGCGGAAGGACGTCCCTCTGATTTTGGTGACACGGACCGTAGTCTCGGGTCCAGTTGGAATGACTTGGCACCCAGAGGGAACGTCATAGAATGAGGACTCGTGGGAGGTCCATTTACACTGAACAGACTGATGATTTCCTTGGAAGGGGGTTTGGTCATAAAACTTTGTAAAAATATGAAATTCTGTCATTTTGATAACGAGTCCACCTTTTCCGCGATGAAAAACAAGATTAAAAATAAAATATAACCTGCTATCAACGAAGGGTCATGACACAATCAAAGTCCACATGTTGTTCCCTAGGGTGAGACGCATGTGCACACCGATAAGAGAAAGATTAACGAAGGGTAAATCCATTGACTTTTGGTCACTCACCTCAAGGGACGCGATATGTTATTCAGGAACAACCAACAGACAAAACGAAAGATTAATTAAAGTAGAAATTTGAATCACCCAGAAGCGACACCACGCGTCAGAGAAACGGTGTCACACGGCCGAAGAGGTCGACACCCGACACCCGAGCTCTCGCCCCCAAGACATCGACGCCGGATACCCGAATCGGTGGGACACCGTACACCCTAGAATCGAAGACCTGGTCCCTAGCTTAGGCGTAGGGAACGTGACTTTCCGTCTAAGAATTGACGACCTGGTGGTCCCTTCAGAGGACTAATAGATAAAAATTTATATTGTCATACACACACAGTTAGGGTTTGAGGGTTAAATGGTTGGAAAGGGGAAACCATAGGTATCCTAACAAAAGATAAAGACACTCGGTCAAAGACGAAACATTTATTCGAGTAAACATAGTGAAAAAAATCTAAGGTGTATATTCGTCATACCATGCTATAAACAGAAAGAGACGGACCAAATGAAGTGCATCTGACTATTAGAGGTTCCGGTAGGTACAACAATGTTTACCGTAGTCAGGTAGGAAAAATTACCGACCTATTATAAGGTAACATCTATCCATGGTGCGGAAGAAATAGGTAAGCAGACAGTCACCTGTAAGTTCAACGAAGGTGCAGAACCGACGCCATTTATCGCGACGTTGCCTGTAACGTCCCGTACATAGCAGAGTTTGGTACCGAAAGAGGTCAATGTACGGGTCCTCACCCCAACGACCTGGTGGACCATTGAGATAAAAATTAAAAAATTCTTTGGAGTTATGACAAGAGGTATCACCGACATGGTTAAATGTAGGGGTGGTTGTCCCATCCTCCTAAGATATTTCCCCAATAAAGCATACGTCCGGGGAAGAGTCTGTCAAAATCCTTTGTGGTTCTCAACTCCTGGATCTTTGGTTATATGAATTTTGATGAGAACACGCGTATGAAGGACTTTTCAGAGACCGACGGGTGTCTCTGTCCAGATGGGGTAGAACTTCTGAATACAATGTCTGATGTTACGGAACCGTGAACGATGTAAATTTGAATAAACAAGGCCTCTTCTTTGTTGTCTCGATTTTCGTACCTCTGTTCGTTCGAACTCCTTGTCTTCTGTCGGACGAGACCGACGTCAATCCCTACATTCATTTCTCTGAGGATCCTTTGTTCCGACCTTTCCTTCCAACCTCACACTCATGGTCCCGAACTGGCGGTACGATTCCACCAACCTGAAGTCGAAATGAGTTGTCACCGACTTCTCAGAAGTCGTCTTCGTCGTCGACACCCTACTACGGTTCTTGTGAAGGACCTTTAGGCTCCTGGACCCACGTTTAACACGGAGCCAGTGGCACGCTGAAGTTCCTTCAGGAAGACTCCAAACCACGGAAACCAGTCCAAAGGGTCTTCGTCTCGGAGTCTGTCCGACACGGGTACTGAAGACCCCCCTCCGCCCTTCGACCCACTTCTCCTTTAACGGTTCGGTCTGACACAGAGTCCATTTCTGGAACCGGACTAGGTGTCCCCGAGCCCCATATTGAGACACCGTGTCAGGAGGGACCCGGTCCCCAGTCCGTAACGTGAGACTCACTCAATAGTAGCCGGACGTCCGGTGGGCCCCCCGTGGGGCGAGTCGGTCTCGTCGGGGGTTTCCCATCTCCCCTACCTGTGACGTCGCCCCCGTCCCGTGACCCGCAAGTCCGCCGACGCGTCACAGAGGGCGTCGGCCCAAGATGAAAAAAGTGTGTCCGGATTATATGACTGCGACGACTTCAAAAACACCCTCGGTGCTTTGTCTGTAAGACCCGATCCTTCAGCGTTTTCGTCCCTGTCTTGGCACACTGACGTACCGAAGTCCCGCCATCACACGGACTCGGTCCGACACAGTCGGATGTTCTCGAGGGCCGATGTAAAAGTCCCTGGAACGTTGGATCAACATTTTGTGCCAGCAACGACAACAACGGGAAATCAGTAATTTAGTATGAGTTCAGAACCGCTGGGGCACCTGACATCGGACGGTCCGACGAGACAGGTGTCCTAAAGGGTTTGTTCTTATGACTTCACCCAATGGTATCGGAAGAGGTCCCCTAGAAAGGATGGGTCCCTGGTTTGAACGTAGAAGACGAAACCGTCCGTCTAAGAAATGGCGACTCGGTGGTCCCATCGGGGTTGTGGCAGTAATGAATTTTAATTCAATGTCTTCGAGTGTTAATTTACTAATATAACTTCTGTTTTCGTTATTGATGACGTTCTGAAGTAAAGAGTAATCAGATAATGGGAAATACAGTAGAGACTAGTACTCCGACAAGTGCAGCTGACAAGACCCCACATCCTGTATTATATTAGGACTCGGTGAGTCGCGCACGAAGAAGGGTAGAAGCGTAAGTCACTGGCCTTCATTGACACCCACCTCTTAAACGTGGTGTCCTTAGTCTTTTGCGATGTGTAGTCCCGAAGGGGAAAAGGGGGCCACTTGGATAACAATATATAAATGGTCCTGTAGACACGAAGTCTGTCTGAGTAAGAGTGGGATTGTGTGTTTTTATACATGTGTTACCGGTTCACTGACGGGTTTCTTCCAAGAGAGACCCGTTCTCCTACCCGTCCACTCTTCGAAAACAAACGAGGACCTAAAAAATGTCGACCCACAATCACTCCCTTCTTTGTCATACACCCCAAGAAGAGGGGTAGGACCGGGGGAGTCAAGTCAAGTCAGCGAGTCAGCACAGGCTGAGAAACACTGGGGTACCTGACGTCGTGTGGTCCGGAGGGACAGGTAGTGGTTGAGGATCTCGAACGAATTTGAGAACAAACAACTCAACCACTACGGTAGGTTGGTAGAGTAGGAGACAGTAGGGAAAGAGGAGGACGGAAGTTGGAAAGGGTCGTAGTGCCAGAAAAGGTTACTCAGTCAAGAAGCGTAGTCCACGGTTTCATAACCTCGAAGTCGAAGTCGTGGTCAGGAAGGTCACTTGTGGGTCCTGACTAGAGGAAATCCTACCTGACCAACCCAGAGGAAGATCCTAGAGGAACCAGTACCATGGACTAGAGATACTTCGTTTTCCTCAGGCACCGGGGACTTTTAAAGAGTACACGAAACTTAGGTTAATACCGATCAGTAGGTAAGTAAAGTTTAAGAGAGGATACAGACTCTCCCATCCAGGGGGAATGAGGTCGGAGTCGAAGTTGTTCCTTTACTCACTACCCCTGAGTCCGACTGCGTCCGTGAGGAGTCGTCCTTCTGCCGTAAAGGGGTCGAGGACTGTAAGTCTCAGTTTTCTGAATCAGGTAGACTTCGGGGTTCTCTCTCGTTCTACATTAGTAATTCCGTCGAAATAAATGTTTTCTTAATAATAAATAATCTCTTTAATAAAAACATTTATCTGAGAATCTCCTGGGAATTGTCCTTAAGACGTGTGTTTTGAGGTTTTGACACTGCTTGGAACCCAAATTCCAAATCTTCGTGTGTGGTCGGGTAGACGGGTCTGTCTAGTCATGAGAGGACCCAGGTGGGTGGGTCTCCTCCACCCTCCGTCCTCCCGATGGGTAGGTCCGGACTCAGATGTCTGTGTTGCATGACTACGAACAAATCTTGTCTTTGGAGGAGGATGACAGAGGGCCCCCAAGACACGATTATTTGGCCGTGATTATACTGGTTGGGTCTGTCGTATAAGTTGTCGTCTCTGTAATGAAACGGCTGATTCCAGGCAGATCAGTTCCGATACCAAAAAGGACACCAGTACATACCTACACTCTCAACCTGACACTTCTTTCGACTCGCGGTTTCTTAACTACGAAAACTTGACACCACAACGTCTTCTGAGAACTCTCAAGGAACCTGACGTTCCTCTAGGTTGGTCAGGTAAGACTTCCTCTAGTCGGGACCCTAAAGAAACCTTCCTTACTACAATTTCGACTTTGAGGTCATGAAACCGGTGGAGTACGCTTCTCAACTGAGTAACCTTTTCTGAAACCACGACCCTCCCTGACCCCCGTCCTCCTCTTCCCCTGCTGTCTCCTACTCTACCGACCTACCGTAGTGACTGAGCTACTTACACTTAGACTCACTTGAGGTCCCCAACCACTACCTGTCCCTCCGGACCGCACGACGTTAAGTACCCCAACGTCTCAGCCCGTGCTGACTCGCTGACTTGACTTGACTTGACTTATTCTATTTGCTTGTCCCCACCGGTCGGATATCCGGTCCGAGAGTCGACGGGGGAGGACCGAGGGTCGAGTACGACCAGGACCGTCAGTCGTCCCTAACACGACTCCCGGTCACCCATCCCCTCCCGTCTCGTCTCTTCGGACCCAAGACCCCGACGTCTCACGTCCACGTCGGGCCTCCCAGACCAGGTCCCGTCTTCCTCCGTAGGGCTTGGTACATCTGAAGACCAGGGAAATCGTCTCACGCTGGTGTCAGACATCTTCTACCCTTCCTGGACGTTCCATGTCCCTACCTGTTGGTTCTTTGTGCCTGTCTGTTCTTTAAAAACGTACAAACGACACACGTTCTCCGTCGTAGTCTTTCCATTAAACCTCCAACTTCCCAACGTTTCCCATTCCGTAAAGGTACCAAATACCTTTTGTTGTCCTTTCTGGTAACCTTTAGAATTTTAGAATGGATCTTATAGTCACCGATGGTACAATGTTTAGAAAACACCAACAATGTACACCAACTATATATATATATATATACTATATGTATATATACCGATATAAAGGTATCGGTCGTACAAATAAAGACAGTTTATACAAATGAAGAGGTTCTTTATTAAGATTATTTCATTGTAAGTAAAGTATGTCTTCCTCCCTTCGTCTGCCAAAAGTCCGATACTTCTGTCGGTGTAGATAAATGTAAAGCAAGGAAACCAGACGAGTGATAAATACACAAACCGTTATGGATTGGGATTACACAAATGAAGTCAATCGGACATAAATAAATGATTGTCCCGTAACAAATTTACAAGAGTACGGACGGAATCTGGCATTTACAGACGCACTAAGGAACTGGTCGTCGGACGTGTCGCGGTGGACGGCCCTCCACGAAGTAAGCATCTGCGGACGAGGCTTGTTGACGCGTTCAGCAGGCGGCGGGTCGAGGTCCCCGGCGGTTACCAGAAGTTGTCTTGAAAGAGATTGCTGTCTTTACAAGAAGTCAGAACCGACCTTACACCGATGACACTGACTTAACTTAAAAACTAAAATTAATGAAATTAAAAAATTCTTAATTAAACAGAGACGACCCAGAAGCAACGACGCACACCCGGAAGAGATCAACGTCCCTCGTCCCGGCCCCCGGTGCGAGACCAGCTCCGCACACCCGACGAGTGGCACCGCCGAGGACAACACCTCGCGTCCGAGAGCCCGTGCGTCCGAAGTCGTCAGCACCGGGAGCCCTGCGAAACGGGACACCACCCACCCTAGAGGGGTCTGGTCCCTGCCTCGGGTCCAGGGGACGAAACCGTCCGCTTAAGAATTGGTGACCTGGCGGTCCCTTAAGGTTAATCAATCTAATTTGAATTTATCGGCGGACACCGAACACCGACCGTGGTGACCCGTCACACCAGATATGAGTGTCTTCAAGACACAAGTAAGCATGTAAGCAAGTTGACAACTTATTTACAAATACCTCGAAGTCGATGCACCTCCGTGTCTCTTATTTTGGAGGGATGACAGTCCTTTGGAGGTCAGATCAATCCCTCTGTGCAGACATTTCTTCGTACTATAGTGTTCGATACTTCTCCCGCACACTGTGCGTGTGACGACGGGTCCACTTCCGTTTCCCTCTCCCCGCCCCGGACCGTTTCCCTCCCCCGCCCCAGACCGTTTTCCTCTCCCCGCCCCGGACCGTTCCCCTCCCCCGCCCCGGACCGTTCCCCTCCCACCAAAAAGGGGTGGTCTCTACAAATTCGTCCCAGAATTTTAACCTCAGATGACGGTTTTATTTCACCCTCTCTCCAAAGCCCTTCTCCTTAACAAATTGTACAAAATTGGTAAACTAACACCACTATGCCTACGAGAACACCAATCGTCACGGACTAGGGAGAGTCCTGATAAACATGTTCACTTAAACGTTCTGTCGACGTCTCCTTTTTCGAGAAAGCCGTTCCTAAAAGATTTACGGTCCTGAGAGACGACCCCTCCCTAGAATAAGTAAGGACAAACCCCTGTCCTAATACGGATCTTTTACTCAGGAATATCCGGAGACCTTTTGGTTCGAAAGTATATAAATCTCTTTTTCTCAAACTTCGACCCGACAGAAGCACGACCGACCGACCGACCGACCTCCTCTCTCCTTTTACATTTGTCCACACCCGAAAAGTGACGCCACCTCTTATCGAGGCTTGTCGGATGCAAGAGGTCGTGTAAATACGCCCACTTTAAACGGGGTTTACTAGTATCACCCGTCGGAAATTTCCCCCTTTATACGAAGCACATGTTCGTACTTGACCTCACTAACGTTGAGAGCGAGTGTCTACTGCCTGTCCCGACGTTGTTTCCGACAAGGTCCCGGAGCGCAGGGGAGACGGACGGAGGAACAAGGGACGGTTCCCACGTTCTGACTAAGGTGTGGAACGTCTCCCAAGGTGTAGACCCTCGATTGTTGTGCCTGTAACACACACGAAAAGTTCACTTGAGTCCCGGAGTCGGGAGGACGGGAGTCATCATCTACTGAAAAAGTTTTTTTTAAGGTTTCGTCCTTCACTCTTTAGTCCATCTTTCACGAGAGGTCGGACCTTGATCTGACCTGGAAAGGAAACCCACGACTCGCCTCCATCAGTTCTTACACGGTCTACGCTCCCGTAGTACCCCAAGCACCTTTCCTGGTACACACAGGGGTTCATCCCCTTCCTAGTCCCGGGTCAGAGTCAAAAGAGGGAGGAAGGGAATTGTCACTCACTCACTCACTTCAGAGAGTCAGCACAGGCTGAGACACGTTGGGGTACCTGACATCGGGCGGTCCGAGAAGGTAGGCACCCTAAGAGGTCCGTTCTTATGACCTCACCCAACGGTAAAGGAAGAGGTCCCCTAGAAGGGGTGGGTCCCTAGCTTGGGTCCAGAGGGCGTAACCTCCGTCTACGGAAGGGAATTTAGATGTATGTTTAGCTACAAATTTGAGGGGAAGACCGAATCCCCTGAAGGGACCACCGAGTCTACCATTACTCAAAGACGGACGTTACGTCTTCTGGGCCCTAGTTAGGGACCCGGTCCTTCTAGAGGACCTCTTCCTTTACCGTTGGGTGAGGTCATAAGAACGGACCTTTTAGGGTACCTACCTCCTCGGACCTCCCGATGTCAGGTGCCCCAGCCTTTCTCAGCCTGTGCTGACTCGTTGAAGTGAAGTGAAGACGGAATCCCTCCCCTCCTTTACGACTCCCTTTTCTTTCTCCCCCACTTCCAAAGATCGAAGAATCCTCTGGATACCTTTTACCCCGAGGGATCACTGTAGAAGGTAACTGAAAGAGACCCGGACGGAGGGAGGTGCGGGGTGTGACGCTCCCCGTGTCCGAGGACCTAGAAAGATTTTAGAAGTCATGAGGCAGACTCGTGTGCAGAGTCGAACGAACCGGTGTAGGAGTGGTGGAGGGACGGGGAATCACACCAGTAGTGAGACAAGGGGAACGGGTAGGTGTCCTTCGATCTTACAGGTAGAAAGTCGTGACCAGTGTGTTGCCCCGTCACATCCCTCACGCCCCCTGTACCCCTCCCCCGTGTGACCGCAGAGACTCTGGAAACGTCCTGAGGTCTAAGGTGGTGAATGGCAGAAGTCTCAACCCCTCGTCAGGGGTCTTGGTGGACGTGAAACAGTGGTCAACGTTCGAACCCGTAGGAGGTTCTGGTGGAGTCCAGGTTGTTAAACGACCCTCCTGAGTGTCTTGAGTGACCTTCGATCATATGCCGACCAATACGAGATAGTGTCGCTTTCCTGAGTCTCATTTCATCTGTGTCCTTTTCCGCCTCGGGTCCTCTCGAGGTGTACGTCCCGGAGACCTGCAGGAGGGGTCTCCTCTGCGTCCCTGTCCCGGTTTGGGGTCGTCCCTACACACTACCACGCGTGTCTCCTGTCGGTCGGCCCCTCCGAGTGGACTCGGAGTCACACTCCCAGAAATAACTCCGAGGCAGTGAAGGGGTCCCCGAGTCGACCCTTTCTTGCGCGGGCGGCACGTCCTCTGGACCCAAACTAGGGTCCCAGCCCTTCTAGAGACCTCTTCCCGTACCGTTGGGTGAGGTCATAAGAACCCGAGGGGACCACCGAGTCTACCATTTCTTAGACGAACGTTACGTCCTCTGGACCCAAACTAGGGACCCAACCTTTCTAGGGGACCTCCTCCCGTACCGTTGGGTGAGGTCAAGTCAAGTTAAGTCAGCGAGTCAGCACAGGCTGAGACGTTGGGGTACTTAGCGTCGCACGGTCCGGAGGGACAGGTAGTGGTTGAGGGCCTCAAGTGAGTCTGAGTGCAGGTAACTCAGTCACTACGGTAGGTCGGTAGAGTAGGAGACAACAGGGGAAAAGAAGGACGGGGGGTTAGGGAGGGTCGTAGTCTCAGAAAAGGTTACTCAGTTGAGAAGCGTACTCCACCGGTTCCATGACCTCTAAGTCGAAATCGTAGTAAGGAAGGTTTCTTTAGGGTCCCGACTAGAAGTCTTACCTGACCAACCTAGAGGAACGTCAGGTTCCCTGAGAGTTCCCAGAAGAGGTTGTGGTGTCAAGTTTTCGCAGTTAAGAAGCCGAGAGTCGAAAGAAGAGGGTGAGGTCATGAGAACGGACTTTTTAGGGTACCTACCTCCTCCGACCATCCGACGTCAGGTACCCCAACGTTTCTCAGCCTGCGCTGATTCGTGAAGTGAAAGAGAAAAGTGAAAGTACGTAGCCTCTTCCTTTACCGTTGGATGAGGTCATAAGAACGGACCTCTTAGGGTCCCTGGCGGCTCGGACCACCCGACGACAGATACCCTAGCGTGTCTCAGCTTGTGCTGACTTCACTGATTCGTCGTCGAAAGAAGTGTCAAGTTGAGAGTGTAGGTATGTACTGGTGACCTTTTTGGTATCGGAACTGATCCGCCTGGAATCAGCCGTTTCATTACAGAGACGAAAACTTATACGATAGATCCAACCAGTATTGAAAAGAAGGTTCCTCATTCGCAGAAAATTAAAGTACCGACGTCAGTGGTAGACGTCACTAAAACCTCGGAGGTTTTATTTCAGACTGTGACAAAGGTGACAAAGGGGTAGATAAAGGGTACTTCACTACCCTGGTCTACGGTACTAGAAGCAAAAGACTTACAACTCGAAATTCGGTTGAAAGAGTGGGTGAGGTCATGAGAACGGATGTCTCAGGGGTACCTGTCGTCTCGGACCGCCCGATCTCAAGTACCCCAACGTCTCAGTCTGTACTGACTCGCCGATTCGTCGTCGTCGTGAATCTGGACCGACTGGGGGAACACCAACTGGATTCAAAGGTCGGGAGACCGCCAGTACGGGGTTTGGGGGTGGTATTTGGTGTAACAGTCGTATCTGATAGATCACTCCGACTCGGGGACGTTTGTCTGTTTCTGGGAGAACAGTACGTCCTGTAGCGACCCGTAGGGTCCCCAAGTCGCTACTGGAGGGTCCCCGGTTCCCGTTTCCGATTCGGACAGAAACCCGTTCCAATTAGGAAATGGACCAATGGCTCCACCACGTCGCCATTTCTTAAGAGGACGGTCACGTCCTCTATGTTCTCTACGTCCAAGTTAGGGACCCAACCCTTCTAGGAGGCCGATCCTTTACCGTTGGGTGAGGTCATAAGAGGGTACCTCTCTCCCCGGACCACCTGATTCCCCAGAGTCGCAGCCTGTGTTGGCTTGTGTGTGTGTGTGTGTGTGTGTGTGTGTGTGTGTGTGTGTTGGGAAATGGTGTAGGGTGGACGTCTACGACGTCAAATGATTAGAGTGACCCGAAGACGAAGGAGTAGTCATTTGACCTCTGTCACTCCGGTTAGAGTGACCCAAAAACACTCCTGATTTACTAGATTGTATACCCTTCAAGTCAAGTCAAGTCAGTGAGTCAGCACAGGTTGAGAAACACTAGGGTACTTGGCGTCGTGTGGTCCGGAGAGACAGGTAGTGGTTGAGAACCTTAGGGAGGTTTGGGTACAGGTAACTCAGTCACTACGGTAGGTTGGTAGAGTAGGAGACAGTAGGGGTAGAGGAGGACGGGAGTTAGAAAGGGTCGTAGTCCCAAAAAAGTTTACTCAGTCGAGAAGCGTAGTCCACCGGTTTCATAACCTCAAAGTCGAAGTTGTAGTCAGGAAGGTCACTTGTGGGTCCTGACTAGAGGAAATCCTACCTGACCAACCTAGAGGAACGTCAGGAGGTTCCCTGAGAGTTCTTAGAAGAGGTTGCGGTGTCAAGTTTTCGTAGTTAAGAAGACGTGAGTCGAAAGGAATATCAGGTTGAGAGAGTCGGTATGTACTGGTGACCTTTTTGACATCGGAACTGATCTGATTCACACAAATGTTTCACTACAGAGACGAAAAATTATACGACAGATCCAACCAGTATTGAAAGGAAGGTTCCTCATTCGCAGAAAATTTAAGTACCGACGTTAGTGGTAGACGTCACTAAAACCTCGGGTCTTTTTATTTCAGACTGTGACAAAGGTGACAAAGGGGTAGGTAAAGGGTACTTCACTACACTGGCCTACGGTATTAGAAGCAAAAGACTTACAACTCGAAATTCGGTTGATAAAGTGAGAGGAGAAAGTGAAAGTAGTTCTCCGAGAAATCAAGAAGTGAAAGACGGTATTCCCACCACAGTAGACGTATAGACTCTAATAACTATAAAGAGGGTCGTTAGAACTAAGGTCGACCACGAAGGAGGTCGAGTGTCAAAGAGTACTACATGACACGTATATTCAATTTATTCGTCCCACTGATATATGTCGGAACTGCATGAGGAAAAACATAAACCTTGGTCAGACAACAAGGTACAGGTCAAGATTGACAACGAAGGACTCGACGTATATCCAAAGAGTTCTCCGTCCAGTCCACCAGACTATCAGGGTAGAGGAAGTCCTAAAAGGTGTCAAATAACACTAGGTCTGTCAGTTTCCGAAACCGTAACCGTAGCAGTTATTTCCAGTTACCCTTCCCGGACCATGTTCTTTCCGAAGTTGTTTTTGACCCACGGAGGACTAAAGGAGGTTCACGAGACAGGAGTTCGAAGATTTGAACGGGTCCCTGAGTAAGGGAGAGAGAAGAGGGTTGGAAAATATGGTCGACCGAATAAAAAGAGGGTCTTTTCTTAATATGCGATGTACGATACTACGACGAGAAGAAAATCTTTCTATGCATACACATAAGAATAAAGAATTCACCGAGGTCTGGAGAGGTGTCCCGAAGGATCCACCGTGAGTACCATTTCTTGGACGGACGGTTACGTCCTCTGTGTCCTAGGGACCCAGCCCTTCTACGGGACGTCCTCCCGTACCGTTGGGTGAGGCCATAAGAACGGACCTTTTAGGGTACCTGTCTCCTCGGACCGCCCGATGTCAGGTACCCCAGCTTTTCTCAGTCTGTGCTGATTTCGTTGAATCGTCCGTGCGTATGGAGAGATGGGGTATCTAATATGTTGGATAAACTGGTGACTGCAGACCTACCCGATGTGACTTGCGGGAACACGGATATGTAAAAACACTAAACACGGTCACAAAGACGTCCGATCTCAGAATCTCCATCGTGACTACTCAATTTCCGATGTAACTTCAAAAACCACCGTGACCGTTTAACGGGACATAGTTCAATTAGGAGGTCGTTATTACGTCCTTGACAGACAAAGGGGTGTGGAAGATCCCCGGTACGTCTTTTCCCACCGACTCCCATATTGCCTACGACCACCCTGGGTCGGCACAGGGAGTCGTGAGGGTCCGGTCACAGGGTGTTCGTGAACTCTGTCGCGCCTCAGAAAGAAAACCGGACTCGTGTCCCATTCCGTCCCGAACACGTTAACCCAACCCTCGGTACTCTACGATCCCCTGCATTCTTAGTAAACATTCTTAGTAAGCACTGAGTTGTGAGTCATAATGTCTCTTGTGTCCTTCACCCCGAAGTTCAGATCCCAGTCGTCTCGCTACGGACGACCTCAAAGTCTGTCTTGATCTCTGTGTGTGAATCCCTTCTTTTCCCATGTCCTTCCGGTCTCTTTCCAGACCTCTCTCTTTCGTTGGCGAAAGACGGGAACCGTGGCTCAGTCGGACAAGGTCTGTGTGTTCGCACTTGGGTTCGCCAGGGACAGGGGTCTCGGACAGCGGTCGTCCACCGCGGGAGGGGATCAGTCCCCCTGCGGAGCCTCCTCTGTCGTGGACGACGCGCGCGCCGCGGGTGAGGGGAGACCGGGTCTCAAGTAAAGAAGTGTGATGTCGACACTCTGCGCTCAAGGTCAAGTCAAAGGTGGTCGTTTAGTTTCGGAGTCAAAAGAATCGACAAAACTTTTTCTACTTCCTTTCCTTCTCTTTCGACCCGTTGTCGATTGTGCGTCTCGCAAAATCAAATGCTTCCTGGAATGGACTAACCACAAGTGAAATAGGGATAAAATGTCTACTCTTTTCATTCAGAAGCCAATTTACTAGACGGGTTCAAGTGAGACGACCAGTCGATCCTGAAAGAACCGTTTAGGGTACGAGGAAGTTGTAGTCTTCCGAGATCCTCTCTTAGAAGTTCTTCTATTTTTAATTATATTATGAACTTTCGAGACTTGTTTATCTGTCTCTGTTGACTACCTCTCAAATCTCAACTTAATACCTATTAATGACATACACTCCCGAAGGGACCACCGTTGTTTGTTTGGGTTTTACTTTGTATAATGCTGGTCTTTTTTTGTTTTTCAAACGTCCTTGCCTTTTCCAGTCAACATTTATCCTAAATTCATTAGTATTATTTACCTCTTCCGTTACCGTGGGGTGAGGTCATGAGAACGGACCTTTTAGGGTACCTGTCTCCTCGGACCACCCGACGTCAGGTACCCCAGCGATCCTCAACCTGTGTTGACTCGCTGAATTAAAAGTGAAAAGTGAAAGTACGTAACCTCTCCCTTTACCGTTGGGTGAGGTCACAAGAACGGACCTCTTAGGGTCCCTGTCCCCTCGGACAACCCGTCAGTAGATACCCCACCGTGTCTCAGCCTGTGCTGACTTCACTCAATCGTCGTTAGTATTATTTGTGATCAAGACTAAATTGGTTGTAACTATAGACTGATCTAACCCTCCAACCTCTTCTCTTGTCCTGCCCATATATGCTTCTCACAGAAAGTATCCCACCTTAGTTCTCTATTACGGATTTGTCTTCGTTCTTCAACGTTGTATCGTAAAATAGTCTATGTGCCTTCATTTATCCGTTATTAGTTTCTAGTTTTCCCAACTGTCACTACCGAAGATCTCTCCCCTTTCGTACTCTCTTTGTATAAAACATTCTTTAGAATATCTTACTAAACCGAGATTAAGTATGAACATTAAGATATGAACATATCTAAATTATTATAAAAAGTTTTCTTTATTTCCTTTAACGGGTGTAAGTAGGTGTAGACTACGCCACCTCTACCCTAGACTTAGGGTCGTCCACAGAGACCGACCACAGTAGTGGTGTCCGTTATGGTGGATTTTTCATAGAGGTAGAGTAGTGACATTTTTCGGTCGTTTACTAGATTTGTCCTTTGGGTCGTCGACTGTATGTTGTCTACGAATCTTTTCCCTTTAATAAAAGAAATGAGATACCTCTGTCGGTGTCGACCTGTGCAGGTCACTCTCTCATTCCCCCAGGACGGGACTCAGGTCCGGATTCCCGGGACCACGAAACTTCGTTGAAAGAGATTAAAAAGATTCAAAGAGGAATCACGAACCCTGGTTGACCCCGGTCATTACGTAGACCTACCCCGAGGGGTCACAGGTCTAAGAGGGGAAGTCTCTTTAAATGTCGTAAGATGGAGTGGACGGTCACCCCGACTGGTCTGGGGGGTTCTCCGAGGACCTACGCCGTCCCAGTAGGGTCCCGGAACACCGATCCGGGGTGAGGTCCTCGTACGTGACAAGACAAGTGTCCTAACACACTCTCACCCGACGGTCTTACTACGACTCTGATCTACAACTTACTTCAGTTTAACAAACATATCTATTCCCTGGGATGTTTTTGAAAAGGGGTCCCAAGGAATGTGGATCTCCGTCGGTACGAAAGTCCAGGACAGTATAGTTGTGAAAGGAAAGGGTAGCATATCTGAAACGGATTATCGACATTAACATTCAGAGTTTCGTGGATTGAAACAACCCATAAACCCACTAAGGAGATAATGACCGGCAGTAAGTAAGGAACTAGTTCATAACTGACTCGTGGATGACACACGATGCCGACCCTTGTCGAACGCCTTGTTCTGCGTAAGGACGAGAGGGCCTCGGGTGTCCGACCTCTCCCCTGTCTCTCCGACCCCACGTCGAGTCGTTAGCACCACGATCCCGTCCCCGACACACTCGTGCCCCTTCCCCCGACTCACACGAAAAAAAAAAAAGGAACCGAAGAAACTGACACGGTGTACCATGTACCCCAGAATCAAAGGTTTAGTGTCTGAGGACGTAACCTTCGCCCCTCAGAATTGGTGACCTGGTGGTCCCTTTAAGGGACTTGTACTGAGACTTACCCTGGAGTCTCCCCTGACGGTTCCCTTGACACCAAACCCTGCTGGCTATCTGATCTTTGAAGAAGGTTCACGAGAAGGGCGGATTCCAATACACTACGGGGTTAGGTCTAGAGAGGTACCAAAGTCCACTGTTACTCGAGCACAGAGTGAGTCGGACGTGACCCGGAGTGTCAAGGATCAAGACTCAAGTCAGGTCAAGTCAGCGAGTCAACACAGACTGAGAAACGCTGTGGTACTTAGCGTCGTACGGTCCGGAGGTACAGGTAGTGGTTGAGGCCCTCAAGTGAGTTTGAGTACAGGTAGCTCAGCCACTACGGTAGGTCGGTAGAGTAGGAGACAGCAGGGGAAGAAGAGGACAGGGGTTAGGGAGGGTCGTAGTTTCAGAAAAGGTTACTCAGTTGAGAAGAGTACTCCACCGGTTTCAGTCGAAATCGTAGTCAAGAAGGTTTCTTTAGGGTCCCGACTAGAGGAAATCTTACCTGACCAACCTAGAGGAACGTCAGGTTCCCTGAGAGTTCTCAGAAGAGGTTGTGGTGTCAAGTTTTCGTAGTTAAGAAACCACGAGTCGAAAGAAGTGTCGGGTTGAGAGTGTAGGTATGTACTGGTGTCCTTTTTGGTATCGGAACTGAGGATCAAGACTTCCCCAGTAGATTAGTTGAGAAGCAGCAGGTCAACTCTTTTGTCCGGGTGTCTTTTCGTAGAGTGGTGCACTCTCTCAGTCTCAGTCTTCCTCTGAAGCCTGCAGACCGGAGGGTCAGGGCCCGAAGGAGGGGGAATTGAGTTCAGACCCGTCCCGGACTCGGGTAAATTTACTTTAAAGGGCGAAAATTTTCTGGTGAGGTGGTAGTCGTCCACAGTGTCGTAACGAGTGCAGAGGTCAAGCCCTAAGTTGTCGAGAGGTCCTTTCTTTTCGAGGGCTCTCAGATGGTCTTCAGAGGGACCCTTGTTCGGGGGGTTCCTCAGGGTCAGACTACCACCTCCCCGCACGTGTCCTGTTTGCGCTATCAGGGCCTATCGGGCGGTCGCACAAGGGAGGACGTCCAGACCGAGCCGCTTGCCTTTGGCCTCGCCTAGTGATGGCAGGGGTTGGGGCCACGCGTTTCTCCGGCCCCCAGGCACGCTTCTCTTTCCGCCGCGCCCGCCCCGGGCGTTNGAGGGAAGGGGGAGGGCAGGGCCGCGCGCGCCCCTCCGCGCCCGCGCGCGTGCGTCCGCCAGCCCCCGCGCGCCGGCGGCCCCGCGCGTGCCCGGCGCGAGACGGGATTACGCCGCCGCCCGCCGCTCGCCGCGACGCCCCCTGCTGTCCGTTCGCCGCCGCGCCCGCCGCCTGTCGCGGCTGACGTGGGCCCCGGCCTCGGGGTCGGGAACGTCCATCCGTGCGCGCCTTCGGCCTCTGCTCGACGCCCACCTTGCCCCAGCACCTCCGGGCAGGTCGCGGCAGGGGAACGAGGGCGGGAAGAGACGGACAGAGGTAGAGAGTGGGTTCGGGTAGGGGAGGAAGGTGCGGGGCTGGAGAGGGAGGCGCAGCAGTGGACGGGCTCGGGGCTAAGACGTGGCCCTGGGACGGGCTGGGCCGAGGGGCGGGGTCGGGGGGCGTGCGGAAACGAGGAACCGGCGGAGGGGAGGGGGAGGGAGGGGAGGCAGAGAAGCGGACAGGAAGACAGGGGCGGCGTGGGGCTCGAGCGGGGACTGGACAAATGGTGGCGTGGGGTGAAACACGCTGGGGCAGGGAAGACAAAAGGGAAGGGGCGTGGGGGCGGAGAGAGGACGGGAATGACGAGGCCGGGGGCTAAGTACGGGGGCAGGGAGGCACACGCAGAGAGATAGTCGAGGGAGCGTCAAAGACAGGGGTGGCGCAGGGAAGACGTGTGGCCCCGGGTCGGGGAAGGGTCGACGGAGGACCACAGGCGGAGGTGGAAGAGGTCTTCCGGCAGAAGAGGGGGAACCGACAATGGACCGCTCGGGGGGTAGTGAAAGGGGTGGACGGGAAGGACCACGACAAACATCGGTGTGTCTGAACAGGGTTCGGGGGAGTGGACGGGGACCCGGGAGGAGGAGACGGACCCCTCCGGATCCTGAGACTTCCGGGACACACGAGTGACACCGTCTTAGGTGAATATGGGGAAAGACGCACAAACTAGGATAAGTACCGAGGCGCCACCCCTTCCCGTTTCCTACGACGCACAATAATCCGGAGAGAATACAAGGAGAACTCGGTGACAGAAGGACATCGACAAGTCCAAACAAAGGATCTCCGTACCCCCACCCCCCCTCCTCCACAATTCGAATCCTTTTGATCCTTCCTCCTCTCCGTCTTAGGTTTCTTACCGAAGTGTCGGAGAAGGACCAGAACTAGACTCGGGACCCTACGTTTCCGGACCTACTCCTCGGAGAGACCTCCCGTCCTTTTAAAGTCTAAAATCTTTCCTAAGAAAGTGTCGGAGGTTCAGTCGTGAAACCGTAGCTCTCGACAGCACTCACACCGGGTACCCGACCCGACTCACCCGTCTCACGACTTAGTGGATCCGAGACCGGGGTACCGTCAGGGAGAACGGGACTCGGCCCAAGACAGGGGGTACGGAATGGACCGTAAACCGTCACCACACACACACACAGACACACACACAACCCGTCTCGAGGGAGGAAGGAGTCAGGTCGGTTCACCTACCGCTACCGGGAAAAGACAGACAGACAGAGGGACCGGACTCCCGGACCACACATAGTAGATGCGAACCTTGAGTCTACTCGGGAACGACCCGGAATTAGTACTGAGGTCGTTCCCGTCCGGTGTCCCGAACCTCTGGGCCCACCCGTCCTTCGTCTAAAAAGCAGATCTCGACCTCTGGCCGTCTAAGTGTTGGGCTACTTGAACTTGGTATTCATTCTCTCCGGGTCCCTTTTGCACATCTCTGGGACCTCTGACCAGTATGGTCGACCACCTTGTCTCCCTCCTCCTGTCCTCGGACGGGGGGGGGGGGGGGGGGGNCCGGGGGGGGGGGGTGGGCGGGGGCCAAATCCCCGTTAACCTAAACCACCGAAACGTAACGTCCTTCTAAATTTCTTCTACCCCCACCCTAGACGAGACGGAGATTATTAAGATGAAAAACAGGACTATCTTGACCGTGAAGCCTCCCTCATTAAAGAAGGAGAGGACAAATCTAAGTCGACTTCCACACACACACACACACAGACACACAGACACACACGCGCGCGTGTGCGTGTACGCACACATATCTTTCTCTCTCGTTTCTCTTACTCTTACTTATTGTGTTTACTCCTTTCTCTGACAATGTGAATCGGGTCTTTAACACAAACCGTGGCGCTTGGTCCGTTACCGTCGGGTTAAGGACGGGACCCCTGGAGTCGATTTTTAGGGTTCAGAATTTAACCTCTAACTTTCGTTTAACGACCTCCTAGGACGGGGAAGAGGTGTTCCGAGGGAGTGAAATCTTGTCTCTCACCTGAAGAAGTCGAGTACTCGTCGCAGAGACTTACCCGTCCGTGTCCGTCCCGGGTCGTTCCCCGACCCCCAAGCTCACACGACGACCCCCTGACCGACAGGAGACGAAACAGTCAGAAGGCGCAAGGAGGGGCGTACTCACCCCACCCCACCACCGAAGGGGACCGTAGTCGTAAGGGTCCCGAGTGTCGAAAAGGACGAGGTCCCTCCTCCATAGTGGACCTCGGTAGAAACTCGCGACTAACCTAATTCAATGACTACAACTTTACGAAGGAACGCCGAGTCCAATTCACCCCCTAAGACTATTAACACATATATAGAGGATCAAGACACGTCGCGTAGAGTAGAGAGTAGGGAACAAACTATAGTGTCTCCGATACCGTCCCTCTTTAACTCCGTGTGTCTTACCTTTCGGTCGAGGGACACCCGACTCTGTCCGACCCGAATACCCCAGTCCGACATAGCCAGTCCCCATGTAACTCCTCCACCGGCCACAAACTCCCAACCCAGGAGCGAAACCTATAGACCACCGTCTCCGTGTCTTCTACCAGGACAAAGACGTCACTGCCTCTCTGTCCTAAGGTTCGCAGGACAATGAATCGACAACGTCACACAAGGGAAAGGGACCACGGGGAGAGGTGATTCTAGTAGGTTCTCGACCCCACACTCCTAGTAGTGAATCAGAAATCTTTTTCTCTAAGGATCCTTTGATCTTTCTCTCCCCGTCTCCTCAAGTCAGAAGTCAGACAAACCGAACCCTCTTCTCCTCCCCTTCCTTCATTCCCCTTAAATTCCGACCAATGTATGAAAGAGTAAGTTGTTTACGATCAATTTAGGAGGTTACACGATCCACGACCCTAGTATCTCTACCTTTCATTTTGTCCCAGAGAGTCTCGACGGTCACACTACCCTTTCTCTCTGTTCGCTAGTCTGTTTATCGTGTCTATTCGAACTCACTCCTGTACCCCGGTCCCTACTCCCTGCAGAAAGGGAGGTCGCCGTAGCCGGGGGAGGTGACGTCGACCCTTCTCCCGAGTCAACCACAACAGTCTTACCCCGGGTCCCGACTGAACCTCCAACTTACACTCCTTCTTCCACCACGTTCTATAATGGTCTAGGGACTGAGCTCCCCCTTCTCCACCACAAGACGTACGTCGACTTGGGACGACCGACGACGGAGTCGGACTACCCCCTTGGGACCCTGCTCTGACTCCGAGGAGTTGAGAGGGTAAGAGTAAAGAATTCGTGAACATAAAATCCCCGTTTCCTACCAGTTTTATACGAATCTTACAGTCTCACTCGGTCTCCTTTCTCCGGGTCCTAGACGGGAGTCCCTCGAGGATTGACTACCTCTCTGTCGCTCATGTCTATGAACGAGTCCTCGTTCCACTCATTTTAATAACACTCGAGTTGTACCCGTCTTCCCAGAACCTCAAGTCCACCCCCAGTAGCCTCTTTAAGTCTATCCTCCCTCCTCCGGCTACCACTGTCTCCCTAGGCATCTTCGATGTGAGAACTCGTGTCCAACGGCACTTGTAGGTGCCGTCGGGTCCTATTTCTGTCGGTAGGAGTGGAAGGACTCCTCCGGGGGAGGAAGGATGTGTAGACGAAACGGAGTAAAGTAATCGTACAGGGTTCGGAAACTTATATAGGAGCCCGTATAACAACAGACGGGTCGATTCGATGTACAACCCGTATATTCAACTCAACCTCAATATCTTTACTTTTGTTTACATCCAAGTGATGTTCTTTTCGAGGTGGTCTCCGTCTACCGAAGGACCGGAACATCCTCGCACCGACTCCCCAGGACCGTCCGTCCTCCCGGACCCTACTGACGTGGCGGGACAAACCTGGCTGCCGGCGAAACCGATCTTTTCGGAGTACAGTCTGAAAACTCGTAAATGAGGGTCACGGGTCGATCCCGAGTCCGGACCGCCGTTCCCGTCTGCCATTTGCACACGTAGGACCAGGGACCCCGAAGTCCCTCCCGAGACCCTCGATTACTGACACGACCCACGAACTCCTCCGCGAAGAGTGTCGAAACGACTGGGCCCCGTGACCAGTCTGAAACGGTCGGTCGAACTCTAGAGAACTAGGTGGGAGAGACGAATCCAAAACTCTGTTCGCTCCTTTTTATTTTCACCACATTAAGTTTTCACCGTGGTTTCACCATAGCATATTAATTCAGAAGCCTGGGAGGAGTCATACCGAATACCTCAGTCCCTCCACTGTCGTAACACTTTTGACGAGTCGAAACCGAAGTCTGTCTGGAAGACAGTTTCGAACCAAGAAGATGAATGACCGACTCCTCGAAGTCAGAGGGGCAGACATTTTACCCTGACAATTATACTTCAGACGTCTCGACACAATCCCTAATGTACACTATTCTGTCTCCCCTGACGCCGTGGGAGGGACCGGTCGTCATTTATGGTTTACGATTGACAAGAAGTGTCCCCCCACTTTTACCTCGACTTGGAACTTTCCAGCCATCCCAAAACCATTCCTTCCCTTCCACTCTTAAAAGATCTACTCCCTTGGGTGGTCCCCATATTCGTTCTTGAGACACCTTAGTCTAAGAGACCTTTCTTCACTGCACGGACGAGTGGGGTAAAAGGACGTCATCTCGGAATGACTTCCCTGTAGCAGTGCTTGTCGTCCTCCCCGGACAAAATGAAGGTCGGGGTAGTAAGTCACGTCAAGTCGAGTCAGCGAGTCAGCACAGGCTGAGAAACACTGGGGTACCTGACGTCGTGCGGTCCGGCGGGACAGGGAGTACTTGAGGTCTCGAACAGGTTTGAAGACAGGTAGCTCAGTCACTACGGTAGTAATTCTCTCGAAGTTATACAAAGAGAGAGATTGTGATCTTCTAACGACTTTCAGAGATCAGGGTCTTCGAGCACAGAGACCTTAAATACAATACCTAATTAAAGAACAGAACGGGAGGGAGAGGGTTTTCGGTACGGAACCTTTTCAACCTCACGGACCCCGGACAGCCTAGTAGGGGAGACCGACAGTGGTAGAGGTGACTGAGGTGGTCGGGGAGACTGGGGCATCGAGGGGAGGAGACTCTTCGTCGACAGACTCGTAGACGGAAGAGGAAGTGGACGAGGGCGAGTGAGAAGGGGAGGGTCTGACCCGGTCCGGGAGGATTTTCCGGAGGGACCGTCGGGTAGAGGGGTCGTAATACTACGATTAGCACAACAATTAAAAAGACTCTACGCCTTTCTTTCGGGGTTAGACAAGATTACTTAAATTAATCTCTCCCCGAACCTCCCGAAGTCTTGGAGAATGGTCCTAGTGTCATTTGTCCCAATTGCTCTATTTGTCGAACCCTCGTCGCCGAGTTCCCATCCTTCCCTCCTAAAGACTGAGTCAGGATCTTACTCCTTCGAGAACCGTGACCTCAACCTCCTTCCGAGACACTCGACAACGGGTGGTACACCCAAGGGAAAACCCAAGGAAGACGGACGGGGTGCGTCAGGGTACCGCATCAACATATAGATCCAGACAGGAACCCATTGTCCTTGGAGACCCCTCCAGAATGATAAGAATAGTAGTAGTGGTTTGTAAATAACTCGTACACGATACACCCATTACCCATGGCGTGGTAGAAGACCTCGTTTTACCTCCGAGTGTTCTGGAACAGAGATGAGATTACCTCTATATATATATATATATCTATCTATATCATCTATAGATATATAAGTTTATATCATCTATATCATCTATATATATATAAGTTTATATATCATCTATATCATCTATATATATATAAGTTTATATTCTTTGTCAACGATTAAGGCCTGTCATATACGACTTTCCAACTGTCCTCTAATATAACCCGGACCTGCTAGACCTTTTCGGAGAACGTCCTCCTCTATTAACTCCCCCTAGAACTCTGGAGCTCTAAACTTCTGAACCATTGGCCTCGACGACCTCCTGACGTCTAAGCCACCGTCCTTACACGTCCCCACAGACTCAGTGCTACTCACTTACCGTACCGAACACACCACCTACGTACGTTAAGTCATCACTCCCCGCAAAAACCTCGTGCCACGACTCTGTGTCAGTATCCCCGGGACTCACGGCCTCAGATGAAAAGATCGGACTAGTGCGACCTCAGAGTGACGAAGGGGAGAGACTCGTGAATCTTACCAGCCGAACCCCTTCCCGAACCCTGTCCTACTAACACCGGAAGTACGACCCGAGTGAACGGACGTAGGTCAAATCTGGTCGACCCCAGCCAACTGGTCTACGATTTAAAACAAGAGTCTAGAACACTGAAAGACCCTACTCTCACTTACCGACCGTCTCGTTAAGGTTCCTGAAAAGGGTCACTACTATCAAGGACCGGTTAAACGAAACCGTCATTGTGAAAAAACGTTCTTAAGTCACCTTAGAAGGTCAAGGTCCGAGTCACTTAAAGTATTGAGTAGAGAAAGATAATGATTCTCAAGAAACTTACATACACATATGTTCATATACATACAAATACACACGCACAACGAAAACGATAACTTTAACAAAGTTGACCTAAGAGTAAGATTGCACTAGAAATAAACGTTATGTTTTCAATAATTTGAGAAGACCCAGAATTAAAGAGGTACACGCACTCCCTTTCTTGGTAGGGTCATAGGATAACATACACCTAGACCTTCGACCACGAAACTCTTGTCCTAAAATTTGTGTTCCCCCAGTATATTGTTAGTAAAACTGTTCTTCATTTTACAACTCGACTTTAAAATTCGGTCAAGAGCGAGGGGAAACCTTGGAGATCTGAACATTCTGGTCAGTCTTAAAATAAACCCCCGTGGTTGTTTTAATACAAAGAACAATAAAAGGTCAGCCAGACCCGAATACGGATTAATCATCACCCCACTCACGGGACGCCAGTCCATGACCAACCAGACAGGTACCTACAGACATACTCTTTGTAACAATATTACGGTCATAATATTATGTGACACGCTATAAAAAGGGGTACAATTTCCACTGCACAAGAGACTCCGGTGTCCGTCAAAAGGACACGACACTGCATCCTTTCCTGTCTTTGTCCTAGAGAAAGACTAGCAGTAGTGTGTGACTCACCTTTACTTCGGAAACACTGAGTACAACCTTCGATTTGGTCCCAAGAGATCGACAAGGGTCGAGACTCGACACGGAACCAAAACAAAACACAAAAAAACCACACAAAAAAAAAATGTACCACAAGTAACGTAGACGTCAATCAGAAACTTCGGAGATAATACTCGTGTCGTGTGAAGACCCACCGTTAAACAAAATTCTCTTAGAAGTTGAGTCTCTTACAATCTCTACCAAAGTAGATTCTAGTAATAAAATACTAGTTTTACAGATCAACGACCGTTTCCATCCAGAAGGTACATGGTCCTGTGACCCTTGAAATTTGAGACATATACTTGGATCATTAACATGTTCTCCCATACATTAATTCAAGGAATTTCGTACTACATTTGATCTTTACGGAACCATACAGTCTTTTCTCTCCTATGGTCACATCTGATTTCGGGACACCCTTCTAAAACTTCTGCGTCCCCGACTAGACCCAGGGGTTTCTACCCATCCTCTATTTCCATTCCTTTACCCGATTTCCTCGTATTAGTTTCCAAATCTCCTCCCTTCACCAGGAGACCGTAACTGAACCGGTCCGACCTTGTCACCTTCCATGTCGACCTCCCCGGTCGACCCCGGTCTGAGGTCTCTCAGGAATTAGACTGATCTTTAACCTGAAACAGAACTTCAACCACTCCTCGTAAATCCGAAGAATCAACTCGAACGAGAACAAGACTTCTGTTCTAACACCGTAATCCTCTGTACTCACTGTAGGGACGTGTCCGTCACGACAGACTCCTCACAACAAAGACTTCCCACAGAGCCCCCTACCCCTCCTGACCTTGCGAAGGAACCGTCCGTCCCTCGAACAGCGACAGGTCCCACGACTGGACGGTAGACTTTCTAAAAAGAGGGGTCACTACGGTACAATTTTCCATTTCGGTCCCTTACGAATCTTGGTAGGTTCTCCCTAGACCTTTTGTCAAGACCGATCCTGATCCATCGTACACCCGAAAAACCGTGGTTTAACCAAACGTCGTAAACTGAAGTGTTAGAAACACTACTTTCGTTCTCAAACCCAATCCTCTTTGATCATTATCGGGAAAATTCTTCCTCTCTGGCACACACACGTGTATACGTACAATTTTACTGGGTCAAACATCGGAACATTTAAAACGGAATCTCACAAACACAAATGTACTCTGAGGGTCGTGTAACGGAGAAAGTAACACTTTTCCATGAGAAAGATGGGTCGTAAGACTTTACACGGATTTTGGAGAGGTCGTGTGGACCTATCTTGTTGTCTTCAGGGGTCTTCTGGGATGAGTAAAGAAATTTACTTTTAGATCTACAAACTATAAGCACGACAGGTTATCTCGGAAGACACTACCACCCTGATAAGACATAGTCGTAACAGGTCGTGCCATTGGTGACCGGTGTGAATCGACAACTCGTGAACTTTGCACCGATTACCCTAACTCTTGACTTTAAAATTAAATTAAATTTATAGGACGTGTCGAGATCACAGTCTTAGAAACGTGAAACGGTGAATGTAAACGTATAAACAGAGAGTATGAGCTTAGACAAACTGAATCTTGTTTTCACCTGAAAACTCGCCCCTCCTCAAACTGCGTGACGACCTCTTCCGCAGTACGACTTAGACTTGACTTCCAGACATGCACCGATACTCAAAACGGGAAAAAACAGTGTCACTCTTGTTGGTATGCACTACGTGACGCCAAAAGGAAAGTTCCCGTCCCTCTTCCGAGGAACCTAAGACCGAGATCAGGGTCCCTGGACTAGGCTCTGAAAAACCTCGGAACTTGCCCGGTCCTTGAGTCACACATACCGAGACCTGTGAACTGAGACACCACTCTACCCCATGTCTAAAACATGACATTGTCATCTACAGTCTACAAACACCCGTAGGTTGTCTCTCTTCAAGGACCAGAACTAAGTAGAAGGAAAGACTGACATCCGCAGTAAAGTAGAACAAATGGACCTACACCAGTCACCATCTTTATGGTCTCCCCTTTTGCGAAATTTTACGGTTAGTTATCCGTTCATTATTGTTTGACAGTCTTTTGACCTTATCTTTTAAAGGTAACACAACAATACTCAGACACGTGTCTCCAGACACATTCGCATAAGATCTATACAAACTAAAGAAACGTAGAGTCAGAACCCGAAAGACACATATTCAGATCAAAAGAATTGATCTCACACACGAAAAACTTCGGTACGAAAGATCAAAAGAATGTATCTTAGAGTCAAAAGACTATTATTAGGAATTATTTACGGACGAACACTCATCGAGAAACAATGGGACCTCGAGACCCAAACTGAGGATCTTTTACGTACGCGTACTTATGTCTATTATAAAGAGTTTGGGGACGACCCGGATTCGGAGACATGAACCATAATGTCCGTCGCTGTTTCCTCCTCGGTCCCTCCCAGCTAGAGTCAGATTGTCCTCTCGTTTCCGGTCGTGCACTCTTTTTAATGTGTGTGTGTGTGTGTGACTACCTTTGTTTCTGACTCCCCTCGTCCCCCACGCCTCGACCCCCTCCCCGTGCCCGGCGACCGTCCCGGCGGGACACACACACAGAGACCGGAAGAGAACTCCTAAGGGAGGAAGCGCTCCGAATCGGCCATGGTCGGTGGGGCACGGACGTCTCTGTCTCGACGGAAATACCACCCAGCCCGACGGGTGACAGAGAGACTCCGACCCGACTCCGCGGCGACAGGACTCGAACGGAGAAGACACCACCTCTGCGAGGCTACCCCCCTCCCTCTACGTTCCCCTTCTTTGAGGAAAAAGAAGAACAGTGACTTTGGCACCGTCCCAGGACGAGAGTCTAAGGGAGGACGAGCGTCTCCCCGAACGACCCCGAGGCCACCGAGACCAGGCACCTCGTCGTAGCACGTCCGAGTCCACACTGAGACGCCCCTGTCCTCCACGTCTCGACTCACTCCGCCGAGGGGCGCCAGTCGGGTCGAGAGGAGAGTCCCCACACGGGACGCACCACCCCTCGTCCACCCGACATAGAGAGTCGCCCCGACCCTCCCGGAAGAGACTAACTGAGGGTCTTGCCTCGGGCGGGAACGGGTAGGAGGTGCACGGGCACTCAGGGGCCCCTAGAACAATTTCACGCCCCGTCTTAGTCACCGAAACCTGACCCGGACTCGTAGACGTAAAGACTGTTCGAGGCTTGACCCCGACCATGGTGAGTAGTCATTTGGTGTGGCTAACCGTCGCGGGACGTGCACACAAGAGTTGGACCGCTACTCAATCGAAGTGGACCTCTCTACAAGTCTACACGACTACGACCCTGGATGAACGACGGGTAATTTAGTGTCAGCGATTCTCAGCTTGGAGTCGTATCCTCGCAAAGTCAAAGGAGAGTCACTAGACATTGCAATAAATGACTAAATAGAAACCGACACGACCCAGAAGCGACACGTGCCCGCAAAGAGATCCACCCCGGCCGCCCCCAGACGGGGACAACGTCACGCACCCGGAGAGTACGTCACCGGAGAGCACGTCCCGTGTCCGGGATCCGTGTGCCCGAAGCCGCCAACACCACGTGCCCGTGTCAACGACAAGGGGCCGAGATCTCGTGCCGTGCACCCGAGGCGACGACACTCCGTACTCCCTAGAAGCGTCTGGTCTGTAGGGTAGGTGCAGGGGACGGGACCGTCCGACTAAGAAATTCGCCTTGGTGGTCCCTTCGGGGAGCAACTAAGATTACATGTTGGGTCCGACTCTTGGTGACCGAGAGACCTACCCAAAAGAGGAGGAGCCTGGACGAAAAGTGGACCGATAGATAAGGAGAGAATCGGGTTCTCTATTCTTCACGGAACTCCCGCGCCTTACAGAATAGGTGGTCGGAACGGGTGGTCGTCAGGAGTCAGTCGTGTGTCCACCAGTCGAGCCGACCGGCATAGTGCGACTGGAGACGAGGGTCTCCGCGTGGTGGTCGGCACTCCGTGTCTTCGACCACCGACCGTATCCCATCCGACCACGACGAGGACCTCGGCCAGTGCACCCGGAGGTCGGGACGTAAGTCCGGGTCCTGTCTCATCTGAATCTTCCTCGTTTATCATTTACCTACTAATAAGATCACAGTCCACCGTCCTTCCCGTGACCCAGTCCCTAGACTTCCCTGATCGTGGTCAATAAACGGAAAGAAATCGAAATTAAAAGAGTCACCACTTCACCCCTATTATTACGGATGGATTGTCCTGACAAATTCTCGATATATCGTCTTCCACGAGATGTTTGCGACCGCACGTAAATTCGCGAACACAAACACATTCCCAGGCAAATGTGTCACCGACCGACTCGTCATCCACGACAAGGTCGGGAACAGCCTTCTCGGAGGGACCAGGGTGGCACACACGGAGACAGGTGTCCTGTCGGTCCCCGACTCCCTCCGTGCCGACTGACCTGTAGCCGGGACACAGTTCCTGACACGATCTACGCACGGAAGACGGCTAAGTGACTGGGCAGTGTCGGAACCTGACCTCTCAATAGGGGTAGTGAACCTTCCCATCTCCGAGTCTTACCCGGACTTCATTCTATAGAGACTCACCGTTTTGACCCTAACTTAGACTAAGGTTTCAGTAAGGACCGAGTAATGGGTCACCTGTCGAGACTTAAGGTTATATACGACTACCAGGGAACAAACTCTTCAAATGTACAGACTCTCAGTGAACATAACTTCTCACTCTATTTTCAGACCCTTGTGTCTTCGAGGCCAGAAGACAATCCTTTACAATCCCAGACTACCGGGACCTCGGAAGACGCAGAACTGGTTGTACTATGACATTGTGGTGCCGAGCCTCCGAAGTAGTCCTGGGCCCCACCTTCGATGCCGGGGAAGGGGTACGTTCTTAGTGGTAGACGGGGGCGCCAGTGGAGAGACGACCTGCCTCGGAGACTCGGGTCGAGAGCAGACGAAACGGACAGATCCGAACGGAAAGTACGACCACGAGACATTCTTTTACCCCGGGACTTTCCCCTGTGAGGGTCCTCGGAGGAAATACGTGTTCACACTGTAGCCGTCTACTAAAAGTAGAGGACCGCGGGCTCGAGGGTGGGACGCCACACAACCCCCCAGAAGAGGTCATCTGGGTCGCACCTCTCCCCTGGGTTACAGACGACAGGAGGACAGGCGGAGAGATTCGAGTCATTACGACGGTAATAATGTTTCTGTGTGGGACCGTCTTCGATAGGACCGATTCGACAACTCACTTTCTCTCTCCTCCCGACAGAAGTACCAGACTGGTCAATCACCTCCCTGGCTGGAGCAGGTCCACGAATAGACAGAAATGAACCTCAACCTTCTCAAGAAATTAATTTCTGGAATAGTCCACAATCGACTCTGATTACCTTAGGCATGAATCTCCTGGTCTTTTTTTTTTTCTGACATCCTACCCTTAAAGGAGAGGACATATAGACCCATCCTTTGAGTCCGTACTGACATGTACGCGACGTCTATAGGGTCCAACACTGAAACGACACTTAAAGATTACGAGGAGTGACTCTTTACTGACTGAGAGAGAAGAAGATAGACCAGGTGTACATGGGAGACCGAGACAAGGTCAAACTGACCAAAAAAGGAGAACATGTACGGTACTTTAAGACCCGACTCTATGACGAAAGGACAAAGTTTCGGTCACACTGTTGTAGGTCTGGAGAGAATTTGAAACAACTACTCAACAAGTCACAAGTGAAAATTCATGTCTCACAAATACGCAACACAACGAAGTCACAAAAGAGACGATTTAGAGGTAAAGCATAAAACCGAAAGGAAGGAGAGACTCACAGGGATCCCAAAAGACAAAGACTCTCGAGACAAAGGACGGAGACCAACACGTATTAGTCGTACACGACGGGAAGACTATTCTTATTCCTGCAGGTCAATCCGGACCCGACTTTTTACTTAGGAGACAGTGGACCTTCTTGACTACGAAAACTTGACACCACAACCTCTTCTGAGAACTCTCAGGGAACCTGACGTTCCTCTAGGTTGGTCAGGTAGGTTTCCTTTATTCAGGACTTTTAAGTAACCTTCCTGACTACGACTTCGATTTTGAGGTTATGAAACCGGTGGACTACACTTCTTGACTGAGTGACCTTTTCTGGGACCACGACCCTCCCTAACCCCCGTCCTCCTCTTCCCCTACTGTCTCCTACTCTACCAACCAACCGTAGTGACTGAGTTACCTGTACTCAAAGTCATCCGAGGTCCTCAACCACTACCTGTCCCTTCGGACCGTACGACGTCAGGTACCCCAGTGTTTCTCAGCCTGTGCTGACTCGCTGACTCGACTTGACTGACCATTGGGTCTTCGAACCGGTGGGTGTTGGACAGACACATTGTGACAATTTATGGGACAGATTGAATCTCCAGACCCCAGAATCATGAAATTAGAAAAAGTGAGAGGGCCTGACCCCTCAAGGTCGTGTTGGGTAGGACCCAACACATCCTTAGTCGCGCTCGGAGGACCCGAGACCCTGAACCCACCCAAACCGGCCACCGGGACCCAGAGACCGAGAAGGAAGAAGTAGACCGACGGAAGTGCGTCACCCCCGGAAGTACGACGCGACTGTCTACACCTCACACGTCCAATCCCCTCGAGTCAAGTCAGCGAGTCAGCACAGGCTGAGGAACACTGGGGTACCTGACGTCGTGCGGTCCGGAGGGACAGGTAGTGGTTGAGGGCCTCAGGTGAGTGTGAGTACAGGTAACTCAACCACTACGGTAGGTTGGCAGAGTAGGAGACAACAGGGGAAGAGGAGGACGGAAGTCAGAAAGGGTCGTAGTCCCAGAAAAGGTTCCTCAGTCAAGAAGTGTAGTCCACCGGTTTCATAACCTCGAAGTCGAAGTCGTAGTCAGGAAGGTTTCTCATAAGTCCTGACTAAAAGAAATCCTATCTAACCAACCCAGAGGAAGGTTCCCTGAGAGTTCTCAGAAGGGGTTGTGGTGTCAAGTTTTCGTAGTTAAGAAACCACGAGCCGAAAGAAATATCAGATTGAGAGTGTAGGTATATACTGATGACCTTTTTGGTATCGAAACCGATCTACCTAGAAACAACCGTTTCATTACAGAGACGAAAAATTATACGACAGATCCAACCAGTATCGAAAAAAAAGGGGTTCCTCGTTCGCAGAAAATTAAAGTACCGACATCAGTGGTAGACGGTTCTATTTTCCCCCGAAGGGGACCAACAAGTCGTCTTTTCTTAGACGGACGTCAAGTCCTCGGTCTCCTGTGCACCCCAGTTAGGGACCCAACCCTTCTAGGGGACCTCCTTCGATACCGTTGGGTGAGGTGAAAAGAACGAACCTCTTGCGGTACCTGTCTTCTTGGACCACCCGATTTAGGTATCCCGACTTTTCTCAGGGCATGATGACTTCGTTGAATCGTACGTACGTTCTATTTTACTCTACATCGTTTTCTGATACTCACGACACACCGACCTGGGAAGACCTTCCAAGACCACGTCCTCGCCCCAGTCCCGGGGTAAGGTTCAGTCTGACTCTTTCAGAGACTTGTGTAGGGCACCAAGGAGACGTAATAATTCGGAACTTTTTATTTCTTTTTCGAAAACCTACCGTTGGATTTTTTAATGTCACCCCGAAGACTCTCGTTCTTACGAAAACAAAGAGTGGTCCGACCACTGTAGTAGAACCCAGATGGGTCTACACAATACAGCCCCTGTCTGATTTTGTCCGGTTCCTGATGAGTCATCACCGATTTCTATAAGATCACGGAACCTGATAAAAACGAGGGCTAATAAACGGACGCAAGAAAAGAAAGACGGGAGGGTCCAAACAAAAAGAGTCGAGGGTTTCACCTTACGAGTTCCCGTACGTTGACCAGAACCTTCATCTTCTACCACGTTCTTGTTCCCAGACCTCAGTCCGACGGACCTAAGGTCAGACGGAGAGACGAGTAATCACCACACTGGAAACCGTCTATTCTTCGTGGACTACTTTCACTCGACGACGCCAATGAAGGGGTGGAAGGGCAGACATCGAAGTACGGGTCGGAAGGATTGCTGAAACCCCTCGTTGGTTTTTTATAAAAACTCGGAGTTTGTCCACGAGTAAACGCACGACCCATGACACTCTTAAGGTCACCTCTCCCTTCTCCGGCAGAAACGAGTCTTTGGAACGCGAGATCAACTCGTTCGCAAGGTCCGCAGGCACGTACCACTTCTACCGATTGATGTGTTTCACTATTTCCCCCTACGGTTACGTACCAAACCTCGTGTCTCGAGAACCTCAAACTCTCAAGTAAAGTCAGATGCCATCGAACCTTCTAAGTTCCTCCGCTAAGTCTCACCTCGAAACTTCCTACCTCGACAATGAAAAAGACACACGGATCGTTCGAGTAATCTAACAGAGGACATTTGTTCCCGCCTATCTTTAAGTCTTCTTTACCTATCAGACCACTAGGAGCTCGAGATTAAAGGATTAAAGTAAAACCGGTGTGGATGTTCCTCTTTCCCACCGCCCCTCTTTCCCTACCGAAGAGACTCCGTGTCTGTGTCGTTCCATTAGTTGTGTTCCAATTAGTCACTTTGTCTCCGTCTTCACTCTGGTGGATAGTCCGGTCTCATACTCTCAAGTAAAGGTTAATATTTGGTAAAGTAAAGGGAACAGAACGAAGGATATTAGATGAACATAGAATTAGTAGACGAACGATGTGACTCAATTATGGGATTCGAGTACTAGTAAAGGCGACATCTCCACCCCTTTGGTTTCGTATCCCTCGACCACTGGTCAACTCCTTCGTCACACGTAGTCTCGTCTCCGTTCGGCGCAAAAGATGGATACCTAAGGGTCAGACGAGAGAAGACCCACACAGGACCCTGTACCCCGAGCCGACCACAGGTCACATTCCGTCCGGGACCTAGGGAGTCACCCGCTACCGCTGGTCGAGTTCGTCGAGACCGGGTCTTGCAGTAACTGGCAACTATGGGGGAGGATCGAGACCGTCCCGAAGTTCAGGACCAGAGTGGTCGGGACCCTGAACCACCGGTCCGGACCCTTCCCGGGTGACAGAAGAACGTAGTGGTGACCGACACACCGACGACCGACCGACCGAACGAACCGAAATTGAACAAAACACATCTAACGAGACTCGGGACATAAGTCGACGTCGACCGTCGACCGTGGACGAGTTGGAACCGGGGTCACACAGGATCTTAGGAGGCACCATGGCTACCTTTTGACGACCGAGACACTCACGCACACGCACGTACACGCACATATACACACACACACGTGCACTCACCTCTACCTCCCTCTCCTACCCACACACACACGCACACACACACGCACTCACCTCTGCCTCCCTCTCCTACCCACACACACGTACGTACGCACGCATGCACGCACGCACACACACACTCGCGCGCAACTCACCTCTGCCTCCCTCTCCTACCCACACACACGTACGTACGCACGCACACACACACACTCGTGCGCACTCACCTCTACCTCTCCTACCCCACACACACGCGCGTGCACTCATCTCTGTCTCCCTCTCCTACTCACACACACACACACACACGTACTCACCCTCTCCCTCCCTCTCCTACCCATTCCTTCCATAATTCGGAGGACTTTTCGTCTGGAGGAAGAAATAACCCCCAAGGAGACCCACCTCCATTGAGCCTCGACTATACACTAACAGTCCTTGGGCACACCAAAAGAAGAACGTCTACACCCTTCGACGGGAACCAATCGACGGACTGGGGGTCACCCTCCTGTCCTTCACACCGCACCAGTACTCAGGACCGGTAATCACCGGACACTGGGAGGGGTGTGGCTGAGGGGGGTGGGGACGGGACCGACAACAGTATCGTCGTCGTCGTCATTGTCATCGTTCTCACTCGAATCTTATTACCGTCAAAGGCCTATCAGTCTCGAATGGGATCCGATTCCCGAAAATTAGTCACAGAGGGGTGAGTCCTTCGTAATGAGAGTCACCGGGACGAAATGCTCACTCACTTCCCTTCAGGCCCCTCGACCTACCGAAAAAGACTCCAAGGAGCCGATCCTTCGACACGTGGCCCCCGAAGTTAAGTCTAGGAAAACTAGGGTCAGTCTAAGGCAGATTGACTCGAGCGTGGGAGGTCACGGGAGGACTTCCGGCTCCTCCAGGAAAGGGGGACCTCTCGGGTGACAGCCGACCTGGTGGGGGGCGACGGAGGACCACCTCACCCTTCTCCGTGGGTAGGCCGTCGAGTACCCGAGGAACCAAGACACAGAGTGCTCTCTGCACCGGCAGACTCGACCCCTCCGGGAGCGAGACCCACCCTCCTCCTGCTTTGGACCCCTTCCCTGAGCGAGTCTCGACCGCCGTTGGATCACCGTTTCTCTCCCCATCTTGGACCAAGGGGGTGGCGGACAAACAGCTCGTGGAAAGATCGGGTGCAGGTGGGGGTCTACGGTCACACTCTGTCACCCCTCCTCCTCCCGGTCCGGTCGAGAGAAAAGGGACGACCCGACAGCCGAACTTACCCGTCGCCTCTAAGGCGGTCGAAGAAAAGGAAACACAAACAATGGGTGACCACGTGAACCCTTCGACCCCCCGACATCTCCTGAACTGAGAAAGGAGGGGTTGGGAGGATAAAAAAGAAAGGTCTTTTAAAGTGTTGGGCTCATCCAAGACTCTCTGGGGAGGGACCGGCCCACTGCCTACGCGGAGGTGGAGGTAGACCTCCGTCCGGTGAAACCTAAAACGTGGAAGCGGACCTCGTCATCCGGACCACCGCCCCCCGCCCCGCCGACCGCAGAACCACCCTCAACAGTCCAAACGGAGGACTCCACTTTTCGAGCGTCCTAGGGAGGTCTCGGTCTCCCCGTGTCAACGCAATCAGAGTCGACACTACAGTTACTCTGCTACTTATATGTCTGTCCACCCCGTTATACCCGAAACCCCTAAGCAAAGACTGAGACGCAGACAGAAGGACAGTTGGGTGACCTTTGTCAATAAAGGGGCAAAGGACCTCCCTGTGTGCCTCTGAGTCCCTGGGTCTCGGGTTGGTCCCTTTAGACCTCTTGAGTAGGACAGGTAAAGTGGGCAGGATGGACTTTTGGCTACGATGGAACAGCGTCCCTAGTCGTCCTGAGTCACCCAACCTACGTGAGGGGAAACAATAATAAACAAATTATTGAACATAATTTTATTTTGCATATATGTCATTTTCATATCTTTAGGTGTAAAATACAAAGAATTTACATTCAAAAGACCAACATTTCCATTTTAATATTTTAAACTTTTCGTAATTGTTTGGTTTTTGGGGTTCGTGAATCTTTAGTGTTGGTAATCCTCCACTACACACACAAAAGTCAACGGGAAGAGGACCAAACTCTCCATAATGGCCTTCAGCCGACGACCCTTGTCTCCTGTGTCTGTCCCAGGACCTCCTAGGAAACGGGGAAGAGTCCTACAGAGTGACGACCAGCGTCGACGTCGGATCGAAGATAAGAAGTGGACGTTGAATTTCTGTGCTAGTAGGGACGGGGTCGACAATTATTTAGTTTATTAATCATCATTGTGGTACGTTCGGTAATAAACTTAAAGGGACGTAACAAGTTTCATATCTTCAGTCTACACTACTCAACCTTTCTCAGGGTCTCAGGACTCCCGTCCACGCCGAGTCCCTCCGGTCAACCGGACCCATTTCGGACGACGAACCCAGAGGGCGACCCCGGACACCTGTTCTGAAGCTCCCGTCGTCGGGGACTCACCCTCCTACACCGGGGTGAGAACCCGTACAGTCGACGTCGGCGAACGTCGACGCGGAGGGAGGTCTCTAGCGGAAGGTGACCCCGTGACTCAGTAAAATGCACCCCACAAGTCTTTCACGAACCCCGACGCTGTTGAGACGGTCACAAACACCTACGGCAGCAGTAGGTTTAGTGGTAGAGTAATAAGTCCGACCCTATCTTTGACAGTCTCGACGTTCCCTGGCACTCGTGTCCGATCAGACACTAAGAGTCTGGTCGGACGCGGCGACATGGGACCTACCGGAGACTCTTGTGACCGATGACCCGGGGCGGGGGTGTCACAGACTCAGTCCGCAAGACCCCGCCCCGGGACTTCACGCGTAAAGATCGTTCGATCGTCGACTAGGCGATGACGACCAAGTCCCTGGCTTGAGCCTCCTACCGATTAGGTCAAGAAAGTAAAAGCCTTCACACCCGGACGACACCAGACTTTCACACACACAGGGGCGGGGGATGGGGACGGTTTCATAGACCCAACTTTTGGATTACGAATTCCACTAACATAATGCTCCATCCCAGAAACCCTCAAGTCCTCCCACCGTGGGAACACTTACCCTAATCACGGGAATGAATATTTTCTAGGGACTCGATCGAGAAGGGAAGGTGATGCACTCCTACGTCACTCTTCCGTCTGCAGACAGGGTTCTCTCCGATGAGTGGTCTTGGACTGGTACGGTCATGGGACTGGATTTTGAGGGTCGGAGGTCGTGGCACTCTTCCTTCATAGACAACAAACATTTGGCCGGTCGGACACCCTAAAACAACGTCGTCAGCTTCCCCGACTCTGTCGTACCATCTGGCGTGACACAGGACCCGGTGAATACGAGGTCCTTCACGGCCGTCGACCCAGAAGTCTTCGACGAAAGAACTACTCTATCTTCGACAGGGCTGAGACCTTTCCCCTGTTCTTGCCCGTGGGGAACTGAGCCCCTCTCCGTCTTCGTCCTCATGTGTGGGACTGGGCGACGCCGAAGTAAGTAATGAAACTAGCTCATGACCCGCCCCTCGACGCGGACCGACACCCCACCGGACGTCTGCCCTCCCAGACGCACGACACGTCGAGAAAGGGCGAGGGGAGAGACCAGGGGACTGTCCCGGAGTGGGAGTCTACCGAAACGTCGGTGGGACCGTGACGGTCCGAGTGTCCCTCTCGTCTCCTGGGTCTCAGTCCTCGACCCAGGGCTCGGAGGAGACGGGGCTGAGAGTCCACTGGAGTCGATTTAGGAACGGACCTCTCCAGGCAAAGAAGTGACTTTTTAAGTGACATCGCTATCTACTCCAACACCAACTTGTTCTGGAAAAGGACGGAACACTAAGACTTTGAGACCCCTGAGAGTTCATCAATTTCACAGCAGACTGAAGTAAAGACGAAAATTAGTCAATTATCGAGATAAGACAAAGAAGGAGGAATTATCCTCTGTCTAACCCGAGACGACCATACACTCCCCACTCCTAAACCTCCAATCACGACATTACATAATGGACGACTTGGGACGACCGACGTCCCACGAAAACGAGAGTCTCAAAATTAAACGAAAAGAAGTATCAGTAGATACCAAAGAAAATAGGTATTACTTGGTACTCACCTCTGTCCTTTGTATACCTTGCAATCTCTCGATTACCCCTTGTGTCATTATTAAGATGTTTAAAGGGACTTCTACCACCAATGGTATAACATTAGTAAACTGGTCTTAAAAATATATCGTGCAGTTCTACAAAGATCATGAGTCTCTTTCACTATTAATATGGATTTCACCGAAAAGTAAGCGACCCTTATTTGTGATAAATGTGGATATTTTCTCTTTACGTCCATTTATCAGACTTGTGAAAAGAGAATGTCTTTGTTTTAAAGTCTGAATTGTCTCGTTGGTTCTTATTCTTCAAGGTTGAAGTCCTACACTCTCGTCCAGAACTAATAAAAATATAGAATTGTAAACTAATTCAATGATATTAAACTAGGGGTTCGGGCTGAACTATATTATACGGTAGATTGTTACACAGTCGTCCCTTAAGGGACTACCAGGTCACTAATCGCTACACTTGAGAGTGACGGTTCCCGGGTCCAAGTCTGAGAAGAGTCCTTTGATTATAGGACACGGACCGTGCCGGCTTTTTACTTAAAATTTCTTACACACGAAAAAATTCAGATCAATTGGACTTGATTAACCCGTTGAACAATTCAACCCTTCCACCTCTCAAGTTAAATAGGGATGTTATTGGTAATAATTCCTAACACAATGTTGGCGTCAAATAGTTTAAAAACTATCATTAGATTAGATTCTTTTCCGTCTCCTTAATCTCTAGTTTAACGGTTGTAGACGACCTAGTAGCTTTTTCGTTCTCTCAAGGTCTATTTGCAGATAAAGACGAAATAACTGATACGGTTTCGGAACTGACACACCTAGTGTTATTTGACACCTTTTAGGACTTTCTCTACCCTTATGGTCTGGTGGACTGGACGGAGAACTCTTTAGACATACGTCCAGTCCTTCGTTGTCAATTTTGACCTGTACCTCATTGTCTGACCAAGGTTTATCCTTTTCCTCATGCAGTTCCGATATATAACAGTGGGACGAATAAATTGAATACACGTCTCATGTAGTACACTTTACGACCCGACCTACTTCGTGTTCGACCTTAGTTCTGACGACCCTTTTTATAGTCATTGGAGTCTATACGTCTACTGTGGTGGGAATACCGTCTTTCATTTCTTGATTTCTCAGAGAACTACTTTCACTTTCTCCTCCCACTTTTTCAACCGAATTTCGAGTTGTAAGTCTTTTGCTTCTAGTACCGTAGACCAGGGTAGTGAGGTACCCTTTATCTACCCCTTTCTCACCTTTGTCACAGTCTGAAATAAATAAAGACCCGAGGTTTTAGTGACGTCTACCACTGACGTCGGTACTTTAATTTTCTGCGGAATGAGGAACCTTCCTTTCAATACTGGTTGGATCTATCGTATAATTTTTCGTCTCTGTAATGAAACGGCTGTTTCCAGACAGATCAGTTCCGATACCAAAAAGGTCACCAGTACATACCTACACTCTCAACCTGATATTTCTTTCGACTCGTGACTTCTTAACTACGAAAACTTGACACCACAACCTCTTTTGAGGACTCTCAGGGAACCTAACGTTCCTCTAGGTTGGTCAAGTAGGATTTCCTCTAGTAAGAACCCACAAGTAACCTTCCTGACTACAACTTCGCCATTGAGGTCATAAAACCGGTGGACTACGCTTCTCGACTGAGTATACTTTTCTGGGACTACGACCCTTTCTAACTTCCGACCTCCTCTTCCCCTACTGTCCTACTCTACCGACCGACCGTAGTGACTGCGTTACCTGTACACAAACTCATTTAAGACCCTCAACCACTACCTGTCCCTTCGGACCGCACGACGTCAGGTACCTCAACGTCTCAGCCTGTACTGACTCGCTGACTTGCCTGACTGAGTGACTTAGACTAGATTTTGTCGTATGAAAATTTGAATTTTCATACGTTTTTATTATTTTAATATAATCGTAAAGGAACCGTACTAAGGTACGATCTTTCTACTCTTGGTAATTGTTCTTGTTGGACATTTCATGGAAGACCAAGGTGATCCTAAGATCCTACCACACCCCAGACTTTTGGTACTACTTCTTACACTATGTAAGATTACTATGCAGCCCCAACCACTTGTGTTACACGGGGGAAGGAGGATCCAACAAATACCTCTATCCTAGCCTACGCCAGAAACTCCCAGGTCCACAGTCTTGATGTTGTTCGTTGTAAGACAGGTTGAATGAATTCTTGAAGCCTAACCTAGTCTCTTAACCTCCCCTAGAATCTATAGTAGATTGGGAAATTCTTGACGGGGGTTTATCCTTCACCTCACTCTTCGGAACGTTCTTCACTTGAGACACAGAATCCTTCACAAATTCATCTCCGGTCAACTGGGGTCCGGACCCTACTACCGGACGGGACGACCGGACGTGCCGACCTCGGACGGTCACCCCGAGTCTTTACTCGAACCGGTTTACCAGTGACGAGAGGGGAGAGTGTGGTCGATTTTCGACAGAAACCGTTTCCAGTCAGGTCCCTACCTACCCAAACCCTGGACCAGGACCTTGAGGACCCTTGTGACGACGTCACGAGGGAGAGCGGTCAGAGGATCCGTACGGAGACGACCCACTCGACCAACGCACGGAAGCCACGGTAGTCTTAAAATCGACGTACAAACGTCCTCCGTGATTACTGCACCAGACCACCGGTAATCCACACCTCGGACCACATTACCGGGAACCGGAACCCTGCGTAGACTCCGGAGTGCAGCGGATGTCGTAGGAGACGACCCAGTCATCTGTAACAGAGGGGCGACGAAGGAGGGTCGGACCGAACGACGAAAAGACTGGTGTAATTGTCTACCCTTCGTTACAGTGTCTTTCACGTTTGGGATCTATTAGATGCCAGGTGTAATCCAAATACTTACTGATTAACGCACAGTAAAAACGTGTCTAATAGAAGGAATTGAAGAGAACGTAACTCCGACTTTTACTTACGAAAATGTGTATGAACCTTGGGTATAACCTTCACCCCATGGGTGACTTAAGTAAGTCCGAGACTTCATTCGACAAACGACGTCTATTAACTAACGAAAATCAAAGGGTGTCAGTGTAATCGAATACAAAAATATACAATTAGGAGAAGTCGAAACCGGTAAAGGACACACACACACAGAGGAGTATATGGGGTAAATCTGAACTGGAAGGAGAGGCTCGGGTCAGACCTCGTAGAAACACGTAGAAAGATATCAGTTCTGAGACATCGGCCGAGGGGAGGAGACCCCTCACGTCAAAATTCTACGTCGGTCGACTTCGTGTCCCCGACATTGGGACTCGGTCAGGAGACACAAGACAGGGACAGGTACCCTCCGTAAACGACACACACACACACGACTTACGTCGACAAGTGTGTCACGCGTGGAGGACCATACTACAGTTCGGGTCGGTCGGGGAGGTGCCGAGTGACTGTATAACTCTCTTCAGAGACTACAAGAACTGGACGGGTGAACCTCTCACTCTTCCTGAGGGGTACCACTTCCACACTTACTCAAAGAGTCACCCCAAGAGTCCTGTGTGGGAAAGACGGACGCTGAGACGACCTACAGACGGCCTACAGACGGCGGCACCCTTTACCCCCCCGCGCCCCACCCCTCTAACCTCTGTATCCCTGGTGTCCTCTCGACTAGTCGAAGAAAGGACGGGAAGACCCACCCCAATCGTTCGAAGGACTGTCAGAGAGTGTGGATCTGAACTGGTAATCGCACTAGAACGACAACCTGGCAAGGGGCTGACGGTACTCCGAGGAGAGGCGGCAGGTCGAAATACAGACTGGACTGGTATCGGAGAGTCGTCCTCGGGCCTAGGACGGTGAAGAGAAAGGGAACAAGTAAGACTGGGAACCCGCTCCTGGTAGGGTGACACTGACCCCCAACGCACATTCACCGGGGTTGACGAAGGTGAAAAGTTCGGTCCGGGAAAGTAAGACGCCGTCTGGGAGGTGGACCCTCCACGGTCTGGGAGGTGACGTCTCTACTCGGGGACAGAACACCCTTCCCGACCGAGTCGTCCCTCGAACCGGACCCTGATACGCCGAGGTAACGCAACGGAGGAGATGGGAGGTCTGGCCCTTTAGGAGATTCGACTGGATTAATGGATGTAGCTCCTTGTCAAACTCCTCCCGCCCCTGGGAACCTGACCCCCACACGTGGTGAGACCCTAATTGGAAAACCAACGACGGCGGACTCCTGTTCATAGAAGAAAGCCAAACGTTAGGAACACCTCCACTTGGGGAAACCTCAGGAAGGTCGGACCTGTCAGGAGGGGACCAGTAAGTAAGCAGAGTCCCTACGTCCTTGGTGTCAGGGTCGAACCGTATCTAGACGAAACTTTCACCATTTCACAATCAGTGAGTCAATACAGACTAAGAAACGTTCGGGTACCTGACGTCGGGTGGTCCGAGGAGACAGGTACCAATAGAGGTCCGTTCTTATGACCTCACTTCTTCGGTAAGAGAAGAGATCCCCTAGAAGGGTTGGGTCCCTCGCTTGAGTCCAGAGGACGTAACGTCCGTCTAAGAAATGACAGATTCGGTGGTCCCCTCGGGAAGTCAAGTCAAGTCAAGTCATCGAGTCAGCACAGGCTGAGAAACGCTGGGGTACTTAGTGTCGTGCGGTCCGGAGGGACAGATAGTGGTTGAGGGCCTCAAGTGAGTCTGAGTGCAGGTAGCTCAGTCACTACGGTAGGTCGGTAGAGTAGGAGCCAGCAGGGGAAGAGGAGGACGGGGGTTAGGGAGGGTCGCAGTCTCAGAAAAGGTTACTCAGTCGGGAAGCGTACTCCACCGGTTTCATGACCTCAAAGTCGAAATCGTAGTAAGGAAGGTTTCTTTAGGGTCCCGACTAGAGGAAGTCTTACCAGACCAACCTAGAGAAACGTCAGGTTCCCTGGGAGTTCTCAGAAGAGGTTGTGGTGTCAAGCTTTCGTAGTTAAGAAGCCACGAGTCGGAAGAAGTGTCAGGTTGAGAGTGTAGGTATGCACTGGTGTCCTTTTTGGTATCGGAACTGATCTGCCTGGAATCAGCCGTTTCATTACAGAGACGAAAACTTATACGACAGATCCAACCAGTATTGAAAAGAAGGTTCCTCATTCGCAGAAAATTAAAGTACCGACGTCAGTGGTAGACGTCACTAAAACCTCGGGGGTTTTTATTTCAGACTGTGACAAAGGTGACAAAGGGGTAGATAAACGGTACTTCACTACCCTGGTCTACGGTACTAGAAGCAAAAGACTTACAACTCGAAATCCGGTTGAAAAAGTGAGAGGAGAAAGTGAAAGTGGTTCTCCGAAAAATCAAGGAGAAGTGAAAGACGGTATTCCCACCACAGTAGACGTATAGACTTCAATAGCTATAAAGAGGGCCGTTAGAACTAAGGTCGAACACAAAGAAGGTCAGGTCGCAAAGAGTACTACATGAGACGTATGAATGGACCCGTGTAGAGGCGAGGAGAAAGAGTCGCCCCTGGGAGTCCACTACCACACAAATCGGTCTTCGGGGTCAGACAGGAGGACGTCCCAGGGGAAGATGGGGCCAGGTCCGTCTCGGCAAGTCAGGGGACCTTTCAGGGACCTCTCTGTGTCCAAAGACTACCTGGGAGCGGTCCGGACCGACACGACTGCGGACGAAGAGGTCTGGGTGGCGGAAATCCCTACGACCTTGGACCCCCAAACGACACACCCGTCGAGAGGCACGAGTAGTTCGTCAATACCTCGCACACGAAATACTGCTCACGGGAGACACCGGAGTACGAAGGGTCCCACGTCCTAAGAAAGGGACATTCCGACGACGTAAACTGGAAGGCATGTCACGAACCTCTTGAGACTGACCCTCGGATCTTCTCCTGGGGACCCTGAGTCCGAATCAGTCACTCCCTCCGTACCTCGGCCCTAGTCGAAAGTCGGCCGGACTGAGGCCCTTACCCGAAGACGTCGTGCCGTCTCCGACACAATCCCGAGCCGTCTATCTCGTGTACACACGTCGAGTCACAGAAGGAGTTCCAATATTAGAATTACACCCTTGTTCTAAATGTGTGCGTCTTTTTCTGAGTTCTTCCGGTAAGGTACGCGCTTGTATTGACTGAGTTAACCGTTGACTATTTGGCGTCACCCCAATCCTCCCTCCTTCAGGTGGCAACTGACCCCAGCAACTCCTTTCGAAACACCTTCTCAGTCCAACACTCGAGCTACACGTTTCTAGTCGTCATAAAACTACGCACCTCTTTTCCTCTCTCCTACTGATTATCCGTCTCGCTCTCCCTGCTCACTCCTTTGGACATCGTCGTCCCGTCCTATACACACACCTCGTCCCTCCGGATCGTCAGGGACGAGCACAGAGACACACACGTGCGTCCTCACCTTTACAGACCCTTCGTGGGTGGCTCCAGCTCTCTGATCTGATTGATGGGGATATGGATCCCGAATTGAATTTTTTCATTAGATAACTCTCCGTCAAACACACTGTATTGCCAAAATTTCACCACAAATCATCTAAGTGGCACAACGGGGTGGTGGAGAAAGATCGAAGTCTTGAGAGGGTAGTGGGGTCTTCTCGTCGGGTATGGTGACTCGCGAAGGAGAGGTAAAGGGGGAGGGGGCAGGGACCGTTGGAAAGTAGACGAAAGACAGACATACCTAACCGGACAGGACCTGTAAAGTATAGTCTCTTTGGTACGTTACACATCGGAAAACCCAGACCGAAGAAGATGAACCGAAAGTGATTAGGTGCAACATCGCACATAGCGGGGAGAAGTACCGATTCATTATAAGGTAGTGTACGTATAGTATTGGACAAATAGGAAAGTCGGCGACCACCTGAAATCGTGACAAAGTGGAAAGCCGGGAACACTTTCCGGTGACACTTTGACACGTGTGCGTGAACAAACCCACGGACAAAAGTCAAGACCTCCACAGACGGATCGTCATCTTAACACCGAGTACATTAAATACCAATTCACCGCCTCCTTGGTGGTTTGCCAAAAAAGGTGACCAGCGTGGTAAAACGCGAGGACGTCACTACGGGGCCCTCAGGTCACTGAGTGCAGAGGGAGGACCACGAACAGGAAACTGGACTTCTAGCGGGACGTGTCAAAATGTGGGACCTGAGGCTCCTCGTCCACGAAGAAAGAGGGTCATCCTGAATTCGGACGAGTGGAGTCCGACCTCCGGGACCGGCGAAGACCAAGAACAGTAGGGAACGACACGTGACCAGGACGGGCGTCCCGTCGGAACACAAGAAGTCCAATCCCGTGCCCCGGGTCCTCCACCCCACGGAGACGACACGAGTCGGGTTCGTCTCCTCGGGCCCTACGGACGTCGTCGGACGGAGGGACCGTGACTCAGACGGCCGGCGAAAGGCCCGACCCGGTAGGGCAGAGGGTCGGAGTACGGGGACCTTCGGGTGACGTACCTGTGCACCGTGGAGACTAAAGAGACTGAGACGACGACTCTACTACAAAGGTAAAACCAACCGTGGGGTCTTACCGTCGACCGAAACTCCCCCAGGATAAACCCACCGTATAACGACCCTGTCGGTATTGCTTCATGGTGTCTGACCCACTGAACTTATCGTCTTCGAACAAAGGAGGGTCAAGACTTCGGACCTTCAGGTTCCAGTCTCGTCGTCGTCCCGGCCGAAGAGCGTGCGGAGGGGGAGCCGAACCCTGCCGGGGGAAGCGGGACACAGGAACGAACGCAAGGGAGACGAGGACGGACGCAGGGCGGAAGACAAGAGTATTCTTGTGGTCAGTACGACCCAAGCTCGGGCGTGGTTCCTGGAGTAAAATGGCATTAATAGAGAAGTCCTCCACACTTAAGACAGCGTAAGACTCCAAGACCTCCAAGCCTGAAGTCGTATTCACAACCCCCGGCACCAAGTCGGACACTGCCCACCTCTCCCGTCGGTCCCACTCTTCCTGTCCCCCCGTCTCGCCACGTCCCTCCCGGAACCCCCGGACACTACAGAGACCCAAGGACAAACCAAGGAGAAAGTCGGTTTGCGTCTTGTCCACCTCCTCCCCTCTACTTACTACCGTCGGTCCCCGTGACCCCCGACACCCGTCCGTCCTTTCGTCACAGGCGCTAGTTATTAAATAAGGACCCACGGTACGTCCTCCCGCAGCAGTACCGTTGCGACCGGACTGTCAGCGGAGAGACTCGACGGGGAGGGGAGAGTCGAGGAGGGCGGGAGGGAGCGGAAGGGGAGCAAAAAGAATACCCTACAACAGGAGTGTCCTTGACATCGTCGGGGCAGAGGTAGGGGCGCACCGGCGCCAATCCCCCTTACTAGTCCCGGACTGAGGAAGGAGTCTCCAGTAGGGCGACGGAAAAGTCGACGGCCCGGGGAGCGGAATCACGTCCACGGGACCCACGACGAAAAAGGCGGCGGACAAAGCGCGATGTGGAACGGCAGAGGGTCGCTCACCTTACTTAGTCGAGGAACAGTGCGAGCGACACGAACCTCGACGGCAGGCACCCCTCCAGGGAAGCTCGGACCGACGACCCGTCACGGAGGGGATGGACTCCGTAGGAACGTGCCGTCAGTCGTCGCTGTCTTCAACCAGGAAGTAAGGAAAGAGGGCTGGAGTCCCCTGACCTTCTGCGGTCTTCGTGCGTCCTCCAGACATCGGGGGGACCACGACTCACACGTTCCACACTTCCGTCGGAGGCCATTAGGGACTCAGTCCTCCTCCGGAGCGTACGGACCCAGCGAGAGGGCAGAAAGGGTCTCGGACCCAGAGTCCAGGTCGTCGACGTGACTCGAAATCGGTCTCTCTGTTAACTTAAAATTTCAATGAAAAGTATACACGATGTTAAGTGACGAAGGAGTCAAGTGACTGACAGTGTTGATTATTCCCTAGGCCCAACCATTATTGGTAAATTCTGAATTACAATAATCAGAACATTAACGACGATTCCCAGAACAGACAAGAGACCTAAACATTTAGGAGTGCGTACTTCTAATCCTTTTGTATGAGGATTCGACCTCCGACGGCCCCCGGCCACCAACCTCTCGTCGGAGTCGACGGACTGACCACACAAAGGACGAGCTCGGAACTCGACCGGTACGTCTCTCCGCGGCGGCCCTCGCAGGCACTCGGGGAGCCCCTCGACCCCCTCCTTCCCCCCCACGGAACGTCTCGTCACACCGGACCCAACGGGAGGACTGTTCGTCGACGACCACCTCCCTTCTTAGAGTAGACGTCCCTTTCTGTCGAGGCAGGGACGGGGGCCGGGTCGGGGGTCCGAGGGACGCGACTACTGGGTCTTCTCTGTCCTCACGACAGGATCCGTCGGTCAGTCCTACGGCGTCCGTCTCCACTCTCAGCCGTCCCTTTGGTCGACTTAATCTTTGCGGGAGGAGACCGAAACAGAACCCTTTACAGGGACGAAGAGTGGCGTCCCCTAGAAAACAGTGTGCACCCAGCTCAACGCAAACGACGCCCGACCGACCACAACCACCACCAGCTAGGGGTGTGGGGAAGAGGAGAGCGTGGACACTCCGAGAGCCGGGACGACGGACACGCGAGGCGGTCGGGAGCGGTCGTGGCGACGGAAGACGTCTGACGAAAGAACGGTCTCCACTCGCATCTTTGGGACGGGTGAATGAAGAAAACAGAAAAAGAGGAAAAGCATCTTATGGGTGTTGTATTTTAACTGGCAAAATTTTATGTGTCAAGGCCCCGTAAAGCAAATAAGTGTGACGACCCATCGTAGTGGCGACAGATCAAGGTCTGGGGAAGGTAGTGAGGGTAGCGGGGACCGGTAGAGAAGAGGCGTGTGCGGAGAAGACCTGTAAAGTATCGTTACCTTAGCACACGAGACGCCGGACAACACTGACCGAAGAAAGTGGATCGTGCTACAAAAATTCCATGCAAGTACGACACCGTCCAGGACACACACCGAGATATTATAAAGTAGACATATGTGGTGCAAAACAAATAGGCAACTAGACGCCCATCCGTAAAGCAAAGAACACTTATCACGACAGCGCTTGTAAACACAAGTGCAAAAACAGACTCGTGGACAAAAGTCCTAAAACCGTACGTATGGATCCTCACCTCAAAGATCAGGCACACAAATTGAATTGCTCCTGGGCGGTCTGAAACGGGCGCAGAGACGTACAGGGTCAGAGACAGAAGAAATCTCTCGTCCGTCGGACGAGGGACACGGGTGAGATCCGGCAACCGAAACCGTCGGTGAAGACCTTTCAAAGATCAAGGTACCTGTCTCCTCGGACCACCCGACGTCAGGTACCCTAGTGATGTTCAGCCTGTGCTGACTCGTTGAAGTGAAAGTGAAAAGTGAAAGTACGTAACCTCCTCCTTTACCGTTGGGTGAGGTCACTAGAACGGACCTCTTAGGGCCCCCAGCCCCTCGGACCACCCGACGGAAGAGACCCCCGGCGTGTCTTAACCTGTGTTGACTTCGCTGCGTCGTCGTCGTCGTCGTCGTCGTCGTCGTCGTCGTGGGTCGGTCTGTGTCACTGTACTCACCTATGTCGTTCCCTAGACACCCCTGTCATCGCACTAAAGTCTAACGAGAATTAACATATTGGTCTAGAATAAGTAAGTGTGTACAAAACAGGAGGTTTTGACGTGGTAAACTCCCGACACATAAATAGGGATATTCCCCCGGTCACGAGTCTTAGAACAAAGTAGGACGATCCTTATCAGAAGTCTCTAGATAGGAGCTATTATCATTAAGAGGCGAAAATTGTAGTTTATCATAAGGGTTGACGCAGTGGTCGACAGAAAGGGTAAGAATCGGGATAGAAAGTTCGATTCTTTTTTTTAGCTTAGATGGGTGTATCCTATTTGTAAACGGTGGAACCCCCGGGTAGTTTTCAATACGATAGCCGAAACTTTCGTCAAGGTTTCTCTTCGAAGTCCTTACAAGATTCCTGTCCGTTCACGTAACAACCTTATACATATATCGGAGGGTTCCCCTGAAGAACCTTCCTCAGTCGTCAGTAGGCTTACATTTTTAAGACCACACAAGTAAATTTTCTAGTCAGTCTTTCGGAATATCCGTATGTGATTTTTTCTACTACACTTATCAATGACTTAATACATGTGGAGGTTCTATGGTTCTTTTTATACGTAAAATCCTCAAAATCTCTCTGGTTCAGGTTTCAGATTGAACCCTTATACCACCCGACGATTTGTGTTTTATCGTAACGGATTGACGACCCCTCCTCCCCAGTCACCCCTCGGGGCAGAAGTACTCCTAGCCACCCCGTCAATCCACAAACGTCAGTAACCAGACCGACCCTTCACTTGATGCGTGTCTAGTAAGAGGGAGAATTCCCCGTCACATCCTTCCCTCTGACCACTACCACGTCCACTTGACCATGGAACCGTTCACCTTAAAATTTTTAAAATTTTATCGTGCAAAGAACGGCAGATAGAAGGGACCACCGAGTCTGCCATTTCGTAGACGGATGTTACGTCCTCTAGGTCCAAGTTAGGGACCCAGCCCTTCAAGAGGACCCCTTCCTTTACCGTTGGGTGAGGTCATAAGAACGGACCTTTTAGGGCACCTACCTCCTCGGACCATCCGATGTCAGGTACTCCAGCGTTTCTCAGCCTGTGCTGACTCGCTGAAGTGAAAAGTGAAAGTGAACGGCATCGGACGTGTTAGGTCCCGAAGAGAAATTTCCAATTTATAAAGTCGGTCGAAACCTTCAGACCGTTTTTTGAGTCCCGTTTCCGGGATCCGGTCACACGACCTATATAAAATGGATGACCCACTGTCTTCGACTTCAGTCGTCACTTCTCCCACCTTGATTTCTGTAGATCTCTCCCCGGACCTCCCTTCCACGACCCAGTCTCTGTTCGTCCGACCAAGAGTCCTCTAAAGTCTGCGTACAACCTCCGACCACTGCACAGGGTCAAGATGTCGGTCCGGGTCCTTCACTCACTGTTCCAGCCACCTTAAAGTGCTTGTCTAGGGAGGTGGTGACGTAGTAGTGTCATTGAGTGAGTTTCCAAACGTCTCATAACGGGAGACCCCTTTATCGCGAAGACTTTAGAAGACAGAATCAGTGCAAATAGGGACTGTCCGTAAACAAACATCAGCCTACAACTACCCAAACCGTCGTTTCGTCCCCTCCCACGACGTCACTAAAAACTTTTTTAGAAAAAATAACGACATTGACACACACACAGACACACCGTGCTCTAAACGGCAAAATTGGTAAAATTCACATGACAAGGACCGTAAATCCTATAACACACTATGTCGACAGTGACGAGAGACAAAGGTTTTGTAAAAGTAATGAGGTCACCGTTGAGACATTTGTAAGTCGTCGTCGAGGGGTAAGAGACGACGGGGTCGGGGACCGCTGGAATTGGATGAAAGACAAGGACACTTAAACTGGTGTATCCAGGGAGCATATCCGTCTTAGCATCGCAAGATCTGTGTCGCAAATAGTGAAACACAGAGCGAACGAAGTGGATCGCACAAAAGTCTTGAGTAGGCACAGAGGCGCACTGAGTCTCGAAGTAAGGAAAAATAGCGACCCATTATAAGACATCAACCCTATCTGGTGTAAGAAAAATTAGGAAAGTAAGTAACTACTTGAGGCCACAAAAGGGGTGGTAAACCGATAAAACTTATTACGACACTACTTGTGACCACACATCGATAGACAAACTCAAGGACAAAAGTCACGAAACCCACACAGACACCCTGATCTTAACGACCTAACGTACCACTAAGACACAGATTGAAAAACTCCTTGACGGTTTGCCAAAAGGTGCCGCAGACGTGGCATAACGGAAGGGTGGTCGGCACACCTTCCCAAGGTGAAAGAGGTGGAGTGGTCGTGCACAATAGAAAGTAAAATGACTAATACCGATACCATCATCCATACCTCGTCATAGAGAAATACCAAAACTAAGCGTAAAAGGATTACCAATCACCATAGTTCACACAAAAGTATATAGAATAAACCTCTTTACAGAAAAGATTAGGAAATAAACAACAAACCGAAAAAACAACAACTCAAAATCCTCAAGAAATATACAATGCCTACAATTCTAAAATAGTCTATACACTAAACGTTTATAAAAGATTAGACGCCTAGAAAAGTGAAATAACTACTACAGGAAACTACGTATATTTAAAATTTCAAAGTACTTAAGGCTAAATAAAGAAGAAAACAAAAAAACACGAAAGTGTAGATTCTTCGACAATGTTTTGGGTCCCGGTACTTCTGTATAAAGATCAAAAGCAGATTCTTAAATTACCAAGATTGAGTATGAATGCAGTAGCCAGGTAAAACTCAATTAAAAACACATAGTACACCTTATCCTTAGATTTTAGTAACCAAAAGTACACATTTGGGTCAACAGGATCGTGGTAAACAGCTTCTTTGACAAGAAAGAGGTAATTCATCAAAACCATGAGACCAGATCTTAGTTAATCAGTATGCTAGTAGTTTTTTAGGTGTTTGTTGTTTACGACCTCTCCGACACCCCTCCTTCTAGGGAGGATGCGATGACTATCGTCACACTTAACCTTATCGGTGAGCCTCTTGGCATACCTCCAAGGAATTTTGTGATTTTTGTCTCGATGGTACGAAGGGACGTCAGGGTGAGGACCCGTAGGTAGGCCTCTTCTTGTGCTAGGCTTTCCTACGTACGTGGGCACAGGTAACGTCGTGTCAAACGTCGTCGGTTCTACACCTTCGTTGGACTCACAGGTAGCTGTCTCCCTACCCACTTCTTCAACACCACGTATATGGGTTCCTTATAATGAGTCGGTATTTGTCTTACTTTATTTCGGTAAACGTCGTTGCACCTACCTGGATCTCTCACAGTATGACTCACTCCAGCCTGTCTTTTCCTCTTTATGAAGAATGTAGGGAAGATGCGGATTTTTCTTTACTATGTTTATATGAATGTTTTGTCTCTGAGTGTCTGAATCTTTTGCTTGAATACCAACGGTCCCCATTTCCTATCAATCCCTCAAACCCTTCCAGGACATGTGTGACGATATAAGTTTTACCCATTGATTACCTGGAGAACATGTTGAGACGAGTTACGATACACGGTCGGACCTACCCTCGCCCCAAACCCCTTCTTACCTGTGTACATATACATGCCGACTCAGGGAAGTGACAAGTGGACTTTGATGGTGTTGTAACAATTACTCGTCCGCCTAAGAAATGGTCGACTCGGTGGTCCCTTCGGGTTCTTGTGACCTCACCCATCGGACAGGGAAGAGGTCACCTAGAAGGGCTGGGTCCTTAACTTGACCTCAGAGGACGTAACGTCCGCCTAAGAAGTGGTCGACTCGATACTCCCTTCGGGTTAGTCGATATAGGGTTATGTTTTATTTTTCAAATATTTCAAACTTTTTTTCTAGTCAACCGGTCTCTGCATACTCAAGTAAAGACTTGAGATTTAAGACAAAACAACCAACCAGATCGGAACACGGTTATGCCGTGACTAAACTAACGACACCAAAATAGCACCACCACCACGAACAAATCAGTGATTCAGCACAGGCTGAGAACGCTGGGGTACCTGACATCGGATGGTCCGAGTAGGTACCCTTAGGTACCCTAAGAGGTCCGTTCTTATGACCTCACCGAACGGTAAAGGAAGAGGTCCTCAAAACGGCATTCAAAACGTCAAGTCTTTACACTCAGAGACCAAACAACAACAAGAAGTTTTAACAAAACCGGGAAGTCCAGGAGAGTGTTCAGACATACTTAGACTCGTGTCAGTCAGTGACGACTTGTTTGGAAACACACCTACACTCACGACTGAAGGCGACCCACTCGCGGGTCTCCACCCTGACGGCCTGACGTCCACAATCGCGCGGACCGACATCACGCGTGACGGGTCGTCAGAAGGCTTCACTGACAGGGTCAAGGACGAAGGCGGTCGTCACATGTGCAAGGTCAATGTGGAGTAGAAAAGGTCGCAAATCATAACAGTTAAAAAATCAGCTTAAAATCGGTGAGGCCATATAACCGGGTTTCATACTCAGTTTGTGGTGAGAATAAGAACTTAAGAAACGAGTCCCCGAGAAAGAGGACCGTGGTCCGGAACTTCTCATGAGGAACGAGGGAAGGGGTAGTGGCACTCGGTCCCAGAAGGAGACCTACGACCTCTAGACCGACCACCCGTCCGTCTTACCCGACGTCTCAAAGTGGGAGGGACCCCTTTGGAACCCTACCCCTCACACACACATCCCAACGACTTCCTTTAAACATTGACCTGAGATGGGACCGACGTCGTCGTCTACCACACATAAGGTCACACCTGTCCCGAAACCTCGACACGGGTCGACGACTCTCTCCAGTCAACAATCCATTGGCACGAAGTGTTCTTACTTCTTCGACCGTCTTGACAGGGTAGACTGGAACCCGTGAACGAGGGTCTCCGCCGAGGAAATCCGTGTCTTGGACTCTGGTGTCTCCGATTATTATCCAAAAGGATCGGGACGTCGAGTGGTCGCGATCTCTGAACGTCCGGAAATAGAACATGAACGGACCAAGATTTCTGAGGTTCTGTCATGTACAGTAAAGGTAAAAGTCGAACGACCCATCGATTTGGGTCACTTGCAATCGACGTCCGAGACACGTGGTCTATAACTTGGTCCGTGAATCCCTCGACGTTTCTTGACCCACTTCAAGGACTGAGAATTCAAGAAGTAGTAGGTTATCACCTTCTTTACGGACACGGGTAGTAACGTTACTTTCCCTCCTGCCCTAGACACGAATCACTCCCTATATTCATTAAACGAACCTTCGGCCTCCGTCCTTACCAGTGTAGAACGATCTCCTATCCAGACCACCGAAGGACCTCCTCCACCGTAACCGAGATCCGGAATCTCCTACCCATCCTAAAACGACCCGCCCCGTCTGTCCCATTTCCTTGAGGTCCGTTTCTTCGTCTTTTTCGTCTCTATCTCTACCAGGTAGAGTCTGTAAACCTCTTTTCGTTCGCATCGTCTAATGACCCACAACTACGCAAGGGACCCACAATCGGACCCTCTCCACCCAAAACAAGAAGTCTTCGTCCCAAACGTCCACCGGCTAAGTACGTCACGACAAGGACTGATCTCTCGTCGTCCCTCTGGGACCCGGACAGGGTGGGAGAGGACTGGGAAGAGGAGGTGTGGGTACACGTCTGTGTGTATCTTTCTACATGTGTGTAGTCCTATCTGTGTGTATGGGTATTTGCACGTGTCTCCTCGGTCCTGGTTGTGTACACACTCTAATTGTCTGGGTGTGTAGTTTTGTGTATAGGAAGGTAACCTTGAATGTGTGTGTATAAACATGAGTGTATGGATGTGCTACTACGGTTGGGTATTTGGGTTCCTCGTGTGTAGGGTATGGTACGTACACACAACTTTGTGGACACGTGTACGGGTTTATGGGTGTGTATAACTCAGTGTGATCTCAACGTGCGTGTCTGGTGATCTGTCTGTAAGACCCTGTCAGTGTGTGTATTCGAGTGGTTCGGTCCGTACATCCATACGTGATTCCACATGTATGTAACTCTGTGGAAGTGCGTCGCTTCCCACGAGTGTAAGCACCCCCGCGTGTGAACCCTCAGTTTCGGGAGGGGGTCCACACACGGAAGTGTGTCTGAGTGTTTACGTGCGAGTGTGTATCCGTGTCGGTGTCTGTCTAGGCCCACCGTGTCAGGACCCGGCCGACGAGACCCTTGTGGGCAGGAGTGGGGTCGGAGTGTAGCCTCGCTGACCGAAGGCGGCCGGCGGACGTCGGCGCACGTGAGGACCGTAGAGCCGGGACCTACTCGGGAGTCTCCGAGGGGGTCGGGCAGAGGGTGAGGGACACCCGTAAAAAGTTGACAGCAACCCCCAGAGGGTCGATAACGAATTGGTGAAATTCCCTTCATAAAGAACTGTCGTTCAAAGACCGAAATCATCTTAAACGAAAAGAAAGATCCTTCACTCCTAAGACACGGACCTCCACTCCGACTTGGGAAGCGGTGTCGTCAATTGTTTACACTACACTCCTGGAGTCCGCCCCTGAGTCTGGGCGGGGTTCGGACGTCAAGGATACGTGGCACCCAGTGCGAGACCGGCTCAACGGTCAGGGGTCTGCCAAAGTAACGACTGACAGGACCCCACCTTCGCACCGTAAGGTCAGGACGGTCGTCCCCGACGTCTACCGTCTCCCCACGAGGACTACCGACCCCCGCTCCCCGACGGGAGGGTCTTGCCCTCCCCGAAGAGGGGGTCCGTGTCGTAGGGTCGACAACAAGGTCGGAGACGCCTGCTCTGGGTGTTAGGCCGACCGGCGGGGCGTCGAGAGACGGGAGAGGACGGACGGGGGGAGACCGACGGGTGGGTGGGGTGGGGACGAGACGGGACCCGGCAGTGGGGCTTAGGTCTTTCCCCGACGGCAGTCGCCCCCGAGGCTCCCTGGCCGATCGCACCGACGCGGGCACTCTTCTCGGTGTCTGTGGTTCTCGTCCTCTCCACCCCGTCCCTCGCGACGGGAGGCCCCCGTGGGGCAGACCTACGAACAGACCGAAAGAGTCAGAAAGAGAGATAAGGAGAAGTCGCACCCCACTTAGACCGGAGAGGTCAGTGGGGACGGATGGGATGACTACGCGTCCCCCTAAACGAAGACGGGGAGTAGACTCTCCACGGGAAAGGGTCGAGACTTGGAATCCGGTATGGAAGGTGAGACCGGACCGGGAAGAGTTGCTAGGAAGGGTCTGAAAGGGTGTGAGGTGATCGGGGTGCAAGGAGTAACCGTTCTCTTTCCCGGGATTCGTCGGGGACCCCTTACCGGTTCGCCCTCCGTTCAACACCCCGACTCCCGCGGCCCGGCCCCGACCCAATGGTGGAACGGCGAGTCACACCCCGCCGGCACCCTTCTCTTCCAGGTCCCAGGCCTCCCCGAAGGGGCTCCCTCCAGCTCCGTCCCTGGTCCCGACGGGACAGAGACCCGACCCCCATCCTGGTAGGACAATGTGTATGAAGAACAGGTGGTCTCATTAAATACAAGAAACGTCTTTTAAATCTTTTACATTATTCGTGTTTCGTTTTTACGTTTAATAGATATTAACGTGATAAGTTTCTATCGGTAATAATGGGATAAAAAAATTAGACGGAAAAAAAGTGAAAAAGTATAATAATTTTACAGGACGTAATAGTAGTAAAATTGTTAAACATTATAAGACACCGGACGCCATTATTATTCTTAGCTTCGAAAAAATAAAATTCGTAAATGGAATAAATAGTCCATGACAGCAACAACTTAACTAACTAACAAAATAATACGGTTAATATGTTTATCACTCCGTATCTCTCCGAGTCCTTAAGCGGACTTCATTGTGTCGGTCATTTACCGTCTCAGTCTTGGGAACAAAGGCATCGGGTGTCGGACAGTTTGGTACCTCGACGGTATCACACCAATTGTAAAGGGGATCACTACCGACAGATCCCCAGAAGATTAAAAAATGGAAATATTCGTTATGGGACTATTTGTAAACACACTGCATAGATTAATTTGAACTAATAAACGAATTCTAGATGAGGATTTTACCTTAAATGTCTTGTTTCCCGTATTTGCAGAATCTCTGTAAACTTGCATAGAGATTCGAAAGGGGGCCTTCTTACAATGTTCCCTGAGCGAGTGGTCGTCCGATCCTCTCGAACTCCCCTTCGGACTGGAAGACTTCAGACCGGGAGAATCCCCCTCGTCCGACCTCGTCATCGGACCTCCACCGAAGGACACCCCACCAACCTCTCTGACCTCTGTAAACCGGGTCTCCTCTGACCTTCAAAACCGTCTCCGATGTGCGTACCGACGGTAGTTTACACGCTACCCGACAGCTCTCCTTCTCTCTGCCAAACAGGACCTGGGGACTTCGTCTCCACCCGGTCGCCCGACTCGACTCCCCACGCCTCTCGACGGGGGAGCACACCCGTCGTGGACCGACGCTACCGGTCCCATCCCCAACTCATTTACGAGGCACTGGGCGACGGCGGGACTGAACGCCCCCCGGGCCATGGTAGGTGTCGTGAGACACGAGGAGGTGCTGGTACTGCAGAGGTCCAGAATCGACCCCCCAGACGCGGGGTAGGCGGGGACGGAACCCCTCGGACCGAGCCGGACCGTGAACAGACGCAGACAGGGGGAGCTTCGGACTCGCCGTGTCGGACCGGACATAGTGCCCGGCGTGTTGGGGAGGTAATAAGTCCTCCCCTGGACCGCCCCTCTCTCGCTCGTCCGGCCGACCCCCACCCCTGGGCTCACGAATAATTATTTGTTCTCGTAACACACCGTAGAGTAAGTGTCGGAAGAGTCCCCTGTACCACCCGAACGCTATTGTCTCGGGACAAACACGGTCCTCCCGGCCCCTCCACCGTGCACCCTCCACCGCTCCTCGTCCCTTCGGTGCTCAATAAAACTGAGGTGGCTCCCGGCCCGACGACACAAACGAGACGCCCTCCGCCGGTTTCCCTTCTGGATCGATCCTTAAGCGAGTCCGGACGCAGACGGGGGGCCCCACCGGATTTCGTGCGGAGCGACAGGTAGGATGGACAGGGGTGCCTCCCTCTGACTCGTCCGAGACCCACCTGACCGGCGGAGGGGGGCCTGCCTCGACCCTACGAACGGACACGGGACAGGGAACCGGAGGACAGGGGCGGGCTACGGAGGAAGGACCACTCAGGGCGAAGCCGGACACACCCTAAGACGTATTAAGGGACTGTGACGATTTCGAGACGAACGCACGTTCCAGACGTTTTTCGAAGGTACGGTCTCTCAAACCACAATCTTAGTCCTTGTACTTCGTCCACCCGATCTTCCCTCTCAACACTAACACTACTGACTTGACTTTGCATCCTTCCTCCGTCCGTCCCCGCTCCACCGTCCCCGCGAAACCCGACTACTTGTCCCCACAGCCCCTTCGAGTAAAGTCGGGTCCCTCCTGAGCCACGACACTGGAGTGACGTGCCGAGAGACGCAATTGCGACACTGGACCGGAAGGGGAGACAAAGGACAGAAAGGACCGGAGAGGGAAAGAGAGGAGGCCGAGGAAACAGACCCAAGGTGGTCGGATCCACTCGGGGAACGGAAGGTCCGGACGGTCCTTCCGAGTCACAACCGTAGAGGCCCAGAGTCCAGTCTTCCGTCTTCGACGACGAACGTCTCTTCACTCTTGTCCGGCAAAGGGGGAGTCGACCGAAAGTCCCTACTCTCGTCGAGGATCAAGTCCCCTCAGGACCAAGGGACAGTAAGTCACGATTTGGTCTTGTTCGCCCCTCAGTCTACGGACCCAGTCGACCGAGAGGGTCCTTGACTACCACGGAGGGAAAGTCGAAACCTTCACTCAGACCGGTCCTCGATGGAACTTGATCCTTTGGGGAGGTAGTATTCTGTCGAGACTCTCTACGTACGACTAGACCAACACTCAACCCTCCCTTTTCCTTCCCCGAGGAGGGCCACGTCTCGTCTGTTCCGTCCGAGCCTCGGACCGCGTGGGGACCACAACGGACGGGCCCGGGGTCGGAGTCGCGCTGCCCACTACTCGTCCGAGACGTCTCTTGCGACGGGAGGGCCCGAGAGGTGTCGACGGGCCGGCCCGTAAACGGAGGGAGGGAGGAGATGTCACACTTCGTCGTCACTGATAAAAATCTTCGTAGACGTACCAGAACCCTCGTGACAAAGACACCAAATAGACGACCCGACCTACGAGCAGACGAATCATACACTCGGGACCTCTTGGTCGACCTGCACCCCACCCCCTCACACACGTGCACCTCTCGGGGTACCCTCAGTCGGCGGACCTCCCTACTGGGTCGCAGGAGGTGGTTCGAAAACCCCAAAGGAAGACCGAGACAGACACTGACCGTCAACGAGACCCTCCAAGGACTTTCCAGGTCCTCGTCTCTGTTCCCGGAAGGGGTCCTCCCCCGCACGACTCAGTGACACCCATGTGGTGGAAGACTCCGAAGGAACGCGTACCCCGAGGTCCTCCTTGGCCGGTCCACCGGAGGGGTCACTACGCCTGTGGTAGTTGTCGGCATTGTCACCGCTTGTAAGCACCTCTCGAACGGGACCCCGGGTGCGACGACCTCGGAACTCGAGACAGCAGAGGACCTTGACAGGGTCATTGACACGGCGAGACGCGGCCCGAGCTCCCCCCCTCGTACGGGTCATAGTGTGACAGACGGGGCGAGGTCTCGGGGGCGGGAGGTTGGGCTCCCGGTCATCTACCTTTGTCACGAATACCGGAGCCGTCGGTGCTCCTGGCTCCAGTCTACGTTCCCATGAAGGACTGCCACTGTCCCCCGACCCACCCTACAAGGAGGAAGCTCTAGAAACTCTTCGTGGGACGAGACGTCTTCCCCCTCCCCCGGAAGGACGTCCGGCCTGAGGCCCAAGTACTGGTGAGCTCCCTAAAAGAAAGAACCCCAGAACCGTCGAAACAAAGGACCTGGGGACTGGTAGGGACTTTCTACGGCCTGGCACACAGTCATTGTGTCCCACGGGTGGTGGTCACCGAAGACCCGCGTGGTTCCTGAGTGGGTCCTAGACCCTACACCTCTCGACCCTCTGACCTGGTAAGTGCTCCGGGGTCCTCCTTCCGACTCTCTCCCCTTGATGAGGACCCTTGAGACCTCGCGGGCTCCCAATCACCGGAAGGTCCGTCTACACGGAACGAGGGGGTCGTTCGTCGCGAGCCGCAACGGCCCCGGACACCGGGACCCGGAGGCGTGTGTCCGTAGACACCACCTACGTACGAGTCGCTCTCGCCGACCCTCGAGAGGTTCGTCTGTGGCACATCCGCGGTCTCGTTTCCCGGGGAGCCACTCTAGGCACTCGACAGCCCCTTCCCGACCCCCGAGACACACAGTTGACGAGTTCGTCACAGACGGGGGCGGCGCGACGGCCAGGGCACCTCGTCGGAGTCTTCCTACCCCTCGGACAGGAGGGCGCTCCCCGAGACACTCGTCGTCTACGTACCTCCGTCACACCGCCCCACCAGTCTGTGCACCCACTACCCCGGCTTGACCTCAGACCAAGGTCAAGGTGGAGACGACCCACCGGGGGACCGAAGGAGTCGAGAACTATAACTATCGTCCACGGAGAACCAAAAAACTTCCACTCACTTACTGGGTCCTTTGGCAAATCGTGTCCTCCTTCCTCGGCCCCGGGGAGACAGCTCCCGATGTACCCAGAGACAGGACGCACCCCGACAGGAAGGTGCACGACCAAAGGGGCGGCGAGTGGACCCGAGTCACTTCCCCGGGTCGTCTGGGACCGACGGAGGACGGGGGAACTAGAGACCCTCGGTCGTGGTCCGACCTGTGAGTTCCAGGTCCCGAGGACGAGAGGCCCGACGGGAACCGGGGCAAGCGAAGTCCAAAGACCTCCACTCACAGGAGAACATCAAATACGGTCCAAAGACTGAGGTGCCCAGACGACGTGCCGAGTGGACAATTGTCGTGAAACCCCAGGACCCTTGGTTTGGCGCCGAGGTAAGGTAGGGGAAAGACGGGACACTGTCCGAGAGGTCCCGGGGCGGAGGTCGAGATCGGACGAGAGGACGACGGCGGAGGAGGGAGCGGAAAGACTGGGGACCGGGACCAACGTAGACGGCTCTAGGACGGGAAAGAGGCGGTCGCGGGAAGAGGGGAGGACGGAGACAGAGCAGGGACGAGACTTGGAGTGGACCCAGTAGGAAGAGTCACTAAGACCGTGTGACACAGTACGGATGACGTGTGTAGACACCTGTAAATTTTCATGAAGTTCCGGGTGTGTCACATGAGAGAAAGACCCCACCCTCTGAATTTCCGCCGGGGAGACTACACAGTCGGACGTAAATAGTAGCGAAGACTTTTACTCTCCATTGACAGGTGAAGCGAGGTCTGACTCGTCCCAGTCCTACTTCCTCGACCCCCCTCCTTCCGCCACCTACGGGAGACCGACGGGGGTCCGTGACGGGTCCGAAGACCGTGTACAGGATTAAGTAAAGGCAGTCATTAGACTCCTCCGTCCATGATGTTAGGGGTAAAGTGACTGACCCTTTGTCTTTCCAATTCACAGAATGGATTCCAGTGTGTCGCTAATTCGCTCTCTCAGTCTTAAACTCACACCCAGACAAACAAAGATGACTTTAGTACGTCGAAGATCTTCCTCCACCCAGTTTATCCCCTGCTTCCCCACTGTCTCCTACTCTACGATCCTGCCGCAGTAGTCAAGTTGCCTGTGCTCAAACTCGTTCGAGGCCCTCTGTCACTTCCTGTCCCTTCGGACCGAACGACGTCAGATTCTCCAGCGTTTCTTAGTCTGTGCTGACTCGCTGACTTGTTGTCTATGTAGTCTTAAAACTAATGGACCCTTGACCTAAAAACTGGGACTCGTTTAGGTTCGCAGGACAAGTGTAGGGAAGGAACGTTGAGAGTAGAGAGGCGGTACCTGGAGGGACTTCCGTTCTACCCTCTGGGGTCGCAGGGTAACGAGACAGTCGGAGACCAATCTGGTCCGCACCCCCCGTGGCGACTACAAGTCGAAGAGTCTTCAGTGTGCACGGACTCTCATCTACTATAAAACCGTCTCTTCCCTTTCCTTTCGTCTAGACCTTCACGGACCTACTATGTCGTAATCCTTCAACTTCACGAAAGGAGGGATTCTTGTCCGACCCTTCCGTATAGGGCGTTTCAAGAACGTCTGACAGGTCCTCCGAACTCACGACCCGTGGACGAGTCGGACACCCCTTAGTGACGAGGACAGCGGTAGAGCCCCGAGAGGAGTCTCGAAAGAGCCAGGGGTTCGGGAGTCGAGGGGACCTCCGAAAATATCCCTTTCTATATTCACCGTCCATTACCAGGACTCGTGTGAGGTTCTCGGTCACTGTCCCCGGTCGGTGGGCCAAGGGGGAGGAGTTCAGGGGTTGGTTCTGTCCTATAATGATCAAGACTCCCTCGTAAACTTCAAGCCGGACGCACCAGACTAACCCAGAAACAGACGGACTGAGACTTTAGGATCCCAATCACCCTCCTCCGTCTCCGTCCAGACACCCAGAGAATCTGAGTTGTGCCTTGTCAGACCGGATGTGTGTCAGTAAACCCTACATAGCAGAAGGAAGAACTCGGGAAATCCAAATGGAGGATTTAATGATGGTTTCGCACACTGAAACAATGGGCACGAGAAAAAAAATTTGAAGTTTTTATTTGACATAACTCCATATTAAAAGTAAGTTATTTCACATGAGCAAAATTTCCATAGCAGTCTACTCAGAACTATCTACACATGCGGGTACATTGGTGGTGACGTTAGTCCTATTTCCAATAAAGTAGAGGGGATTTTGACGGGAGTAGGGAGACGTCACTCAAAGGCGAGTCCGCGGCCGGGTCCGTCGGAGGGTCCCGCGAGACAGTGACTCTGACAGAGACCGCGACCTCTACCGGAGAAACACGGCGAAGACCCCAGACTACTCTGCGCCCCCTCTCCCTCACCGAGCTGAGGGGCCCAGAAACGCGGGAACGGCGGGAGGGCGGCACGAGGGTAGACATCGAGTGGCACAGGAGTCCGTCCGTCCCCCTGGCGACACGAGTGGGACCGCGAGGACACCGTCTCGGCGGGGTCCACCGGGGACGACCTCCTGTGTGGCGATTACTAAACGACGTCGAATGCACTGGAAAGACCCTAGGTCAAGTGGACACGAAGTTCACCGGATAAACCCCTATATAACTCCAACGAAAGTCGGAAACCCTTTTTCCCTATGTTCGATTTTGGTTCTACGATAGTTATACCGTGAAAAGGGGGAGAAATAGTAGTAGTGGTAATAACAAATTAACACCAATTTGTATATGTTGTATTTTGAAAGGCAAAATTCGTAAAAATTTACAAGCCAAGCCCCGTACTTCAGGCAAGTGAAGCACACGTCAGTGGTAGAGGTCTTGGAAGGCAGGACGGGCTGGCCTTAAAACGCGGGTAATCTATGATTGACGGGTACCCGGGGAGGATGAGACCACTGGTGGTAGGATGAAGGACAGAGACACTTAGACCGATGAGATCATTGGAGCACAATCCCTTAGTCACAAACACATAGACCAAATAAAGTAAATCGTATTACAGAAGGTCCCAGTAGGTACAACGTCGTTCATAGTCTTAAGACAAGGAAATTTTTTGACTTGCAATAAAGTAACATATTTATCTCATGCAAAACAAATAGGCAGTCACCGCTAGACCCAACAAAGACGTAAAACCGATAACATCTATTACGACTACAATACTTGTAAACACATGTTTATAGGCAGACCAGAAGCACCATAAATTTACGAGTCGTTTGGGAAGATCGTAGAGGAGAACGAATTTGGACGACGACGGGCTCCGGACCCTCTCCTTACGGGAAGAGGAAGAATCGGGCGGCGGGATAGGGAAGACCGAATCACGGACACTGTTCACTACGATAAGTGTGTGAAGTCAGAACCTACCCATAACCCTCGAGTCCAAAGGGTCCGTCATCTCGACTCAGGGAAAGAAATCTTCGTAAGAAAACACAGAATCAATGATTACACAGAATCAATAAGAACCGGTGGTCGATTGAAGACCTCAAACTAAGGTATTCGAAGAATTCTTATGTTATCTTGTCGAAACAAAGTAATTCCCTTCTTTTATTTAAAATAGGTCGTAGATGATACACGATCCATGGAAAACTCCACGAAAGTGTCATGACCTTCGAAGTGAAGGAAACGGAGTGACCCATCGGGACACTGCATCCCTGTTTCGGATTCAAAATTCCCATTCCTTCGTCTCCTCTCCGAATCTCCCGAACCCAATGAACGGGTTCGAGTCTCCGGTTGTGAGAAAGATATATGGTGGATTTATGCTATGACTAGAAAGTTTACGGTCTCTATAAAAGGTCCAGAAAAGAAAATGTTATATTTAGGTCCGGACCGCAAGGTGGACACTAAACCTTTCTCATTCGGAAACCCGAAGAAACGGGACGCCGACGATTCAGCGAAGTCAGCACAGGCTGAGACACGTCGAGGTGTCTGACGTCGGATGGTCCGAGGGGGCAGGGACCCTAAGAGGTCCGTTCTTGTGACCTCCCCAACGGTAAGAGAAGAGGTTACGCACGTACGTACGATTCAACGAAGTCAGAACAGACTGAGAGACGCTGGGATACCTGTCGTCGGATGGTCCGAGGAGACAGGTACTCTAAGAGGTCCGTTCTTATGATCTCACTCAACGGCAAAGGAAGAGGGATCAAGACATTTTCTTCCTTAATAATTAGTTCCAAAACAAATAAAAAATTTTATATGTTCTCATCTCTCTTATCAGAGTACCTAGGGGTGCAGAAGGTACGGTGGTCGGAACAAAGTAACTGGTCCGAGAAGAAAAACCAGACACCCCAGGAGGGTACACCTAACCATCGTCAACCGCAAAAGACCTTCTCCCTTCCCCTCAGCCGTCTAGACCCGTGGTACTTCAATTTAGAGAAGGGTCGACCTTCTCACAATTAACAGTAGTCAACCTTAGGGGAGACTACCAAGTAATAAGTCGACCAATGACTTGTCGTAGGTCCTCCGTCCCCCTCCCCTGGTTAGAAAACTCTCCGGACCACTCAGGACCGCTCCACTACACGTCTCTCTGAAGGGCGAGAATTTCGTAAAGGGAGAAAGGCAAACTAAAATGACCTTAAAGAGACTCATCCTCCTCTCCAATACACTCCTATCGGTAGGGAAATCCCCTTGTCGGTTCCGTTAGATTATACTTCACCCTTGGTTATCCTTTATTCGAATACCGGAGAAGTTGATCTAAATAAATTGTCTGTAAAATTAAAAAAAAAAAATTATAGGTGGTACGCGGTCTGTGACTCGAAGTAGGACCCTTAGGTTGATACATTACAACTATAGACGAGACCTTTTTAAACACCAGGTGTTTTTATCGTCGATAATAATCGTTGATTACATTGTCGACTATTATTGTTGAGTGTATACATACACGATCTGCGAACTGTATGTAACAGACTAATATGGGGGGTTTCGTTAGACATTCTACCCATGTCAAACACAGATAAAACATCTGTCCCTGTGAACCCCGGTGGCGCAGGGTGGAGACCGTCTCCCCACCGCGACACACACAAGAACGGCAGGACAGACTCGTCTTACTTACAGCCCCCCGCCCCGCCCCCCCTCTGGCGTCCACTGCCTCCCACCTCCCGTGGTCCCCGGTAGAGACCCCGACGTCCTTACCCGAGTGTATTCGCGGTGGTCTACACGAAAGCGTTTCCTAACCCCGTCGGTTTGCCATGTAAAAAAAGACAGTCGAAACGTCTGCTACACCCTAAGGAACATAAAGTTTCGGTCCCGTCGAGAAACCCTCTTTCCCTTCTCACTTCTGACCTTAAATTCTCACGAAAAACCTCCGACGTCTTTCACTATCTCTTTTCTGTTGCCCGATCCAAACAAGACAAAAACAAAATTTTCTTTTTTTTCTAAACAGCAGAAAGTTCCCTCTTCTCAACCCCTTACTCTCTTCACCAAAGAGCACACTCCCTCCCCGTCAAAGACGAGACCGACTGCATCGGGTCGCCAGTCTACCGACCCTGAGACCACCACCCCACACCGAGGGACAAGTGCCCTCGACCACCACCGTAGTGAGAGAAAGACCCCACTTCCACCGAACGACGCGGGTCAAAGAAAGCGTACCTTCGGACGAAAGACTCAAACTTATATAAAAGATCCCAGTCTAGCCAATCATAGAGGTATCTTGCCCCGTGGTTTAATAAATTTATAAAATTTTCTTTTGGACACTGACAGAAAGCGCAAGTAGGGTCCTTCGGGGAGTGGGGACGAGTACAAATTGGACATTGGATACCACACTCTATTTGCATCTGGGAGACCGAGGGACTGGCTTTTCCTTATCCTCTGTAACTTTACTCTCAGGGCCCGACCCTAGGGAAAATTCCCTTCGTGAATAATACTCACAAAATTAAAAAAGGTGAAATTAAAAATTAAGTAAATTTTTCTTCTACACAAAAACTAAAACGGTACTCTAGCCCACTCCACGGTAGACCGAGTCTCCGTCCCCCCGTCCTGTAGAGTCCAAGGATGGTGGACATACTAAACACAAAAAGATCAACAGGGATGAGGCTCGAGGGTCCATTGTATCTTCGTTCTAAAATACGTCCTAGTCGAAGTTCATCTTAGGCCCTCTTGTAGGACGGAAAGTTAGTCATATAGTAGAGGTACATATGGAACGACTGTCTCTCCCCTTTGTCTGGTTTCACACACTCCTATGGAGACAGTCCTTACCTCGCGAAGGGTGTGGTCGTCCTCTTTTCGGACAGAGGTGAGTCTCATTTGTCGTTCTCACTACGACGGACGGGAGGGAGGTCCCTACCGTCGAGTGTTTACGGCCAACGATACCTATGTCCGAGGGGACCCCGTCGCCACCGCCACCTCCGGAGTTCCGATAACGTCACTACGTCCCGAACCCCACCACACAAGGACGTTGCCACGGAGTCGCGCCCCGTTCCCGGTCGGAACGGACGCGGAGGTGGACCCGAGGAGACTCCCCGAGACCACCGGTTCGGACGTCCCACCCACCCCGTCGACCGCAGTCGGTGTGACACACCTCGGCGACGCGGCATCCACCGTCCACCCCCAAGTCCTAACCCGGGGCTCCCCTCTGTAGCCTTCCTTCCCCTTCGTACCGGACATGGTAGTCCCTCGAGACCATACTCTCCGAGTCACCCGAGGGTCAGACTACCCCGGTTGGTCTCCGTGTCCTTCTCGGTGCCACCCCCGTCTCTGCTCCTTTGTCGACAGTGGGGGCAAAACTCGGGAGGTCACCGGAGGCAAAACCGAGCGGTACTTCAGCCTGAGGGGACGCACCCCGTGTGCGAGGAGGGGGTCCGAAGGCGGCGGGACCCGAGACCCGAAGTCCTCAGGTCGACCGAGGACGGAACCCCGGGAAGGGACGACACGGGACCGGATCTCGACAAGCGGGCAGTGGAGGAGACGGAAGTGAAGTAAGCCCGGAGACGAAACCATAGGAAAGGACTGGTGGGGCACAGTTTAGTCCTGAGGGAAGGAAGGATGGGCGAAGTGAATGGGCGAAAGGGACGGAACGAAAAGGAGTGTCGTGAACGTCTGAACGAACAAGTTACACACTAACGGACGGGGGTGGGGGGGAAGACCTTCCAGGCGAGGAGGTCACGACCCTGTTACAGAATAAGTAGGGCCTTAGGGTAACGATTTTCGTAGCGGACCGTGTACCCTGCGTGAGCTATTTATAACCTACTGATTCACTGTTTGACACATCGAGTCTCTTAACGTAAACTAGCACACTCTAAGAGACTCTTACAAATGTCATACGAAAACATAACGAGATTGTCAACAGTTCTCTTTTGAAGAGATTCAGTTCCTCTTTCTGTTTATGGTATACTATAACGAATACATACCTGAGAGTTGATACTATGTTTACTTAAATAGATGTTTCGTCTGAATATCTATCTTCCTTGTCTATACACCAACGGTGCCCCCACCCACCCCCTCGCTACGTAACCGCAAACTCCAATCGTCTAGGCTTGATAATATATCTCCTACTCGTCCTTTGTCCCGGGACGACACACTGTGTCTCTTGACATAAGTGATAGGACACTATTTGGTACTACCTTTCGTTGCACTTTTTCTCACACACACATACACACAAACGTATTGACTTAGTGAACGACACTGTCGTCTTTAATTGTGTTGTGATATTTAGTTGATATGAAGTTATTTTATTAAAAAAAATTGTAAATTTTTCTCTTTTTAAGAGAACATGTTAAGATTCAACGTTAATTCTCTGTCACAAATATTTTAATCTAAAACCAAAAAAATTCTGTCATGGAGAATGCGACCCTATATGTCTGGGCAACCCCCCCACGCCAAGAATCTATACGGGCACTCTTAAACCCCTAACAAAAAAGAAACCCTCTACGACATGCAATCAGTCAAAACCCTTTAGGTACACTTAGTGTGTGTTTTGCCGAGTACTCCATCTCATGCAACCTCCACCTGAGACCTCCTGAAAGACCTTTTGTCTAGAATTAGTCATCAATATCCTTTTTCCGTCCAGAAGTATGTCCTGTCTTCTCGAAACCCACTGAGTGAAACTCCCGGACCAAACATTACGACTCTTCGGTGTCACCCGTGCGAGAGTGCCCGGTACCCCTCGTTCACACGGACCGGCTTTGCCTCAGACTTGAACCCATCTCGTTCCGCTTCGCCACTGCGACTCCCAGAAAGGACGAGACTTCCGGACCCGCCCTCACTGTCGACACGTCACTCGTCACTGGGTACTTGAGACGAAAGACCGGGGAAGGAGCAGTGAGTGTAGAGTGACCTCAGGACAACCATACTGCGGGGGGTACCGGACACGTCGACCCCGTACCTCTCACACGACCCGGGTCGGGGAGGGGCGCCGGACACGTCGACCCCGTACCTCTCACACGCTCTCAGTCGACCGTCCACCTTCTACCGGGCGGGATCCCGTCCGCCGGGGGTCGAGTGGTTGAACGTCAGGAAACAAATTGAGCCTCAGTCGGTCCGGTCTCCAGTCGGAAAAGGAACCCTCTGGCAGTCTCGACCGGACTCCAACTCCCCCTCGCCCGGTCCCACACTGGGATGGAGGACGTAGGCGGGAGGTGACAGACGTCGGACCGACGGACACCGTACACCAACCGTTCGGACCAGTGTCCGATGTCTGGACTCCCCGACCTTCCGGTAGACGTTCGGAACGCCGCCACGGGAACGGCATCCCTGCTCCACGGACCCCGGGGCTCTCAATGTCTTCTCGGCCCTGCGACAGGGGCGAGGGTCGAGCCTCGAGAAACGTGACAGAGGACAAATCCCGTTCTCGGGTCCGCCCACTTGGCACCCGTTGCCACGTAGCCGTGGAGCCAAAAGTCGGGACACAGGGTGGGCTTCGTGACTCCAAACGAGACCCTTCAATCTTATTCACCCAGGACAAGAGACGACCTCACTACCAATAAGAGGAGCCTGTGGCCCGACGCTACGCCGAAGGATGGGACAGCCCGAGGTCCGTCCCGCACAGTCCCCCACAGTCGGGACACCTACCTCACCGGAGACCTACCTTTCCGGCAACCGGACGCCCTCCATAGAAACGGAACGTCACGGGAGGGGAAGAGACAGGTCAAAGGACAGACGGAGGACGACGACGAAGACCCCAGTTAGCAGAACCACCCACGCACGAATCAACGAGTCAGGACAGACTGGAAAACGCTGAAAAACCTGGCATCGGGTGGTCCGAGGAGACAGGTACCCTAAAAAGTCCGTTCTTATCACCTCACCCAACGGTATAGAAGGAGGGCCCCTAGAAGGGGTGGGTCCCTAGTTTGGGCTCAGAGGACACAGAGGACGTAACGTCCGTCTAAGAAATGGGCGACTCGGTAGTCCCTTCAGGTCAGTAGAACTTTCACCAAGGATTTTGGTGGTGCACCCGACACGTCAGGGAAGAAGGATTGGGGAATCGGACCTCCCCCTCTCACACCTCTAATCCTTCCCAGTCCATCTTGGAAACCCCGACTTTACGGACTTCGTCTTCCATTTCAGTCCTCACAAGACTGGGGAATTAAACCCTAGAACTCTTTACTCGGTATAGTTTCACGACTCTCGAGACGAAAACCTCAGGTCCTCTGTATCTAAACATGGGGTCGGAGAGGAGAACTGGAACTTATCCGATGAATTGGAGGAACTGGAACTTATCCGATGAATTCAAAGAACTCAGAACCAAAAGAATGGACTTTTCACTTAAATTACCGGGGACCGTGGAACGTGACACACCACTCTATGGTGTAATGGGACGTAATGGGACTCTACTACGGATAGTCGTCTCGTAAATAGGTCCTTGGGTCGTGGAGCACCCGTGTCCACTATTCCACTGAATCGTAGCGGCACTCGTGGCGAACTGCAGACACAGTACGGGTCACGGTACGATCTGCGACTTTTTATGTCTCTTAGTGTACAGTCGGTGGCTCCTGTATTCAACCGACCTTTCTCTTTGTGTGTATTCTGTCTCCTGTCCCGCGTCGTATGTGTCTTTAGATTCTACTCCAAATCTGGCATTCCCACAACCCCTCTCCGGGTACCTCCCTTCTTCGGAAAACTCCTCGATTCCCACCCCAATCCTTTTTTGAACTATCTATAAGTTTCATTATGAGATGAAAATCATAGAGGGACGGGGACGTTCACTTGTGAAATATTATTGTGTGCACCTCGTTCCTCCTTCGGGAGACCGACTCCCCGGTCCATCTTCCAGGTTCACCGGTCTCGGAAGATCGGGGTGGGAGCGGTACTAGAGACTCCCCGAGTCGGTACCCGCGGAGGAAGGGTTTCTCGTCTTCCAGAAACGCCGATCTATCTCCTCCTTAGAAGGTGCGAGAAGCGAGAGTGACCTGAGACACCCTACGATCTTTATAAAAGGTTGGGTGGCTTCCTCTTTCTTAGCTGGTCCCGCCCACGGTTTTATAAGTCATTTAAGCTTTCTCAGAAAACAAACGACTTCTTTCGCGGACCCGACCTCGGAGGAGAAGACTAGACTGTAGTGTCGGACCCCCCAACCCGGAGGACAAGACCGGGTCGGGGGTGAGGGTCCGAGGTCCCAGAATCGGACACGACCCAAGATGGACAATCAAGGTAGCGGAAGTCGTTTAGGCAGTCGGGGAGACCGGAATCACCGAAGTGTACACTCTACCACCGCCGTTAAGGCGAGCGAAACTTCCCCCAAACCCTCCCACCCTACTAGAAAGTGAGGGGAGGTCGAGACTACGTCGCTCACAACGGGGAAAGGTCTACCCGTGAGACTCTATGGTCTGTGTGTCGACAGTAACAAACCTTGTGCACTCTCGACACGAAACCTAGACGGAAACTCGGAGGTCGAGTCCGTGTAAGTGCGAAGGAGTCCCTACCCAAGAGAAGAAAGAGAATCTCCCTTAGATTAAACCCCCTCATCGAATTAGTCCTTTTATTCATATTCTAGTTCGACTTACCTCTAAGAAAATCAACGTTTGTTTACTTCGACTAAAATAGGTTGAAGACTGACTGGGTCTTTACCTAAGGTTTACTTTACAGTTTTGACAAAACACGTTTCTGAGTAGGAATCTTTCGTCCACCATCCAAGAATAATAAAATTTCTGTCCTGAGTACACCCGTATAATTAAGACTATAAAAATTACCTCAAACGACAAATGCAAATATAGAGTACAAAAATTTGTCACTAGGAGAAGTAAGGACAAGTAAAGGATTGCGTAAACAGAATACACCCACCTATGAACACGAAAAATAAAATAATTTTTACACCGAATGCCTCAAGTAATAGTTAATATTGTTGTATTTTACAAAATACAGTCACCAAGAGTTTGGAAAATCGCACAAGTTTGGGTTCACCGACCCGAGTGCGTGTCTCGAAGATTAAGTCATTCAAACCTCCACTCCGAGTCATTAAACGTAAAATTATATGAGGGTCCCCTACGACAACGAGGACCAGGCATAGAACTCTGTGGAGGACTCGATTGACTTTCCCCGAAAACCAGTCGTTTAGGTTGGAGTAATAAAATGTACAACCAATTGACTTCATATCCTTCTTCACCGGGGAAATGGTTCACAACACATTAATCTAATCATTCTTTCGACCTAGACTTTGGGTCCGTACGTTATCCGGGTCAGATTACGAAACGCTTAATAATAAAGAACCAACCTCCGATCAATTGTACTCACATTCAAAAATTCTAAAACATTCTGGAAGGACGAAGGTTTATTAGACCGGACAATAGGGGAAATCATGTGGACCCGGAACTAAAAATAAAGTGGTGTCCTTATTGAACACAAACTAGACGAAAAATTTTTAAACACTATTTTACGTGTGTTGTGTTTTAAATTCTACGACTGGTAAAAAGTCACATGAACCATGTGCAACAATGCGACGCAGTGGTGGTGGTCCTGCAAAGAATAGGAGGCGTTCCCTTTGAGATGGGTCATTTCACTTTCACTTTCACTTCAGCGAGTCAGCACTTGGTGAGAATCGCTGGGGCACCTGACGTCGGACGGTCCGAGGAGACAGGTACCCTAAAAGGTCCGTCATCATGACCTCACCCCACGGCAACGGAAGAGGTACACGGGTCATTTGTCGAGGGGTAAAGAAACAGGGAGGCGGGGACTATTGGTGGGAAGATGAAAGATGGAGACACTTAAATTGACACAGCCCATAGAGTGCATTCACATTGGTAGAATCATAAACAGGAACACACAGACCGAATAAAGTGAATCGAGTCACAGAAGTCCCAAGCAGGCACAACTTCGTACACAGTCTTACATCAAGGAAAAAGTCCGACGTATTATAAGGTAACATACATATGTGGTACAAGATAAGCAGGTAAGGAGGCAACTACCTGTGAGCCCAACGAAGACGGAGAACCAATGATACTTATAACGACAAAACTTGTGACTACACGCTTATAGGGAAGTTCGGGGACGAAAGTCAAGAAGCCCCTTACATGGGTCTTCACCTTAACGACCTAGTGTGAAGCTCCATGAACTAAAAGAAAACTAAGACACTCGAACGCCGATCTTTATACCTAGACGATAATTGTTAATCACCCATTTGTCTCGCCCTTGCCAGGGACCGAGAATGAGTAGTCCACGAGTGCAACCTTCCACTTAAGTGACGGGACTCTGGAACGCTGTCTCTGGGACAATAAAAGTCAGACGACGGTCTCTAACGTTTACGAGGGGACGCAAAAGCGAGAAGACGAGGACTGAGACGAGACTGAAGTGATGGCGGTCAGAAGTAAGTCCAAACGGAGGAAGAAACAGAAACTCGTACATGGACTATCAAACATAAGGACAGGTAGTTTAGAACGGTCGGGGTTCGTGAGGGTGACGTAACGTCTTACGTCAGACCTTGGCTATCTAGGTTGGGGCAATGTGACGTGGAAGGCAAAAGATTTACCTTGTACTGGCACTAGTCCCTCCGTCGCACGGTCCACCGCTGTACCCTTCTGGAATGTACATCATCTCTAATCTTTTTTATGAACATCTTAATTACTCACTCACACTGCTCTCTCGCTCTTCGATCGTCTGTCCCAAGGTGTCGACCCGTAAACCGTCCTTTCTTGGTCAATGAACCTAACCACAAGACGGTGGTGGGCCGACGGAGAACACAATGAGACGTTAACCACTCCGGTCAACCCTTCAGACCGCGAACGACGAATGTTTGTCCACAGTCGAACTCCCAGCTTCTTCCACAGAAGGAACCCTAGGTGAGGACAGACCTCCCTGGATCTCGTCGACGAAAGTCGTCGAAAAACCCCCCGACTTCCCCTTCTTTGTTGTCCGGGATCCGAACGGTCGAGTGTCAGGGTTGGGTCGCACGCCTTGGGTCTACAGAGAAAGCGACTGAGTCCTCCTACAACACTTTGAATTGCTTTTAGTATAATAAAAATTCACATTCCTTTCAACTCTGATTTATCGCAAGGGAAAGACCAACTGACTATTTTAAGAAGACAGTTATTCCAATTTGGTTTTCGTAGTCCACGTCCTGAGGACTTTCCACACATAGCGGAAGTGAAAGGGTGGATGGGTCTTAGTCCCTTCGTTCGCCGGTCCAACGAATGAGAAGAGGTCAAAACTTAAAATTTCGTCGTCCTACGGGTAATAACTCCGGTAGTCTTTACTGACAACCAGATCGAGATCTCGAGGTAATAGGTCCAATTGACTCCCCTTGTCACTTCGTCTACCCCGGCAATTAGGTGTCTTAGGGACACCCGGGTCTTGTCGTAGCGAAAATGAATGAAACAAAGGCGTCTGCTACGACGGAAAGACATATCTCAAGGGACCAATGTCAGGGGAAAGGGGTGAAACGAGGTAGAGAGGCGTCACCATTTACAGAACCGTCCAGGGTCCCGTAAAAGGGTCCCCGTCATCAGGTCTGTAGGTGGAGATTTACAGACAGTAGACACAAAGGAAAGTGAGTGCAATCTTACCTCCGAACATTCTCAAGAGTCTAGGGTCCTCGTCAACACCTTCCATTTACAGGACCCACCATTAACCACTAGAGAGACCGACAAGCCCAGAAGTCTCATGTTTAGACATCTTAGGTAACTGTAGTTACCGAACGAGGATTAACATTGGTCTGGGATGGAGTAGAGTCGTAGCACGACGTCGAATTTTCCATTAAGGGGAGGTCATTGACTGATGGAAGGGGAAAGGGCGATATTGTCACTAGTGTCCTCTGGTCGTTCGTCCCGAGGAGACAGAGACCCTCGAGAGAACACGTAGACGAATCCCGCGATACATCGTGTCTCCGTCTACACCGACCGAGAGACCCGCAATCTGGACACCCTCTCAACCACGAAACTCAGGAGACTCCACGGAGGAACCATTGTAGACAGAGAAGGAGGCAGGTAAGTAAGTCTATCACAAACGAACACGATCCTCACCGGGCCCCTGGTCTCGACTCACTCTGGACCGCACACGGAAGTGTCCCGAAGGTCCTACGAACCCTTTTAGTCTGACGAGACAGACTCTGATAACCGTCTTGCATCTCGTGGGTTGGGACCGTAGGGTGTCCACTTAGTTCCCTCGTCCACTTTGAGTTCGAGAACAAGGATTTGAGCCGTATTTTATCATAGTTTTCTTCCCCTCTTCACCTCACAAACTTCGTAGGACTCATTTGCATGAATTCTTTTTGTCACAGACACAGAAACCTTTCACTCCCCGAGAAAAGGTCCTCCCCACCATCTCCCCTTCCTGCACAAACGTGACCAACACCCGACCCGGGAGAGCCCGTTCGTCTCACCCTACCCTCCCCAGGAGTCAACCCTCGGCTTCTTTACAGCTAGAGGGAACTTCGGGGATCTGTGTTCCACAAATCGTAGTATAAACTCACCTTAGATGGGGGACCTTCTTAGGATCTACTGAGCCGGAGACTGGGTCTCAGACCTCTTGTGTCGGAGTCCGTTTCTGAACACACGGGGTGGAAACGTCCGCTCTCGTTGGGGTCTGTCGTCACGCCGTCGTCCACTGCGTCCCTCTCTCCCGCGCGGTCGTGCGCCTGTGCGAGGACGAGACGGCGATGAACCGTAGTTCGGGTCGGTCCCCAAGGCAGAGAGTCCGAACATTCTCGACTGCGAGGAGTCAGCCCTCGTCTCCCATAGGGAAGAAGGTACCCAGTCATCGAGCAGGGTGACCTGGAGTAAGGGACCGTAAAGACCCAGCGTGAACGGACCGGAGGGGATCATCCGGGACGGCACAGAGTCGGGTGTCCCAGTTATCCCTCGGGAGCCCGACCTACGTCCTCCACGACCCTCACCCGTCTTCAGATCCGTGTCGACCCACCACGGGTGCACTACACCCGTCAAGACATGTCGACCAGTGACTTCGTCACAGTCCGACCTCCCTTTCCGACTTCCGGGTCCGCCGTCTACACCGACTCCGCCCCGGTCTGGTGTGTGAGCGTGTGGCATCACCTGTTCTCCGTTCTATTTAAACGAAAGTTATAACCGTTCTTACATCCCGTATCCTACCCCGACCCCCACCACGGTCCTTCCTAACCAAAAGGAAACGTACTTCTATTTCTCCTTTCTATCGGTCCATTCGTCGTTGTCGAAGGTAAGTCAGGTGACACCTGGTTGGAGACCAGTTTGTTTGGATCAGGCGTTCCTTTGGTAACTGGAGAGGTCAGGAGGAGGTACCTCGGACGTGGATTGGGTCGGGTCTATTTTCTCAAGACACCTGAGGAGTCAATCATGACTCACGGTTCCTACACGGACCGTGGACACATCCGTTCACTATGAAATCGTTCGTTATATGTTCGTACTTTCCCCCGAGTCACAACCGTTTTAACTTTGCAAAACTTATTTGACTTAGAGACTGTGCCTGATAGGGAAACGTGAAAAGAAAATGATCGAAGGTAAGTGTGAAGTTATCAATTGGGGAAGGAGGGAACTTGAGAATTTTGGAAGTAAAGAAATCATTTCCGTCGTTGTAATAGATACAACATAGACCAAAAATGACGAAGTATTGTTCGGTGGGGGTTTTGAATTCCCGAATTTTGTTGGTGGTATAGTAAATAAGTGTTAAGAGACCAGTCATCAAATTCTTGTCCCACCAAGTCTGTAAGAAGACGGACCTCAGTGAGTGCACCAACTTGGGTGGTCCGTCGGGTTTCCCTGCCACAGTCTGTCGGAACGAGTAGACCGTACTCGACAATGGTCGACGGACCGACTTCCGACACGACGGGGCATACCATCGTTGATCGGTACATACCGACAACGTTACACCGACCGAGTTAAATTCTACACGACATTTATATCTTATGTGGTCTCAAACTTCTGAATCGTTGATATAGATTACATTATAAAGAGTAATTATTAACACTATATAATTAAAACACAAAAAATTTACAACTCAAAATTCGGTCGAAAAAGTGAGAGGAGAAAGTGAAAGTAGTTCTCCGAGAAATCAAGGAGAAACGAAAGACGGTATTCCCACCACAGTAGACGTATAGACTTCGATAACTATAAAGAGGGACGTTAGAACTGAGGTCGAACATCGAAGTAGGTTGGACCGTAAAGAGTACTACATGAGACGTATCTTCAATTTATTCGTCTGACTGTTATATGTCGGAACTACATGAGGAGAGGGTTAAAACTTGATCAGGTAACAACGTACAGACCAAGATTGACAACGAAGAACTGGACGTACGTCCAAAGGATCCTGTATCTATTCCATCAGACTATGAGAGTAGAGAAATTCTTAAAAGGTGTCAAACACCACTAGGTGTGTCAGTTTTCGAAATCACATCAGTTACTTCGTCTTCATCTACAAAAAGACCTTAACAGAACGAAAGAGATACTAGGTCTCCTATAACCGTTAAACTAGAGACCAAGGAGACGCAAAAGATTTAGGTCGAACTTGTAGACCTTCAATTGTCAAGTGCATAACGACTTCGGACCGAATCTCTTAAAACTCGTAATGAAACGATCGTACACTCTACTCACGTTAACGCGTCATCAAACTCGTAAGAAACCGTAACGGGAAGAAACCCTGACCTTACTTTTGACTGGAAAAGGTCAGGACACCGGTGACGACTCAAAAGGTTTAAACGACCGTATAACTCACGTCGTGAAAGTGTCGTAGTAGAAAATCTCAAACTTTGTCGAGTCGACTTTAAGGCAGTGGAGGTGATCGAAATAAGCACCACTACGAAGGATTCCGGGTGAACTGAAGAGTGAGGTCCTACAGACCGAGATCCATTTACTGGCGTGGTAGCACCAATAGACCAAGTAAGTCTAGAAAAAACATATTAAGAAGACACATAAGAACGGTGGAGAAGAATTATAGGAGCCGAAGACAATCCAGGTATGGTAAAGACAGGAAAGAAAACGGGTAGAAACGTACTTTACAGGGGAACCATAGAGGTTAAAAGAACTTCTCTAGAGATCAGAAAGGGTAAGACAACAAAAAGAGATAAAGAAACCTAACAAGTCAATCCTTCCGAAAGAATAGAAAGGAACGACACTACCAACACAGAAAGAAAAAAAGGAAACGGAAGCGAAGAGAAGAAAAGAGTCGATAAACATTCCGGAGGAGTCTATTGGTAAAACGGAAAAACGTAAAGAAAAAGAACCCCTACCAGAACTAGTGACGGAGGACATTTTACAATATTTGGAGACAGGTATCAAGAAGTCCGTGAGACAGTCTAGATTAGGGAACTTAGATAAACAGTTAAAGTGACATATTATCATTCCCTAAACTAAATCCAGTATGGACTTATCGGATCACCAAAAGGGATGAAAGAAGTTAAAGTCAGACTTAAACCGTTATTCCTCAAGTACTGGACTCGGTGTCAGCCGAGGACCAGAACGAAAACGACTGACCCATCTCGAAGAGGTAGAAGTTTGAGGTGTAAGTCTTTTACTTCTAGAACCGTAGGTCAGGGTAGTAAAGTATCGTTTATCTACCCCGTTGTTACCTTTGTCACTCTCTGAAATAAAAGAACCCCAGGTTTTAGTGACGTCGACCACTGACGTCGGTACCTTAATTTTCCGCGAACGAGGAACCTCCTTTTCGACAGTGTTCGGATCTGTCGTACAATTTCTTCGCACATTTCTTCCGACTCGTGATTTGTTACCTACGAAAACTTGACACCACAGCCACTTCTTAGAACTCTCAGGGAACCTGTTGTTCCTCTAGTTTGGTCAGTTAGGATTTCCTTCAGTTGGGACTTATAAGTAACCTTTCTGACTACGACTTCGACTTCGAGTTCATGCAACCGGTGGACTACGTTTCGTGACTGAGTAATCTTTTCTGGGACTACGACCCTTTCCAACTCCCGTCCTCCTCTTCCCCTACTGTCTCCTACTCTACCAACCTACCGTAGTGACTGAGTTACCTATACTCAAACTTGTTCGAGACCCTCTACCACTTCTTGTCCCTTCGGACCACACGAAGTCAGGTACCCCAACGTTTCTCAATCTGTACTGACCCACTGACTTGTTGTTGTTAATACACAACTTTACTATTAAACATTATAACCTAATTTATTTTACGATTAAGATGAACAAAGATAAATAGTCAAAGAAAAATCATAAAATTATATTCATAATCTTTTAAAATTTGATATATACACCGAATATAAAGTAATCTGTCGTAATATGTATATTACGACATACTTACTTTATACATCAACACAATGTTTACTTTGATACTAAAGTGTCAAATATGTGTATTTACTACTTTATCTAGGAAAGTGGAGACAGGGTATGTAAAGTGAAGACCATCTTCCTAGGTCTTAATAAATTCCAACTCCTCGAACCCGATCACACGTCTCAGAACGAAACATTGTGGAGACAAACTTCCTTCTTTCGCTTCCAGGTCTCCCGATTCACTGAACGACTCTGGATCTCGGATCCTGACGAGGTCAGGCCCGGACCCGACACGACGAGTCCGGGGAGTGACTGTACAACCACTTACGGTCCGAAGAGGCACCTGGTGGACGAAGAGGTCGAAGCCACGAAAGGAGGACGACCTGTGGACGCATCGGAAGGGGTGGGGGGCAACGTGGGACACGGAAGTACGGTGTCTGTCGGGTTCAGCTAGGGTTCGGGGTCTTCGTCTGTGCCATCGAGTCCGGACATCAAACCGTAAGACGACATCAGTCGACTACAGGTGAGTACAACGACCCTGTTGTACCCCTTGTCAGTAGTTCGGTTGGTTTCCTGCCTTTCATCTGTGACGAGAATCACTGTCAGCAGCCCGAACTGACTTCCTGTGGGGTGGATCGGAAAACTGGGTGTCCGAGGTCCAGGACTCCCTCAGACGTCGAAGACCCTGGTGGCATTGCGTCGACAAGGGAAATCGAACGACTCTGAGTCTCTAGTTATAATAATCGTCCCTTTGTCAATAGTCCCAAATATCACTAGAAAAACTCTGAACGTGATTTCGCGTCGTCCTTCGTACTGATCATTCCCTGTCTCATTAATCTATGAAACCTCGGTTTTAACTATCCTTAACTAACACCTTCCGAATCACTTTGTCTTCCGAAGGGAACACCGAGTCGACCATTTCTTAGGTGGACGTCACACCCTCTGGACCCAAGCTAGGGGTCTCTTCCCTTTTCCGATGGGTGAGGTCATAAGACCGGACCTCTTAAGGTGTCTGACATATCGTGTACCCCAGCGTTCCTCAGTCTGGGTTGACTTGCTGAAAGTGAAAAGTGAAATCTCTTTCTCTTCTCAGACCAAGAGTTCAGATCCATCCACCTATTAACACAATAAGTACCTATTACACTGATGTCCCTTCTCCTTATCCGAACTATCTCTTCTAGTATACAGAACAAATTAATACAGCAAAAATTCCTCGGATGTCCTCTGGGTTCACCTCTACCAGTCAACGACAACGACGACGACGAGTGTTGACATTTATACTTAAATTGACACCCTCTCTTCCTCCCTGTCCTCTTTAACTAACCCTTAGAATAGTTCATCCTGTACTAATTTTGGTAACGCCTCTATCCTAAGAGGTCTCACCACGAACCATTTCATTCTTCTATAACGAACCCTCACTCTGGGACCCTTTATCGGAACAAACTTTATGTTCCTTCCATTTGTTTTGGAAGTTTCATCTGGTTTTTCACTAGATCATTGTCCTAGAACACGAATTAGATATTAACGACTTCTTTGCCCTTTTCTAAGGACCTTGTGTCGCCCGGTACATAAGTCGTAAAATAAAGGGGGTTTCGAAACATATGTCTTTCACTTTCACTTTTACTTCAGCGAGTCAGCACGGCCTGAGAAACACTGTGGTACCTGACATCGGATGGTCCGAGGAGGTAGGTACCTTAAAAGGTCCGTTCTCATGACCTCACCGAACGGTAAAGGAAGAGGTCCCCTAGAAGGACTGGGTCCCTAGCTTGGGCCCAGAGCACGTAACGTCCGTCTGCGAAATGGCAGACTCGGTGGTCCGTTCGGGAACATGTGTCTTCTGTGTATTATAAACAACTTAAGCTAATTCAGCGTAACATAGTATGACGTGAACAAACTTGACTTAACCCAAATGATGAAGGACCCGATGAGATCGATAAAATCCGAAAAAGAGACGAGACAAGTCGAAGAGCGGAAAGGGAGGAGAACAAGTGATTCAGGTCATATGTCGTTCTTGAAACGAAGGGTTAATTTGTAAAGTCCCAGAATCATTTTCGACAATTGTGTAATGGAGTGGGCAATGGTAAACGGTCGGAAGTCTACTGACACTTGTCTTATTGGTCTGCCGTCTCCGAATTCATTTTCCTGTGAATTAATGGAGAGACTCGTAAGACTTCCATACATCGGAGTCCAAACTCCATCCTGAATATCTTGAGTCGAAAACAAAGAGAGGAGAAACCACAGAATGCAAACAACTAGGAATTCAGAGGTCCAAATCGCGGAGTACTAATACCCTACCAACGGTATGAAGGTTCGTAGTATAGGATTTTATCAGTTCAAGAACCTTCCTTATTTTACAGTGCGGACACGAAATAGAAACAGTCTCTATTTTTTAGAAACAGTCTGCAAAGGGATCGGTCAAAGGAGAATACAGAGTAACCGGTTGAACCGGTAAAGATTTGGTTCGTGCTCGTTTGCCTCTACCATAATGACACGACTGAATTGGTTTAGTACCGAGCATGGGACCTCGTTCTCCTACTAGGTGGAAGAGACTCGGACCGTGATTGTCCTTTTTTTTTTTTTTTACCTAGGATTTTTGGTCCCTTCTTCCTCCCTACTGAAAACCTACCCTTTGGTTACCACAGAAGGTATGGGTATAAAAACCGGGAACGTTAAATCCGAACTTTTGTAAGTTGTGTTGTAAATAATTCCCCGAACCAAGTCAAGTCAAGTCAGCGAGTCAGTACAGACTGAGAAACGCTGGGGTACTTAACGTCGTGCGGTCCGGAGGGACAGGTAGTGGTTGAGGGCCTCAAGTGAGTCTGAGTGTAGGTAGCTCAGTCACTACGGTAGGTCGGTAGAGTAGGGAACAGCAGGGGAAGAGGAGGACGGGGGTTAGGGAGGGTCGTAGTCTCAGAAAAGGTTACTCAGTTGAGAAGCGTACTCCACCGGTTTCATGANAAGGTTTCTTTAGGGTCCCGACTAGAGGAAGTCTTACCTGACCAACCTAGAGGAACGTCAGGTTCCCTGAGAGTTCTCAGAAGAGGTTGTGGTGTCAAGTTTTCGTAGTTAAGAAGCCGCGAGTCGGAAGAAGTGTCAGGTTGAGAGTGTAGGTGCGTACTGGTGTCCTTTTTGGTCTCGGAACTGGTCTGCCTGGACACAACCGTCGATACATCGTTTTGTCAATAAGGTGGAGAAAGTGGTGACTCCGTCCATTGTCCAGTCTGAAATTTTATGACTCATCTGGGAAGACGGATGATGGAAAGCAACCGGAGACCGTAAGGACCCTCCAGAAATCACGAACCCTATGACTTAACCGGCTGACCAAGACGAGTCAAGATTTAGTCATAACGTCGGTGTAAGGAGTGGTAGAACCAACTACGTCGGTCGGGACTGAAACGTTTAGGACACAAGTATAGTGTCAGTGAGAGAAGGTGGAGGACGGAACGTAATGAGGTAAGAACTCCTCAGTGGACGAGTGGAGACGAAGACAAGACTAAGCTTGTGTCATAGACTGCATCTTACAAGGTCACTCAGGTAACGGACAAGTACTTCAGAGCGGGCTGTCTTCCCAGCGGTGACTCGGTTATTGTCATCAATAGATACATCCTCTCTGACCTCTCCACAAACAATTGAAGTAGACATAATGTAGAGAATGACGTTCTTACATAACACAATGAACTTCTTAAATTTTTCTTTTTTGGAGATCGGATCGAAAGTTTCGAAGGGTGTAAGGGGTAACACGAAGATGTACTTGAAGGGAGAGGTAAATTTAACCGTAGGAAGGACGGGAGTTCTGGTCGGAACTCAGAAAGTAAGGTGTTTGTGTCGGGTCCTAGCTTACTACGTGTGCAAGGGACGGACCCTAGCTTACTACGTGCGCAAGGGACGGACTGAACGAATGAAGGATGGGACAGAAATTCGAAGGTTCTTGATCTGACAGACGAGTCGTCGGGGGTACGGTAGAGAAATCGTCGACGTCGAGGAAGGATACTCAGAGGGTGTTGGGGAAGGAAGAGACTTAAGACTACGTGAAAACGACACCATATATGTAGTCACAAGGTTTGTGTAGACGGGGAACCACAGTAACCAGAGTCGAGAAACAAGAACAAGAAGTCAACGATTCAGGACAGACTGAGACGCTAGGGCACCTGACGTGATGTGCTCCGAAGGGACAGGAAGTCACAGAGGGTCTCAAACGATTTAAGCACAGGTAACTCAGTCACTACGGTAGATTGGTAGAGTAGGAGACAACGGGGGAAGAGGAGAACGGGAGTCAGAAAGGGTCGTAGTCCAAAAAGGGTTTCTCAGTCGAGAAGTACAGTCCACCGGTCCCATACCCTCGAAGTCAAAGTCGTAGTCAGGAAGGTCACTCAAAAGTCCCAACTAAAAGAAGTACTAACTGACCGAACTAGAGGAACGACAGGTTCCCTGAGAGTTTTCAGAAGAGATCGTGGCGTCAAACTTTCGTAGTTAAAAAGTCGAGAGTCGGATGAAATGTCAGGTTGAGGTGTAGACATGTACTGATGACCTTTTTGGTATCGAAACTGATGTGTCTGAAAACAATCGTTTCACCACAGAGACGAAAACTTATACGACAGATCCAAACAGTATGGAAAAGAAGGTTCCTCACTCGTAGAAAGTTAAAGTACCGTCGTCAGTGACAGACGTCACTAAAACCTCGAGTTCTTTTATTTTAGATAGTGACGAAGATGGAAAAGGGGAAGACAAACGGTACTTGACTACCGTGGTCTACGGTACCAGAATCAAAAAGCTTACAACTTCCAAAAAGCCATTAAAATTTGAAAAAGAAAACATAATGCCACATTGACTGACGACACACCATCAAAGTCCACTTCTCGCTTCCTTGAGATAGGTAACTTACAACTCAAAATTCGGTCCAAAAAGTGAAGGGAGAAAGTGGCAGTAGTCCTCCATAGTAATAGTAGACGTATAGACTCCAACAACCATAAAGAGGGTCGTTGGAACTAAGGTCGACACTAAGTAGGTCGGGGTGTAGAGTGTACTACATGAGACGTATATTCAATTTATTTATCCCACTGTTATATATCGGAACTACATGAGGGAAGGGTCGAAACTTGGTCAAGTAACAAGGTACAAGCCAAGTTTGAACGAAGAACTGGACGTATATCCAAAGAATCCTGTATCTATTCCATCAGACCATAAGGGTAGAGAAGTACTTAAAAGGTCAAACAACACTAGATGTGTCTCTGAAATTACACCAGTTACTTCGTCTTCATCTACAAAAAGACCTTAAAGGAACAAAAGAGACACTAGGTCACTTACAATCGTTAAACTAGAGACCGAGAAGACGGAAAAGATTTGGGTCAAACATGTAGTCCTTCAAGAGTCAAGTGTATGACGACTTTGGATCGGACTTCCTAACACTCGTATTGGAATGATCGTACGTCTTACTCACGTCAGCAGGTCATCAAACTTACAAGAAACCGTGACAGGAAGGAACCCTAACCTTTCTGCCGACTGGAAAAGGTCAGGACACCGGTGACGACTCCAAAGGTTTAAACGACTGTGTGCTTGACGTCGTGATATTATCCCGGTAGGAACCCACAAATTTTATAGAGTCGACCCTAGGGTAGTGGAGGTAATTGCAAGTATCACTACGAAGAAGGATTCCGGGTGAACTGAAGTGTGAAGCCCTACAGACCGAGATCCACTCACTAGCGTGGTAGCGCCAATAGGGTCAGTAATTCTGGAAAAAACATCCCAAGAAGACACATAAGAACGGTAGAGAAGGATTAGAGAAGACGAAGACAATTCAGGAATGGTAAAGACAGGACATAGTACAGGTAGGAACGTACTTCATAAGGGAACTATCGCGGTCACAAGAATTTCTCTGGAGATCAGAAAGGGTAAGATAACAAAAGGAGATGATGAAACGTAACAAGTAACTTTTTCGGGAAGAATAGGGAGGAACGACAAGAGACTTTGAGACACAAGCAAACCCATACAGAAAGGGAAAGAGACAACGAAAAACGAAGAGAAGAAAGGAGTCGACAAACGTTTCGGACGAGTCTGTCGGTGAAACGGAAGACTGCAAAGAAAAAGAACCCCTATCAAGACCAGTCACGGAGGACATATTACAACACTGGGAGACAGGTATCAAAAGGTCTGTGAGACAGATGGTTTCTAGATTAGAGAACTTAGAGAAGTAGTAGAGACGAGATGGTCTCTAGTTTAACACTTGTAGACAAGTTAGTATCTTTTTCGTTCTCTTAAGGTCTTTCTGTAGATGAAGACGAAGTAACTGATGTGATTTCGGAAACTGATACACCTCGTGTTGTCTGACCTTTCGAGTATTTCTCTACCCGCATGGTCTAGTAGAATGGATAGAAGACTCTTTGTACATACGTCCAGTTCTTCGTTGTCTATCTTAACTTGTACTTTGTTACCTGACCAAGTTTTAGTCCTTTCCTTATGTAGTTCCGACATACAACAGTGGGACGAATAAATTGAAGTTACGTCTCATGTAGTACGCTTTACGGTCCGATCTACTTAGTGTTCGATCTTAGTTCTAACGACCCTCTTTATAGTTATTGGAATCTATACGTCTACTGTGGTGGGAATACCGTTTTTCGTTTCTCCTTGACTTCTCGTAGAACTACTCCCACTTTCTCCTCTCACTTTTTCGACCGAATTTTAAGTCGTAAGTTTTATGATTCTAGTTACAATGAGTCGGTATTTTTCTTTACGTAAACTCAGTCAAGACTACTCCACCTACTTAGATCTTGGACAATATGTCTCACTTCACTCAGTCTTTCCCTTTCTATTTATAGTATAAGATTGTGTATATAAACGTCAGATCTTTTTACCATGACTTCTTAAAATGTCCCGTCGTCACCTCTTCGTCTGTATCTCTTATCTGAATCCCTGTACCCCTCTCTCCTCCTCTCCCACTCTACATGTCTTTCTCATTGTACCTTTGAATGTAATGGTACACATTTTATCTATCGGTTACCCTTAAACGACATACCGAGTCCTTTGAGTTTGTCCCTGAGACATAGTTGGATCTTCCCACCGTAACCCTCCCTCTACCCTTCCCTCCAAGTTTTCCCTCCCCTACATATGGATACTGACTAAGTACAACTCCAAACTGTCTTTTGTCGTTGTAAGACATTTCGACATTAGACATTAGGAAGTTAATTTTTTTTTTGACTCTAGTACTGTAGGCCACGGTAGTGAAGCACCGTTTATCTTCCCCTTATCTTCATCTTCTTCGCTGTCTAAAACAAAAGAACTCGAGGTTTTAGTGACGTCTGTCACTGACGTCGGCACCTTAACTTTCTACGAGTGAGGAACCTTCTTTTCGATACTGTGGGGATCTGTCGTTTTAATTTTTCATCTCTGTAATGAAACGGCTGTTTCCAGGTACATCAGTTTCGACACCAAAAAGATCATCAGCACATACCTCCACTCTCAACTTGGTATTTCTTCCGACTTACGACTTCTTCACCACGAAAACTCGACACCACAACCTCTTCTGAGAACTCCCGGGGAATCTGACGTTTCTCTAGGTTGGTCAGGTAGGATTTCCTTTAGTTAGGACTTATAAATAATCTTCCTAACAATGACTTCTACTTAAAACCGGTGGACTACGCTTCTCGGTTGAGTAATCTTTTCTGGGACTACGACCCTTTCTAACTTCCGTCTTCCTCTTCCCCTGTTGTCTCCTGTCTACCAACCTACCGTAGTGGCTGAGTTACCTGTACTTCAACTCGTTCGAGACCTTCTACCACTTCCTGTCCCTTCGGACCGTACGACGTCAGGTACCCCAGCGTTCCTCAGTCTGCGTTGACTCGCTAACTTGTTATTGTTGACATATTCCCTAAACGAAATCCAGTATAGACTTATCGGATCACCAAAAGGGATAAAAGAAGTTACATTCGGACTTAAAACGGTATTCCTCGACTACTAGACTCGGTGTCAGTCGAGGTCCAGCACAAAAACGACTGACACATCTCGAAGAGACAGAAGTCGACGTTTCTTATATTAGTCATACTAGAACTATAACTGGGAAACCACTACGGGTACGCATCTCAACAGTGAACACAACAACTTTTCCCACAAAGGACACTGGGCACACAAGGAAACTGCTTTGAGACAATCGGGACGAAGTCAAACATGAGGTTCCGACTTGAACGGACAATAAGGTTCATAGAGAACTGAAAGACGAAAACGTAAGGTCAGGGGATACTACTTTTCCTACAGAAGAAAACCACAATCCTTCCAGAACATCCAGAAGTATCGTGGCCAGTTGAAGTCGAAGAAACCGTAGTCACCAACCCCGTATCTGAACCTAATGACACCACGACTTACCAAACGGAACTTTTGTTTGTCTAGTAAGACTGTAAAAACTCTAACGTGGGTGCATGACGTAAAACCTGAGACAACAACTGACACTTCAGATGAGGTGAAGAAGATTCCCTAAGGACGGGTGTCATCATCTACATTACCAGTAGACTCAATTTAAGGGGGCAAGGGTAGGTAAAATCAAGTGACTAAGGATTCTGCAGTCACAAGTGAGAATGGTAGAGGATGAACTGGCACAGGTACCTGGATTGTAAGGTCCAAGGAGACGTCGCAACAAGAAGTGTCGTACCCTGAAACGAAAGTGGCGATCTATGAGGGCGTGGGGTCACGGTGAAGACGAAACCGGGACGGCGAAGTAAGAATGACATCGACAATCATTAACGGGGGACGAAAAGGGGTCATCGTATGACCTGTGGAAAACTGAACCCCCGAGTAGAAGACCACAGTACAGAAAAACGAAAAAGTACGACGAGTACCCTAGGAGTACCACTCTTACGACCTCACTAAACGGTAAGGGAGGAGGTCACTGGTGCAAAACAGTCTTGAGACATGATACTGGACAGGTAGAACCCACCGGGATGTGCCGTTCTGAGTATCGAAACAACTCAATGGGTTCGGGGAAGTGGTACTGTTCCGACACTAGGTACTTCCCCATGAAACCCCTGGGTGCGGGCCCAGTAGGTAAGAGCGACGGAAACAAATAAGTGTAAGACTAAAATCGACTATTGTGACTTACACCGTCCTCACTGACTTTGTCCTAAAGTGCGCTGTTTTCACTTCAAATTCTACACAAGGGTCTTTACGGAACGGTCACCGCACCTTGGGGACGTGACAAGGAAGTCGAAGATCTCTACATGGAGTACCATTGTAGAGACCACAACATCTGAAGTACGTAATGAATTTACGGTGTAACAATGAATGATAAGAATAAATAGAGTAGGGGGATTGTTCTGACATTCATACCAATTACAGGACAAAATAAATAAAGATAAATGGGGGGTGTCATAGAAAGGATCATTTATAAACAACCAAACTAAAGTCAGAATAAAGGAATGTTGTAAAACAAGGATACTCCTGTTACGCTTAGTCGTGAGTTCTGACAGAGGAGAAAATTACGAATTCTAGGGCGTAAACTTACACCCCGGCTACAAGGGTTGGGGGAAAGAGACACACCGAGGAGATCAGGACGTAAGTAGATGCACCTCCGTGTCTCAGAAAGTCGTGGAAGAGGCCCGAAGATGAAAGGAGGGAGTAGACGTCCGCCGACTCTTACTTCTTAACCAAGACGGCTACCCAGTCCAACGGACCTCTACCGGACTAGGTGACCAAAGGAACACTAATAAAACAAATCTTCGAAGATTTGACGTGTGTCCAGACGGGTGAGAGACCGGACTTCCTCTGTCGTACCTTAACCGGTTTTCCTTGTTCTGCCTCCGCCCCTTCGGTCTCACCCCATTAGTCTTTTCGACTTACGGCTCTTTACTCCGAGTGACGGACTTCAGTGACACTTTAACCACCCTTCCTATCGTAACGTCGGAGACGGACACCGACTACGAACGACCCAAATCATTAACATAAGGCTCATCGTAAATCCGACCGTAAATCTGTCCGGATCTTACACTTAAGAACGTCCCCTCCGTCGGTTGTGTTAGGACGAAACAAGATCAAGAAACTCCTGATTCCTTTATTAAAAATTTTGTTATGAGAGGAAGGACCCGACAGTGAACAAACAAACAAGACTCCTAAAGAGTCATTGAGGAACCAGGGACAAGAAAAATTTAACATACGAGGATTGGTGTTCGTCGCCCCAACGTTTCTCAGCCTGGGCTGGCTCGATGACTTGACTTGACTTGGTGTTCGTCTTTAACCATCTTCCCTCCCAAACCCGAATATACTTACCGACCCCTGCATAATTAACACTGTAAGACACGTACGACCTGTGAGTATTTCCCGGGACACCGGGTGTCGGGTGTCGCTAGTCTCGGAGAGTAAGTGAACAAGGAAAGCCGTAGGTACGTCATGTGTGTAAGGGCCGGAACCAAAACACAGGTCCTGGCAGGTTTCTTGACAAACCCAACCCTCTCTTCACTTTCTGTCTTTCGACACCACTCGCACGTCAGTATTATAATAGTTACTACTAACCGTGGTAAATAACTTAGAGAAAAAGAGACTGGTCTCTGGTCCGATCGCTGTAGTTTCTATAACGAGTCGAACTAGTCGGTCGGAGAGACCTCACGAAGACCAGAGCCGTGACACGGACCCGGACCCCATGCCTCGAGCCAGATCGTCCTTCTGTCTATGGTAATTTGTTTACTGGTGTCCACACGCTCTCCCGGAACAGCGAGAGGTCCCGTGAGGAGGGTCGTCGTAGGTCTGGTGGACGTACGTCGAACAATGTTTACTGTTTACGCCCCGGGGTGGGTCCGTACGACATAAAATCATTCTAGTGACTTCAAACCCTTCGTGGCCGGTCGTCTGACCCTAATAGAACCAGATTTCATTCTCTACTTCCTTCCGGAGAGAGTCCGTCTCCGAAAATGTGACTCTATAGTGCTCCTAGGTCGTCCTTTCCGTTGTCCACTCCGGTCCCACCTCGCTCGGGGTCCGCCGCCGTTGTCGGACACTCGTGCACCCCGACACTTCAGGTCACACCAGCGTCTCGTCTCCCGATCCGCCCCCGGCCCGGTCCCTCCGGACCATTCTCTAAATCTAGTCACTCTTACCCAACGTCTCTACGACAGGGGTCACATAGTCGCTCCGTTGGTCTCCTGTCTGCCCAACTTACTCACCGGGTGTCGCTGTGTCATTAAGTGACCACTTGATTACCTTCGACACCACACACAGGTCCAGAGATTGAGGTTTCGGGTAAAATACTTAGCGACGTGTCAAAACAGGAGAGTCTAGTGACTATTCTGTTTTTATATATGTGTTACATTAAAATTGCGTAGAAACATATTAAATCCTAAATTTCAGCGTTTCTCAACCTGTGCTGACTCGTTGACTTGACTTGACTTGACTCGACACTACCGAATTTATTTTGTTCTACTAATTTAAACCTTATTTTATTATTTTAGGTACTCGACTCCCCTCTATCTTCAAGGTAGACTCGTGTCTAAAAAAGGGGGATTCAAAGAATCCTCTACGTCTTATTTTCCTCTGTGACATTCAAATCAGTGAGTCAACACAGGCTGAGAAACGTTGGGGTACCTGACATCGGATGATCCGAGGAGACGGGTACGCTAAGAGGTCCGTTCTTATGACCTCGCCCATCGGTACGGGAAGAGGTCCCCTAGAAGGGCTGGGTCCCTAGCTTAGACCTAGAGGACGTAACATCCACCTAAGAAATGGCAGACTCGGTGGACATTCAACATATCGATTGGGAATAGTAGACTTTTTGGACTTCATCGGGAGAAGGAGTCCTTCGTGGACAAAGAAAAAGGACAGTAATCTGGTATTCTCCTTCGTACTTTGATAATTAACACTCCCGTTTCGCGAGACACTAATTTGATCCCGACACGACGACCCGACTCCCCGGGGAAGGAAAGACAGACGAGGGTTCCGCCCGTCGTCCTGAGTACCCCGGCCTTACATCTCCCTCGCCTCTCTGGTTCGTCCCAGTCAACGAGGTGTAGAGCAGGTCTTTCCACTTCGAGCCCGTAGCTCCTACTCGACTCACGGACTAGGAGAGGGTTCTCAGACTAGCAGAGGGTCCAAGGGAGCGCACCAAGTACCTAAAGACTCTCCAGTTTAACGTCCCCTCTTCTCTTGTGTTAGGGGAGAGGAACCACAACCCCCCCAGTTTTCTCCTCTACCCTCAGGACCCAAAGTCCCGTGAGATTTCGACAACCCTTTATACTGGAAATTAGACTCCATCGAAGGCCAGATTACCTTCTCTGTGTAGGGGACGGAAGTCTGTCGACGGCCACACCACCCCTCCGTGCCGAGTACTTTAGGTGTGACTTCCCCTCCCTTCTGGATGGGGTCCCTCAGGGGTCCGACTACCCTCTCTCTCTTTCGGATCTGTGTCCTCTCATTTATCTCGTGTCACAGGTCTCAATGGTTTCGGTCTATCTTTTCAGTGTAGTGAATCCAGAGGTGCGACGGTGGTCTCCTGAAACTTTACAAGCGACGAAGAACGGAAGAGGACCGACGACGTTTTCGTCGTTCACGAGTAGTATGGACGTTTTACCCTTCGACCACTCCAGTCAGCAAAGGCTCTAACCCGGGTAGAATCAACTCGGTCAGAGGAGACGGACACCGAACAAAATCCGCGGAGGAATTCCGGGACCGTCCTACATCCCTCTGTCCATTGACCGTTGTGAGTCCGACAGAAAGGTGAAGGGAGTAGGTTTGGGGTCGAAACCGAGTGTTGAGTGTAAGGTGACACACCCGACCCGAGCACCACGTCTAGCACTCGGTCGAGGACGGAGACGTCTTGTCGACCCGGAGATCGACTACGAGATCCCACGACAGGTCGTATGTCACACACACAGACCGGTAGGAACCACTTTACCTTAGGACGACAGAGGGACGGGAAGGAGGGATCGTGGAGGGACCCTCGGAGACTGACGACTACAGTCCTTTCTCTCTTTCTTTTGAACTCCAGATGACGTCCGTTTCAACTTAATTAGTCCTTCGAGAACGAAAACAGGGTGTTTACTGAATTACAGTGGAACTCGTTTAACTCTCAACCTGATATTTCTTTCGACTCGCGGCTTCTTAACTACGAAAACTTGACACCACAACCTCTTCTGAGAACTCTCAGGGAACCTGACGTTCCTCTAAGATGATCAGGTAGGATTTCCTTTAGTCGGGACCCACAAGTAACCTTCCTGACTACAACTTCGACTTTGAGGTCATAAAACCGGTGGACTACTCTTCTCGACTGAGTAAACTTTTCTGGGACTACGACCCTTTCTAACTCCCGTCCTCCTCTTCCCCTGTTGTCTCCTACTCTACCAACCCACCGTAGTGACTGAGTTACCTGTACCCAAACCCACCTGAGACCCTCAACCACTACCTGTCCCTCCGGACCGCACGACACCAAGTACCCCAGCGTTTCTCAACCTGTGCTGACTCGCTGACTTGACTTGACTTGACTCGTTTAAGAGGAAGTAAGGTAACGACACAATGGTCCCGGTGACCAAAAGGGTAGTCATAATTTGATTCCTTCGTACTACCTGTCCTTTCTGGGACACTACACTTTAGTACCCGGAGTCTAAGTTAACGACCGGGAGGACGAAGATTGACATACTGGAACCCATTCCGTTTAGAGAAAGGGAGTCTATTTCCTAAAAATTTTTAGTAAACTCGAAGTCAAAAGAATAGACAGTTTACCTTTATTACCCTTATTACAGATGGTATGTTCCTCCAACACTCCTAATCAATGTCACTTTTACGACTTTGTGAAACTGTTCAAATTTCGTAAATTTTCGGTCACAAGAAACAACTTCCCTTCTCACTATGGGAAGGGAAACGTGTACCAACACCACCACCATTATAACCCCCTTTTTCCAGAATCACTTTCGTTTTTCAAATAATTTTACGTTCTCAGACACGAACACGAATCAACTAGTCAACACAGGCTGAGAAACGTTGGGGTACCTAACGTCGGGTGGTCCGAGGAGACAGGTACCCCTAAGAGGTCCGGTCTCATGATCTCACCCAACGGTACGGGAGGGGGTCCCTTAGAAGGGTTGGGTCCTTACCTTGGGTCCAGAGGGTGTAATGTCCCCTTAATAAATGACAGACTCGGGGGTCCCTTCTGTCCCTTCGGGGGTTATGACCTCACCCATCGGATAGGGAAGAGGTCCCCTAGAAGGACTGGGGTCCTTAACTTGGCCGCAGTCGACGTAACGTCCACCTAAGAAATGGTCAATCTCTAAATTTTAACCCTCAAAAGTCGTATATCACAATTTAGAATCAGAGAGTCAACACAGACTAAGACGTCGGGGTCCGTGATAGGGAAAAGTCGCATATGTACCACAAATCACGGCACTCTGACCCACTCTAGGGTTCCGTTTCTCGGATTCATCTCTTCTGGAGGATCCTATCCCGTACCCCGTGAGGTCGGGATCTTCTACCCGGCTTCTCCTCCTAGGCCGTCTCCTCTACCTCTCCCTTCTCGTCATTCCTTCCTCCTCCTACCACGACAAAGTCTACGGTTCACTTCACGAAAGTCCTTGTGTGTCGTTAGCGAACACAATCTCGTTCTTTCTACTCTGATCCTTAATTAAGTGGTGACCTGAATGTGACAACTCCACTGGAACTATTCTGGTCAAAACCAACTCAACATACCCTTTTAGAACCAACCATGTCCAAATGCTCCTCAAACCTCTTCCCTTTAATTTCCTATATTCGTAACCGTCCGGACATTCCTAAAAAGAACACTTCTCTTCTCCTCATCCCGGTGTCGGTCTCCACTTTCAACCCGCTCTCTTCCGATTAGGAACCGAACCCTATTTGACGTCGTATAAACATTTGATCACCCGTACTAGGTCATTCGTTCCTTTTGAACTACTCCGCCCTCCTGTTCTTCGGAACGACCTCGAGCAACGACTCGGTCGTAGTCCTCTGACCCGGGTCTCGGCCTGTCCAGTGGGCACCCCTCCTGCTCCTCGACCCTACACGTCCTGTAGTCGACCGTCCGCCCGCACGCCCCGTCACCGAAGACACCTCCAAGGACGAACAATAGAGACAAAAGACAGCTCCTTATTTGTACCGGTAGTCGGTTCTCGTTTTTTTCTACCCTCTCAGGGTCAAAGAAATTCGACATTTCACAGTCCGTAAGAAGAGTTCACATGTACCTTGTAGAGGTCCTAACTGGTGTACGACCCAGTGTTCCACCCGGAACCATTTTGAATTCTTTTAACTTTAGTACAGTGCGTAGAAAAGACTAGTGTTTCGATACTCTGATCTTCATTTACTGTTCCTTTTTTTGAGATTTTTTGTGTCTGTGCACCTTCGATTTGTCATACGATGATTTGTTGGTTACCCGGTGACTCCTTTAGTTTCTCCTTCAGTCTTTTATGGGTCTCTGTTCACTTTTACTCTCGTGGTGTCAGGTTTTGGTCACGCTACATCGTTTTCGTCACGAATCTCCTTTCACGTATCGTGGTGTCAGAAAGGAGTCTTTTGTTCCTTTTAGAGTCTACTTGTTAGATCGGAGTGGGGATTCTGTCGACCTCTTTCTTCTTGTTTGTTTTCGATTTCAACCATCTTCTTTTCTTTAGTATTTCTAGTCTCGTCTTTACTTACCCTTGTTTTGATAATGTTTCTAGTTACTTTGATTCTCGACGATAAACTTTTCTATTTATTGTAAATATTTGGACATCGGTCCGAGGAGTTCTCTTTTTCTCTTTTCCGAGTTTAGTTATTTTGACCTTTATTCTTTCTACAATTTTGGCTGAGGTGTCTTTATGGTTCCCAATATTCTCTGATACTCATTGACATACGGTTATTTTACCCGTTGCACCTTCTTTACCTGTGTAAGAATCTTTCCATGTCAACGGGTTCTTACTTGGTCTTTCTTCGTCTTTAATACTTGTCTGGCTAGTGTTCGTGACTTTAACTTTGACACTAATTTTGGGAGGGTTGTGTGTTTTCAGGTCCTGGCCTACCGAAGTGTCCACTTAAAATAGTTTGTAAATCCTCTCTTAATTGTGGATAGGAATACTTCGACAAGGTTTTTTAACGTTCCCTTCCTTTTGCAGGTTTGAGTAAAAATACTCCGGTGGTAGTGGGACTATGGTTGTGGTCTGTTTCTATGGTGTTTTTTCTCTTTTAATCTTCGGTCATAGTGACTACTTGTATGTACGTATTGAGGAGTTGTTTTAAGATGGTTAGACATAGGTTGTTATGTTTTTTCTAGTTCACCCTAAGTAGGGTTCCTAAAAAGTGGTAGGTGTTTAGTTAGTTACACTATGTGGTACAGTTGTTTAACTTCTTATTTTTAGTATACTAGTAGAGTCATCTACTTCTCTTTCGAAAACTGTTTTCAGTCGTGGGTAAATACTATTTTTTGACAGGTCTTTCACCCGTATCTCCCTTGTCTGGGGCTGTATTATTTCGGATATGTCCTGTTTGGATGTTAGTCGTAGCACGAGCTACCACTTCTCGATTTCCGCAAGGGAGATTCTAGTCCTTGTTCTGTTCCTACAGGTGAGAGGGGTGAAAATAAGTTGTATCAAAACCTTCAGAATCGACATCGCTAGTCTCTTCTTTTTCTTCATTTTCCTTAGGTTTAACCGTGTCTTCAATCTGACAGTGACAAATGTCCACTGTACTATAATATGCATCTTCTGTACTTCTGTGATGGCCTTTTGGTGATCTGGAGTAGTTACTTAAACCATTTCAACGTCCAATGTTTTAATTATGTGTCTTTAGACAACGTAAAGATAAGTGATTGTCGTTTTCTAGTCTTTCTCTTTAAGTTCTTTGTGAGGGAAAATGGCTGTGTAGTTTTTCCTATTTTATGAATCCTTATTTGGATGAATTCCTCTGTTTTCTGAACATACGACTTTTGATATTCTACAATTACTTTCTTTGGTTTCTTCTGTATTTGTCTACCTTTCTATATGGTACTAGTAACTAACCTTCCGAGTTATAACAGTTTTACTGATACGATGGGTTCCGTTGGATGTCTAAGTTACGTCAGAGACACCTTTAATTGTTACCGTAAAAAAGTGTCTTGATCTTGTTTTTTTTAGAGTTTTGAATATACCTCTTTGTTCTCTGGGGTTTATCGGTTTCGTCAGAACTTTTTCTTTCTACCTAAACCTCCATAGTCCGAGGAACTGAAGTCACATATGATGTTTCGATATCAGTAGTTTTATCATACTATAACCGTGCTTTTATCTTTGTATCTAGTTACCTTGTCTTATCTTTTGAGTCTCAATTCGGGTACATGGATACCTGTGAACTAGATGCTGTTTCCCCCGTCCAGAAGTGTTACAACCTTTCTGTCAGAGGAGTTTACCACGACCCTGTCGATGTATACTTTTTACTTTAATTTAGTAAGAAATTGAGGTATGTGTTTTTATTCGAGTTTTATGGGTTCACACTCTGGTCTGTGATATTTCGAAGGTCTCCTTTTGTATCTTGTGAGGGACTGTATTTAGTGTCGTTATAGAAAAAGTCGAATAGAGGATCTTGTTACCTTTATTTTTGTTTTTATTTGTTTACCCTGGATGAATTTGAGTTTTCGAAAACCTGTCGTCTTCTTTGTTTTTTGTTTTTCTGTTGGGTGTCTATCCCTCTTTTATAAACTTTTACTGCACTGGTTATTCCCTAATCAGAAGTTTTAAATGTCGATTACTGAGAATTGTCGTAGTTTTGTTTTTTAGGTGAGTTTTAACCCGTTTTCTGAATCTATCTGTAAAGAAGTTTCTTGTGTATGTCTACCGATTATCCGTGTACTTTTCTACAAGTCGTAGAAATTAATAATCTCTTTACGTTTAGTCTTGATGTTACTCTATAGTGTAGTGTGGTTGGTCTTATCGATAGTAGTTTTTTTAGGTGTTTGTTATTAACGACCTCTCCTACACCTCTCTTTCCTTTGGAAGGGTATGTGACAACTACCCTTACATTGAACCATGTCAGTGATGTCTCTTGTCATACCTCCAAGGAATTTTTTGAGTTTTATCTTGACGGCATACTGGGACGTTAGGGCGAGAGTCTGTACATAGACCTCTTTTTGTATTAGGTTTTTCTTTATACGTGGGCTCACAAGTAGCATAGTCACAAATGTTATTCTTTCTGTAGTTTCGTTGGAGTTACTCGCAGATGTTTCCCCACTTATTTCTTCTACACCATACATATATGTGTTACCTTATCATGAGTCGGTATTTTTCTTACTCCGTTACGGTAGACGTCGCTGTACCCACCTGGGTCTCTCGCAGTACGACTCACGTAGTCCGTCTCTTCCTCCTTACAGTATACTGTAGAGAATATACACCTCAGATTTTTCTTTACTATGTTTACATGAACGAATGTTTTATCTGAGTGTCTAAAGCTTTTACTTTAATGCTCTCCCCTTCCCTGTCAATCCCTCAAACCCTTCCTGTACATGTGTACGACATAAATTTTACCTAATTGCTGTTCCTGGACGACACATCGTGTACCTTGAGACGGGTCACAATGCACCGTCGGACCTACCCCCCGCCTCAAACCCCCTCTTAGAACAACAAGTCAACGATTCAGTAAAGGTCAAGAAACGTCGGGGTACCTGACGACGTGTGGCCCGAAGGGACAGGAAGTGATAGGGGACCTCAAACGAGTCTAAGTACAGGTAACTCAGATACTACGATAGATTGGTAGGGGTTGATTGGTGACCCCCTCTTACCTATGTATATATACATACCAACTCAGGGAAGTGACAAGTGGACTTTGATAGTGTTGTAACAAAAAATTAGTCGGTATGGGGTTTTATTTTCAATTATTTCACATTTCCTTTTTTCTCTCTCTTGAGGTCAAATAAAAAAAAATTACAGATTCCCTTTTTTTCTCTACTTCAATTTTCTCTACATTATTAATAGTTGATCAAACACCTAGAATAAACCCGAGACTAAGTTTGTCACTTATTTTGGCGGTAAACGCTCGGGTAACCTTTAAATTTGTTACTCACTTATAAACTATTATTATTTTCAAAATAAAATGAAAATAAAGAAAATATAAAGATAAAATTTATCACGACGTTACTTGTAACCGTATGTGCACAGAAAAACTCAACACTAAAAGAGTCCCGTACGACCGTCCTTCGATGATGCATCGTGTCCCTGGAGTCGAGACCCGAGACACTACTCGTTCTCTCCACCTTACTCTTCCACCCTCCCTCCGAATTCTCCCTACCGTAGATACATACGCGTACCGACTAAGTGCTACAACATGTCATCTTTGATTACATTGTAACATTCCGTCAATATAAGGTTATTTTTACAAATCCAATAACTATTAAAACCTCCACACTACAATAACTCCAATACAAAACACTTTCACAGCAGAAAATCTCTATCTACAGTTTTATAGATATCTACTTTAACAGGTCACTGTCCCCTAACGAAGTTTTATTAGGTCACCTCTTCTCACCTCTTCGCACACACACATAGACACACACACACTCTACTACACGCTAACCGGAACCCAGTCATTAACAGTTACAACCGTCCACACGAGTGTCTCTAAGTAATACAAAAAAGGATGAAGTATTACTTTAATTTTGTTCCCTTTTTTCTTACCCCTTCCTCTCCAGCCCCCAATTCTTCTCTCCTCTTGCATCCTTAACGGTAGACCCTCTCGTCTACTCGTCCTCTACACAAACTAACCGCACACGGAAATTCCTGGGTGAACTCTAAGTTCTCGCACTTAATTTTACTCTGGTCTGACGTACCTGTATATACAAACGGATCGGCACTGGTCGACGTGTACATCCCTAGTCGCGTCCACCCCGGAACACCCGAATCCTGCTTAATTATAGTAGAAGGGCAGTATTACTATTTCAGCACCTCCTAGTCTCAGGACAAAAACGAAGTGTCTATTAAACTGACTAAGGGGTCGGGTGAGTGTACAAAACTGATTTGAGTTATGAGATGGCGTTCATGGAATTTTACCAAATAAACGTCCACGATTTGTCTCCTCCCTTATACCCTTAAATAACACATGACCGACACCTCACAGTCAGATCCCTCTGCTTCTACAAGAATCCTCCTTACTACTACTACGGACGTGTTGGCACACTTACATGCATTACGATGCCTTGGTATGCGAATTTTACTAGTCTTCCCATTTAAAATACAACACACATAAAACACCAACAAGTCAACGGGTCAGCACAGGTTGAGAAAAGTTAGGGTACCTGACGTCGTGTGGTCCGGAGGGACAGGGAGTGGTAGAGGACTTCAAACGGGGGTTCAAGTACAGGTAACGGTAGGTCGGTAGAGTAGGAGACTACGGGAGAAGAGGAAGACGGGAGTTAGAAAATTTCGTAGTCCCTGAAAAGGTCACTCAGTCGACAAACATAGTCTACTGGTTTTATAACCTCGAAGTCAAAGTCGTAGTCAGGAAAGCTCATAAGTCCCGACTAAAGGGAATTCTAACTGACCAAACTAGAACGACAGGTTCCCTAAAAGGTCTCAGAAGAGGTCGTGGTGTCAATATCTAAGAAACCGTAGGACGGAAGAACCGTTAGGTCGAGAGTGTTGGCAAGTACTGGTGGCCCTTCTGGTATCGATACGTCTGGACACAGCTGTCTCATTACAGAGGCGAAAAGCTGTGTGGGAGATCCAAACAGTATCGAAAGGACGGTTCCTCGTTAGCAGAACAGTACCGACCCTAGTGGCAGGCGTTGCTGAAGTCTCGGGGCCTTCTCCTTTAGACAGTGACGAAGGTGGAAAAGGGAAGACAAACGGTACGTCATTACCCGGGCCTGTGGGATTAGAATCAAAAAAAATTATCAAAATTCAACCGAGAAAGTGAGAGGAGGAAATGGGAGGGATTCTTCGAAAAATCAAGGAGAAACGAAAGACGGTAATCTCAGTATAGTAGGTGTATAGACTCCAACAACTACAAAGAGGGAGGATAGAACTAGGGTCGAACATTGAGTGGGTCGGACCGTAAAGAGTACTACACGAGTCGCATATCCAATTTGTTTGTCCCACTCTCATCTGTCGGGACAATGTGATGAAAGAGTCAGACCTTGATTAGTCAACAAGGTATGTCCCAAGATTGACAACGAAGAACTGGGAGTATGTCCAAAGAGTCCTCTGTCCATTCTACCAGACCATAAGGGTGGAGAGATTCTCAAACAAGGTCAAACAATACCAGGTGTGTATCTTTTCCTTTGCCGTCGGGTGAGGTCACAAGAACAGACCTTTTAGGGTTCCCTGTCTCCTCGGACCACCCGATATCAGGTACCCCAGCGTTTCTCAGCCCGTGTTGACTCGCTGATTGTGTGTGTATCGCATTGGTTACTTTGTCTCCATCTGCAAAGAGACCCTAAGGGAACGAAAGAGATACTAGGTCGCTTACAACCGTTAAACTAGAGACCAAGGAGAAGGAAACGTTTTGGGTCGGACCCGTAGACCTTACAGAACCAAGCGTATTACGACTTCGGATCGTACGTCCTAAAATTCGCACTGGAAGGATCGCACCCTCTACTCTCGTTGACAGGTTACCGATCGTGTAAGAAATCAAGACAGGAAGAACCCTTGACCCTACTCCTGACTGGAAAAGGTCAAAACACCGGTGACGACCCAGAGGGTCTAAATGATTGTACAACTTATGTTGTGGAACTATCATAGTGGGAAAGCCCAAAACTTAGATATAAAACGGGCACAAAAAAAACAAAAAAAAAAAAATTATAAATGAACCAACGTAGATGTCCCCTTTTTTCACCTTTATCTTCACTAACGATAACGGAACACAGGGTGTGAGGAGGAGAAACCAGGATTAATCCTCCATTAGAAAAATCTTCCTTTACCGTGGGGTGAGGTCATAAGAAGGGACCCCTTAGGGTACCTGTCTCCTCGGACCACCCGATGTCAGGCACCCCAACGTTCTCATCCTGCACTGGATCGCTGATTTGGTGGTGGTGGTCCCGCATTAGAGCCAAACATTCAGGAAAGGGGTGCACGCACACCGACCCTACCCACACTATAACAACGGAGAACACTTGTCACAGTCTAGGAGTAAAAGTGAACAATCGAACAAGACACCTCCTACAGCGACTCCAGATCAACCCTCAGTTTCGTACGAGATTTCTACATCCCGCAAGGGGTGGGGATTACTACCGAGCCCAGAACATCTCACGACGGAAGTGGGCGAGGACAGTCAAACACTTGAAAGGGTCCGAGAAGGTAGACTTCACTCTCGGACAGAAAGGAACCTCGGGAAGAAGGATTCAGGGTCAGCGTCCTTATCCCGAACGACACTGCAGTACAGACAAGAGACCGGTCAAGTACAACGGAAATGTTTAAACGGAGAGTAAGTACCACATAAAATTTTGGTTCTGTATACCTTATATATTTGATTAATATCAATATGGGAAAAGGGGGAATCCCTTTGTTAAAAGACTATGTTAGTGTCATTGTTAAAAGACTATATTAATGTTTCTCTTTCGTTCCACTTTTCTGTCGGGAGTCTTACACTCTTTTATTATCGTTTACTTTGTTGACTGTTTCCTGATTAAAGGTCTTGTATGTTCGTCGAGTACGTTGAGTGCCCCTTCCGTCACCGTGGGGTGAGGTCGTGAGAACGGACCTTTTAGGGTACCTGCCTCCTCGGCCCACCCGACGTCCGGTACCCCAGCGACTCTCAGCCTGTGCTGACTCGCTGAAGTGAGAGTGAAAATTGAAAATACGAGACCTCTTCCTTTACCGTTGGGTGAGGTCGCAAGAACGGACCTCTTAGGGTCCCTGCGCCCTCGGACCACCCGACGATAGATTCCCCAGCGTGTCTCAGTCTGTGCTGACTTCACTGAATCGTCGTCGTATGTTGAGTTATGGTCTTTTTGTTTGTTGGGTTAGTTTTTCACCTCTTTTCTGGACTTGTCTGTAAAGAGGTTTCTTCTGTATGTCTGCCGATTGTTTGTGTACCTTTCTAAGAGTTGTAGTGAGTAATAATCTCTTTACGTTTAGTTTTTATGTTACTCTATGGTGGAGTGTGGCCAGTCTTACCGGTAGCAGTTTTTAGATATTTGTTATTTACGACCCCTCCCATATCTCTTTTCCCTTACGAGAACGTGACAACCACCCTTACATTTAACACTTTCACTTCAGCGAGTCAGCACAGTCTGAGAAACGCTGGGGCACCTGTGGTCCGAGGAGGCAGGTACCCTAAAAGAGCCGTCCTCATGACCTTACCCAACGGAAAAGGAAGAGGTCCCTTGAAGGTCTGGGTCCCTAGCTTGGGTCCAGTGGACGTAACATCTGTCTACGAAATACCAGACTCGGTGGTATCTTCTACCATATCTCTCAGGAATTTTTTGATCTTTACTTTGACGTATTCTGGGTCGTTAGGGTGAGGATCCGTATATGGGACTCCTCTGGTTTTGACTTTCTCTGTCTACAAGTAACGTACCAAGTAACGTTGTGATAAATGTTGTGGATCTTGTACCTTCGTCGGATCTTCAGGTATCTGTCTACTTACCTATTTCTTCAATTTATGTGTAACCTTATAATGAGTCGGTACTTTTCCCTGCGTAAACTCAACCCCACCTACTTAGATCTCGGATAATATGTCTCACTTCACTCAGACTTTCTCTTTCTATTTATGGAATAAGATTATGTATATATACCTTAAATCTTTTTACCATGACTTCTTAAATAAATGTCCCGTTGTTACCTCTTTGACTGTATCCTTTATCTGAATACCTGCACCCCTCTCCCCTTCTCTCCCACTCTACACACCTCTCTCATTGTACCTTTCAATGTAATGGTATACACTTTATCTATCGGTTACCCTTAAACGACATACCGAGTCCTTTGAGTTTGTCCCCGAGACATAGTTGGATGTCCCCACCCTACCCCGTCCTCTACCCTCCCTCCAAGTTTTCCCTCCCCTGTATACATATGGATTCCGACTAAGTATGACTCCAAACTGTCTTTTGTCGTTTTAAGACACTTCGTCATTTTAAGTTATTAATTATTTATTTGAAATTTTTAATGTTTCTCTTGAAAATTCACTTGAACTCCCGGTAAGTGTTTCATCGTCATCCTTACAACGGGACAACGACACTTGGTCCGAAGACTCACCGTAGTTTCCTCACACCCAAGACTTCTGTGGGTGGTTGGACCTAAACTCACAACTGAGACGAAGAGTGGTCGACTCTTTGGAATCCGTTCAAAAAAAAAAAAAAAATTGTAGTAATCCGAAGTTTAAAGAGTATACATTTTAGACTTATTATTAAGGAAGGAATATCCTTACAACATTCTTAATTTTCCCGACCAACAAACATTCTTACCTACAGACAAGAATTAAACGACAAATTAAACGACAAGAATTAAACGAAATTGCCGACAAGAAGTAACGATGACAGACAAAGTCGTTTGCACCGACTCCTTCCTAATCTTACACCCATAGACACACTGAAATCTCTTTAGTGACTTGAAGAGACTCGTAGTAAGTGTAGAGAGTAGATAAAGACGTAGTGAAAAGAGTAGTGGAACATACTACCTTAAGTCAATCACCAAAGACTCTAGGGAAAGTAAAATCTATTAGATCCTAAGGAAACTGGGTGACTTATAAAAATCCCCTCCTGGAGTCCTTGTGTCGTAACCTAATTAGTACTAGGAACCGAATACTGAGTAAGAGTAGTGCCCAGGGTCGTACGGGACGACAAAAAGAAAGAAAATAAGGAAGAGAGGGAGGGAGGAATAGAGAGGGAAGAAGGGGGGAAGGAAGAATGAAAAAAAGGGAAGGATTAGTAGGCAAATGAATAAATAAATATTGTTATAACAAGTCAAGTCAAGTCAGCGAGTCAACACAGACTGAGAAACGCTGGGGTACTTAGCGTCGTGCGGTCCGGAGGGACAGGTAGTGGTAGAGGGCCTCAAGTGTGTCTGAGTGCAGGTAGCTCAGTCACTACGGTAGGTCGGTAGAGTAGGAGACAGGAGGGGAAGAGGAGGACGAGGGTTAGGGAGGGTCGTAGTTTCAGAAAAGGTCACTCAGTTGAGAAGTGTACTCCACCGGTTTCATGACCTCAAAGTCGAAGTCGTAGTAAGGAAGGTTTCTTTAGGGTCCCGACTAGAGGAAGTCTTACCTGACCAACGTAGAGGAACGTCAGGTTCCCTGAGAGTTCTCAGAAGAGGTTGTGGTGTCAAGTTTTCGTAGTTAAGAAGTCGCGAGTCGGAAGAAGTGTCAGGTTGAGAGTGTAGGCATGTATGACCTTTTTGGTATCGGAACTGATCTGCCTGGAATCAGCCGTTTCATTACAGAGACTAAAACTTATACGACAGATCCAACCAGTATTGAAAAGAAGGTTCCTCATTCGCAGAAAATTAAAGTACCGACGTCGGTGGTAGACGTCACTATTGTTATAACAGTCATGGACGTTTAGGTGGTGTATGTTGTTTTATATTCTGAAACTCTTGATCGTTTATAGATCAGAATACCAGGTAGTGTTGATTCGACAAGAACGATGGAGAGGGTGATGGTCTTCATTAGTAAGAGAAAGAAAAATTAACATCATTTTATACGCACTGTATTTTAACTGGTAAACTGGGTAAAAATTTCACACACGGAGATATCACAAATCATGTAAACATATCAACACTTTGAGTAGAAGTCTTGACAAAAGTAGAACGTTCTGAATTTGAGACATGGGTAATTTCTTGTCGAGGAACAAGGAGGAGGGGAACCGTTGGTAGTAAGATGAAAGACAGAAGTACTCTAGACTGATGAGATCCATGGTGTATATTCACCTTAGTATGTCATAAACAGGAAAACACTGACTGTAAAATTAAATGTATCATAGGAGTTTCAAATAGGCACAACATCGTGCACTATCTTAAAGGAAGGAAAAATTCCGACCTCTTATCAGGTCACATACAAATATGGTGTAAACCTAATAGGAAAGTAGACAACTACTTAAGAACTCAATGAATGTAGAAAACCGATAGAACTTATTACGATGTTACTTGTACCCATACGTCTATAAAGAAACTTTAGAACGAAAGACAAAAGAATTAAATTTTTTAAATTTATTAAAAAACTGACGTGATGTGTCGTGTGTCCTAGAATCAAGGGGTTGGTCCCTAGTTTGGGTGAGGAGCACATCACCTTCGTACCTCAAAATTGGTGATCTGGTGGTCCCTTCAGGGAGGTAAGGAAAAATATACATGGGTCCAGTACATACCTACACTCTCAGCCTGACACTTCTTTCGACTCGCGGCTTCTTAACTACGAAAACTTGACACCACAACCTCTTCTGAGAACTCTCAGGGAACCTGACGTTCTAGGTTGGTCAGGTAAGACTTCCTCTAGTCGGGACCCACAAGTGACCTTCTTGACTACGATTTCGACTTTGAGGTCATGAAACCGGTGGAGTACTCTTCTCAACTGAGTAACCTTTTCTGAGACTACGACCCTCCCTAACCCCCTTCCTCCTCTTCCCCTGCTGGGTCCTACTCTACCGACCTACCGAAGTGGCTGAGTTACCTGCACTCAGACTCACTTGAAACCCTCAACTACTACCTGTCCCTCCGGACCGCACGACGCTAAGTACTCCAACGTCTCAGCCTGTGCTGACTCACTGACTTGACTTGACTCTTACCTTAACGACCTAGTATATCATTAAGATAAAAATCAAAAAACTCCTTGGTAGGACGACGAAAGGTATTTCCGATGTGATATGAGGGGGGTCGTTACCTCCTCCCAAGGTCAAAGAGGTGTAGGAGCCGTTGTGGACAATAAAAAAACAAACAAACAAAATCTATCGTCGGTAGGATCACCCATACACTACTAAAAGGTAACACCAAAACTAAACGTAAAGGGATGACTTGTAGAAAAATATACGAACAACCAGTAAATACATAGAAGAAACCTCTTTGCAGATAAATTCAGGAAACGGGTACAAAATTAACACACACAAAACAACAACTCAACATCATTAGTAATAAAACTTAGGTAATAAAACTGATTTTAAAAGAAAATAAAGGAGAAACAATATAGTGAAATAACGTATCGTGAGATTAAGTGAATAAAAAAGCCGAAACACATAAAGTGACAAACTGAGATTGTGTTAAATTAAAAGGTAAGAAACAACTACTTGAAAACCCCGTAAAGATCCAGGGAGGACATCACTTGTCACGACGGTCTCTGTATCAAAATGTATACGTTCTCAAAGAATACCTAGATATAGTTCCTTATTTAAACGATTTAGTAACACTTACAAGTTGAAGTCCCCCACTACAATTTGAAAAAGACTTCACTAACATGGGAATCGTTACATATTCTGTGAAAGATATAAAAGTCGGAGAAAGTCGTCAACTATAGTAGGCTAAATCATTAAAAACGGTTAACTTACTCAAACATTTAACCAGGACTAAACGTAAAGGGTTAATGGTTATGATACCAATAATTGGTATACGTAAGAACAGAGGGAGGACATAAAGATAACCTGATCAATAGGAGAATAAATGAATGCCTTGAAGAATATATAAGGACTCTCATTAGGAAACAGTCTCTGCCGTTACCGTCGGGTGAGGTCATGAGAACGGACCTTTTAGGGTACCCGCCTCCTCGGACCATCCGACGTCAGGTACCCCAGCGCTTCTCAACCTGTGCTGACTGGTTGAAGTGAAAGTCAAAAGTGAAAGGACGTAACCTCTTCCTTTACCGTTGGGTGAGGTCACAAGAACGGACCTCTTAGGGTCCCTGTCCCCTCGGACCACCCGAAGGCAGATACCCCAGTGTCTCAGCCTGTGCTGACTTCGCCGAATCGTCGTTAGGAAACAGTCTAGACATATAGGTTATAGAAGGGAGTCCAAAATTAGACGGAAAGTACATGGAATTTCCAAAAAAAAGGTTCAAGTCAGTTACCTCTATATGGAGTCTTATTTTAGGTCAAAACAATCCACAAGTCAGGATATTTAAAACGTCTATGTATGTCAATCCATTGTCAGTGGTATTAGTTTTATGTCTCGTAAAGGTAGTAAGGTATATTCAAGACTATCTGGGTGAAAACCAATTAGAAGAGGGGCGTTAGGGTCGAAGACCATTGGTGACTAGACATGATACATGGACCTCATGCGTAAAGAATTTTACAGTATATTTACTTTAGTATACTTTGTCCGACGAAAATGGATTGTCACGTAACCTCTACGGAGATTAAACGACGAATATAGTCAAGTCAATCCAGCGAGTCAAGACAGGCTGAGAAACGCTGGGGTACTTAGCGTCGTGCGGTCCGAAGGGACAGGTTGTGGTCGAGGGCTTCAAGTGAGTCTGAGTTCAGGTAGCTCAGTCACTACGGTAGGTCGGTAGAGTAGGAGACAGGAGGGGAAGAGGAGGATGGGAATTAGGGAGGGTCGTAGTCTCAGAAAAGGTTACTCAGTTGAGAAACGTACTCCACCGGTTTCATGACCTCAAAGTCGAAGTCGTAGTCAGGGAGGTTTCTTTAGGGTCCCGACTAGAGGAAGTCTTACCTGACCAACCTAGAGGAACGTCAAGTTCCCTGAGAGTTCTCAGAAGAGGTTGTGGTGTCAAGTTTTCGTAGTTAAGAATCCACGAGTCGGAAGAAGTGTCAGGTTGAGAGTGTAGGTATGTACTGGTGTCCTTTTTGGTATCGGAACTGATCTGCCTGGAATCTGTAATGGCAACCGTTTCATTACAGAGACGAAAACTTATACGATAGATCCAACCAGTATTGAAAAGAAGGTTCCCCATTCGCAGAAAATTAAAGTACCGACGTCAGTGGTAGACGTCACTAAAACCTCGGGGGGGGTTTTTATTTCAGACTGTGACAAAGGTGACAAAGGGGTAGACAAAGGGTACCTCACTACCCTGGTCTACGGTACTAGAAGTAAAAGACTTACAACTCGAAATTTGGTTGAAAAAGTGAGAGGGGAAAGTGAAAGTAGTTCTCCGAAAAATCGAGGAGAAGTGAAAGACGGTACTCCCACCACAGTAGACGTATAGACTCCAATAACTCTAAAGAGGACCGTTAGAACTAAGGTCGAACACGAAGAAGGTCGGGTCGCAAAGAGTACTACATGAGACTTACCTTCAATTTATTCGTCTCACTGTTATATGTCGGAACTGCATGAGGAAAAGGATAAACCTTGGTCAGACAACAAGGTACAGGTCAAGATTGACAACGAAGAACTGGATGTATGTCTAAAGAGTTCTCCGTCCAATCCACCAGACCATAAGGGTAGAGAACTTCTTAAAAGGTGTCAAATAACACTAGGTATGTTAGTTTCCGAAACCGTATCAGTTATTTCGTCTTTATCTACAAAAAGACCTTGAGAGAACGAAAAAGGTACTAGGTCGTCTACAACCGTTATACTAGAGACCAAGGGGACGGAAAAGATTTTGGTCGAACTTGTAGTCCCTCAAGTGCCAAGTGCATAACGATTTCGGACCGAACCTCTTAAAACTCGTAATGAAATGATCGTACGCTTTACACACGTTAACACACCATCAAACTTGTAAGAAACTGTAACGGAAAGAAACCCTAACCTTACTTTTGACTGGAAAAGGTCAGGACACCGGTGACGACTCAAAAGGTTTAAACGACCGGATAACTCACGTCGCGAAAGTATCGTAGTAGAAAGTCCTAAACTTTATCGAGTTGACCTTAAGGTAGTGGAGGTGATCGAAACAAGCATCACTACGAAAGATTCCGGGTGAACTGAAGTGTAAGGTCCTACAGATCGAGATCGACTTACTAGTGTGGTAGCACTAATAGGCCCAGCATTTCTAGAAAAAACATGTATAGAAGACACATAAGAACGGTGGAGAAGAATTATAGAAGACGAAGACAATCCAGGTCTGGTAAAGACAGGAAATAGCTCGGGTAGAAACGTACTTTACAAGGGAACCATAGAGATTAAAAGAACTTCTCTAGAGATCAGAAAGGGTAAGACAACGAAAGGAGATAAAGAAACGTAACTAACGACTTCTTCCGAAAGAATAGAGAAGAACGATAAG
>SJYO01036187.1:1990982-2012351 GCA_006410555.1 Capra ibex
CTCTTCTGAGAACTCTCAGAGAACTTGACGTTCTTCTAGGTTGGTCAGGTAAGACTTCCTCTAGTCGGGACCCTAAAGAAACCTTCCTTACTACGACTTCGACTTTGAGGTCATCAAACCGGTGGAGTACGCTTCTCAACTGAGTAACCTTTTCTGAGACTACGACCCTCCCTAATCCCCGTCCTCCTCTTCCCCTCCTGTCTCCTACTCTACCGACCTACCGTAGTGCCTGAGCTACCTGCACTTAGACTCACTTGAGGCCCTCAACCACTACCTCTCCCTCCGGACCTCACGACACTAAGTACCCTAGCGTTTCTCAGTCTGTACTGACTCGCTGACTTGACTTGACTCCAAAAGGACATCTTTATATATAAGTAAAGAGAACCCATTTATGGGTCCTCACCTTAATGACTCAGTATATCATTGATATACAAAGTGGAAATTCTTAGACGGTTCACCAAAAGGTTGCATCTACATGATAAAGATACATACATTCAAGGTCACCGGAGTATAGGAGTGATCGTGTACCATAACACTCCAAAAACAAACCCCCAAAAACTCGATAAGAAGATTGTCCATATATTATCACAGAACACCATAGAGTAACACCAAAATTAAACGTGAAGGGATTACTGTTCATCACGACTTATAGAAAAACTCACGAATAAACGGTTTTCATAGAGGAAACGACTTCTAGACAACTCTAGAAAACGAATAAAAAATACCCAACAAATAAACGAAGAATAAGTCGACTCTTGAGTAACGCATAGGACGTCGGTCGGGAAATGACCTAAACAGAAAGTCTGTAAAAGAGATTCAGACGCCGAAGAGGATCTTCACAGAGAGAATCACCGGCACGTCCGGGGAGATCGGAAAGGACCAATAAGGAGGGGAATGAGACGTCTACTCGAAAATTTATGTAGACCCTTTTACAAAATCAAAAATTTTTATTACAGTTTTCAGACATTAGACACGATCGTGTATTACTTTTATACAATTTTTCTATAAAGATAGGTCAAACCTAATGAAATACACCATCGTCTAAAAAGAAGGGTTAAACAAAAAGGTTACGGGTTGTAATTCAACTTAGACGGTTTTCTTCCTTTACTCCGTATTTTTAACCTTTCCTCTTTTATTGTAATGTTAATAAATGTCTACTATAATAATACACTTTATGCTTCTCTTAGTTGATTTTTGATGAAATTAATATAAAAAATAAACTCTGTTAATATCCAAGTATACGTCAGTTTCTTTTATTATGTCTCTCTAGGAAATATACGAAACTGCCACCCACGAGTCAATACAGGCTGACAAATGTCAGGAAACTTGACTTCGGACGGTCCGAGAAGACAGGTACCTTAAGAGAGCCGTTCTTAGGAACTTACCCAACGGTAAAGGAAGAGGTCCCCTAGAAGGACCGGGTCCCTAGCTTGGGTACAGAGGACACAGACGACATAACCGTCCGCCTAAGAAATGGCAACCCGGAGGACCCTTTGGGACACGAAAAGGGTCAAAGGGAGTCATCATTGTGGAACGTTTTGACATCATATTATAGTGTGATCCTATGACTGTTACACGACAGTTCTATTTTTGTAAAGACAGTCATGTCTCTAGACAGAACAATTGGAAAACATCTGTGTGGGTAGAAAAGGATAGTGTTTGGGGGAAAGAATTGGGTACCGTCGGTCATTAGACAAGACAAAGATATTAAAAACAGTAAAGGTTTTACAATATACTCACCTTAATGTGTTATAAATTGGTAAACCCAACTGAAAAAAGTGAGTCGTATTAAATCACCTCTAAACAGGTTCAATAACGTACAAAGTTATTAATAAAGAAAAAATAACGACCCATCACGAGATACTACACCTGTATGACGACAAACAAATTGGAAAGTAGGAAATTTTCTATGACCCTAATGTAAGTCAAGTCAAGTCAGCGAGTCAGCACAGGCTGAGAAACGCTGGGGTACTTAACGTCGTGCGGTCCGGAGGGACAGGTAGTGGTCGAGGACCTCAAGTGAGTCTGAGTGCGGGTAGCTCAGTCACTACGGTAGGTCGGTAGAGTAGGAGACAGCAGGGAAGAGGAGGACGGGGGTTAGGGAGGGTCGTAGTCTCAGAAAAGGTTACTCTATTGAGAAGCGTGCTCCACCGGTTTCATGACCTCAAAGTCGAAATCGTAGTAAGGAAGGTTTCTTTAGGGTCCCGACTTGAGGAAGTCTTACCTGACCAACCTATAGGAACGTCAGGTCCCCTGAGAGTTCTCAGAAGAGCTTGTGGTGTCAAGTTTTCGTAGTTAAGAAGCCGCGAGTCGGAAGAAGTGTCAGGTTGAGAGTGTAGGTATGTACTGGTGTCCTTTTTGGTATCGGAACTGATCTGCCTGGAATCAGCCGTTTCATTACAGAGACGAAAACTTATACGATAGATCCAATCAGTATTGAAAAGAAGGTTCCCCATTCGCAGAAAATTAAAGTACCGACGTCAGTGGTAGACGTCACTAAAACCTCGGGGGGTTTTATATACATTTTATCTATCGGTTCCCTTCTTTTTTTTTATGACCCCAACAAAGGTAGACACCCCCAATAATACTTAAGTCAAGTCAAGTCAAGTCAAGTCAGCGAGTCAGTACAGGTTGAGAAACGCTGGGGTACTTAGCGTCGTACGGTCCGGAGGGACAGGTAGTGGTCGAGGACTTCAAGTGAGTCTGAGTGCGGGTAGCTCAGTCACTACGGTAGGTCGGTAGAGTAGGAGACAACAGGGGAAGAGGAGGACGGGGGTCAGGGAGGGTCGTAGTCCCAGAAAAGGTCACTCAGTCGAGAAGTGTAGTCCACCGGTTTCATAACCTCAAAGTCGAAGTTGTAGTTAGGAAGGTTACTTGTGGGTCCTGACTAGAGGAAATCCTACCTGACCAACCTAGAGGGACGTCAGGTTCCCTGAGAGTTCTCAGAAGAGGTTGTGGTGTCAAGTTTTCGTAGTTAAGAAGTCCCGAGTCTAAAGAAATATCAGGTTGAGAGTGTAGGTATGTACTGGTGACCTTTTTGGTATCGGAACTTCATCTGCCTGGAAACAACCGTTTCATTACAGAGACGAAAAATTATACGATAGATCAACCAGTATCGAAAGGAGTAATCTCTTTACGTTTAGTTTTGATGTCACTCCATAGTGGAGGTGGTAAGTCTTACCGGTAGTAGTTTTTTAGACACTGGTTAGTCACGACCTCGCCTACACCTCTTTTCGCTTAGGAGGGTATGATAACCACCCTTACATTTGACTATGTCGGTAATGCCTCTTGTCATACCTCTAAAGAATTTTTTTTTTTCTTTTCATCTTTATTTAGATGGTATACTGGGTCATTGGGGTGATGACCCGGATATATGGGACTCTTTTCGTATTTAACTTTTTCTGTACATGGGGTCACAAGTGTCGTCGTGACAAATGTTACCGGTCCTGTCCCTTCGTTGGATCTACAGGTCACTGTCTGCTTACCTATTTCTACACCATATAAATATGTCACCTTATACTTGGCATCTTTTCTTGTTTAGACTCAGTCAAGATCACTCCACCTGTCTCACTTCAGTCAGTCTTTCTCTTTTTGTTTACATAATTGTGTGTATATACCTTAGATCTTTTTAACATGACTGGTTGGATAAACGTCCCTTCCTTACCTCTACGCCCACATCTCTCACCCGAGCACCTGTGTCACCCCCTCCTTCCCTTCCCGTGCTTTCCTCTTTCATCATGGGCGTATATACGCGGTAGTCCACATTCCGCCTGTCGACCACTCTTCAACGACACATCGTCTGTCTCGGCTCGGACCGTGAGACCCTACTGGACGTCCTTACCCGACCCCTCCTCTCCCTCCTTCCCCTCTCTACATATTAATACCGACTAAGTGCAACGACATACTGTCTCTAGTTGTGTTGTGACATCTTCAATTTCTTTGTCTATATGTATTTGTCCGATGACCGACTTTTACAATATCATTTAAATTGTATGATTATACCATAATCTATTGGTAATTATACCTTTAATATTCTTTCCTTAGATTAAAAATTTTTTAGAAAGACATGTTCATTTGAGGTATATTAAAACTTAAAATTTTTAGATACAAGATTCTTTTTTTCATATTTCGCAAGGAAGTTTGACTGTTCTTATTTGGTTGATGGGTCATCTCTTTACCCGTTTCTTATGTTATTAAGTTTCTTTTATTTTAACGACTTGGAGTGAATATTATTTTCTTGGTGTTTCCCTACGGTTAAACACCCGTACACTACCAGTTTCCAATTTTTATTATTATTGTATCGTACAACCTCTTCTTTACCCTTCGTCCTTGAAAATATTTAACGAGTACCCTCAAATTCAACACGTGAAAGTACCTCTTGTTAAATCGGTGTAATGGAAACCGGATCCTTAAGACGTAGACTCTTAAATAGGATTTTTATTAGAATGTTTATTCTCTTTAGTATAAATAGGTTTCTATTACATAGTGTCGTTAAAAGGTGCAAGTCACTAATGTTTGTAAGATTCACAGATAGTCATCTCCTAATAATATATATAAAAAAGTATGTCATCTTATGATATGTCGACGATATATGTCGACATTATTCCGTCAAAGTATGTTTACTTATAACTTTCTGTGGATTCTATAATTGACTTTTTCTGTTCAAACTTCTTTTATACATATCATACGATATTAAAAATTTCACATAGATACATATGCATCTTTCAGATACCCTCCTATATGTTTTGTGACAATCTTCTTCGACCGTCCCCTCTCCAAGAGTCATCCTGACCCTTGGACGTCTGCCAGAGCCCTTCCTTCAAAGGAATATATGCTAGATGAAAATGACACTCGGGAACATTGAAACCCCAAAATATAGTACACTTTTCTAATGGACAAGTCTCATGTTTCATCGAAAAATTTACAAATTCTTTCTTGGAGTTCGTTCTCTGTCTCTTTCAGGAACAAGAGACTCGAGTCTGATTTATAGAGTCCCTTAACAAGTCAGCGAGTCAACACAGACTAAGAAACGTTGGGGTGTCTGACGTCGTGTGGTCCCAAGGGAGAGGGAGTGATAGAGGACCTCAAACAAGTTTGAGTACAAGTAACTCAGCTACTCCGGTAGGTTGACAGAGTAGGAGACATCGGGGGAAGTGGAGGGCGGAAGTTAGAAAGGGTCACAGTCCCAGAAAAGGTTACTCAGTCAAGAAACGTAGTCCACCGGTTTCATCACCTCGAAGTCGAAGTCATAGTCAGGAAGGTCACTTGTAATTCCTGACTAGAGGAAATCCTACCTGAGCAAACTAGAGGAACGACAGGTTCCCTGAGAGTTCTCAGAAGAGGTCGTGGTGTCAAGTCTTTGTAGCCGCGAGACGGAAGAAACCCTGTGCCCTTGGTCCTAGGTCCTCCTCGGACTGAAACATGAAGAGGTCTTTATCCGTGAATATCATAGTACTTTAAGGTTCCATTTTTCACGATCTCTGTGTGACAAGAAGACACCCTCTCCCTTCCTGTTAGACCCTTATTTGTAAACGACTCTTCTCTGGACACTCAGGAGAGGTCCGTCTGTGATCTTAATGTCTACGGTTCTCTCTCGTCAAACCTCGACCACTCGTCGGGGTCCGTGAGAGGGGCACAGACTGTACGAGACGGAAGAACAGGGATCTTTCGGTACAAGGTGACGGGTGGCGTGAGGGAGGTCGGGCCCGGAGTAAGTCCCTTGGGTCGTCCACAGACCGGAAGACCTTAGACCTCCGTCACGGGTTCTACGGGTCGTCGGACTGGTCCCTGGGGTGGGTGGACACTGAGGTTCGGTGAAAAAAACGTCAGACGTCCCACAGTCCATAGAAAAACTAGGGACTAGCAGAGGTCTCGTAGTCCATAGCTCCTGGTAGGATAAGGACCCAGTCGACCTCTCAGATATAGGACTCAAGTTTCGGAGTAAAGAGTAAATTGGGAGTACAGGACACTCACTACAATTTCCGTAACCCCATTAACATTAGAGTCAGTAGAAATTCCCAAGAGACAAGTAGAGAGAACTATAGACAGGTAGAAGTTTAGTGTCAAGGGTGACCTAGGAGTGTCGTTGATGTATCCTGTTTAGACCAGGGGTTAAAAGTTCACTGTCTTTCTATATATATGTTTCTAAACAAAAGGTTCCTGAAAAGAGCATCATCGAGGACAATTGGAGTACATCCGTTACTTTTAAAATAATTACGTCTATATTTTCTACTCTTATAATTTCTTCGTTGACAATTTATCACTTGAAACCTTATTCTTACACACGTGAACTTAGGACTGAGTTTCCTAAGAAATGTGAATAAAGAACGTCACGTTTCATCCCTATTATTGCAGACATAGGAACCGGTGGTATATCGTAACAACAATCCTAATTTATTGATACCAAGATTTCAAAGTTCTTAATCGTAAGATTCTAAAGAGTAAAGAGTTGGACAAGATAGTAAATTTCAAATGGAAATAAAACTTTTACAAAATGTTGGTCCTCTCTCATGATATTACCTGGACTACATAGGTAGTGAGAGAAGTTGTTGCTAATCATGTTCCGGTCGGAACAGAGTCGTTACTACGATGGGTGAGGAGGGGGAAAACGAAATAACTGGTCTAAAATTTTACTACTTCATACAAGGATCGTAGGGATTTTCCACTGAGTACCCAATAGACCCCAAAATTTCTTAGAATAACCCCTAAACATTCTAAATTTGTGTAAACAATACAAAGTTGGATAACATCGGTACTAAAACAAAATTAAGAGTTGAATTGGTCCCTGTAGGATCCGACCCATCGAAGACTTAGAAAAACCACATTGAGATCTTTACAAGATCTTTAGTAATTGTGAAACAAACGAAAAGACTACACTGTTCTACAAGATCTGAGTTGAATGTGTAAACGACATAGTCTGGAAGGAGGTTCTTTCGGACTAAGGAAATCCCCTACCACGTATCTCAAGTACTAGACTAAGACCCGTATGAGTAAAGAAAATCCTGCTAGGAGCAAAGATCCGGACCGATCCTTCACACACACACACACACACACACACACACACACACCTACCTACATCCATTTTGTACCTCGAGTAGGACTATGAGGTCAAGTGTGAGTCCTGATGTTTTAAAATTGAACTAGAGTAGTTCGAGTGTAAATAAAGAAGAAAGTTGTTCTTTGAGAAATAAAAAGTCATTATATTTATAATAATGAGTAAACCAAATAGGGTGTTATATGTATGTTTTCAGAGTCTTACTGTTGTTAATTTTGTGGTATAGAAGTAGTTATTATACTAATGCCTTTTGTTAAATCCCATAACCCACCCCCCTACTCCCTACCCCACCAAGAAAAATAATTCCACATAGGGAGATTACTATATGTCGGTTTGACGGTATAAACTCAAAGAGATACACATCGATATGGTTGGTTGACCTGTGTATCTGAGTAAACGATGTGAAAGTAAAATCCTTACAGAAATTTTTTATATCACGGAATAATAATACAGTTTATGACTGTACAAAGTTTCGTTTAGGCGTTTTGTTCTACATAAGTCACAGGGACAAGGGAGGTGTAATAAGAAGGGAAAGGGATATCTAGGAAATTTAAAATAAAATACGAAATAGAAAAAGAACAGAAAAGTCTTATATATATATATATACGTAAACAAGGGGAAAGAATTTACTATCGTATAATTTGTGTGAAAAAGGATGGTACCAAAAAAAGTGAATTGTCATTAGGAGTCCCAGTGTTGTACCCGTAGTATGTCCTACATAAAACTTTTCTAAGGATCTTGACTCTGACGACCCGGTTTTTCCTTTACGTGTGAATAAAACTATCTATAACGGTGTAAGGGGAGGTGTGTCCGCCTACGATGGTAAAGGATGGCTGTGTAGAATCACAATTTCGTTTACTGACTCCATACAATAGACATGACTCTTCCCGATTTACTAACGGGGTTTCCTAGTCTGGACCCTGGACTTGTAAACTTTACAGTCGATTACCAGACCACTAGACGACGTGACAGGACATGGAAGAGGGGTAAAATGTCTACTCCTTTTAATCAATGTGCAGCGAGTCAGCACAGGATGAGAGACACTGGGGTGGGATTTATTATGTTTTTCGATCCTGGATTTTGGGTACAGAGGATGGTGGTTTTAGTCCGGAGGAAAATTACATGTTAAATAAATACTACTTGAGTCAAACTAATAGACATCTACCCCTTCTTTTTGTATTATGAATTCATTCTTTTAATTACTTTATTAATAACCCATTTAAGAGGGAACCCACATCCTCTTTAAGAAGACTCTATACCAAAGGGAGGAAATCCACTGATTCCTAAGACGTTAAACTAATACCACAGTCCAGTGTTATTACTAGAATACCTCTCTCTCTCTCTCTCTCTGCTGGAAGGAAGGGGTCTCAGGTCGTGCGAATCCGTGGAACGTCTTAGAGAGGGTAAAGAACGTCTCACGAAACTTAAAGACACTTGTTTCTACGAGAATACGATACACTTTGACACGTTTGCCCACATCTGTTTCTACATTAAAGGGTCACTTACTTGTTCGATGTTTCGTGTTTCGGAAAAGAGAAAGAAAGGAGCTCACTGGGACCCCAAGAAGAAACACAAACGAAACACTGTCCAACTAACTGAATACACGTCAAACCCTGCGACCTCAAAAGGAACGGAGACGTCGGCCCTTCCCTCGGGGGAGACCGCAAGGTCCTTCCTCCGACTTACTCCGTCTCTGGCACTCACGGACCGAGGGACCGAGGCCCCGCCCCACCCCCCTTAAAGAACGGAGGACGGGGAAGAGAAACTACTCTCCAAAGACCGAGACCTTAGAAGACTCCCCGTCGAGGTAGGAGGAGGGGTATCACTCGGTGTCTCGGTCTGACGTTCCGACCGGAACCGGCCCTCCGACTGAAACCCCTTCGAGAACAAGGAGAAAGAGGTCGTCTACATCACTCGGCCGCAATCGGGACGTATAACAGGGCCGACAAGTGGAGTAAACTTTTTGACCCCTTGTCGACACAAACACCGGGTGTGGGGGGAATCGGACCGGAGACGTTGGTCCCTCGGAGGACTTACTGTCGTGGTCGTATACCCCCGGGAACACTCTTGGGGAAGAGACCCACCCGTCCACGGGACCACCTACCTGTCGACAGGTCCCGTACCAAGCACCGACTTCGACTGCAGGGACTTCGGTGTGGCACAGGTCCCAGACGTAACAAGGTAAGACCCTATTTTAAACGACGACGAAGGTCGTCGAGGACAAAGTCAGAGGTCCGTCCTTACAGTCTCCTCCTGTACGTTCTCGATTCCCGATGTCAAAATTGGTTCCTCATTAACCGTGACTTGGTGTTTGTTCGTCGGACCTCCGAAGACCCGACTCCGTCAGACAGGACCTTCGGACTTGTCTCTTCGCAAAGGGGTAAGAACTCACCCCCATAGAGACGGAGTAACGAGGTCAAGGTAAAAGTCTGCAGACGGAAGGAGGGTCTTTCTCAACCCCTAAACCCGACCCTCCTACGTCCGTCCCTCCCTCGACTTTCAATCCTTGCCCTGTACGACTATTGTACCTAAACCCGAGACCTGTTTTAGGTCGAGAGGAAAGTTCGGTGAGATCGACAGATGTACCCCCATTGTTCCTTATAGAACACCAGTTCTACTTTGTATTTCCTCGGGATGTGACACGGACCGTATATCATCCGAATCTCATCCATAAGACCTCTTCCGTTACCGTGGGGTGAGGTCATGAGAACGGACCTTTTAGGGTACCTACCTCCTCGGACCATCCGACGTCAGGTACCCCAGCGATTCTCAGTCTGTGCTGACTCGCTGAAGTGAAAGTGAAAAGTGAAAGTACGTAACCTCTTCCTTTACCGTTGGTTGAGGTCACAAGAACGGACCTCTTAGGGTCCCTACCCCCTCGGACCACCCGACGGAAGACACCCCAGCGTGTCTCAACCTGTGCTGACTTCGCCGAATCGTCGTCGTCGTCCATAAGTCATATACTTTCAATGATAAAAAGTATCGTCGTCACCGAGCCTATATGGACAAAATACTTCAATCAAAGACACCCCCAAGAAGATCTAGACGTCGAACGGGATCTTGTCACAGTCCAAGTCCCTGGTGGACCCTGTGGGTAGACTGGTGTCCTGAAACGTGGACTAGCAACAATGATTTCTGACTTCAATTTGTATGACCGTCATCGTCCCCCTGTGGTCCCAAAAAAACGAAACATAAACCTCCTGAGACCAACGTTTTTATTACGTGTCCAATAATATTACCCGTACATTCATAGACACCGTGTCGTATCCTTGTCTGGGGTCCACACACGTCTTAGTCCCCGACCAGGTCGAAACCCAACGACACGGGGGAGAGAACCATGAACGTGGGAGGGATGAAAGATAGAGACACGCGAGAGGAGCGACCCGCGTGTGTAAGTGCCAACGGGTCGGTCTAGGGAGGGACTCCTTGGGCGAAGAGACTACTATCGTCCCAGGAACAGGTCGTCAGGTAGACTGACCGTCGACCTCAGGGTGGGACGGCGTCGGACGGACTACGTCCCGTTTGGACAAGATCAAGTATGCAGACCTGTTTAAGGTCAGAGTAGACGTTCGGATTATAACCAAGTCTCGAAAATAAAAATATCACGTAAACAAATCTAATCAACACAGTAAACTGAAAGTACTTTCAAGACCCTACTCCCGTTCCGACCACAGTCGTAAGGGTAAACTAACTACCTATTTGACTCCGAGTTCTTCAATAAAGAGATTGTGAGTGTTTTACTTAAGGATTGTCTCGAGTATAACCCTGAGTCTACAGGACCTAACACTCGATAAAAAGAACGACCCTGTGGTGTGGCGGAGGAGGTCAGACTCCGTAGTACTTTCCAGTTTCCTAGTCTCCTGAAAGTCTAACTGACCCTTTGAATTTTTTTCTTCTTTCATTCTCATGTGTGACGCCGATGACTCCCGGGTCCTTCAAGACTCTCCTCCCTCCTGACTCGTCCGAGAAATCTCCTACCATTGTCAGTCGGAACGGACTTAGTCGGGGCCTCCCGAGGGGCCGGGCGCGAACCGCACAAGGGACATTAGGAGGCGTGCCGTCGAGACACTTTGCCGCGGGTAACAAGGGTGCAAAATGACCACAGTGCTGCTGTCCACTTCCTCACACGAGTCTCGAGTGCCGACTCTTTCGCGGGCGCGGGCCTACCTTTGGGTTCGGTAGGACGTCGCGACCCTGGTGCGTCGACCGGCAAACTGAAGCCCCGACGCCTCGCAAGAGTCCCACCCGACCCGACGTGTCTACTAAGACTCGTCCTGAGATCGGTCCAAGATCCATCTTTAGACTAAAACACAGAGGCGAACCCTCCGGAGTCTACTCCTTCAGTAGACAGACAGACGGGAGGAGGAGAGACGAAAGGAGAACAAGGCCCGGTGTCGGTAGACCCCGGCGGGGCCCAGACGACGGCGTGTGCGGGGGAGGCGGGAGGGGGAGGCGGTCCGGTCGCACTCGTGGACGGGGGAGTCTGATTGGAGAGGGAGGGAGCCACGGAGTCGAGGGCCCGGACGGCCCGCGAGTCTCGCCTGTGGACGGGAGACTGCGTCCGTCTCCTTGGTGGTCGGAGGGGTCCGGAAGCCCCAGAGTCTACCGCAGTAAACCAATTAACGTAAGTGTGGGGAGTCGGAGGGACGGTCCACGACCCGGAAGAGGGAGGTTTTTGTGACGTCGCCCGGAGGGACCGGTCCGACCCTCTACTAGCCCCCGCCCGGCACCCCGAAGTGACCCTTGAGAGGAGGGGTCCTGGTTGAGGCCCGGGGACTCTGTCGTGGGTACGAATGGTGGGAGAGGACCCACGACTCCACACGTCCCGACCCACACCTCGGTGGCCACTGGCGTCCCTCTCGACCGGGGGAGTCACCGCACACGGCAGACGGAGTAGAGACACTTGCGCTACGTGAGTGCAGATGTGGTGGGGGGTCGGAAAGACGGCGGGACGACTTGGGTGGACATATCGCCTCCACCCCGACGACCCAAACTCTGTCGCACAGTGAGGCACTCAAAGACTAAGATTGCCCTCCTGATCTCTGATGTCGTTTCTCTCCGGGACGGTGTGTGTCCACACACGTGAGTGACCCTCGGAATTCCGTCGAAAGGGGAGGTGGTGACCTCGCCCGCCACAGAAACCGCATTCGTAGTATCGGTCGTGAGTCGGCGTCTGGGGATCTGTTTGTCGTGTAGAGTACTGTGTCCCTTGGCGGCAGGGGACAGACAGGGTGTGGGGGAGGAGGTGCAAGGACATAAAAATGTAGAGGTCGGACGTCTTCGGACGGTCCTGCCTTCAACCTGGGTCTGGTCACAGACTCAACCTACATTTACGTCTCCCGACCTCCCTCCCCTCCCTTGTCTACGACGAGGGAGGACGACAGAACCAGGAAAGGAGGGACGCGGAGGGACAGTACAGTCTGTCCTCGGAATTTTTACGTCGGTCCCTGCACGATAGGAACCTTATAGTCGTCGATCCGGTCATAACTGTCGTCCTACCTTCGGAGTCTTCTTGCCTGGGCCGAGGAAAGTCCGGCTGAGGGCGGACCGTACCAACTACAGTACCCCGCACCCCGGTGACCACCTTCTCCGACCCCCTCGTCCTCGCCTTACGCCCACCCCCTCACCAGAGGTCCTCGAGGATCGCGAAACCAAGTGCCGCGTCCCAACTCCGTCCTCTCTCCTTCGTTTCCCGACGAAACCGACGAGACCTTAGAGTGTCCTCGACGGGAAGACAGACCAGGTTTCATCTGTCGTGAATCCGTCTACTGGCATACTGGTCTCCCATTACTAAGGAACCGGCGTCTCGACGACGACGACGATTCACCGAAGTCAGCACAGGCTGAGACACGCTGGGGTATCTGCCGTCGGGTGGTCCGAGGAGGCAGAGACCCTAAGAGGTCCGTTCTTGTGACCTCACCCAGCGATAACGGAAGAGGTCCGGGGTCTCGATCCAATACCAATGATCGTGTCCGTGACACATAAAACATCCAGATATTCTGTGTCGATCCCAGCTTTCAGGTCGAACAGGTTTCGGTACATCGTTTCGTAACATGGTAGACAGTGTACACCCCTTCTTCTTTATTGGTTGTCGAAAACTTTCAGTTCAAACCCGGTCCGGAACGGAATCTACGATAGCACCACCACGAAATCAACGATTCAGCACAGACTGAGAACGGTGGGGTCCGAGGAGACAGGTACCCTAAAGGGTCCGTTCTTATGACCCCACCCAACGGTAAAGGAAGAGGTCCCCTAGAAGGGTTGGGTCCCCAACTTGTACCCAGAGGACGTGATGTCCGACCAAGAAATGGTTGACTCGATGTTCCCTTCGGGTAATCTACGGTATGTTTACGTAATCGGGTAATTAAGTGAATTTTACTTAATTTAGTTGAGTGAATTAATTATTAGTGTTATTATAATATTATTTGCACATAATAGGGTAAGTCTCTGTTCGTTCGATTCCGAAACTGCCTCTCTCTCCCATTTGTCTAACGACTTGACACTCCACATCCCTTGGAGCCCATACACCGGGGGTTCAGACGTGGGGGAAGGACTCGGTCTGCCTAGTGTCGTGTAGGGAAGGAGGACTCCGACACCGAGCCTTAGGGACAGACCGCACAAAGGGGCCCGACGTACAAGGGTCAACCAGGACAAGACGAAAGTAGACCACGAGTAAAGATACTTCTCATATCCTTTCTTCCTCTTCTGTGGCGGGAGCCGGGGGTTTTCGAGTGTCAGTCACTTCCCCGACCTCCAGGCAGGAGGAAAGGGGTGGGGTTCGAAGAAGTTTGTCGGAAGGACGAGGGGACGGGGGTAGGAAAAGAAAGGACGAACTCGAGTAGGACACCAAAAGTTTACCGAAATCTTGGGACCAGACAACTTTGACCCGGACCTTAGGGTGTTTCTCTCCCACCTCATTCGTCGAATTGTACTCACTGTACCACTTGTCTACCCAGGTCTACCATCGAGGAGTCTACCTGTCCCTCGGACCCTTACGTCACCGGCCACTGACCTCACGCCTTCGCTCCCAGACCTTCGTTCGGCCGACCCCGTGTCGGTGGTCGGAAGTCCCCTCGACGGCTCTACCTCTGACTCCGGAGGCCGGCGCGAAGAACGCCGAGAGGCAGACGTGTCGCGACACGTCGAATGACGCCTCCGTCCCTCATGCGTCTGAGCCTGAAAAAGACCCACCGTAGGTTCCTCAATCGGGTTTCAGAAAAAATTTTTTAGTTATAAGTTATATGACTAGGGGTTTGGATCAAAAAAGAATTTAGAAAGTTGACTATGTAAAATGTTAAGAAAAATATTTAGAGTATTTAAAATTATTAGTAGACAAACTCAGGTAATTATTTGAACTCAAGGAAACTTGTAAACTTCGATGCAAATATTTAAATTAGCAAATAAAAGGAATAACTTCATAGTGTCAAAAGATTGTTCCAGAAGGTTCAAGAATGTGTTAATTAGGAAAAAAGAGTAACTACAAAATTTGTTATCAAAGTAGCTCTATCTTAAGTGTATGGTATGTTAAGTGGTAATATTTTATGTGTCGAACGTATAGTTGATACGAAGTTATTTTTTATTCAAATTTTTATAATACGTGACTAAAAATTATATAAGTGTCTCAACCCGTGATTAATGGTGTCAATTAAAATCTTGTAAAAGTAATGGAAGAGGTAAGTGGTTTTTCGGGACATGGGTAATCGTCGGGGAGGAGAAGGGGGACTGGTACCAGAAAGAGAGTCCCTCACTCCCAATCAGTGAGTCAATACAGGTTGAGAAACGCTAGGGTACCGGGTGATCCAGGAGACAGGTACCTCAAGAGGTCTGTTCTTATGACCAAACCATCGGTAAGAGAAGAGGTCCCGTAGAAGGACTGGGCCCAGAGGACGTAACGTCCGTCTAACAAATGATAGACTCGGTGGTCTCTTCGAGTCAGAAGGAGATGGGGATCTGTTAGTAGTTAGACAAAGGATGACGACACCTAAACGGATAAAGTCTGTAAAGTCTAATTACCTTACCATGTTATGCACCAGCAAACACAGACCGAAGAAAATGAATCGCACCACAAAAGTCCCAAGTAGGTGTAACATCGTACAGAGAGACATAGTAAGGAGAAACCACCAATTTATTATAAGGTAATATATATGTCTATATGACGTAAAATAAATAGGTAGGAGTCGACTATCTGCAAGTCCAACAAAGGTGACAAACAGACACTAGTCGATACGACGACTTGCGTAAATACGTGTTCAAGAGTACACCTGTATATAAAAATCAAGAAACCACATATGGGTCCTCACCAAACGACCCCGTATGTCATTAAGAGACAAAGTACAAAACTCCTTGGGATCCAGAAAAGTATGATTTAGGTTCGGGGGAAAGTCCGGAAGACAGAGGTCAGAGATAGAAAGGAGACTTGGGCCCAGGTAGGAGTGGGAGGGATCTGGAACCCGACGTGGGAACGTGTGTGTCCTAGCACAGACATCCAATACTAATGAGAAGAGAGACCGGAGACGATTGTCCGGCAGTCGGTCGTCCCCCGGTCGAGACGATAGGACGACAAAAGAGGGGGTGCAACCGCCCCACCCCTCGAAGTGTTCGGGAGAGAGGAGAGGGAGGTCGACACTTTTTCTACACACAGATTAACGACACTTTGAGAGAGGGACTCCCACCTTTTGTCCCTCTATCTGCGCTTCGACCGAGGACTCAATACCTCTCCACCCCCGAGAGGAACAGGAGGGACCTCCGCCGTCTTGAAGAGGGGAGTGACTCCCTTCCGACAACGGACACGGAGATCGACCACAGAGGTTCGACCTCCGACAGACGTATGGGATGAACAATTGAAGACAAAGGAGATGTCAGACAAAATGGACGATCAGAAACATTCCTCGGACCAGTCTGTCTCGAGTCAATTGTGACTCGTCACCGTCACTCGCCTCGGTCTTATTGCCTTTAAGTGTCTGTAGGTGGTTGTCACAGCTTCCGTCGGGGACACGTCTCAGACTGGTCGATTGTCCGTCGCCGAGACCGATGTAAACTCTCGGAAAAGGTAAGGTGTACATGAAGGATCAGGACGGAGAACCTCCTACTCGCTCATTCGTTATTATTATTACACCTCTTTTACGTGTCGGGGTCTCTTGCAGTCTTTCGACCGAGTCAACCTAACATCGTGGCTACGTTAGGGAGGGTCACACAGGTCGTTGATGACCGAACACGCCACCCTACAGGTCCCAACCTGACCGGTGAATAGGAAGCCCGACGGAGAGATATGGTCCGCTTCTATATAAAGTCCGAGGTCAAAACCGCACCCCAATTTCTCTGTCCTATTCTGTCGGTGGGGTGAAGGAGACATAATATACATCTCCCTATAAGTAACTTCGTAACACCACTACCCCTTTTTATTTATTTTTATTGGGTCCTAGGTAACATTCGCCTTCCAATTTTCCGAAAACCATCTGGGTGCGTTTAGTCGATGGGTTTTAGTGCGTCGACCAGAGGGACAGGTTCGAGACAACTGAATCACAGGGTCGGTCGAGACGGGGGCGTTACTCCCCGGACGTGGAAGACGGGCCTTCCCCCTGTGCACGGTCCACCCGCGTCGGAAGTGCTCGCCGGACCCCCGAACACTCGTGGTTCCTCGGACGGGCACGAGACCCGGGGACCGTCGGACCTCCCTCGGACTCTTCGAGTGGACTATGAGTACCACCCGTGGGGTTCCCTCTCCGGAGAAGGGGGACAGAGGAAGGGACGGGGAGGAAGGGAACAAGGGTTGGATTATTTATCGGTTCTCCAATCCAAAGTTGGTTATCCAATCAAGACCCACAACCCGTCCTTTGTCAACAAAAGTCGGTTTAGGAATTAGGATTTGGGTCCACAGGGGGAGGCGGGGGAGGGGACCACCCTTAGCCCCAGTGGACTATAACAACGAGGGGTAGGGGGTGAGGACGACTCTGGGGCACTGGAGTCCGTCCCGCTCCTCCCCGGTCTGGACGGTCACGGGGACGGCGGTTCCCTCGGGAGAGTTACCAATTTGTGTCGGGGACAGAGGGGGGTCTAGCGAGGGAGACTGTTACGGTCCCTCGGTCCGTCCGTCGTGTCGGTGGCTCGTCTACCTCTGGTGGGAGGAGGTAGGGACTCTTCCCTCCTCCCCCTTCCCCCGAACTTAGGTGTATGCTCCACAGGAATCAACAACCTTCTAGGATCTTCTGTTGACCAGCCTGGGGTGCGTCCCTCCTTCGCCCAGAGGAGAGGACCCGTCCCCTCTCCGTCTACTTCTTCGTCCGACCACTCACGAAAGAATCCGACAGTTCAGGACCCCGGGGTCCTCCCGAGGCTTTCCCTCTCCCCCTCCCAGCGTGCCCGTCGCTTTGAAACAGTTCTACGACTCTGACACCGGCCGAACACCCCCACTTCCCCTCTACACTCAGTAGATCGAAGTGACCCCTTTGAACCTTCCTTCCGTACCTCGAGGAGGACGTGGAAGGGTAGCCAGAGCAGAAGGGGAGACAGAAGGAGGAGGGACGAACCACGAGAGAAACCCTCTCCGACCCCTAGTGGTCATACCCCGTGAACTCAAAGGATCCTTTGGGCAGGCCGGAAGTCTACGGACACTCACCTCCCTCGTCCGCCCGACCCCAGTGGTAGACAACGGACCAAGGAGGGAACCGTATTCTCTACCTTCCCTCGACACCTGGACGCCTTCCTCCCCTCGTCCCTCCTCCCAGGAGGGGCCGCGGACCCCGTGGGGAGACGTCTTCCACTGGGGTCTTAGTCTCGCCGACTCGACTTTGGGAGTCCTACTCCGGTAAGTCCCCAATCACGGACCTCGGGGGCTTAGGGTTCAAGACTCTCAGACAGACGTCCTACCTCCTTTACCCCTCCGGGACTGACTCTAGTCTGTCTGCGGGACTCTCCCTCATCCCCACCTAAAGTCCCTTTTCCCCCCGCTCACACAGACGACTCGTCCCTGTTCCAGACAGATGAAGCATCCTACGAAGTATCTACAATAATCCAATAACGACAATAAAAATAATGAGTTCACATACGACATTGTTCAAAATAATATATACTAAATTAGTTCTTAAAGATTATGTGATTAAGAACTACCTACGTATAGAGAGTTAATTCTCCTTCACAGACTATTCTACCGACAAGTGAGTGAGGTGCTTATAAATAACATGACCAAACGATGACTCCCTCTGTTTTGTATCTGAGTCCTTGAAGTCTAAGACTACGTCCTCTACCAACATCCTTGTTAATCAGAGTGACCGTCTTCCTATACATATTGGGGACCTTGTCTCGTACGACCCCCATGTCCCCTTTAGCGTCGGGTGAAAGTCACCCTTCCATCCCAGACGCGACGTCTCCCCAACGGTGACTCCCGGAACCACTCCTCCCCGTAAACGTGACATCTCTCCATTCCCCCAATCGTGAAGGTCGGAAGTGTCTCCACCGGCTTCAAGGTCTTTTAAGGACCGACCAGACCCCCCGTCCCCCACGTTCCGGGCCCGACCGGGACGTCCTCTTCTCCGGCGTACCCCACCCTCGGTCCAGTGTCCCGAACTTGCCACGTGTCTGTCACATCCAGTCGAGGAGCCGATAAAAAAGACGGTTTTGTTTGTATTATCTCCTGTGTATGGTCGAGAAAGAGACAAGAACTTCTTTCTTTTACTTTTCACTCACTTTTACACTAATAATGTTCAAAATATATAATATATAGATATACTGGACTCGGTGAACCTAAATATAAGTACATATATAGTAAACGTTGACAAGGAGTAACCATGACCCTTGTTTACTGCTCTTTAAGGAGTGTAGGATCAGGACTCAAGGGGATTCTCCCGGACGGACGGACAGACGTCCCTCGGGTCCCGGACCGAACCCTATGAGGACTCAAGAAAACTCTGGGGTGCGTGTGTCAGGAAGGGGTGAGGAACAAAACTACCCGAAGATAAACGAGAAAACAAAGTCGAGGAGAGAGACTAAAGACTTGTCCAACGAAGGTCCGTCGGTGTCATTATTGGGACGACGCACAAACAAAAAAATTAGACTACGTCCCACTGACTCAAAACGCAACCGAGCCAGCCCGAAAATAATAGAGAGACGAGGGGGATGTTATAGGACACCGTCACTACACACTCACATAAGGAATGAACCGAGAACACCATGATAAGATCAGTAAAGTAATTAATTAAGACTCTCGATCGACGACCGTGCACCGGGCATCGTGATTAGACAGCGACACGCATAGACGTCCGTCATTAAGTCTTTGTGTCGCAGACCGATGGACGTCTCCACATAACAAGTGTCGGGACCCGTAAAGTTTGGCCTGTATAAACCAAGGTTCGAGTGCTAGAGGGATCGGGGTCAGTGAAGGTCTGCAAAGGGGAAGGAATTAAGAACTACGGTCAATACTCACAGTAGGGTAGGTCAGAGGGTCGGATCCTTGGCACTACGGCAGGAGGAAGGGTGGTAGGTGATGGTCCGACGGTAGTCGAAGATGGAGCCAACTAAGATTGGGTCTCTTGGACGAGATCAGAGACCCTCCGGAGTCTCCGGTAGCTCGGTAAGTAGACAGAGTTTGTGTCAGACAAAGTGTGGACGGGGCCCCGCCCCCCCCCTGTTGATACCTTAGACCTTCGATCCTGTTTCGCTCACCCCACTACCCCTCTCCTCTTTGCCAACTCCTCGGAGAGGGGACCCGCAGCAGGGGTCTCGATCTGCTTCGCCGTCCCGTCCCTCACCCGACGCCGGTTCGGGGTGCGGTGGGTAGTCTGCCCGCCTCGCTGCCGTCCATCTAGTATCTGGGAGAGGGCCCAAGTCTGAGTGTCCTATTTCCACACATCACCGTAGTGCACTCGTCACTCTGGCGAAGGCAAACATGACCCGAAGTGCAAGGATGCGTGATAAGTACCCCAAGAGCGTTGGTGGTAGACGTCGTCTGTTTCGTCCTCATAGATAAAGGTAAATACTCTAAAACTTTTTCCAAACATTTTGTGCATCAAATGTCTTCTATTCACCGTCCAGACTTTGCAAATGAACCTAGAAGGAAAGGGATTTATAAAGGACGATCCCTGGGACGGTCCGTGACCCCTGTGTTTTTACTCGTCCCGCACCAGACTCGGAGCTCTTAAGGTGTTTCTACCCTCTTTCGAATTCCGTCATCACTCGTTGGACGTCGGGGACCCGGTTAGGGTCAGGTGACGGACAAAACACTTATTTCAAAACAATCGCCTATCTGTGTGGGTAGGTGATTGAGGAATTACCATTTCAAGTCGTGAACACTGTCTTTGACAGAAGTCAAGTCAAGTCAGTGAGTCAGCACAGGCTGAGAAACACTGGGGTACTTAGCGTCGTGCGGCCGAGTCTCCCATTTCGCAGACAGATGTTACGCCCTCTGGACCCAAGCTCGGGACCCAACCCTTCTAGGGAACCTCTTCCTTTACCGTTAGATTATATCCTGATAACGGACCTTTTAGGGTACCTGCCTCCTCGGACCATCCGATGTCAGGTACCCCAACGTTTGTCAACCTGTTCTGTCGCTGAAGTGATGCGGTCCGGAGGGACAGGTAGTGGTTGAGGGCCTCAAGTGAGTCTGAGTACAGGTAGCTCAGTCACTACGGTAGGTCGGTAGAGTAGGAGACAACAGGGGAAGAGGAGGATGGGGGTTAGGGAGGGTCGTAGTCTCAGAAAAGGTCACTCAGTTGAGAAGCGTACTCCACCGGTTTGATGACCTCAAAGTCGAAATCGTAGTAAGGGAGGTTTCTTTAGGGACCCAACTAGAGGAAGTCTTACCTGACCAACCTAGAGGAACGTCAGGTTCCCTGAGAGTTCTCAGAAGAGGTTGTGGTGTCAAGTTTTCGTAGTTAAGAAGCCGCGAGTCGAAAGAAGTGTCAGGTTGAGAGTGTAGGTATGTACTGGTGTCCCTTTTTGGTATCGGAACTGATCTGCCTGGAATCAGTCGTTTTATTACAGAGACGAAAGGTTACACGACAGATCCAACCAGTATTGAAAGGAAGTTTCCTTATTCGCAGAAAATTAAAGTACCGACGTCAGTGGTAGACGTCACTAAAACCTCGGGGTTTTTTATTTCAGACTATGACAAAGGTGACAAAGGGGTAGACAAAGGGTACTTCACTACCCTGGTCTACGGTACTAGAAGTAAAAGACTTACAACTCGAAATTCGGTTGAAAAAGTGGGAGGAGAAAGTGAAAGTAGTTCTCCGAAAAATCAAGGAGAAGTGAAAGACGGTATTCCCACCACAGTAGACGTATAGACTCCAATAACTATAAAGAGGGCCGTTAGAACTAAGGTC
>SJYO01036187.1:2012389-2285115 GCA_006410555.1 Capra ibex
TTCAATTTATTCGTCCCACTGTTATATGTCGGAACTGCATGAGGAAAAGGATAAACCTTGGTCAGACAACAAGGTACAGGTCAAGATTGACAACGAAGGACTGGACGTATATCCAAAGAGTTCTCCGTCTAGTCCACCAGACATAAGGGTAGAGAGAGTCTTAAAAGGTGTCAAATAACACTAGGTGTGTCAGTTTCCGAAACCGTATCAGTCATTTCGTCTTTATCTACAAAAAAACCTTGAGAGAACGAAAAAGGTACTAGGTCGCCTACAACCGTTAAACTAGAGACCAAGGAGACGGAAAAGATTTTGGTCAAACTTGTAGACCTTAAGTACCAAGTGTATAACGACTTCGGACCGAACCTCTTAAAACTCGTAATGAAATGATCGTACACTCTACTCACGTAAACACGCCATCAAACTCGTAAGAAACCGTAACGGAAAGAAACCCTAACCTTACTTTTTCCTGGAAAAGGTCAGGACACCGGCGACGACTCAAAAGGTTTAAACAACTGTATAACTCACGTCGTGAAAGTGTCGTAGTAGAAAGTCCTAAACTTTATCGAGGTGACCTTAAGGTAGTGGAGGTGATCGAAACAAGCATCACTACGAAAGATTCCGGGTGAACTGAAGTGTAAGGTCCTACAGACCGAGATCTACCCATTAGTGTGGTAGTACTAATGGAACCAGTACTTCTACACAAAACATGTCAAGAAGACACATAAGAACGGTGGAGAAGAATTATAGAAGACGAAGACAATCCAGGTATGATAAAGACAGGAAAGAACTCGGGTAGAAACGTACTTTACAAGGGAACCATAGAGATTAAAAGAACTTCTCTAGAGATCAGAAAGGGTAAGACGACAAAAGGAGATAAAGAAACGTAACTAGCGACTCCTTCCGAAAGAATACAGAAGAACGATAAGAAACCTTGAGACGTAAGCCTAAGAATATAGAAAGGAAAAGAGGAAACAAAAAGTGAAGAGAAGAAAAGTGTCGATAAACATTCCGGAGGGGTCTGTCGGTAAAACGAAAAAACGTAAAAAAAAGGTACCCCTACCAGAACTAGGGACAGAGGACATGTTACAGTACTTGGAGGTAGGTATCAAGTAGTCCACGAGCAGTCTAGATCAGGGAATTTAGATAAAGAGTGAAGGTGACATATTAGTATTCCCTAAACTAAATCCAGTATGGATTTACCAGATCACCAAAAGGGATGAAAGAAGTTAAATTCAGACTTAAACCGTTATTCCTCAAGTACTAGACTCGGTGTCAGTCGAGGACCAGAACAAAAACAATTGACATATCTCGAAAAGGTAGAAACCGACGTTTCTTATATTAGTTAGACTAAAGCCATAACTGGTGGACCACTACAGGTACACATCTCAGAAGAGAACACAACAACCTTCTCCCACAAACGATACTGGCCACGTAAGAGAACCGTTTTGAGATAATCAGACACGGGACGAAGTAAGGTATAAGGCTCCGGTTTAAACGGACAATGAGGTCCACAAAGAACTGAAGGATGAATTTTATGATAGATCTGAAGATGTCTTTTTCGGAGGTTCGGAATCAAATTAGTATGTCCAAACGGGTCTCTCCGCCAAATTCGATATCACCTCTACTCTCCCTGAGGGTCGAGAAGACCCCCATCCCCCGTGCCTCCCCGCGTTCCGCAAGAAATGACACGTCTTCTACAGACTCGTCACTTCAGAACTTCCGACTCACCCTTAATTAGTGTACTGTTCCTCCCTTCCGGAAATGTCCGTGTCCCCGACCGTACCTATTTATACCTCCAACTTATGTCACACTGTACGAACTAGAGACCCAGCCCTTCTAACGGACCTCTTCCCTGACCGATGGGTGAGGTCCTAAGAACGGACCTCTTAAGGTAGCTGTCTCCTTGGACCACCCGATGTCAGGTACCCCGACGCTTTCTCAGTCTGTGTGGACTCGTTGATTGTGTGTTCCCTCGTAAATCCCAAACCGACCCGAACCTCCCCTGAGGTCTCTGGACCAGAATTTCCCGGAATACACGACACAAGTCATCAAACCTAAACTAGAATGTATCTCGCTACCCCTCTTTACCCTTCCAAAAGTCGTCTCGCCACTGTACTAGTCCACCCCTAAATCTTTTTAGTGACGTTATCGTTGTACCTCTTACCTAACCTTCCTCGGGTCCGCTCTCCAATAACGCTACTCTGCACTACAATGCTCTCCATTCGTTGACCCTTACACGTCTCCTCCCCCTTACTCTCTGTGGGTCTCCCTCCGCAGGTCCCCGGAACCACGGACCTACACTCCACACTCTTCTTCACCCCCCATTCTCACTAAGTTCTCGGACCGAGCCACTGAATCCACCCGTGGTCGTTTGTGTCTTCTCTCTACCTTCCGGTCCCGCGGTCACTTCTGCGACTCCTGTAGTCCGTCCCCTTCTCCCAGGTCGTCACACTAGCCACGACGGTGCCTCCGACACTCCCGGCCCTTCTCTTGCTCGGGGGTCTCACCCCAAAGTCTCCGATTGTCCGTCCTTTCCTACAATCCTTCCTGCTTCCTGCCCAACCCACTAATTGTCAACAATTACGGAGGTTCCCCGGACCGTTCTATTTCCGACGTTTGGGACTTAGACGGGTAGACCTCCGGTCACGCCCCAGGTCTGTCCTCTCCAAGTCCCACACCAACCTCCTCATTACTTACCCTTGTTTTAGTCGTTTGTATCTTCGGTAACTGGAGATGACCCCCCCACCCCTTGCAAGTACTCTTCTTTACCTTCTTTTTTAGTCCATGGATATCCCTCGATACGTTATGTCTCTTACTAGAAAACCAAAGTAATGCTCTCTTGAACTTCTACAAAGAGACGCTTCCGTCTCTAGGTCAATTCTTCTCAAACCTTTGGAAGTCCTCCCGTCTCTCAACCACCAGTCTCTGGGACGTCTCCCTACCCCGGCCCAGGTCCGTCTCCGTCCGTCCGCCTCCCTCTGGACGAAGAAATTATGTCTTTCACTTCTAGTACCCTTCGAACACCGAAGTTGCTTGTAAGATCCCCGTAACGACTAAGACTATCGTGAGAGTCAACGCTCACTATCTTTTGTTGAGGTCGACCGAATTTTTAAGTTTTCTTAAAGATTGTATTTGTGTGTACATTAAATTTTAGGGGTTCATCCCGAAACAAGTCCTTTGGGAGGGAGTCACTGCCTTTGTCACTGCGCTTCCCAGTCCAGAGCGACGCAGAAGACAGACGAAAGACGTGACAACCCCACAGGGGTGTCGTGCGAGGCTCTGGGGGGGTGGGCAGGGACTTCGAGGTGCGAGAAGGCGACCTCCGCGGGAGTGACGCAGAACAAGTCCTCAGCCCCTTTGAACAGAAAGAGTCTCGAAAATCGCCTTCAGAGGTACTTCGTGTCACGAAGACCGACCTATTCCACAGGTAAGGATTTGGCCGGTATGCCCACTCTCAATCTTTCGCGGTTAAAAAAATATGATTAGTGTCGGGTTGGGATCTTAACCCATCCTAGTGAGATCTCTGTTTAAGCGACTTCCTTTTACAGACATGATAATGCCCGACTCAACACGGGGAGGAATTTTAAGTACACAACTTCCAGATGGGTGTACATTGATATAAACCTCTAACCCAGACATGTCTTCATTAACTGTAACTTACTACAGTCGTCCCACCCGAGAGTGGGTCATCCTGACCACTGGGATATTCCTCTCCCTCTTTGTGGTCCCCACACAAACGCGTCTCCTTTCCGGTACACTCGTGTGACGTCCTTCCGTGCGTGCACGTTCGATTCCGTTCTCCGGAGCGCTCTCTGGTCGGAACGACTGTGGGGCTGGGACCCGACGGTCGAAGGTCTTGAGACTCTGTCACTCAAAGGCCAGACACCGTGAAACGCTGCCGTCACGATCGATTACCTATGTCCATGTCACCTACCCTCCTCCTCTCGTCCCCACGACCTATTTGTAAGTCATTTACGGGTGCTCCAAGAGACACAGGAACTGTAACACACCCAACCTATTCTGTGACAGGGGGTAGGAGTCCCTTGAGTAACGCATCAACCCTCTGTTGTAAGATGTGGTTCTGGATCGTGAGTAATGTCGTCCATATAGGGTCTTAAGAGACTCCCGTGCCTCCCACTCCTGGCCTAGGCCAGAACCACCAGGCCCCTTTGGTTCCTTCCGAAGGGTCTCCACCACAGTGGACTGGACGCGGACTTTCTATTGTCTTTCAACCCAACTTCTTGTCTTTTCCGTCTGATCCTTTTCTCTCACTAACACATTTCAACCACACTTCTATTTACGGTGGGTTCACTCGTGTTCGTCTCCGACAAATAAGTCTCACTTGACGTCGTTCCCCCAACCGGTGGTAGTGAACGAGACCGTCTCTGAATTTCCGTCTCGAGGCGGAAAAGGTCTTACAGGGTATCAATTGATACCCGAGTATGTCATATGTCGAAAAGGTCTGGCCGAAGAAAGTAAACGATTACACGTAAACAAAGGAGGTACAGAAAAGTACAGAAGTGTCGAGCAAAGAAAAATCACGATTTTATATAGGGCAAACAGACCTACCTGGTGTTAACTAAATACGTGAGTGGACGACTTTCCGTCAAACCAACGAACGCTCGAAACCGTTAATACCCTTTCCGACGACATTTGTAACACACGTCCAGCCCAACCCAAAAGAAGAAACGTGAAGGACCACGGAGTGAGACAACAATGACGACAAGCTCCAAATAGAGGACAGAAGGGGTGACCTTGCGACATTCGGGACACTGTCATCTCGAACCGGGAACAGGGGCACAGACAGAGAGCAGGGACAGGAAAGAGACTTTGGTCCAGACCATTCACTAGCTTACCGACCGGCTGACGGCGGGTCCGCAGATACCGCCTGAGACGTCGTACCCCACACCTCGACGGTTGGCCCGACACAGAGTCGTGTCGGACAGAAAAGAGGGGCAGTGAAGTTTACACAACACTGGTGGTCATGTCGGACGAGTCTTACCCCGACACTCTTACACCCCTCGAGGGGTAACGTTGTCGAACGTCAGGAGAGTAGGTAGACGACCCCTGTCGAACTCCTTAGTTGTGGCTCCCGGGGGGGACAGACCCCTCTCCTTCGTTTGGTCCTGGGTGTTCTTTCCTTTTTCTCTTTTCGTCTTTCACTGACACCGACTCGTTCATCATAACGAGGAACCCCGACAACGACCATCACAGGACGTCCATCCAGCTTCGGACGACCCACCGTCGTCGATTGTAAAGAACTCGAAAACGGGATTCGAAATTCACGAAACATATCCTAATCCCATAGTTCAGTGTTAACGTCGGGACGTCTTATCCACGAGGAGAATAGACGTCAAAAGTCTACTCTTTACGGTTCTGGACTTCCGAGTCATGAAGGGGTGGAAGTCATGAGGGGTGGAACATTCGCCCCTCGTCGAAGTCTGGGTCCACCAGAAAGACGTATCGGCGACGAGAACTTGAACCAGTTCTGTCCGACAGTAAAGGTCCGCAGAGGTGGTCACCGACTAGTAGTGAGTTGAGTGTACATGAAGGGATCCGGGGCAGAATTCTATTAAAGTTAAGTATAGAGGGTGTTCCGAACGTCTATATTTCCGGAACGGAAGTCCTTCCAACGGGTTCATGCACTTCGTAGGAGCACATTCTACTGTTGTCAAAATTTCCGGAAGTTTTACTTTTTCCGAAAAGATTAGTCGTCCGAACTAAACGAGGGACGGATCTGCAAACTCCCAGGTCTCTAAACACACGAATGTCATCACGGTTCCACTAGGATTCTTCGTAGGTCAACGGAAGGACTCCCCCGTCCTTGTGTGGACTGGTTTACGGTAAACGTAAGAAACACTTTTCGTCACAGTGGACTCCTTGTGAAGTACAAGTCAAGTCACGTCAAGTCAGCGAGTCAGCACAGGCTGAGAAACGCTGGGGCACTCAGCGTCGTGCGGTCCGGAAGGACAGGTAGTGGTTGAGAGCCTCAAGTGAGTCTGAGTTGCAGGTAGTTCAGCCACTACGGTAGCTCGGTAGAGTAGGAGACAGCAGACTTCCCAATTATCCCATCGTCTCTACACGGACGTTTGCCCGGAGAGACGATCCCGACCCGCAGGAACGTTTGCTCCGCAAGACGGTTCCTCAGACCTGTGTCGGAACTCAAATTACCAGGGAACGTTTGCTCCCTCGTAAGGGAAGAACACTATTTCTTCCTTATCTCCCGAAACATGTCTGAGACGTCATCTGATCCTAAAATGAGGGGAAACGACATGCTATTGTACATACGTGGACGCGACACGACTTTTCCGAATAAGTACGTCAGACCTTAAGACGGATCCCCCGAAAATATTATTTGCCGTTAATCAAAAAACGGGTCAAGACAAGGAGGCCGGCCTCACACGCACAGCAGACAGAAAACACACAGAACAAGACACAGTAAAGTGAGCATTAGAGGTTGTCAGCAGGGGAAAAGGAGGACGGGGGTTAGGGAGGGTCGTAGTCCTAGAAAAGGTTACTCAGTTGAGAAGGGTACTTCACCGGTTTCATGACCTCGAAGTCGAAGTCGTAGTAAGGGAGGTTTCTTGTCGGTCCCGACTAGAGGAAATCTTACCTGACCAACCTAGAGGAACGTCAGGTTCCCTGAGAGTTCTCAGAAGAGGTTGTGGCGTCAAGTTTTCGTAGTTAAGAAGCCGTGAGTCGAAAGAAGTGTCAGGTCGAGAGTGTAGGTATGTACTGGTGTCCTTTTTGGTATGGGAACCGATCTCCCTGGAATCAACCGTTTGATTACAGAGACGAAAACTTATACGATAGATGCAACCAGTAGTGAAAAGAAGGTTCCTCATTCGAAGAAAATTAAAGTACCGACGTCAGTGGTAGACGTCACTAAAACCTCGGGGGTTTTTATTTCAGACTGTGACAAAGGTGACAAAGAGGTAGATAAACGGTACTTCACTACCCTGGTCTACGGTACTGGAAGCAAAAGACTTACAACTCAAAATTTGGTCGAAAAAATGAGAGGAGAAAGTGAAAGTAGTTCTCCGGAAAATCGAGGAGGAGTGAAAGACGGTATTCCCACCACAGCAGACGTATAGACTCCAATAACTATAAAGAGGACCGTTAGAACTAAGGTCGAACCCGACAAACCCACTGAGATAAGAGAAAAAAGGAAGAGAAAGTAAATGAAAAGTGTGTCTCCCAACCCCTCACCCCGAGCGTCTATATGTTCTGAACTTGATTAGTATCAGGGATCAAGTACCACAGTCTCTTCCGTTGCCGCGGGTGAGGTCCTGAGAACGGGCCTTTTAGGGTCCCTGCCTCCTCGGACCACCCGACGTCAGGTACCCCAGCGATTCTCAGCCCGTGCTGACTCGCTGAAGTGAAAGTGAAAAGTGAAAGTACGTAACCTCTTCCTTTACCGTTGGGTGAGGTCACAAGAACGGACCTCTTAGGGTCCCTGTCCCCTCGGACCACCCGACGACAGAGACCCCAGCGTGTCTCAGCCTGTGCTGACTTCGGTGAATCGTCGTCGTCGTCAAGTATCATATGGAGTTAAGTGCGTTCTAAAGAGAAAACCAAAAGAAATAACAACAAGAAAAGGAATGAGAGAGGGGGACGTCATCTGGAGGGAAATTACATAAAATATAGGAATATCAAGTGGAGAATGGACAAATTAAGTTACATTCCTAACAAGTTTACGTAGTATCACCATCGAACACACCCACCACAAAGTAAAAGTATCTACCGAAACATACTACCGATATAAATAATCTAATAAGAAGAGACGTAGAGTCTCTTCGTCGACGGAGAGACCTTAAAGAAGAGTAAACTAGGAAAAAAACGGGGATACTTCGATTTGTCTTTTTTAGGTGCGGGAGGAGGTTGAAAGGTTCTGTCAGTAGTGGTGGGGGAGAGGACGTCGGAGGTAGACGGGAAAGTTCCTATACACCGAAAGGAATGAGGAGGTGCCCTACGAGGCATCAATCACCGTAAGGGGAACTTCCCGGGACTGTTAAGGCGGGGGCTTGGGGCGGGGACCGACGAGTCGAAGAGGGTGGATATTAGGTCGTTAAACAAATAAGTAAATAGATGACTACCTGTGACCCGACGAAGTTGGGGAACCGATAACACTTACTACGACGATACTTGTACACACGTGCACATGAACGAACCCCGAAGGGACCACCGAGTTACCATTTCTTAGACGGACGTTACGTTCACGACGTCCTCTACACCATAAACTAGGGACCGAGTCCTTCTGGGGGACCTCCTCCAGTACCGTAGGGTGAGGTCATAAGAACGGACCTCTTAGGGTACCTGTCTCCTCTGACCTCCCGAGGTCAGGCACCCCAGTGTATCTCAGCCTGTGCTGACTCGTTGAATCGTACGTCGTACGCACATGAACAAGTACAGGGACTAAAATTAAGAAATCCCGTATATGAATTCTCGTCTTTATACCCCAGTATACCATTGAATATACGTCTTATGTAGTACTCTTTGCGACCCGACCTACTTTGTGTTCGACCTTAGTTCTAACGGCCCTCTTTATAGTTATTGGAGTCTATACTTCTACTGTGGTGGGAATACCGTCTTTCACCTGTCCTTGATTTTTCGGAAAACTACTTTCACTTTCTCCTCTCACTTTTTCGACCGAATTTCGAGTTGTAAGTATTTTGTTTCTAGTACAGTAAACCAGGGTAGTGAAGTACCCTTTGTCTACCCCTTTGTCATCTTTATCATAGTCTGAAATAAAACCCCCCGAGGTTCTAGTGACGTCTACCACTGACGTCGGTACTTTAATTTTCTGCGAATAAGGAAACTTCCTTTCAATACTGGTTGGATCTATCGTATAACCTTTCGTCTCTGTAATGAAACGGCTGATTCAAGACAGATCAGTTCCGATACCAAAAAGGACACCAGTACATACCTACACTCTCAACCTGACACTTCTTCCGACTCGTGGCTTTTTAACTACGAAAACTTGACACCACAACCTCTTCTGAGAACTCTCAGGGAACCTGACGTTCCTCTAAGTTGGTCAGGTAAGACTTCCTCTATCCAGGACCCACAAGAAACCTTCCTTACTACGATTTCGACTTCGAGGTCATGAAATCGGTGGAGTACACTTCTCAACTGAGTAACCTTTTCTGAGACTACGACCCTCCCTAACTCCCGTCCTCCTCTTCCCCTGTTGTCTCCTACTCTACCGACCTACCGTAGTGGCTGAACTACCTGCAACGACGACGACGATTCAACGAAGTCAACACAGGCTGAGACTACCTACAACTCAAACTCACTTGAGGCCCTTAACCACTACCTGTCCCTCCGGACCCCACGACGCTACTACCTCAACCTTTCTCAGCCTGTGCTGACTCGCTGACTTGACTCGACTTGACTACCATTAAAATACAAATTAAAAACTCTATGACGGTTTGATGTGTAAAGAAAATATTTAACGTCGAAACGAGCCATTAACAGTATATATACCTCTCTGTTCCTTTAGACTACCTTTTTGGGACCCGATGGTCAGTCCTCTGGACCCAAGAAAAGAATCAAAACGGTGTTTCGGCACACACTCCACTGTAACTCCTATAGTGGAGGGGAAAGGTCCGAGAACACAGGAGTAGACGCTTCATTCCGCTAAGGTATTTCGGTTTATTAGAAATTTCGTAGAAGGAGACATTTCTGAAATAGCCTTTTCAACCTAAGGTTCCCTTCTCCCTCTCTCTTAACAGTTTATCGATTTACTCTAATAAAGAGACAAGAAAAGGATGACACAACCTTTATTAACCGGAGGGAAGGACGGTCACACATAGATCAATTACCCATCGAAGACCGAAGGCCAAAGGTAGCTCTAAGGGTCCTTTTACTATGGGAAGAGAAAGGGTAGTGAAGGAGGGTGAACCGCCGAGGACTTGTTTTGCACCACGAGAGTCTCGGTTTTGACCTCAGTAGGGGTGACAGGAGGACCCTCCTCACGGCTCGGAGACGGACCGGGGAGTCGTGGTTCCAAAGTCTACCTGTCGGACTCAGAGGAGAAACCTCCACTCCTTGGTGCCTCCCCGTTAGCGTCGGAGAAAGACTCTGTGACGTTCCCGGTAGAATCTCTTCTCCTTCTTCGTCTCTGGAGGACGCTCCGGAAGGTCGGTCAGAGGGCAGACCTCGACAAGATGGAAGAATTGAGTGAGGGTCGACTTGTCAAGAGTCGGCCTCTCGTCGCGGACACATCCCTCCCCTAAAAGGGGGTCCCTGATTTGCGGGAGTGCCAAGGCACAGGTTTCGGACACGAGAGGACGCGGCGGACCACCAAAGTACCCCTTTGTGCGCCAGATTTTGTACTCTTGGCTCACCAAAACGAGTCCGTAAGGAGACGCGTAAAACGTAGGTAGAGAGTGTACCAAGACTCGAGGACGATACAAAATCCGTAATACGATATGAGATCCTTATTTGTTCTTCTCCGTGGAAGGGATGTCACGGAAGGAAAAATGTCCCACATGTCTCCCCACTGAAACCCTTACTTAAGTGTCACTGTTCACGACATTATCCCCTCACCACAAGTCCTCGTGTCTGTTCCCCCGTGCAGTCAGCATGAACCGTGTGGGATTACTCTCGCCCGTCTACGTCTTTCCCAAGATCTGCCTTCAGTTAGACACGTCTTCAGTCGTGTCATCTCGAAATCTTAGATGGGTACACCCGACCCTAAGTCTTACGTGCCCCTCCCATTCTTTACCAGAACGTCAACCCCGACGTAGTGTGTCCCGAAGGTCCGTTCAGTGCCTGAAGTCGAAGTTAAAACCCCGTCGTCACTCCGTCACTCAAACTGATCCCCTATGGCATAGATATAAATGTAAACGTGATTCTAGCACCGTAGGCCAGGGCAGTGAAGTATCGTTCATCTACCCCTTTGTCACCTTTGTCACAGTCTGAAATAAAAGAACCCGGGGTTTTAGTGACGTCTACCACTGACGTCGGTACTTTAATTTTCTGCGAACGAGGAACCTTCTTTTCGATACTGTTTGAATCTGTCGTATAATTTTTCGTCTCTGTAATGAAACGGTTGTTTTCCAGGCAGATCAGTTTCGATACCAAAAAGGTCATCAGTACATACCTACACTCTCAACTTGATACTTCTTTCGACTCGCGGCTTCGTAACTACGAAAACTTGACACCACAACCTCTTCTGAGGACTCTCAGGGAACCTGACGTTCCTCTAGGTTGGTCAGGTAGGATTCCCTCTAGTCAGGACTTATAAGTAACCTTCCTGACTACGACTTCGACTTCAATGTTATGAAACCGGTGGACTACGCTTCTTGACTGAGTGACCTTTTCTGGGACTACGACCCTTTCTGACTTCCGCCCCCCTCTTCCCCTGCTGTCTCAACCTACCGTAGTGGTTGAGTTACCTGTACTCAAACTGATTTGAGGTCCTCAACCACTATCTGTCCCTCCGGACCGCACGACGTCAGGCACCCCAGCGTTTCTCAGTCTGTATTGACTCGACTTGACTTGACTTGACTTGACTAAACGAGACTCCTCATTCACGAGACCAATACCTACCTCTTACTCAGTCTCCCCTTTCCCGTCTTCACCCCTCTCTGGTGAGTCCTTCGACAACGTCTTTGACTACATTTGTTACTACCGTCGTGGTTCCTTCTTCGTCACCCTTCCCTCTGTCGTCTGTTCCTTTCCTCTGGTCTTTATGTGTACTCCACTCCCCGACCGTAGTCCGGGTCGAAGGCAACCAAACGGGTGTAAGTCCGTGTTCCCTAGGGGATATGGGAGTCAGTCCTATATACCCTCGACCGTCCTCACATGCGCACTATCGTTCCGAAGTGTAACGACGGTTTAACAAAATTCGTCACACAGGTAAACGATCCACCGATGAGTAGGTCTTTTCGGTCTCCTTCCTAAGCACCCCTTTGACGAAGGGCGACAGGAGACACCAAACAAACCGGGGCACTATCAGTCTCGTCGTTTGACCTGGTGAAAAATTCTAAGGCACAAAGTCTCGGAGTCCGTCAAATTTCCAACCATAGACTCAGAGCCGACATTCGGTAAGAACCAGGAGACAGAGTCCTGGTCCGCCCCCCTAAACAGAGAGGTCCTGGTGGGGTCCGAGGAACCTGTCCGTACAAATCGGGAATGGGGACAGTCGGGACCTTACTACAGAACACGAACTCCCTCACTCGTAGTGCGACAGTACTTAGAACGAATAAGAGGGTTGGGAGACCTCGGAAGACAGGCCTCGACAGTACAGGCGTGACGGTAATAGGGATTTCCCTGTCGCAGTCGCTGGTGACGGTTTAGCAATCGACGTGTTTCATAGACGTCTTTAGTAAGTAAATGTTTGAGAACACCCGTTGGTTCAAAGGTGAATGGGTTGAAGACGGGGCGTGGCGACGGAGGAAGCGAGAGGGGCTGAGGCCCAGTTTCCTGTCGCAACACTAGAACAGAGATACGGCGACTGGGTCTGTGTGAGTCGGAGTCCGGGGGAGTAGTGTACACCCAGTCTTTCCGACACTCTATCCACACAAAGGATGTCCAAGTCACGTACCCCAAAGGGACCACCGAGGCTGCCATTTCTTAGACAGACATTACGTCCTCTGGACTCAAGTCAGGACCCAGCCCTTCTGGGGGACCTCCTCCCGTACCGTTGGGTGAGGTCATAAGAACGGACCCCTTAAGGTGCCTACCTCCTGGGACCGTCCGATGTCAGGTACCCCAACGTTTCTCAGCCTGTACTGACTCGTTGATTGTCACGCACCGTGGAAGGTCCACGACCCGGACGCTCGGTCATAAACAAAAATGTTGATAAGATACATCTCAACAGGAAGGAAGACCTTTTGACCAAGAGTTGATCCCCACCAAACGGGAGGGAGGTCCCCTGTCAACCGTTAAGACCTCTGCAGAAGTCAACTCCCGTCCTCATCCCGTAGGACCGTAGATCACCCGTCTCTGGTCCCCACGACGAGTCGTGGGATGTTATGGGTTCTGTCAGGGGTGTGTTTCTTAACAGTCCAGGGTTTTCAGCTATCACGTTCCAATTTTTTTTGAGACAGAATCTTACATCCAGACATTAGTTCCCCAGGGACTTAGGAGTTCCGAGACATCCTAAAGATCTCGCCTGGTCCTCAAGTCCCTTGTGAGTGAACCGTAGTATAAAGAAAGGCGTCGACTTGAGGCAGGCCCTCCGAGTCAAGGTCGCTGACCTCCGTCTCTCTGGAGCGTCCGGTCCCACGCCCCGCGCTCCGGGCCACGAGTCCTACCGGCCCGTCGGCGGCGGGACCCGGATGTGTCGGTAGGAGGAGACGCGTGAGTCGGAGCCGTCCCGGTAGCTCTAAGGGTACCTGGCACTCAGAGGACAGGCGAACCTTAGACGACTGACCCCGTCGCCTCAGCCCCCCGCCCCTCCCCGTCCCTCTCACTCCTGGGAAGTCTCTTCCGTCCCCGTCGTCTTCGTCACCGAAGACCTAAGTCTCACCCAAAAGGAGGTCTCCTAGTTGGACCCGCTCGAGTACGAACCCTTGGACTCTGGACCTCGGCGACCCGGTAGAGAGTCCCGGCGCCGACACGACTTAGCGGCGGGCCTCGGACGACTCTCAGCCCTTCGGGCGCGTAGTGAGCCCTCAGGAAGGGAAGTGTGGGGAGGGAGTAGGGAGACACCAGAACTAATTGGATAGTCTCGCCTCTAAGGTCCCCGGCTCGTACCACCTGCCGAGACTAAACGGAAAGAGTATATCGGTCCAGGAAAACCGACTTCACTACTCCTGTCTACCGGACCCCTCCCAACATTTCCTCCACTGAAAACGTTTTCTGACACTGATTCACTCTGTAATTTTATTTCTTGGGGTAATATCACAGTGACACCCTCTTGGTCCGTGCTTAGGGAAGACAAACACAAGTCGAAAGGGTACCATTTCGACTTTTCATTTTACGTACCGCAGGCGAAGGATACCACCCCGCAATAACCCGGGAGGTCTAGTGTTTCAGTCTACTTTTGCGACCAGACTGTTCGCACAGAGGTGGTCGGCATAGACTGCAATGCAGACATTCGCCGGGCGACTGACCGTCGGCGTGAGGAACCGGGACACAAATCTACCCACGGTGGAGACGACGTTAAGACTGAGGAGACGGTCCTTAGGACCCGTAGGGTCTCGATACTACACTTGTGTGGTGGAGACAGGGGGCAAGGACGAAGCTCCTTATCTACCCTGGATACACTGCAGTCGCAACTGAACCTGAGAGAGGTCCGCTGTCCACAGACCCCTCCCCACCCTCTCGCTATGTCGGAGTTTCTTCCGGGGTGCCTCGAGAGGTTTCGGTCGGAGACCCCGGGTCTCGATCGTGTCGGACTTTTTCTCGGCGTCCAGAGTCGAGGGACGACGGCGGGCGGGCGTGAAGTCGTCCTGGTCGACGGGTCTCTCCCCCATGAAGGCCCACCTCTTCCGGTCCTCTTGCACACTGACCTGGGTCTCGTTCTACCTGTCCCGGGCCTGTCCCGGGGGTGCCGGGAGGACTACCGGGTCGGACACACACACACACACACACACACACACACACACACATACGTACGAGTGTATGTGTCCCTCCGTCACCCTCCCGTCAACACTTCCTCTGATAAGGGCACCGTTGGCAGACGTGACGACCGAGTTCCTATCAAAGAGTACTTGCCAAGGTCCGTCTGTCAGATTACTCCTCGTACCATTCCGGTGCAGGGACCTCTCCTCTCCCCGACGCCTCCTTCGACCGAATGCGTCCTACGCCACTTCCGAGCAAAACGAAGACGGTGGAGAGGAACCAATGAGCGGACGGTGACCAGGGACCCCGTCCACCCAGTCCCCACTTGGACACTTGGCTCCCGAAGCTGCAGGCACAATCCTTAGACCTAGGATTTCGAGTCCCCGGGACCCGTCCTGGGGTGTCGGTCAGAGACGTCTCGTGGTCGGCACCCCGTCTCGACGGTCGGGGCGCCTCCCGGACGTCCCGCAGAAGGACTCACAGGTGGCCCTGGGCCCGGGGACGAAGGAGTCCCGGTGCGTCGTCCACCCGCTGCCTGAGCACCTTTCTCGGGGCGGGGGGGCCGGGGGTCCGACCGTGGTGCACGGTGTGGGGCGGAGACAACCGGACGGGGGAAATCGAGTAGAGTCCAGAGGGACCTTATCGTCGACGGAGTCTGTCTCTCGAGCCTCGAGAGGTCCGTGTGAGAGTGTCGGGCAGGTGCCTCAGCCACAGTAGGAGCCGGATGGTGCTCCCCGTCTCTTTACCTCGACGAAAGAGGTCGAGTGCGTCCGTCCCGGTCCTGAACTGGCTCCGAAGGCAGGATTGTTCTTCCGGAAGACGTCTCGGCGAGGGCCACGGGGCCGGTGCAGTTCTTCGAGGGCGACGGCGGCCGCGGACAGCGCACGCAGGACACGGGGGGACCGGCGACGTCCGTGTCACCGGAACCCGCGCAGAGGTCGGACTCAGACGCTTCTACTCGCGTTCCGCTCTCACTCCGTCCGAGAAGTCTCCCGTGGGTCCACGGGACCCTTCTCCGTGAGTAGTCAGTCCCAGAGGGACGGGGACCCGGGTCGTCCCACCTGCGGAGGGTCTGCTAGACTCGGCCAGGAAGGTAGAGTGGGTCACCTTGCCCGACCCCTTTCCAGTCCGAAAGAGGGGAGGTCGGGGTCGAAATGACTCTATAATGACTGTATTTTTATACAAATAAATACCACATCTTGAGTCTTTTCTTCAATGGAAGCACCCACACCCCCCCATTGAAGATTCTAGAGGGCACGGCCGAACATTCTTATCTTATGTCGTGTCAATTATCATCAGCGGAGCGACGTGTGTCCTCGGGGTCTTAAGTGGGTAGAACAGCAACTTTCAACATGGGGAACTGGTCGCAGAGAGACGAAGGGGTGGGGGTCGGTTGACGGTAGGATGAGACAAAGAAACTAAACTTGAAAAGCTAAGACGTACATTCACTATTGTGTGTCACAAACAGGAAGACGTAGACTGAATAAAGTGAATCGCAACTGGGGTCCCAGGTAGGCACAGCCACGTTTTCCGTCCTTTCCACGGACGCGAGGACGCACGTGTGCCGAAACGGGTGTCATCGACCACCCTTGTGGGAGTCGAAAGAGACACACGGTCGACCGCCCCCAGTCTCCCCGCGTCCGGTGCCTGACGGGCCGAACAGGCGACGAACGAAGGGGAAACCCCCGTAGTAGACCCGGAGTCCCCCGAACCCGCGTCGTCCACAGGATCTTGTCTCGGGTCCGGTGTCGGGTTAGGGAGTGACTTGTGCGCCGGAGGGCGACGTCGACGAGGCGGTCGTCAGTGTACGTGGGGTGGGGCGGGGGTTCGTCTTGTCGCACTGGAAACCTTTTTGGTTTCCCAACGAAAACGGGGTAGGTAGTCTCACTAAAACGGTTTTTTCACTCAGACGACCGTCGAACGGGGAGGTAGCGGGTGGGGCGTAGTTCCTTGAACCGTAAAAGGGGAGATCCCTGGGTGTCTCCTCCCGTCGCCCCATCCTCTCGCGAGGGAGGAGTGACAGCCCGGTCCCGTACTCCTCCGACCCCACCGGACTGTCACGCGTGCGTGTCAGTGAGGTAGGAGGTACCCCGTCCCCACGGTCCCCGAGTCTCGGCCCCTTCCCTTTCCCGAGTACTCACGTCGTTCGGACGTCTGACTCGCCCACAGACAGAGCGAGGGTCGTCTCGGGTGCCCTTCTGAAAAGGAAGGCCAACCTTCATTGTCTCGTTTAGGCAGGAGTGAGCTGTAGTGGGGGGTCGTCCAAGGCACCCTCTCCCGGTCCACACGTGCCCGATCCACCTCTGCCCGTGGGACAGGGGCCCGTCCGACAGGAGTGACAGAAGGGCGGTACCGCCGCACAGGAGACCCGACTGGCACGGGGACACTATTTACGGAACCGGCGTGTCACCACCGACGTCCACAGTAACGGAGAAGTCCGTTCGTCAGCCGCACTAGGGGCTGGTGTACAGTCGCACCCCAACCCCCGTCTTAGGTCTCTTGGACGCGAGAGGGTTCGAGACAGGTCGCACAGACCCTCTCGTCTCACGGTCCCGGGGGCGACCGACCGACCGAGTGGAGAGGTCGGCTCTTACCTATAAACTTTCCTCGAGAGTTGGTTGTCACCCTCTCGACTAAAAGGAACGTTATTATGTAACGGGGTTTGAAGGAGACCCTGGAATTCACTCAGTTGAAGGGAAAGTTCTTGGCCTGTGAGGGACCCGTTACAGAGTCCGCCGGAGGTAACTTGACCGGATACACATTTTCTCTGAACTTTGGGTACACCCGTTTCGTCTGAGACACAATCCGAAGGGTAGACCTCGCCCCGGTCCCGGGCGTTGACCTATACTCCTGGGTTTTCTGCAGTCTACATAGGACTCTACTTCATTGGTCCCCAGGTCCGACCATCAGTCCCCTCACCCAGTCCCCAGTCGGGACGACGAGGATTGGCACCCGGGGAGGGAGAGGAAGGGGGAGGGACGGGTTGTGGGGACCGAAAGGTCTCAGTGGAAAGAACCCAGGACCGTCCTCTTAGTATCTACCAACTTCTACGACGCCACCCCTCGAAAGGTCTCGGACACAAGTCTTTGGTTCTAAAGACGACAAGGGGAGCGGAAAAGAAAGGAAAAGATAAAGAACGGTTCCAGCGGGGTCCGTGTACCATTTCGTCTATTTTAAAGAGAAATTAGGCACTTGTCCGGTGTGGGGGGTGGGGGGTGGGGTCGGGTGACTTTCTTAGGGAAACTTGGAAAGGTACTCGGAATAACAGTTCTGAAAGTGAAGGACTGTCACACATCGTCCCGGGAGCGGGGACGACGGGGGGTGGAGGGGAGAGCTAGAAGGGACAGGACACCGAGGAGACACAGCGAACCAGCACAGAATTGAGACGAAAGAGGTCCGACGGGGGAGTCTCGGAGATTAGAGGAGAACGTGTAGAGTGACTAGTTCAGTCTTTCAAAACTCCGGTAGTACCATGTCGGAAGGGGGTCCCTCACGAGTGAACCTTTTCCAGTCGAGTGGTGTGGTCGTCACAGACTGGAGAGGTGACCGGACCTTATTCTCACCAGAGGTCATTACACTAGTACATTACATATGTCACTACATTGACACTCCTTTTCTGTAGAATTTTTCAATATCGTTGTGCACAAGAGAAGAGACGTCTCTTTAAAAGGGGTTTGGGAAGAGGGGTGCTCCTTATTTGGGAGATTTTGGAACGACAAACGACACACGTCCGTGGTCGCAGTGGACCGACGAACAATCTTGGCGTCCGCGAGTCTGGGGGGTCTGGATGACTCAGTCTCGGACGTACAAATGGTCTGTCGGAGGGGGGTCCCCTAAGAGTGCGACTAATTCTACACTTTCCGGGTGCGGGGCTTGTGGGGACACGTACTCGTGGCGTGCAGAGTCCACTCCGCCCCCTTTAGGCACGGGGGACGGCGAAACGGGAGGAACATTTTTCGTGTCTTTCGTCACCACCCAAGACGACGTAGAGGTCTCAACAAGTCTTCGTCCCAAAGGTATCTTGTCCCGTGGACACGGCACTCGTCTACTGCTAGTAAGCAGGAAGGGAGCTCAAAAGGCTTCCTACCGTCTCCTCCTCTGCCACCCTTCTACGAAAGTCCACACTTCCTCTTCTTCCACGCCTCGCTACTCCGACGCCTGGACCGACCGGGAACCCGAAGCGGGACGTCGTCACCAAGTCGAGCCGGGGAAGGCGCCGGGAGGTCGGAGGGGGAGCGTGGGGACCGACTGCTCGGGCGAAAGGAGCCCCCGTAGACCTCTACCGCTCACCGTAGGAGTCTGGAGTCGGAGAAAACTCGTCGTAACGGTCAAGACTGAACGCCTAAAGGGACCTTTAGTGAGCCGGTCTTCGACCAGTAAACGAGTCGACACGCCAGACCAGGGGACCCCCTCCGCAGGGGAAGAGGTACTTCGCAGCGACCCAGACAGGGGTGGGGACGCACCGATAGGGTGTCTCGAGGCTCCGACCCTCCTCTGTCGGTACGACCGGAGGGGAGGGGGACGTCCGGCCCCGGACTCCGGCGGACCCACTGTCAGTACGGTTATTGATTATTGGTAACAGAAGAAAAGAGGGGAGTGTTACGATTGGGAGCCCTTGATTGTCGTTCGTAAGTCTTACTCGCATTCAGGGGACCCCCGGACAGACGTGACGCGGAGACCCTCCACCGCCCGCCATTCTTCCCCGTCCTCTTCCACCTCCTGTGACCCCACGATCGCCGAAGACCTTCCTGGCGACGGGGGGCAGGAGTCACCGACCGTGCCGTCACGTTGCTCCCGAAGCCTAGAACCCCGACCCTCGACCTCGACCGAGAAACCGACGTCTGTTCGGGGACCCTTCCGGAGACCCCTGATTTCACCGAAAGTCGGGATCGGAGTGGCGTCAAACGGTTGATAACTAGGATGTCCCGAGTCTTGGTAGTACCGTTGATCCAAGACCTTTAGCTCGACGAAAACCAAGGAAACAAGTAAGTTCCTTGTAAATAGTTCTCGACAACATGCGATCTGTAACATGGTTCGTAATCTATGTACTTGTTCGTGACGTTTTCGGACCGGAAGTCGAAGAGTATTTCTACTCTTGTATGTCCCCAAGAAGAATACGAGTCAGGAACTGCGTGGTGCGGGAAAGAACGCTGGGACAAATTCGTCAACCCAGAGACCTTGCCCCGTGACGAGGGACGACGACCGGACGAACAGACCCACCGAGGACTTCGAGAATTAAAGTCGGCAAGGGGTTCCCGTCCAGGGGACTGACGAGTGACACACACGAGAACGTCACAGGGTCGGGGGCTGGTAGTGGTTCGTCAGTCACTTCCTGGTGTAACACCTGGGGGCACTGTTGTAGAACTAACTCACACTTCGGTTCCCCTTGGGACGGGGGTCCACTCACGTGCCATTTAGGTTCGACCCACCTCCCTTGTCCTGGACGTTTTTCCAGTGGCTTCGGCGGGGAGGGGGCCTCGGACTACGATCAACTTCGTCGACTCTTTAGGTAAGTCTTTTACAGGTGATCCGTGGATGATCCCTCTTCCATGTCAAACCTATTGATCCTTTACATCAACTACTCCTTGAACCCCCGGTCTTTTGAATTGACCGAAGTCAAGAGTGGTCTTTCGGTCCTGATCTACACTTCAAAAGACTGAAACTTACATTGTAAGAAGGGTGACGAATACAAAGGTCGTAGGTGGGTTACGAATCGAATGTCCTTCAGGGAGAAGTGCGATTGAAACCAGAAGGTAGGACTCAAGTATAGGAGACTAAATACACGTATAGTTCTAGTATGTCACCCGAAGGGATCATCGAGTCTACCATTTCGTAGACGGACGTTACGTCCTCTGGGTCCGAGCGAGGGACCCAGTCCTTCTAAGGGACCTCTTCCTTTACCGTTGGGTGAGGTCATAAGAACGGACCTCTTAAAGTACCTGTCTCCTCGGACCACGCGACGTCAGGTACTCCAGCGTTTCTCAGCCGTGCAGATTGTGTGTGTGTTCTGGTATACTCTACAGTCGTCTGTGTTTGGCGTCCGGACGACACCGTCCGAGAAACATTTACAAGGAGTGTGGCAGACAAACGGGTGGAGTGGCGGGAAGTCCCTTCCTGGGCACAGGAACACCTCTCCTTCACCGTACCTCCGTGTCTCTACAGTCCATGGATTGGGGTCCGGAGACTGTGGGGTCTGGTCCCTATTGAATATGGTTCACTATTCGTGACCCCTACCCTTACGGGTGGGAGAAGCTTCGTCGTCGGTGTCCGACCTCGAGGCCGTCGGAGTACCGCCTGAACATGGGTCTGCACTGTCCGGGAGTCCATCACACACAGACAGCGTCCTCAGCACTCCACCCGTCCCGGAGCCCCACCCGTGGGACGAAGACGGAGGGAGGTGCCCACACGGGCTCCGCCGACCGGGTCTTCGTTCGTCCCGGAGCGAACGGGCACTTCTTCGTCTTCAGAGGTCACCCCGCAAAACTGGAGCGAAGAGTCCCAACAGAGAGAGGGCGTCAGGAAACGGTCCGTCACGGACTCTAAGGCTCTTCGACGACAGCAGGGACGAAGAAGGTCCGATACAGGACCCGTCTGTGTGCAGGCGGGGGTCTCTTTGTCTCCGACAGGATCAGAGAAGTACGATCCCGGGTCAAAATAAGTCCGATGAAACATAAAATTTTGACGAGGAGACCCCAACATTACATGTCGACGGTAAAATATTAGATGTAGGAGACTCGTCGTGTGTCTATTGGACCCCGGTAAAGTGAAGCTGGAATCTCAGTCAATAGCTTATTACTGTGTCCGCCTCTTCCCGGGTAAGGGACTACACAACCCTGGCCACCTTATCCTTAAACCTAAACCCAACTCTTACGAATCCCCACCCTCATCGACGAGTGAGACCTAAAATTTTTTGGTCTTAACGACGGATGAGAAAGTTTCTCGTGTCAGGGGTGTCGGCGAACCATAGAGAGTGAAGTCAGTACTAGGGGTCGGAGACAACCCACCGTGCTGAAGACAGCCCCCGGAGGAGTCTCTGAGGGGACCCACCCTGGGTCCTGGGTCGTGAACTAGTCCATAGGCTCGTCCAGGACGACGAGTCGGTCCCGACCCTGGGTGGCCAGACCTCCTTACCAATGCCGGTTCAGGGTGAGATCCCGGGACTCCAAGACCGGACCTCGGCCCTCGGGCCTCGGGCGGGAGATGAGGACCAACAGGGACTGGGATTGGGGGTCGGGTGCAGCAGGTGTCGAAGGTGACCTGCGCCTTGTCGTTCAAGAAATTGTAGCGGTTCCTGGGGGCCCACAGCTACTCCGCCGCCAGGCCCTGCGACCACTAGCTGAAGGCGTCGCCGCCCGCCGGCCTCCTCATGCTCCCCCTCATGGTCACGAAACGGGCGTTGTTCAAACCGTGACGGGACAGGTTAGCCTAAGCGGACGTCCACAGGTCACTCACGAGCCCGGTCCGGGTCCTACGGGGCGACGACCCAGCCACCTCCCGTCCCGCATCTCCCAGCAAGGTCTTCCCGACGGGCGGGAACCGGACGTCGATGGACCCCGTAGACGCACGGACCGGAGACTCGTCCCCACGCGGAGGGAGTTGAGTTTTTCCAAGGAACCTTTCCTTCCAAGGAACCTTTCCTTCAAAGGTCTGGCGACACCTTGTTGGAGTGACTGGACAGGTCCCGTGTCCCGTCCCTTCCTCTTCTCGGAACCCTCTACACACAAGTAAGTGAGACTGCTTTCCGGACGGGACGGAGAGGTCCGGTGGGGACCGAGTCTGTGTGTCTGGGACAGGGAGAGCGCCGGGAAGAAACAGGAGGGCAAAGGAGAAGAGAAACGGGAGGAGCGGCGGTGGAAGATTGGGTCGAGGAACGGGTCGGGTCGGCAGTGGGAGTAGCTTAGGAGGAAACAAAGAGGGGTCTTAGGGGGGACACCGGGTTCCTTTTGGATCTGGGACAGCACCAAGTTCTTCCACGGGGGAACTGCGAGGTCACGTTGGGGGGTGGACCCGAAGGTAGGGGCCAGTAGAAGACCTACTCGTCGACATTCAGAGCTCCCGGACCACGAAATAACGACAAAATTAGAATCCCTCACAATTTACCCTTCCCCAGAAGGGTTCCGATCTGCTGGAACTGAGCACTCTTGTCTATATTCCATCGGCACACTGACTCTTGTGCCCGAAACGTCTCTCTCCAACGACCCCAAGTGACAACTCGGACGGACGATAATCGACACACTAGAGTTCGTTGAACAAACGGCAGAGACCCGGCGTCAAAGGAGAAATTTTTTTTGATCCCGACTATTTACATAAATAGATTATCTTAATAACACTCTTAAGTTTATTGTTATATAGGTTTCACGAATATTCTCCCGGTCTGTATGTCATTCACAAGTCATTATAAACACTACTACCCATTCTCGTTCTCTTTTTCTTTACCCAGTCTCCTGCTTGACAGTTAGTCGGTCAACTTCCGTCCAACTTTGGTTCGGAGAAAGCTAGAAACCAAGTAGACCTAGACGAGACTAAGTCAGAAGAGCATCCTGTCTTTTCCCTAAAACCTTACTTTGAAACCTATTTCCTCACTACCCCTCTGTCCCTTAAACCTCGTCCGTCCTGTCTCTTGGAGTAAGTCTCGAACAGGACTGAGTCAAAACCTGTCTCCGAGAGACTTGACAGGCGCAAAGAAGGACACAAAAGTCAGTCTTACTTCCCTCCCCCGTAATACTTCTACCTATCTTCCGACGGCAGAGAGACTCGTAGAGGGACCGAAGGACGGGGGGAGGGCAGGACTTACCTACCGAAACACGAGTCAGCAACGGGGGCGGAACGGAGTAGTGTCACGCCTACACACCCCTTCCGTCGACCGGTGTCCGGCCTCCGAACCAGACACTCGGGGAGAGTCGGGGCGTCCCGCGGCCCACCACAAGTGCGACGGAGGACTCGTATAGGGTACTGGGACGAGAAGGTGAGAGAGGCGGTGGAGGGATCGCACTCGGTGGTAGTCGAAAAGGAACCCAATGTGAGTAGTAGGTATGGACCGGAGGGACCAGAAAGATTTTTACTAGGAAAGTAGGTATACGGGAGGGGTGGGGGGCTGAGGGGTCAAGTCCGACAACCAAGAATGGAAATCGTGTGTGACAAGGACGACGAATCTTTGGGGAATCGAGGAAGGAGACGACGGACCATTTACAGTGCCCTGGAAGCTCGGAGTCGCGTTTAGGGTCCTACCTGACCCATGAGGAAGAGAGTCGAATAGGGGAACAGTGGCGTACCATTTTAATTAATTAATTTATCTTGATGAAAAGTTCTCTCTCTTTGTCTTTACCACTGAACTCTTCGTCAACAGTCCCTATTCTTCCTCTATGGACCCTCCTTCAACAGTCGGAATACAAAAATGTTTCGATTGTCGGATCTTTGGACCAGTACACACAAATGTCTATGTCACGAACCCTTTTTACGCCTGTTACACCAGTCGTAAGAGTCGGGGAGGATACTACAATAATTAGAATTTTTTCGCGTGTGTAAACGTATAAAATTGTAGAGATTTTAACCTCTCACAGGATTTCAACTACCATACGTAGCGACTAACCACATATGGAATGTCAACCACCACGAAAAAAGAAAGAACCCCTACTCACCTCCAAATTTTTTATTCTGTTCGCTTGCACGGAGGGCCAAACCCCTTCTAGACTTCCTGACACAAAGGAGGGAGACCGGAGCCTCGGTCAGTCTAGAAAACACCAGTGTCTTTCCACACCAGTGTCTGGTACTTGTACCACCCGTCTGTCCAGACTTACCTTTACGGTGAGGGGAAGTGACGAAAACGTTGGGCCTAGAACAATTTAGGAGACGAAAGAATAGAGACTTTACCCTTACTGGGGGCGGAGTCCCAACTGTCATAAGTCAGTTTATGACACCTCGAGGACCGGGAGTCATCCACAAGTCAGAGGTCTTGATACTACTACGAATAATGAGAAGAGTCGTGACGATTGGAGGGGGACATGGGGACGAAGGAACATCGGTACCTCGGGTAGTGGGTTCTGTTCGCACAGAGGGTCCCGGTATTACCCCTGGACATAAAGAGGTTACACTACGACGTCCTGTACGTCTGCCTGATGTCGACGTTACGGGCGAAGGTGAAGTGGGTGTGGTAGGTCGTCTTCTTGGGCAAGTGGGAGTTTCAGGACTGGTCACTCACACGCCCGGGGACGGGCCCCGACCCCCGGACCCCGACTCTTGTCGTCGGGTGACTCGGGTCTGTCGGGACCCGTGGACCTAGACCCTTCACGGAACAGGGGTGCCGACTGGATCTTTAAGAGGGTCGAGTGACACGGACTCACTGAGATCGACGAGAAATCGGCAGAGAGAACTAAGACCTCGGAACTCAATTTAAGCCAGGACGAGGTCTAGTCACGAAGAGTTTGAAACTACCTCCTCAGTCTCAGTGGACCGTTCGAGCCGCGGGAGAGAACGTGGGTCCGGGCGCGGACGGGCCCTCAGGACCCGGAGAGACCAGGCGTAATCAAGGGGTCCACAGGACCCCTGTGCGACCTTAAACTCTCCGTGACGACAGCCAGTAAGGCGTGGAGGGAGTACGTCAGCCGAACTAATAAAAAGCAGTAGCAAACCAATAGAAATAAAGATTTTATTTCGTTAGCGTACCTTATAGCTTTAATCACTATGTCGTTTTATTTAACACAAACTAAGACATTACAGTTATTCACATACGACCTGGTATACCTTAGCGACATAAACGTTCAACGTCCAAATAGAAAAGCAAAATAGACGAAAGTAAAAACAAGGGACTAACAAACCGACCATGGTCTTACTTAGTCGCAAAGGACTGGGACTAGTAAAATCGTAACTACTGGGAAGTGGTCCTTTCTCTCTTCGAGCGTCAGATCTCTCAGTGAAAAACGGTCTCTGGTCGGTCGGACCTCGAAACCGATGTTTCAGGAGTCGGACGAGTCCTGTGACCTTCACCGACATAACCAAATATGACACCAAAACAGTGGCTGGAAGCCATATTTTCGGGCGTTTCTACAAGTAGGCAGAGTCCGTCAACACTTACAAAGTCATGGCACCTGTCTCCGTCATCCCCTCCGCCAGCCCGTCTCCCGGGGGACACCCCGACCGGCAAAGGTGTCCAATTTCCTTTCCCCGACTCGGGGCCGAAGGGTCTCGCCTGACACCCACTAACCACGACGGAGGACCCACCCGCGCCCTCCGTCTCCTTCCGTCGCCACTCGAGCGGGGAGAGAGTCCTGTGCACCCGGGAAGAGCGGAGTGACCGGGGACGCACTACCCTTGGCGTCACGACGCCCCGCCGGGTCGGGGTGGGAGGTCGGCAGGGTACCCACCTCTACCCGGGGCTTCGTCGAAGGGAGGACACGCGGAAGACAACACCCGAAAAGAGAAGAGGCAAGAGAAGTGTAAGAAGGGAGAAAAAGGGAAGAAGAGACAAAGCGGAGGGGAAAGAAGAAAAGGGGCAATCAGAGAGAGACTTGGGGTGAAGGAGGAGGGGATTAGAGGGGGAGGCTGGAGACGCCGAGGGGTGTGGGACGAGTCTCGACGGGCATGAGACTATCGGTTGTCCTACCGGTCGTTGGTCCCTGTTCGGAGCGAACAAGGATCGTCCCAACGGGTCGAAGTCAGGTGAACGACGGAGAAGGGACCACAAAAAATAAGACCTAGGTCCGGGTCTCTCCTGGGGACTCTTCTTTCAACCCAACAGACTCCACAGCGGAGTCACGTCTTCCCTGACGGACGGTCGACCGACTCGACTCCTCCTGTCAGACCAGACGGGTCCCCGGAGACCTCGGTCCTGTCCCGTCCGTCGGAGCCCGTCGCCACCTTCCCGTCCTACAATTCCGTCGTGGAGGGACCTGGAGGAAGTAACGGAGTGGCCCCAGGGAGAGAGGGCTTGGTCCGAACCTCGGACGGACGGTCCACCCCTGACGTCTCAGTCCATCGGTGACGTCAGGACCCGTCTTCGAGAGTGACCACGAACCCCATCTCCGTCCCTCTGTCTCCACCACTTCTCGGAAGGAAACATCTTAATTCGTCAACTTCTAAAGTTGTTGGAAATCTTCAACCTGAAAGGTCTTTGTAGGAAAAGAGATGGTCTCAATCCATTCCCTATAAACAAAGACGACGTAAAGACCCAGGGGAAGAGGTGGCTTTGAGAGCGGAGGTCAACGACTCTTTACACGACTCGCAACCCCTGTCTTGGGACAGCCGAAGGACCTCAAGAGGGTCCCCGTCGAAACCGACCCTCGTTCAAGACCCGTAGGTACGGTCGAGTCTTGACCCGAGTCAACGAATTTTATTGAGTCGACACGAAAGAGACGGAAGGACGGACCTTTCCTGTGTTCGCAAAAGAACATGGAAGTCTTGGTCCAGACCCTCACCCTCTGTTTAGTCTGTTCAACCCTGTCGAAGTTTCTGACAAGAGTGGTCCCCAAAGAAAGTGTCAGACGGGTGACTCCTTCTTTATTTAGAGTAGTGTCGGTTAAAAAATAATGGACGTAATTTCCTTCCTCTCTTTCCTAGACTATGTCTTGTGACCCGTTATATTTTAATAAAATTTTAGAACGGAACCCTCCATCAGTTTCTGTCACTTCATCCTTATTGTTTCTCTACGGACAGGGTGAAACCAGGGCCCACGGAGGGCCCCTGTCCTCCGTCGGCACCCTTCCTCGTCCCGACAGGAACTCAGTCCGACCTTTTGATTGGGAGGAAGGAGACTGTAGACACCAGATTCACTGGAAGAATCTCCGCAGTCCTTCAGAGGGACTCAAAGAGTCTACACGAAGGCTCAGGTGTTTCGCACTCCAGTCAAGACTCGCACCCGGGAAGACAGCGTCGACCACCGTGTCCTCGCACCCCGCGGGGGCAGGAGGCTCCGGGTCGGTGACGGGGAGGGCGGGGTGCGACGGGAGGGAAAAGTACGGTCACTCCCAGCCCAAGGTGGAGATGGAGGTCTATTTGGGTTCGACGGAAGGGTGTGTGTCCGTTCCAAAAATGTTGGTCGTGTGGGGACAAATTTCTTACCAGGATTATTGCCTTGAGGAAGATCGTCTGCAATTCGCTGAGACCCTGCGTCTCGCTACGGCCGCGAGGACAACGGAGGGGCGGTACTCAATATTCTCCTAAACAAGGCGGAAGGTTCTACGTTTACGAGACCGTCGGAGAGGAGGGAGTCCGACGCCCTGACCCAGGTCCGAAGAGCCCCGCAGACGAACCGAAGGTCAGCCGAGAGGGTAGGGATGGGAGACAACCACGACAGTTTTGAACTTGGCCATCGACCTATCCCTACAACCATCCTCTTACTTTTCGAGGAATTCCTACAACCGTACTAGTATTCGGGGTAAGGTTTTACAGAAAGAGTGACTCCTAATTTACGGGTTTCCAAAAGTAATGGGTTGTAGTCTCGGACGACCAGAACAAGATATTCCCTACCGAAGTAGGATTCGATCAGATCTCTCGAAACTTGGAGATAGAACAATCGTCCGGAAAGGGACAAGATTCACATCTTGAGTGTCGAGTGCGTGGGAGAGGACAGGGTCCGAGGGAAAGACTCGGATTTGAGACTTCGAGTCGGATCGACAGGGGGAGAGGGACTTAGTGAGGAGCGGAGGCGTCTTCCTCCGCAAAGACGGTTGTCGGAGTCAGACCTCTGGTCCTATCACGGGTAGACCCGTCCGACCCCTCGAGGACAACGACGAGTCACGCACTAACGACCCGGGAGGGTCGCGAGGAGGACAGGGTAAGACAACCACTAGACAGAGACGGAATAGGGGAGTAAATAGAGGGTGGGGAACGCTCGACCGAAGACGAGCCCACCCAGAAGCGAGAACGGGGTCCCGAGTGATTGTGAGGAAAAAGAAATCGTTGGGGTCTTCGACCGGACTGGGTCTCAGGACCCTTGTCTCCTACAACCACCTTTTCTCAACAAGTTTAACGATGTCCTATGGTGATTAAGTATAGAGTAAACAAACTTTAATATCATACTGGTTCGTTAATCTCCAGTACGGATTAAAGAAATAATTTTTTCTTTGAATAATAACGGAAGAAAACGTCCTAAATTGGAAAAGAAGGGAAAACCCTCGACAAAACACAACGAACAAAAAGTGGTTCGCATAAAGGAAAGGTTTATACGACACACAAAGGAAACGTTTTCCGGTGACCACGAGCGACCAACAAAACACCGAAGCGTAAAGACAACAAGAGAGGGCAAATACGGAGGAACTGGAGAGGCACCAGGGACAAACGAGTGGGAGAAAACAAATAACGTCTGGTGGGGATATTACTGAGCAGGAATTCTTTGGTGGGACTGTACATGTCACCACTCAGCGGCACCATTGGAACCCTCATTGGAACGGACAGGATTGGGGTCAACCGGATTGAGCTGACTGTGGTACAGTAATTGAGTACGGTCGACGGTTCAGAATGTCAACCAGTCCAGTCCCAAGGTTCCACCGAGGACGTCTTGACCCTCCTTCCACCGGTCACACCTCCCGCCTCCACGAATACGCTACCACACCAGAGGAGCCTCTACGGTCGGAGGTCGACACTTAAGACCTGTTCAACTGGATGGACCAGTTTGGTCCCATCCTGAAGTTTTGTCGAAGAGTCTCCAAGTCATCTTTGAATCCTTAGTCACCACCCACCTGTCTCTTATAGACTTTTATTCCCTGAAGCGTGTCAGTCCTCCTTTGTCCTTCAGAGCAAAGGTAGCCACCGAACTCCTCGTGTCTTTTGAAACATCACAAACAAACCGGCCCAAATTCACAGACGTACACTTAACGGACGTAGCACGAGACCGGAATCAGTGACCCCTATGTAAAGTGTCCGGGATGTAGAGAAATTTTAAGTGGACCCTTTATCCTTCTTCTCAGAACGAGACTCAAAAGAAAGGTCCGTTCATACTTACTTCAACCTGGCAGGCAACGCCGGATAGTGGGCTAAGAGAAGGGAGGAGACCTTCACGCGAGTCTAGGTCAGGGTGGGGGAGGCGGTGTGTAAACGTTCAGTACCTTGTCAAAGGTACTCCGTATAAAGATTGAGTAGTGTGTTGACCAACGAGTTCGACTAATCCTCTCATTAACCGAGAAAGGTGTGGACTCGATGGGGGGTTCGCACCGAGTTCCTACAGAGCAAAAGGAACTCGTCGGTCTCCGTAGTAGTAAACGACCGAGACCTCTGCGTCGACGAGGGTCGTAGTCAACACTGAGTCTCGATTCCGACGTCCAAGGGTCCCCCCAGTGACACCCGAGTCTTTCTATCCTTCACAGACACACCACTACACGATTATATTTGACTAGTCACAGACCTCACCTCCTTCCCTTCCCCCTCACTCTCGGTCCCTCTGTCCGTTTCCGAAATTGAACCGTAGTTCGTCGGTCTCGGCGCGACTCTAGGACGGTTTCTCTAAATGACGGGTTCTTACGTCCCCTGGAGACAACCTAAGACCCGTAACGAAAGTTTTATTACCCCGGTTGGTGGTAATACAGTTCTCGGAGTCTCACGACCACACTTTACACGGAAGATTTAATCTAAGACCCATTAGACAGTACCTTCATCAGAAATCCAACCTCGGCTATCTTCGGTCATTCAGAGCATCTCCGGTAGACCAGGTTCGAGGAACGAAATATATTCTATTTGGTAGGTCCGTCTACACATCTCAATAAGACAGTCACTATTCAAACTCACTAAGATCGGTAAATTATTTGATCATACACTGACCACCACCTATCATAATACTCATTCGTCCTCAATCTTCTTAGTAGGTTCCGACCCTTTGATTTGTTTCGAGTGCCCTCGAGTGTCCTTCTAATCGGAGTATAGTTAGGTTCCACGTACCCCGACTGGTTCATACTGGACCCGATCTTTCTCGTGCTTCAGTTTCACTCCGTGCACGATTTGGTTCCTGTTGACCGAGTCTACGAAGATCTTCTTTTGTCTTCCACTTTACCTTCCTCTCTTCTATGTCAGGAAGGGACTCAAGGACCTGTCTCTCCGTATCACACTACTTATTACGGGTAGTGACCTTTTCTGGGACTGCGACCCTCCCTGACCCCCGGCCTCCTCTTCCCCCGCTGGGTCCTACTCTACCGACCCACCGTAGTGCCTGAGCTACCTGTACTCAGACTCACTTGAGGTCCTCAACCACTACCTCTCTCTCCGGACCGCACGACGTTAAGTACCCCAGCGTTTCTCAGCCTGTGTTGACTCGCTGACTTGACTTGACTGGGGAGACCCGAATCGAAACTTTATACGGGGAAAACATTGTCGTCCCGGTCTAGTATTAGTGTGAAAAGGATCTCACCAAAGCATAGGACACTTACATACGGTCCACAGGGGACTGTACGATTCATCGTCCCCCTTCGACCAGACTCTACCATTGAACGGTGAATCTTAAGTAGGACCGTTCCTCTGCCCGTCTCGCACGGGAGACTCCGTCAGACGGACCTTAACTTGAGTCCGAGGTTCTGTAGGGTAGTCCACTGGAACCCGTTCAGTAAGTCAGACAACCCTGAAATGAGAGGGATAGACGTCTTACCCATATAATGGACGAGGTTTTCTAACGACACTTCTAATTTATCGTATTACACGTATACAGGGATCACTCTACACTTTGTGTAAGTACCAATTATTTACAATGGTAACAACCACAATTTCTCCTACCAAATCACAACTGACCTAGTTCGTGCCAACAAGAAACGAAGACTTTAACTCCCTACACCTCCTTAACTTCCCCTCTCTCTGTCCGTGTTAGTGTCCTTCTTCCATGATACCTCCCTCTTTAACATCCCGTTTGATCTTTTTGCTTTCGAAAAGGCTAAGAGTCGATGCGACTCTCGTGTCATTCTTGTTTCGAGGTCGATGACGAACTCCCCGACCCCCATCTAAATACCTTCTCTAAAGAACCGTCATCTTCTATAATTTACAGTGATCGTTTCTCAAAACGAGTGGAAGACCCCAACGAACCAGTCGGTAAAGATCTCGGTCTCTCCACCACTCTACGGTCCTTAGGTCGGGGCACTCAAGAGTCAAGGCTCTTGGTCTTCGTCGTTTCCATCCTAGGTCGGTGGGGATTTTCGACACACCGTCTCCAAAAGTCTGTACAGACTAAGTCACTTGAGAGAAGACGATTGTGCGTCGTGAGCTGTCTCCGTTCGTTGAGCCTAAAGGGAATCAGAACGGCACAGGAGAACGTCCTCCGCTCAAACACGACTCCGTCAAAAGTAACAGAGACATTTCGGTTCCACCAACTCCGTCTCCGCAGAGGACTACTCGGGGACGACTGGGCTAGGGGACCTTTGGGTACTCGGGTGAGAACGGGGTGTCGTTCTCGTCGTCTCCTACCTGACGGGTACTGGAGCTCCAGTCTACTCGGGTACACCCCTCGACACTCAGAAGTCTCTACACTCGCAATCGCCGACCTAAGACTCAAACAAGTCTATAGTCCAGACTGAAGTCGGAACTACTAAATACTCTTATTCTCTTCTTCGTAGTGAGACCTCTCCGACCTAGGGGTCGAGACTCTGCCTAGGACACTTTGTGAGACAGTAGGAGGTCGTGTGTGTCGAGTATCTCGTTAGTGGTAACAGAGCTCGTGAGAAGGACCCAGGGGGTCCTTTCTTTACTCGATGGGAGGGAACCCTCGTCACCGAGGGTTTCCATGGTCGACCAAATAGGAAGCATTTGAAAGGACATTTAGGCAAAGTACATTCTCCTGTGAAGAAGTGTCGGAGGGGAAACTCAGGTCGGAAAAGTAGGGAATTGCTAGGGTATACAGTGGGACTGAGGAGGAATTCGAAAGGCACCGGAATTGTTAGGTCAACTCTACAGAAACCTCGGAGAATTAAAGGTCGGGTCGAAGACAAAAAGGTCAAATCCTCTCTTCCTAGAGGGGTTGAAATGACTGATCTGTAGCTCCGCTCTTCCTGAGAGTCGACTCTACCGTTCTTGTTATAAACTCCCCTTGTAGCACCTTATCAAAGTGGTCTCTTCGGGTAATTTTGTTTTTATAGAAAGAGGAAATAGAGAAAACGGGAACTTAAAACCATAAGAAACCAAACTCAATTCTTTCTAGAAGGGTTTTGACTGACAGCCAGCATCCTTGTTCATCCCATAGATAGAAATTTCTCTCCCCGTCATATCGTATCTACGACGTTGACTTCGAAACCGTGGTTACCAGGTCTTAGGTTTGTACTGACCGAGCACTGAAACGGTTCAGACAACTGAGACGACTCGGAGACGCAGGAGAGACCTTTTACTCTCCGTATGGGGTCCAAACGACACTAAAGGCTTGCACTGCTACCACCATCTCTGCCTCGGCTCGGACCACGAACCGGACGTCACTCGTCGGTTCACCGTCGGGACTGATACTGGAGACGGGAATTCTGTGAGAAGGGACACAAAGACTAGAAACCGGACCGACGTCACCGAAGGGGAGGAAACCCTGGTGAGACCAACGATCGGGCGTAGGACATTTACTCCCTACGACACCGGAAAAATATCCGGGTCGACGTCACACAGGTCCGTCGGTGTCCCCCGGCGACACGAGGGAAGGGGAGAGGGTATGACCGGCACGACCAGTGCACACGAATGTCCCGACGTACGATTCCACACTTAATTCACAGGTGTCCCTGTGTGTAACCAACGGCGTCCAAACCAGGGTGCACCTTCCTTATACGACTGACTTGAAGGTACATTGGGGGGGTCAAGGGTCGAGAGTTGTCTAGGTGGTTTGACCGTGGTCTCGGAGGACGGACGTCTGGAGGAAGAGGAGGGCCACGGGGACCGGAACACGAGAGACTGGTAAACCCGCTGAGGTCCGACTGCCCACCCTCCTTCGACGACGGAACCGTAGTCCGACGAAACCATGACTCTCGACCTACGCGAATCTCAATGTCTACCATTGCTTAATTGGTGTATTACCTAATTGGGGAACTCATCGGGTACAACATACACACATACGACCACCCTGCCTACTCCGTAGACGTATCTCTCTACTGTGCCCCATTTGGCAACGGAAGAAAAAAGAAGAAAGGAGGAGAACTTAAATAAGTAAGGTGTTTGTAAATGGCTTGTGAACGATGTGACGTACATAACACGGTCGTCTGATTAATGGAGGTGCATACAAAGTAGCAACGAAGGGGAACTACTCTCCTATTTTATGTACGGTCAAGACACTGTGTGGGAGGAGACTACCGACCGATGGACATCCTGTCCTCGGGGCGACGCGGTCGGTCTGGGGTCGATCGGGGACTCGGGTCGTCCCCGTGACTCTGTCCCAGGGACGGTGAGACAGGAGCAAGGTGATCGTGGGTCATTGTCATGGACGGGGCGGACCTTCGTACGAACGAGAGTGAGGTCCGTGGGTCATTGATGGACGGGGCGGACCTTCGTACGGACGAGAGTGAGGTCCGTGGGTCATTGTCATGGACGGGGCGGACCTTCGTACGGGCGAGAGTGAGGTCCGTGGGTCATTGTCATGGACGGGGCGGACCTTCGTACGGGCGAGAGTGAGGTCCGTGGGTCATTGTCATGGACGGGGCGGACCTTCGTACGAGCGAGAGTGAGGTCCGTGGGTCATTGATGGACGGGGCGGACCTTCGTACGGGCGAGAGTGAGGTCCGTGGGTCATTGTCATGGACGGGGCGGACCTTCGTACGGGCGAGAGTGAGGTCCGTGGGTCATTGTCATGGACGGGGCGGACCTTCGTACGGGCGAGAGTGAGGTCCGTGGGTCATTGTCATGGACGGGGCGGACCTTCGTACGGGTGAGAGTGAGGTCCGTGGGTCATTGTCATGGACGGGGCGGACCTTCGTACGGGCGAGAGTGAGGTCCGTGGGTCATTGTCATGGACGGGGCGGACCTTCGTACGGGCGAGAGTGAGGTCCGTGGGTCATTGTCATGGACGGGGTAGACCTTCGTACGGGCGAGAGTGACGTCCGTGCAGACTCCCGAGGGTCGGGGACCGTCGGGGCGGAGGGGAGGTCGACTCAGTCTCTGGGCAATTTGGACACCCATCCGGGTCGAACACAAATATAAAAGTTGAGAAGAACAACTGTCAGTATGTGGAAAACTCGTTTCCACTGGGGAGGTCAAACGGGAACGAAACCCCAAGGACCAATGTCTTAGGAACAAGAAGGAGTAGGGTAGAGTAAGTAAGGGCATCTTGACACGTCTCTCGAGATTCCCTCTCCACTCCGAGTCCATTCCACCCCAGGTGACGCGACCCCACAGGGGTCTGAACGTACTGGGGGAGTTGTCCCTTTCTCGGTGGGACTCGCACAGCGGAGACACTCGGGGACAGGAGCATTTCGACACACACGGAGTGGCTAACGTCCGGGGTCCCGACGAGGTCGGCCCAGCTCACCACCTCGCCGAGGAGGCAGAGCCGACGTGAACGAAGAGTGGGGAGGGAGCCAGAGAGTGTAGGTTAATTGTGGGAGGAGGGACGGCACGGTTTCGGTAATCACTTCGTCGTCTGACCAAAGATCGGGGTGTCACTAAAGGACAGTAGGGACAAGTAATTAAGAGGGGGACAGAAACGATTCGACAATTATTATGAGGACCGTGGAGACTGACAAGTAGACTCAGAAACACCGAAGTAGGGCCGAGGAACAGAGACCCGAGGGTTTCTCGTCCAACAGACAGGACACCGGGGTTCGACTCTCCCGGAGGGACCCCGGTGGCACGACCGGAGACCTAGGGTCGTACCCTACGCGTCCCTCACCTGACAGGACGAGTCCGTCGGGAACGGGGAAGGTCCCTGTCTCTCCGAATGACTTGACCCCCCTGCGACCCGAGGAGAACCGTCTCGGAAAGTCTCGAATCTCGACGAGTGTGTGTACACGGCCACCCCGGCTCCTCGGGGCGCGAAGGATTGTGTGGAGAGAATTATTACGGGGCCGGGGACCCCACCAAAGTCGCCGCGCCTTCCCCCACCCCCAGACCCCGACCACGGAGACGCCGATTCCCGTAGTAGTCCTCCCGTACTGCTGGAAAGAGAGATCAGGTTATCGAGCCGGGTCGACCCTGTCGGGAGACCCGTCATTCGAGTGTCTCGAACAAGGTAGGACAAAGTCGGGCTCCTCAACGTCTCTCTTGTGGGTCGAAGTACATAGGGGTCCCGTGGCGCTCGTCAGTCTACCACGACGCACCGTACCTGGAGGACGACCTCACGTAGCGGAGGCCCCACATACATGCCCCACAAACGTGGGGCTGAAGACGGGCGGAAACTCCTCCTACCCAACCCCCCAACACGTACGAGAACAACGTCGTAAAAAGGCCCCCACCCCACCCTCTCTCTTCGTCTGTCGAGGATCACTCCTGCGACGGTTAGTGGCAGTAGGGTAAGGCCGGCGGAAAGAAAGAGTCTATGACTCCTCTCCGCCCTCGATCCGAAGGACATACGCAATCTGGGGGAACACTAGAATCGACTCAGGAGACACACGGGACACCGGCTCGTAGGGGAAACGTGTTCTCCCTAGTCGGGAGCTTCCTGTGCGCAGGAGGACTCGGGCTCCTGTGGCATTCGTGTGGCACCACAGGACCCGAGGTGTCCGCACCGTCTCGGCGTAAACCACCATTCCGGGACAAAAAGGGAACCAGAGAGAATCGGGGTGTGGTCTGTAACGTACCATGTTCTTTCCGCCCCTAGACGGTAGGCTGTTCCGGTTCAAACTCTTGAAGTTGTTCCGGGACGCGTAGTGGTTGCACAGGCTCCTTCTGAGGCCCCTCATAAAGACGGACCGGAGGTTGTTCTACCCGTCATAGGCCGTGTGCTAGAGCCACTCTCACTTCCCATGCAACACGCGTAAAGAGTAATGCTGTCAGAGCGGTCGGGAGTTGAGGTGCCGGTAGGGAGGGAGAGCCCCGCCAACGCACTCACCCCTTTTGTGGTCGTGTGACTACTCACCGTTATCGCTGGACGTCCTCACACATTCCCGTCCCCCCTTCCCCCCACAGTGCCCGCCTCTAGGGGGGTGGTAACGGGAGGAGGGGACTCGCGGACCCCGAGAGAGTCGTCCGCGTGAGAGAAGACACCGGGCAAACCTACTGGGCCTTGGACAGAAAGCAAAGAGTAAGGACAAGTACCACACAACAGAATCGGGACACGACAGACACATGAACTTGCACCAAGAAAAATTTTTGCCCCTCCCTAGTACCGGACTCAAAAAAAAATCCTCTAGTGAAGGGAGGGGATTCTTGTGGACTCGACAACAGTCGTTACCTCGTGCACAGAAACACCCAGGGTCGGTACCCCGACCCTCCAGACGGTTAGTGAAGAGTCAGACTTACCGCCCCGACTTACCTACTAGCCCACTACTCCAATTTATGATGTCCTGTTCTTGAAAGAATCGTGTTCGAGTAACTGGACACTGGAACCAAAGTCGTGGTGTGAGTCTTATCCCCACGAATTGTAAATAACCCCAAAGTTCTAGAAACTTAAGACTAGACTTCCTGGGAGAAGAGTCTCTTTAGGTGTATCAGTGTTTTAAAAGTTTGTCAACCTTCCTCACCGGTCGATTCTCGAAAACGACTGGTTTCCAGTTGTCATTTTCTTACTTGTCGTACGGAAAGGATTCACCAGACTAGAACGTCGTTATCGCACCTTTAGGTCTCCCCGGCCGGGGAAGATGAAATGACGGGAGGGGCCGAGCTTGGGAACCCACGTGTAGTCCTCCCGGACGACGACGACGACGACGATTCAGCGAAGTCGGCACAGACTGAGACACACTGGGGTATCTGCCGTCGGGTGGTCCGAGGCGGCAGGGACCCTAAGAGGTCCGTTCTTGTGACCTCACCCCACGGTAACGGAAGAGGTCACGTACTTTCACTTTTCACTTTCACTTCAGCGAGTCAGTACAGACTGAGAATCGCTGGGGTACCTGACGTCGGGTGGTCCGAGGAGGTAGGTACCCTAAAGGGTCCGTTCTCATGACCCCACCCCACGGTAACGGAAAAGACTCATCGAGAGTTTAGTAACCGACGGACCCGAAGGGGGCCCCTAAGACTGAATGATCCAACTTCTACCCGGGACCGTAAACACAAAGATTTTTCGAGAAGTCCTCCGGAGTCAAATCTTGAGAACAAGACACTTGAACTTTATTTGGTCAGGCGTAGACGTCACGGCTCAGTTGGTCTCCAGACCTGGCAGTAGGGTAGTCCTACTCGGGACCCGGCCATGCCCGCCGCCCCCGACCGTGAGCCCCCGAGGACGGAAGGCTCTCCCTCGGGTGAACCAAAGAAGACGGACGAACACAGTAGACTGTGGGGACGGACACGGACAGGAACAGAAGGTCGACGAGGTATGACCGACCTACTTGGGTTCTTGGAGTAGGACCGAGGACCGCTCCTGCCCTCTGACCACACAGCTCGGTTACCTTTGGGGTTCGGGTGCCAGGTCACCTACCACTTGCCCCTTGGAGACGTTACACTCATTGGCGACGACAGGACGGACAGAGACGAGAGGGAGGACCCTCGTAGGTCGAGGGGTGGGGACACCTGGTCGAGACACGGTAGTCTTCACTCCCTCGCCGGGTAGGGAAACCTGGGAAGTTCTCCCTCCTTTGGACGGAGGAAACACGTTCTCTCTTGTCCTCCGGGCACGGGCACAAATCCCCTAAAGACGAGGGATCCCAAAAAAGTATTTACAGACGAAAGACGGGGATTATTGACGTTTGGGTCAAGTTCTCGACCCCTGGAGTCGACACAGGGACTCTAATACCCGAGACCCAGTACCCCGAGTCCTCCATCTCCTCTGGAACCATCGAGTAGAAGTAACGGGGGGTGGTTTGGGGAGGGAGACGACTCCCATATTATTCTCCGTCCCAACACGCTGTTGTACCCGTTATGCTAGCCTTTACTCCCCTTCGGGGAGACTCTCGTCTCGACGGGTCTCGTCAATGACTCACGTGTGACCGCAGGTCCCTCCAAATCAGAAGAGGTCTACGTCCCCACGCACCGAGGTCCGAGGAAGGTCGGTCTCAGAGTCAGCTTCAAAGTGTAGACTTAAGTGAGATCAACGTAAATGAGCAATTTTTTATTGAAACAAAAACCGACGTGACGCGGAAGTAACGGCGCGTCCGAAAAGAGATTGACACCCCTCGCCCCCGGGGAGGGACCGACACCCCCCGCCCCCGAGTAGAGGCCAACGCCACACGTCCGAAGAGTGACGTCACCGGAGAGACGAGCACCTCGAGCCCGAGGTCCCGCGTCCGGGTCACCGACGCCGGGGGCCCGAGGTCCCGCGTCATCAAACGACGAACCCGAATCAACGGGGCACCGTACACCCTAGAAGAGCCCGGTCCCTCGCTTGGACACAGAAGACGTAACCGTCCACCTAGGGAACGGTGAAAGGTGATGGTCCCTTCGGGACGAAATGTAAAATTTACAGGACAGGAATGAAAGAGACTTCCCAGTCTCGTTTATGTTTGACATAATAGTTGGTCTACCCTGTCTTTGATCTACCGTTCTTGAGTCTCGGATTGAGCACTCGTTGTCGACTATTTTCCACCTCTCCATCCCTCTGTCCGTCTCCTCTTCCGCACTTACGTGGAAAGATCTGAAAATGACCCACGGCCCGCGACTCGTAGGGAGAATGGAGTAATTGGAGTCTGCAACTTCTACTCCTTTACTTCACGACGGAAACGTCGTCGACGGGTTCCAGTGTGCTGGGCCCTGACTCCCTCGACCTCCGACGACACTGTTGCGGGTTGGACGGGCCAAACCACGACTCGGAGACCAACAGGACCCTCTATCGGAGGGGGACGTACGTTCGGTGAATGACTGAACCGGACGGGAGACGGGAAGAGGGACAGGACTACCGTGAAACCCCTATTCCGTCTGTTTCCGAGATTTGAGGTGTCGTGGTAATTTCTTTACGTCTCGGGCCCTAAACGTCGACTCGGGACCGGGACCGTTCCAGGGGGTAGTAAGTTTCCTCACTGACCCTCTTTGCGCCCAGCGGAGCGGTCCGCTCCTCTGCATTTCAACGACCGCAACGAAGGAAACACGGAAAAACGACTCTACGGCCTTCTTCCCATTCTTACGACTGGAACCGAAACGAGTGGCCGACTAAGGTGTAGAGGTCCGAGTCTGGACGACAGACACCCCACCGCGGACACCTCGGCCCGGGACCCAGGGGGAGACGACTGAGGACCCCTTCCAGACTCACTGGGACCCACTCCAGTATCTAGTGTGTTCGGTTCAGTAGACCGGGTCCGGGTCTTGGAATGTCTCCTTTCCGTGGAGCACCACACTTTCTACTCTTTTCCCACCTAAGAAATGTAAGGACCTTTTGAGAATAAACATAGCGAACAATACAGTAAGAACGAGAGAATGGGATGGGAAGGAGTCTCCTCCCCTTCTACCTTCTTTACGAAGGGATGAACTGTCCACTTCCTTCACTCCGGGCCTCCTCGATGACTAAACGGGGTTGAGAATCTCACTAAACCCGAAGGGACCCTCGACCACCATTTCTTGGGGGGACGGTCAAGTCCTCTGTATTCTCTACGCCCAAGCTAGAGACCCAGCCCTTCTATGGGACCGCCTCCCGCACCGTGGGTGAGGTCATAAGAACGGACCTCTTAGGGCACCTGTCTCCTCGGACCGTCCGATTCCAGGTATCCCAACGTTTCTCAGCCTGCACGGATTTCGCTGAGGGGTCGGAGGTAAGAGTCGTAGGTGCCTGTCCTCTTGACGCCGTCCCCACAGGAGAGTCACGCGTGCACAGAACCCTTCCAATCCAGGGAAACCGTTTACGTCCCCACGCAGTTGAAAGTCGTCCGCACGCGGAGGTCCAAATTGAAACACCTGCAGACGTCTCACGAGACGAGTCTCCTACCCTTCGCCCGTCCAGGGTGGATCAACACATAACGAAAAGTCTTGTGAAAAGTATACGAAAAGTTTTGGGAAAACTTATATACGTGTAACTCAATTCTACGATTGTCGTTGGTCGGTCGGGAGGGTGGTGTACACGAGTCGGGAGAAGATTCCTGTACGTATCTGAGAAGTCAGTAGGAGTATCTTTACGGTGCCCCACCACAATAGGGGTCTGTTCCTCTGGCTTCGCAAATCTCGGTCATCCCGGTCACGTATTACACCAATCTTAAGTTTGGTGTCGACGGGTCGACGGTACATCGAAACTGACCCTAAGGACAAGGGTCACCTGCCTAACTCTTTATCTGAGACCGAGTCAGGATGGTCTCAGGGTGTGCGGGAGACGGGCGGGAGGGGTAGAATGCTCCTCGTGGAAGGACAGATATCGCCGCGGCGGGTTGGGGTTGGCACTCCACCGGCCCCTGTGGTAGTAGAAGGCACTGTGTGTCTAGTCGTCGGCCCGGCACATAGTCACGTTGTCGAGGTTGCTCGTACCGATGGACGACCGGTTGCGGAAGCAGTCACACGACCCACTCACGCGGGGAGAGGCGAGCGGAAGGCCCCCGGAGGGCCCGGGACGAGCCTCGCACCCGAGGGAGAGACGAACTCTCTAGCCAGTCCGACGTCCCTCTTCCCGTCGCCTCACCCCTTCACACCTCTGGGTCCCACTTTACTCCTCCCCACTACCTCCTGAATTTTAGACGTCTCGACCCACACGTCTGACAAGTAAGGTGAGTCTCCTGCTTGCCTCTCGACTTTGCGGTCAGAGTCAGGGGAGGGAGGGGGTTATTCTCTTCCCTGGTAGAGTGGAAGAACCACACAGGTACAACTCAAAGGGGACCCAAGAGGCACCGGAATCCCATCCTTGATGGGACTCACACAAACACCGGGAGGACCTCGTCCGTCTCCCGTCACCCGTCTACGGTGATCCTCTTCGGAACCCCGACACCTCCCCGTCTATGTCTTCGACGACCTTCCGACCCCCGCAGGAGACGTTTTCACCCTGACCTACATCCGATCCACGTCTACCCATTCGAAGGAGGAAGGAGTGGATTAGACCCTCCCTCCAACTACCCCCTCCAGTGCGACCATAAATCTTTCGACGGGGCTCCTCTTCCGTGTGTCTCTATTCTGACCAGGGGTTCCTCCCCCTCCTTCCGTCTGTGGGCGGGTTCCAGTCCCAATCCAGAGACCCCAGTGTCTCCTTCCGTCTGCGGGCGGGTTCCAGTCCCAATCCAGAGACCCCAGCGTCTCCTTCCGTCTGGGGGTGGGTTCCAGTCCCAATCCAGAGACCCCAACGTCTGCACGGCGGAGCCTACGACAGCGGGGCCTTGGTCGAGTAGTCCCACTAGGACATGTTGGCCTGGGCCGACCTGACGGGCAAGAAACCCAGAGGGTAGGGGTGCGAGGCTACCATTCAAGGTCCTCTGGTCCGAAGGGGGTGCCCCCGTAGACATCCCCGTAGACAGAGTGGAGAGAGTAGTGTAAGCCGGGTACTCTCCCCAAGTCGTTCAGGACCCTCGGCGTTTCCCACCTCCGACTCTGCTCCGACCGTCTCGTAGACCCAGTCCGGAGAATAACACGTTCCTTCCTTTGACTCCGGTCTCCGAACGGTTCCGGTCGGGACCCACCCCCGTCTGCGTGCCGAGCCCCGGGGAAGGGGGGCCCGACCGGGAAGGAGTCGTACGACACACAGGGCGACGAGGCAACACTCCAAATTCTTACCTGTTCCTTCGTTGGACCTACCACCGTTGATGGTGCAGATACTCTTGCCGTCAGACCTCTAGTTCTACTAGGCTTTCCTCCTGGTCCCGTAGATGTGGACACAACGGTGGTTGTAGGACCCGTTTCGTCTCTTGGTCCAGGCGGAACTCCAGTTTCCATTTCCTCTCCCAGTGATCCATCTCCCACGTCACTCAACCCCTCACTCCCCGTAAAAATTGAAACTCTTACGGTAGAGGAGTTTCGATAGGCACACACAGTTAAACTTTTGCGTGGTGGGAATTACAAATTAGGGATCACCCTGGAGGGAGTCCCGGGGGTCGACCGGACCCACGACGTGTATGAAGGGATCCGTCCCTTCGGACGAGGGGTGTGGTCGAGGGGTGGTGGCGGGGTCTTTGGTGCAGGACACAAGGACTCGGTCGCTCTTTCCTGGACCCGTAATAAAGGTGACCCCTAGAGGATAAGGCCCGGAGGGGCTGGTCAAGTGGATTGACTTAGGATAAAGACGGTGGGAGGCGCCAGGTACGTTCGATCAGAACGCACAGTGGGACACCGGCGAGCGCCCACCCCCACCGTCTCTCCTCGAGTTCGAGTCCGCGAAGAGGCGTCTGGGGTGCTCCTAGATGGCCTACGGACTCCTGGTCCAGCGGTTCTCCCCGTCGTGCCACGTCGACCTCACGGCGCACTTCGTGCTGGGGAGGGACTTCGAGTGTCAGAGGACCGACTTCCTACTGCTCGGCGAGATGTAGTCGTTGTCCAGAGGCGAGGACGGAGGGACGGACGACGAGAGACCCCGGGACGGAAGAGGGAACGAGGACCACTGTGCACCTGCGTGGACGCCGAGGATACAGCCACAAAGCGACGTCTTGGCGGCTTCTCGCAAGACCTGGGGAGTCCCCTCTGGGGGAGGTCACGGACGGGAGAGAGGTGAGTCGCGGGACGAGGAGAGGGGAGGAAGGGAGGAAAGGGAGGAGAGAGGTAGACGTGAGAGAAGAGACGGGAAGCCGGGGAGGAACGAGGAGAAACCACAGGTCTGACAAGCGCGGGGGCGGAGGAACGTCGGGTCGGTCGTCAAGGCGTAGGGGGCTGTCTCCCGCCCCGACGGACTCGTCCGAGACTGGGACACCAATCAACCGAGCGGGAATGACACGGGACCCGGGTGCGGACAGGAGAGGGAGTCGGTCTAAGCCTAGACTGACCTCAACTCCCGCCCGGGCCCGCATCTACCACACATTTCAGGGGGTCGACAACCCTTATACGTCGACCCCGACTCTTGCAACGAGACTCGGAGGAGGGCCCGAGAGAAGACACGGTCGAAGCCAGAACCCCGTCCCACGTGTACCCATGGTCGACCCAGACGACTAGTAGACCAAAGGACCTCCCCGTATTAGGAGGTCACCCGTGCCCAAAACGACCGTGGGTCGAGAACCCACGGGAGGAGGGAGACACCTCTGTCAAGTCCCCTCGGGTCCCGTGAACCGACTCGTGTCCGTAGCGAGACCCAACCTCTGTCTCGACCCTCGAACTCTTCTGGACGGAAGTCGCCACACGGTTCGATACGGGATTAAGTCCTCCCCTCGCGTCTCCTGGACCCCAACCCCCCCGTAGACTCGTGCCACGTATGTCTCTCCCGACGAGATCACGGCGGACACAAGACAGGGGAGGCACTTCGAGGTGCTCACGAGTCGCACTGTCCTTCTGGGACGGGGAGGGTGTCGTGACGCTACTCGGGGGCAGGGGATCCTTCCCGACGTCGACGGACGAGCCTGGGTGACAGGGGTGGGGTCCCTTTTCCACCTGTCCGTCACGGGCGGTCGGGGCGGAGGGATGGAGTGACGGAGGGGAGGTGGAAGGAGGTTGGGGAGGGACAAGGAAACGTCTTACTTCTTCCTCCTCCTGAGGGACTGGTAGAAGCCGCACCGGCTCGCCCTGGTCCCGTCGATGTGCACGCAACGGTCGTGACTCGACCTGGTTCTGGACCGCTTTCGGATGGACTGGCACGATCCATTGGTGGCGACGGGGGCGGGACGGCGACGGGGGCGGGGCGAAGGGGCACAGGTCTCTCCACCCCCACCGAGTCTCCCGTCGCGGGCGTCAGTCGGTCGGTCGGTCCGCACCCCCAGGAGAACAGACTCCCGGACTCCCAATCCTTCGACGAGGAGAGTCTCGTCCGACATGACCTACGGAATGGAGGACTTACCTTAACGACTGAGCGGAGTCAGGAGTTGACTTTCCACGGCCTCCTCTCTCCCTACCTGCCCCAAGAATAACACCAGCAGAAATGGTTGAAATGTCGACTGAGATTTGGTGATTCAGTTAATTTTGACGGATAGGTTGTTCTGTCGAGACAAACCGGAAGGTTGTGGGCGACGACGAAATAAGAGACGGGTGGAGAGGACCTCCCTAAAGTGTCCCACGGCCCGTGAGGGTTACTGAGGGAGAACCTCCGAGTGGGGGTTCGGTCGGACATTTATGCTTCGGTAGGGTTTGGGCCCCCACACCAGAGGGCGGGTCGTCTCACATGGGAGAAGAGTGGAGACGGCGGATCCACCCAGGGACGTGGCAGGACCCCTCGTCACCCGGGTCTGCGCCACGGCCGTGGTCCTATCGTTCGTCTGGCGCACGGACCGGGACCGACGCCTCCCTCGTGCCCTTCCGGAAACACTCCCGGTCCCGTGGGAGGTGCCCTACCCCCCACTCCGGTTCGTCCCCGACGACAAGTTCGGACCGGAGGACTAGGGCGGGAATCTCGTGGAAATAGGGGTCTACTGGACGATTGGACCTATTGGGCAGAATGGAAACGTCGACTAGTCCGGTGAGGTTGATTGGCAAACCGACGGGAAGGGTTTCCATTAAGCATGATTGGGGCCCTGAGTGCGGTTCGTGAGGCCCACGGAGTCTCGCCCCGTGCATCCTCCTCCTTCCGGGACGTCCTCTCCTCACAACACGTATCCCCTCCCCGGTCGAGCGGGGTGGGGGTGGTTCAGACTGGGGAGAGTCCTCCGGGTAGGGGAGGGACTCGGGAAGATCAGGGCGGGGAAACCGTCTGACTCAAAGCCAGGGGAGGGTGGGGAATGGAGACCGGTGCCGGTGGTGAGGGGACCCGCCGGACAAGAGGTGCGCCAGAGCCTTGCGAACGAAGGTCAGTAGGCATCCGGGTAGAGAAACCGTCGGAGAGGTCTAGACGACAATGTGTGGGTAAATGTCAGGTACACGTGCACGCACGTTGTGCATTTACACCGACGACCCTGGGTGGAAAGTCTAGGAAGGTCAATGGTCGGTTTTACACCTTTATTGATCAAGTTCCCCGGTCCTACCCTCTTTTCTTTGCGTGGACGAGAAGGGTCAGCCACCGGTCTTCCCGTGAGTGTGGGTGAAGTCTTTGGGTCACTCTGACCTCGGGGGTTTCCGTGACGGGGTGGGAACGACCCCCCTGTGACAGGACGACAGGTAGTACCTTCGAAGATCTACCTCGACGAGAGAGGAGGGACCGGACCAGGAGACACAAACAGGCGGTGGGGGGGGTAGGGGGATTGACGAGACGGGACGTTCGAAAGGTTTGTGGGAGGACCCGAGGACGGGGGAGTCTCGGAGTCGTGTGTCTCATCTTCTATTAATATCTGCCTTCAGGGTATGAAGAAAGGATTTCCACACTAAGAAAGGGTTTACAAAGGTGAGGCTCTTGTGGGTGTCTAACCCCACCCAACCGGGGTTAAGAGTGACGAGGGACGTGGGGAACTATAAGAAACCCCCCCACCTTAAACCCCCAGAAACGAGAAACAGGAAGGAACTTGGGACTCCCGTCCCCACCGGGGACCCGACTGGGAGGTCGTGTCCGACCCCAACCAGGGACGACCCCCACTCGAGTCGGGTGAACTCAGGACAGACGCCCTGCCACCGGCCCCGACCCCGGGCACGTCCGGTCCGGCCGAGACTGAGACCTCCGGGGAGGGAGACGACGGTCCTGCTGGCCTGGCTGGGGCCCTGGACCTCGAGTGACTGGACCGGCTCTCTTCGCACTCCGACTGGACCTAGGGTCCCCTGCTGTTGTTGTCGGGGTAGTGTCCAGTCGGTGCCCGAGCGCGGCTGGTCCTCTCTCCCTACGTCGGGCCACCGGCCGGGCCGGGACCGAAGCCCGGGGTGGTGGAGGAGTGACCCGCACACGGGACCCGACAACTGTCCTACCTCCGGCACCAGACAGAGGGCAAGACACAAACCCTTCCCAAGTACACGGAGATAGAGGGATGCCCTCCGACAGTTGTGACGACCCTTGGGCTCCCTGTGGGACCCTTTCTCGAGTGACTGAGTCGAGGGGTCTGTCAGGGCTAAAGGAACGGAGGAGTCTGATGCAGCAGGTCAAACTTCTTCTGGTCAAGGTCGGTCCCCAGACCGTACTGGTAAGGTCCAAGGGTCCGTCACAGTTGAGTCGACACGAGGCCGATAGCGGGATGCAGTTGATGGTCAAGGCCCAGTAGCGGTAGTTACTCCACCCGTCGTCGGTGGGGTCGGAGGGTAGACTCGCGATGGCTTGGTCGCCTCGTGCACTCACGAACTCCCGATTGCCGTCCACGACTGCGGCCCGTGGGCTCATATCTGATTCAAGGGGCCCAGGGGTCGGTGTACTTAAATCCGTTCGATGAGGTCCGGAGGAGTAGATACTTTGTCTTATTAATACGGTAGAGGCAATCCCCCGATAACACTTTTATGTCAACAAACTTTTATATTAAGTCCAGGGATTACATTACACGTATCTCATTCGTGCGTTATTTACAATTGACTGTAAAAATAATAATGAATAATCATTATTAATACTTATTAAGAACTAGACGAAATTTCCCTTCTCGACACTTCTAACCGCCATCTTTGTATATGAGAGTACAGCGTATTCCAGAGAACTGCATGAACCCATTACTTTACGAATTTAAAGACTTTAGTGTGACCGAGTGACTCCCACTTTCGGCGAGGGGGTTTTACAACTTACGGTCCTATTTGGTTCAACCATAATTTGTGGGAATGACCTATTAGGTGTAACTCAACCGAGATAACTCGTAGACTTCACACCTTTCGGAATATTATTTACGACAGAACAGTCCCTAATTTTGAGTCTTCTTTGATAGTGAGGAAACCCCCAAATTCAGAGCCGATCCTTCCGTGTAGCGTACATGCTGTCTCACCGTCTCGTTCGAGTCGGCGCATCCCCTGCCTCACACAACTGTTCACGTCTCTGCTCGTGCCTTCCCCGGTCAGTCGACCCCTCCCCTCCGACAAATGACACGGGACACTACGTACGGGACCCAAACTTGAAACAGAGGTAAACCCAAGGTCGGGGACTCAGGTTGGGGAGACTACACTTCCCTCTCCCCTGGTCCTTCTTGTTGTACCTCTAGTGCACCTGCCACTCTCGGGGAGGTCGGGCGGGCGCTCCGAACGGACCGTCAGAATCCCCGGGAGCGGGACATGTGGGGACCCCGGGAGTCCGACGTCCTACCGGGTCCGCAGGACGGACCACACTCCCGGTGAGAAACGTAGCTCGTAGTTCTTTAGTTCGTCCTCTCATAGATTCTCGTTCGACATTCTGTCCTCGTCTCCACTGAATCCTTTGTCTGCGATAGGAAGACCGTTTTCGACTCTCTCAGGGTGTTTTGGTTTCGTGAAGAAATCTTCTTCCTCTCCAAATCTAATCAGGGGTCTTTGCTATATCGGATTTGTGGCCATGGAGTGAAGTCACTCAAGACTTGAGGAGAGCGACCTATAACAACTCACACCTCTCTCTGGTTGGATCACCACCCGGAGGTCACCGTCGGCAGACATTCAGGTCCTACCTGTCTCCCTGAGGCTTCTACTGACGGTCTGGTCCTAACTTTTTGAGTAGAAGGCAGAACCGAGTGGACTGGTGTAAAAGGTTTGGTTTTGACCCTATACACCGGAGGTTTACTGTAAAAAAAAAAAAAAAGGGTTTGACGAAGATTCAGACTCTACGTTTAAGTCGGTGACTTGTGAAAAATAAAAACCGACGAGACCCAGAGACAACGACGCGCTCCCGAAAGAGGTCGACACCTCTCTTCCCCGACGAGAGATCGACACCACATCCCCGAAGAAAACAATACCTCGTGTCCGAGGTCCCGTGTACCCGAAGTCATTAACACCACGTGTCCGAACCAGCGAGGTGTCGTACACGGTGGCCCCCCAGGGTCGGTGACTTTAAAATCGCTAAAACACGATAACGACACGTATTACCTTTATCTGTCTACGTCTCAAATCTTAGTGCTGGTAGTGACAGACGGCTCCCGGACCAGAGTGTCGTCGGAACCGTCAACCCGACTCGGGTCTGAACTCTGAGGTCCCGAGTAGAAATCCTGGACCGTTCTTCACCAAGTCGAGGTATAACGTCCGCGGGTCCCTTGCCGAAGGACCTGGTCGGGAACCCCTTGTTTCTGTCTCAATGCGGGTGAGGGTCGAGGTCGGAACATTCTTCCCATCCCGTCTATCCGCACCTAAGCGATCCTGACTTCAACCCTTAAAACTGAGTAACCACCGTCCGCACGGTACTGATTTGGTCTTGGGCGAGGAGACTGAGACCTCCGAACAGTGAGTGGCACGCGTAAGACGAAGGCCAACGAGGTAGTGACGTCTCAGGACAACTGTCACTACGAAAGTGACGGACACATGGACGGCTCCCCCCCGACACTCCAGTGTTCCTGACCCCGGACCCACCCCCTAGACGCGCGACGACCGAAACGTCCTGAGACCCGAGGGCCCCCTGAGTCTCAACCCCGTCCGAGAGAGGTCGAGACGTTCCCCGACCGGTACCAACCCGTCCGACCCTTGTCCCCGGACGGTACCCTTCTCCCGCTCGGCCCCACCGGGCCCGAGGAGCGGTCACGGGGTGGTGAGGACGGCAGAGAGGGGTGAGTCGGGTACTTACGGTGAAGGCGGAAGCCGGGGTTGGACGCGATGTAGCAGTTCACCGCCGCCTCTCTCCGGGCGCTCCGGACCTTGTTGCAGTGGCACACCCCGAGGGCGATGCACCACCCCGTCTGGGGGCAGATACACGGGATGCTCTAGGCTCAGGTCCGACTTTTACTGAAACCCTTCCCGGGACTCGGTCTGTGGCAGTAGCCAATGAGACCTCTTCTAACACTCATGGGCGGGAGGGAGGTGGGCCCCGGGCGTGCCGACCCGACGGGTCCGGTAGGGGCGTCTGGTCCTTGGAACCGGACCCGGGACCCAGAAGATTCTCGTAGGACCTCCTGTCGCTCAATGGTCCTTTCTCCCCAAAGGTCGTCACTGGATCTCGTCTGTCCGGGGTTCGCCACGGTCCTCGTCTCTACCATAGTAGACTTACGATCAATCTTAATTACTTGTAGCAGTGTGTCAGGTTATGAGAGTGCAATACTTGTACTTTTGACCCCAGGACGTTCCCTTTGGGGGCGGGTATAACGTGTTATCGTTTAAGGTCCGAATTCTTGTCTTGGGTCCAAACACCAGATAGAATGACCGTCCGGAACGATCGGAGTTCCTGGTAGACTGGGTTTCCGGTATTGATTTACGGAGGTGTCCTTCGTCCCGGTCCGGTCTCAGGAGGGACCCGAGGGGTCCCCTTAGGACCTCCCGGACTTCAGGTGTCGAGGGGTCTGGCTTGTGAGGTCCGATGGGTGACGTTGTGACCTGTATTTTTCTCCTCAAGAGACCTCCGACAGTGACCTATTTAGTTGCACTAACACCCTATACACATCTTCACACATGGACGGAGAGGTCTGTCACCTCCGTCATGTAGTCATGTAGTCAGGACGTCCGACGACTCGTTCCGGCCTCCCAATCACTACGGGGAGGACCAGTCCCATTAGGTATGGGACCACCTACACCCAGACTAGGCTCTTCTTTGGTACCTCCACCCACCCCACTGGGTTTCCTTCCTCCCTCCTCTCAGAACCCTTTCTCACCCAAGTCCCCCGGTCACGACCCCAGTACTCGTCCCGGTCACCCCAAGTGCTGTCACTCGATCCTCCTTCACTCCCAGTCCAGGGTACGGGGTGAAGGGACCTCCACTAACACCTAGCCTGGGGGAGCCCTCTATTCCTCACCCCTAGTCTTCCGGGAGACAGGTAGGGCGAGGAGTAAAGGTACCACCGTCTGTAAAGGTCTGTCTTCCGCCACCCCTGAAGACCTCCCATTCATACCTTTTTCGTCGTAGATCGGTACCTGAGTGCCTGGTCGGGTGGCAAAGGTAGCGTAGACACATGGGGCGCCGACTATACAATCTCCCCTATCCCGTCTTGGTGACAACACCGTCTCATCCTTTTTGCCCTCTCTCGGTTAATACCCGGGTCACCGGGAGGGAGACGTCCATCAGTGTCCTAGTCTCAGAAAAGGACTTGCTCCGATCCCGCAGAAATCAGACGCCCGTCCCAAAAGACGCCCCGCGACCGTTCTTTGTTTACGGTGAGTTCCCCCTGATAAAGGTCACACTCCTGTCCCAATCTCCCCTTTGTCGTTCCAACCGTTCGGTGGTCCTCCGGTCGGCGTCACCTCACGGTAGTGCGGTGAACCGGACCTCCCTCACGGGCAGCAGGTCTCACCCGACTTCCACGTTCGGTCGTCTCCCGTTCGTCCAGCCTCCCGTGAGAGCTCAGTCCCTCCCCGTCGGGGTGGACGTATTGGTCGAGAGACAGGGCTGTGTAACGTCTAGGGTCCCGACGTGGGTGTCTACAATTTTAGGCTCAGGACTTGTCGTGGCGGTAGTCGGAAGTCACCTTGGCGCAGATGAGGCTGTGCCAGGTCCCGGTCGAGTCTCTTATAGCTCACTCCTTCGGTCGACGTCCGGGGCAGATTGGTGCGTCGAGGGATTGTCCCGCTCCCCCATCGTCTGCGCCATGTACTCTACAAACCTTCCCCAGGAACCCTATCAACAACCTAGGTCTCAACCAAATTCTTCTACTACAGACTCCTTAAGGGACCACCAGGTCGCCAGTCCTGAGGTGTGAAAGTCGAGGAACCGGACCAACCCTTTGATTCTAGGACGTTCAGTACCTCGTGTCGGTTTTGTTTTTTCTCCTACAGATCTCGCTCGACAAGTTTTATAGGAGTCGTTTTTGTCTATGTGGTCCACAGAGGACGTGGTCCACACGACCCACACGCAACCGGTGTGTCTTGTGTAATACGAACGGGAGGCACACTCCTGTGCGCACATAGAAGTCTCCGTCACAACTCCGTGGCGACTCGATGTGGGAGGGGAGAGGATGTCCGGGAAGACCCGACGAACGGAGTGGGTTAGACTAAAGTACTTCGGGGTCGATTGGCCTTCTCGATGATGTTCCCATGTTTGGGAAGGGACAACGGTGTCGGTTGACGTCAATAATACCGGGAACTGAAGGGGGTCGGCGGAGAAGAGAGGGACTACAAAGAGAGAAACTTACTCGGAACTTACCCATAAGTTCCGAGAGGGACTACTCGACGAGATAAATTTTGAGGACCTCTCCGACACCGGGACCCCATTGTACCCAAGACACGGAATCCCCAGTAGCCCCCAACCGATCTGTCAACCACCGCGTCTCCCTCAGTCAGCGAAGATCCCTTTACCTAAGCCGTCTGGCTCCTCCCTTTCCCTCTACTATATATACGAACTTACTCGAGAAGGGGTTGAACGTGGAAATTGGATGAACGGACCTCTACAAAAACCGATTTCGAGAGAAACCCAGGGGAAGAATTCAGACCTGAAGGAGGTATGGAACAGGAACCTCCGGGGCCCACTACGACCACACTGCCGGACTGGACCCCGAAGGGAGGGTGACGAATAGTGTGGGGTACGGTGTCGGAAGACTGACACCGTGATGGTGGAAAGTGTCCGACAGGGTAGGGTGGGGTCGAGAACGGTAGGTGTCGGACCAGAGGGTAACCGAACCTGTACAGTGATAGGATTACCAAAAATTTATCATAGTTCTCCTTCGAAAACTAAAATTTCCTGATTTAGTTGGGAAAGCACATAAGTCTGAAGACCCCGATTGGACGATGAAAAGTCGAGGACAGACGACGGTTAGATTTGGTATGATTTAGATTGAGTTCCACTACACCAGAGACTCGTGTCTTTTCTCGAGAGGTACGGACCTGGGAACCGAGCTTAAACACGAAAACCATGTCTGAGGGACTCGTTGGATAGGGGACGAACCTTTATTCAGAGTTCTACCTCGTAGAGCCGACATGCAAACCGGTCGTACGGACAAGGGGTCTCTCTGCTGTGTCGAGTCTTTTACTAGCTTTTGTTTTTGAGATAAACCAAACTGTAGCCAGGGGTGTGCGATCACCGAGTACTAGCCCCTGACAGTCCAACGGAGGGGGTCGGGAGACGCCCCGACGACTCCCGGAGACGCTAAGCCTCGGGCACCGGTCCTTTCCCTTCTGGTCAGTGGTGGTCGTGGTGGTGATTGTTGATTGGGACGGGACGGGCCGGCTCGGGAGTGGTCGGGCGGAGACAGGGTTCCGGATGATGACCTCCCTCTCGTCGAACGACTTCTTGGACACCCACAGAGTCTTCTCCGTCGTTCGGCCGAAGGGGCCGCTGGCGGACGCACCACACCACAGGGCGGAGAAGGGGATGTCGTTGATGTTCGACCTCTACCAACACCAGTTACCCGCTCCGCTACCCGGAGCGTCACTTTGGTTCCTCAAGTGGTGGGGCCTTCCTCCATCCAGGCCGACGACGAGGGGTCCCTCCCGTCCTGCCCCCACCGTACCGGCTCACCGGGGTTCGCGGAGGTCGTGCGGAGAGGGGCCTACTGTGTTCAACTGGAGACGTGTTGGAGCACCTCCCTACTGGCCGTACGACTACCGTGGGCACCTCGCGACAGGGGCTCCGCCGACGGGACTGCCCGCCAAGATACATCTTGTTCTGACACTCCGCCGACTGTCCTGAGACCTGTCCGACACGTGTACCTGAGGATTCCCGTGACGCCCTCGGCGGGTGACGCAGAATTCCCTCGGGTCCATGGACCTGAGGGTCCTCCGTGGACCTGAGGGTCCTCCGTGGACCTGAGGGTCCTCCGTGGACCTGAGGGTCCTCCGTGGACCTGAGGGTCTTCCGTAGACCTGAGGGTCTTCCGTGGACCTGAGGGTCCTCCGTAGACGAACCAAGCGGTCGGAGTCGGGGTTCCTGGAAGGGAGGACAGTGGTGACACTGGATCTCCGACAGGAAGTCCCCGCGGGTCAGGACCCTCGACCTGTGGACCCGTCCAGGGGCGTGTAGAGGACAAGGACGGTCCGGGGGGTCTGGTCCGGGAGAAGACAAAGAGGAAGGACGGAAGAATGGACAATGAAAGGGGGTAAGAAGACGGCGAGAAGGAAAAAGGAGAGGACACAAAGGGGAGGGAACAAAGAAATAAGGACATAGGGAAGGAGGAACAGACCAAAAGTAGTGGTCGGAGAGGGGTAACGAGGACGAAGACCGTGGTAGGTGTACAAGGTCACACCCAAAGAAAGAGGAGTGGGGACTTGGACCGCAAGAGTCGGGTCTCCGGTCCCAAACTATGAAACTGGGACACCATTCTTAGGAACAGATTTCTGACTCTTGACGCCGAAGACAATGGTTTGTCTCCGATTTCAGCCAAAGGATGGACTCCTACTAAGACGGGTTGGACCTCCAAAATCCAAAAAAAACGTCCTAGTCTCAGATTACACACGACATAAGTCCCATCAAAAATTTCCTCTTGAACTGACTGAGGAAGGGGTCTATTTGGTTCAGACTCGGCACGAACAGGATCTACCCCTTTACGGTAGGACCTACTCCGTCATCCACGATCGGTGGAGTGTCGGGAGGTCCAAGACCGAATCGTCGTCAGGTCGTGTCCCCAGCAGGTCTCCAGTCACGGAAGTATGAACACGAAACAAAGAACACAAAAGGAGTAGGACGGGCGGGGAAAGAGAGGGGGGGCAGGGGGCGAGAGAGGAGGAAGGGGTTCATGGGTCACGGGGGTCCGCAAAGGCTCAGGCCGTCGGGTTGGACCTCTGTTAGTTGGACCTTACCCTAGTAGGGCTTGTGGGGTTACCCTAGGACTAACCTATATGAGAGTTTATGCACCGGACATGCAATACGGGAAGAAAGAGAACCTATTAGACTCTTAGTCTTTGGGGTAAGAGTGGTGAAAAGGATTCCTTAGTTCCATCTTTCGGAGACCCATGTGTCCCGTAACACCTCCCTACGTTCCCCTTCCCTTTTTCGAAGGATATCCTAATACCCTCCGTTCACTCTGGGTTAGGGACGAGAGAACAGTGTCGAAGAGGAAGTCCCCCGAAGGTGAGTGGACCACTCCGTATCCCCCGTAGACCAGACTACTCCCTAAGTTGAGGGTCCGAGTCCTTAGAATCTCAGAGATTAAGGATTTTCGGATCCTGTCTTGTAAAGAATGAACTGTCTCGAAGGTAGGCGATCCCGTCTGTCATGTACGTATCCCTAGGTGTGCTGTGACTGGGAGCCCCGGTGGAATTGTGCAACGGTAAAACCCATTTCGTCGACAACCATCTCAACGGTACCTTATAATTTATAAGTCATAACCTATAACCGAGTGAGTCCTCGGACCCAACCCTACTGGAGTGGATTTCTTAAGTCGTAGTGGTCCGTCCCTGTTCTCACAGTAAGTAAACCTTCTGAAGTTTACAGCAGATTTCATCCACTACAATATGGAATGACACTCCGAGTTTCCCGTCCGTAACACAATAATTCCTAAAATTATCAGTTGACACACGAACATACACTAAGACTTAGGTAGGGACCTGGACTGGAAGGGGGAGACTCCATATATCACTTATCCGGAAAATGTTTCCTCCGTGATTGTTACTTTTTTCGAGATCACCAAAACGGGATCAAGACTACTTTCCTTTTTTCCTTGAGTTTAAACAGGAACAACTTTTTCGAGCTCCTAATTTTCAACTTAGAAAGTCTTAGTCGGTGTATTGGAACACAACTCGATCGTTATTACTCTAGTCACCCTTTCACAATTGGGACCACGTAGTAGCTTCTCGGTCTCTCCTCAACACCGGGTTGTGAGTCGGAAACTTTACAGAGGGTCCGGTTCAGGAATTCTAGTGCTCGTCCGAAGTACCCAAGGGAAGGGTCGTCTCAGCTCTTCCGAAGGAGGAAGGTCGTCGTCAAATATATATTCGGTAGTACCAGTTGTAACGATTTCGAGTTAAGGTGAATGGACAGAGAGAGGTCAATTACCTTGGTTTCATCCTTTCGTCTATCACCTTTTGAAGAGAGGGTTAGTCTGGTTCAAGTGCCACGTCTCTCGTCTGGGGCACAGCGCGATGGCGAAAAGGGAGTCACGGTCCTGCGTCCACCCGAGCCCCCTTCGTCAGTGGCTCCTCAGCGGTCGTGGGGGCTTACTTCCATCCACGTGACGCCGCCGGCGCCCCGCTACCAGGACCCTTCACGTCTACGGATCTCTTTGGGACTCGACCGGACCGGAGGACCCTATCGCCCCGGTACCGGGCGTCCGGGCGTCTCCCTCTTCGGTCGGACGCACGACTCTCCATCCACGGCCGCTACCTGGACCTTCTGTGCAGAAGTATGACAGGGTCAGTCTGGACCCAGGGGTGCACCGGAGCTGAACGAGTCGACAAATGGACAACTCCCATGTCCCTTCTCTCTCACTGAGCACCGACTCGACTCCCCTGCTCTCTCTTACGTGCAACCTTCACACGAGTACCTGAGGGGTCTCGTCCTTCCGCAAACGGTCCACTCCCTCCGTCGCGACACTACCTCCACCGGGGACTCCCGGGACCCCGACGGGGAAGAGACTCCCACGGACCGCGACTCCCCTTGTCCCTGGTCGGCACTGACGCGACTGACGACCGCAGGACCCAGCTCGTCCTCTGTCTACATCGGGAGGACCGCCGGACTTCCCTCACTCGACAGTCCGGCTCCTCTCCTGTCCCTCGACCCTTTGTCGGCAGCCGGGTTGGTCGAAGTGTCTCTCGCGCGCACTCGAGGAAGGACCCGAGACCGCAGAAGGGTGGGACTCGCGGGCCGGGCCTCGACGCGCACGAGCGCTCCAGGTGATCTCCCGCAGGCCGGGCCTCGACGCGCACGAGCGCTCCAGGTGATCTCCCGCAGGCCGGGCCTCGACGCGCACGAGCGCTCCAGGTGATCTCCCGCGGGCCGTGGGGACGAGCACCGCAGGCCCTCGAGAGCCCACCCTCTCTGAGACTTTCGGGACGGTAGGTAGGTGTCTGGGGGACACTCTCTCCCACCCCCGAGACGGAGGGGTCTCCGTGGCACCCGACAAGTTGTCGGTGACGGGCTCCACGGTCTGTCGACACGATTTTTGGTCCCTATATTTTGATTACCCGAGGGGGTCAGATCTTCCTCCCTGCGGGTGTTCTCCTAGGTCGACACTAAGTGGTGTTCGTCGCGACGCAAATCCACTGCCTTCTCGTCACCGACCGGTCCCCTATCCCAATCAGGTGTTCCCTTCCGACGTTTCTTCCCCGGTACACCTGGAGACTGCGACTGGTGTCTATGGCGCAGGTCGTGAGAGGGTTCCTCCGACTCCAGACGACCGGACCCCCCGGAGGACCCGTAGGGGTGGGGGTCGGGTCCTCTCGTCAACATGAAGGTCCGGACGACGGAGACGACAGAGGGGGGTACGAGGGTCGACTCGAGGTGTTCGTCAGGGCGCAGGGAGGGGACCGGGACGAGCGGACTGGTTGTCCGGTCGTGACTTCGTCTCCCCGCTCCCCGGTCCGCCTTCGACCCCTTCCGACCGCCACGACACACACAAGGACAGACGCGGACATTTGGTCCTCACTCGGTGTGTTGTGTGGGGAGAGCGGGTCAGAGGGAAGGTCAAAGAACCCATGAACCTGTCACATAATCCGGACCCACTGAAACCCATTCACCAACTATGTACGGACAATGGTTTCCAGTCCGGTCCCTACCACACGAAAGAACTGATGAAGTGAGACGTTCCTCTATGTATTTCTCTCGGAGAAGAGGGAGGGAAAAGGGTGGGGGTGGTTATGACTTGTAGTCTATTTGTTTCGGGGTGACGGGTCGAGGCCACTGGTGGCGTCCCTTCCTAGAGTCACGGTCCCCCGTTCTCTTGTTTCTCCCCACGAGTCGGGGTGAGTCGGTTCCCGAAACGTGGTCTAAGTCCTCAAGGAAAATCCGAGAGTCAGGCGTCGACGTAAAGCAGAAAGTACGTCAGGTCACCCGCCGTCCTGTACCCTGTCCCGGGGCGCGAGGGTAAGTAGTGTCCGGGGTCGAAAGGTCCGACTCTACCACGTCCCTCCCGGTGGTTTGGGTAAGAGGCAGAGGGAGGTGGGGTCGCACCAAGTCGATGGGTGACGGACGGGGACCCCTATTTCCTCCGAAGGAAAACGGACCCTAACCATAGGAGGACATGTGGAGACAGAATACGGGAGTTAAGGACCGTGGTAGTTCCCAGTGGGTCGAGGAAGCATTTCTAGTCGGGGCGATCTCTTCCTGTGTGGGAAGTTTTGTCTGTACCTTTGCACCGTAAGATCCACCCGACAAAGACGACGGTGGAGGATCTACAGGAACTCAACTCTATCTTCGTTTCTACAATCTTTCCAGAGGTTCTGGGTCCTTCCAAAAGACATCGTTGCACCGTCTGGGGGCACCCCAACTTCTACTAGGGATTTCCGGTCCACCATAGGCGTCCCGACACCGGTCGTGGGTCGGTGCGGTAGACCCAGTCAAACTCGGTCTTGGCAGAGAGGACACTAACGAACAGGACACCAGAGTGGACACGACAAAAGAGAAAGGAGAGTAAGAAAGGTGGAGAGGGAGAGACCGATAGAACCCACGGCACAAGACTTCGGTGTGGTTGGCGTCCATGACATGGTTGGTGTCTCCATTGCCCGTACCGCACCCCGTCGCGTCCGTCTCCGGTCGGACCGTCCCGTCTGTCTCCCTCTCCGGACCCCACTTTCGTAAGAGAGCCGTGCGTGGGAAAGTCGCCCACCCTTCGGTCTAAGACGTCCTCCGACACACACCCCCCGTCCCGGTCTCCTCTCGGTCGTGGAAGGGGAGGGAAGCGATTGCTTCCGTCGACCGAACCTTCCCTCGGGCAAGTCGTCGAGGTCTGGACGAGGGACCTCGACGTCGAAAGAGACCTCGACTCACCAATGGAGGAGACTCGTGGACCAGAGAACGGGCCGAACGGTAGAGTCTCGTGTCGTCCGCGTCTCGGGAACCCACTGGACGACACGGGACCCCCACCCCTGTCGACCGAGGACAGAGACCCAGTCCGACGATGGGGGACTTTCCCACTGGGCTCCCACTCGCACGGCACGTACGACCGGAACGTACGACGTACCCCGGCCCGTGGTCGAGACGGTAGAGGGCACCCAAGGCGAGTCACTCAGACACAGGACCTACCCGGTCCATGGGTACTGGACCTCAGAGTCTCCTACGGTACCCGACTCTCAGGGTAGTCGGACGTCTTTGGGTCGAAGAGTCAGAATCCACAATTCCTGTCACGGGTGAAGACCCCAGACCTTCCGTCTATGTGGCACTCCTCGACCCACCCGTCCAGACCTCGTCCTCCACTGGACGGGAGACTCCGGGAGGAGGGTTCGGGGGAGTGCGACACCAGACTCCTCGTAGTCGTTCCGGCCGGGAGTTCGACCTCCCCGACCCGTCCCTGGGTCCGACGGCGGGGACGGGAGGAAGCTCCGTCTCATCTCCGGCACTCCACCCACGTGACCCCGGCGGAGTCCGACGTCCGTCGTCCCTCCGACTCTCGGCCCACTCCTCGACCTCCCAACCGAACGCACCTCCTGGGGTGGAAGGGCCCAACCAAGGGGAGGTGGGAGTGAGTGTCGGGGAGCGTGAAATCCAACCAAGACTAATACAACGCGTGGGACGAAGGAGACAAGCGCAAACAGGGCAGTCGGTCTGGAGACCCTCCACGCGCCAGTAGTACGAGGGGAGAGGAGGTAGTATGGGAGTCTATTGGGTCGGGTTGCCGGTTACGGAGGGACGGAGACGACCCTGCCCTCCGTCTCCCCACAGGACCCGGACCTCTGGCCCCCTCCCGGTAGGCACGTCGGACCCCCACCGGGACTGAAGGACTAGGCTCAAACGTACCCGCGGGTACCCCGACCGGGTCGTCCACGGGTCCCAGGGCTTTGGTGAGTCACGTCCGTCTTCCTCTCTCCGTCACTCCCTCGGTGTGTCTAGTGGACCTTCGAGAGACCAGTTTGTCGAGTGTCAAGGGAGGGGTACGACCGTGGGCCCTGGGCTCCGTCGACCCGGACCACCGTCCCTCGGACAAAACGAGCCACCCTAGGTACGGCCCGACACTATGGGTAGAGTGCACCGTCCACACTCTCCCTACCCACATCAAGGTTTGGGGGTGAAGGAGGAGTAAATTCTTCCTAGGCTCGAGTGGGACCACACGTCTCCCTCGGCCCTGAAGACAGACAGACAGTGCACAAAGGACCCGAGACGAAGGTGTCCCGTGTCCCGCAAAGAACCATTTACTCGACACGGTCATCGTGGTCGACAAGGGTCGGAACTTCCGGGGTCACTGCCGCGGGTCCCAGAGGTAGCAACCGCACCAGACCTGGGATCGGGCGACGAGGGAAGAGAGAAAGAGCGGTTAACACCCACAAAAAGGGGTTTTGACTACACAAGGAGAGTGGGTCCTTTCTACTAGGGAGAGGACGTGGGCACAGACGTCAGAGAATCCCAACGACGGGTAGACAAGACCGGTAGACATAAACCGGTTCCATCAGACAGGTGGTCCACCTGAGAAAACCTGGCTCGGTAGGTGGAACCTTACAGACCCTTGACGACGGGAACACAAACCGAGTCGAGAATAGACGGTCGCAAACGACCCGTCGAGACACCATCCAAGACCCGTTGTTTTCTACTTATTCTCTGTACAACAGTGAATTAAAAGAGGTAAAGAACGTACCATAGTGGGTGTTGAGACCACCTTTTGGGAACCGGAACCGACCCCGCAGAAGGTCTCACACAATCGTGTGACCCAACTCATGAAGCCCCTCCCCAGGACACGGAGGTCCAGGTGGGACCGGGAGGCAGTGAGAGCCGGTGGTGGGACCGGGAGGTAGTGAGAACCGGCGGTGGGACCAGGAGACAGTGAGAGCCGACGGCGGGACCGGGAGACAGTGAGAGCCAATAGTGGGACCGGGATACAGTGAGTCAATCAAAGGTCGGACCACCAGAGACGACTCGTCACTCGTATAACCAAGACGACGCCAACCTCTACCGTAGGGTCGGGTCGCTACCCAGACAGGTCGGGTACCCGGTAAGACGGATATTCGGGGTGACGACTCGGAATAAAGGTCCGATGGGACCCATCGGACCTTTATTCCCATAGATAGACGATGGGATTGGGACGGGGCCCCCAACTTCAGTAGACTTAGGGGAATCTGGGCTTGTGACCCATCAAAGGGGACCTTTCGGGCGGGAAGGGAGGACGGACGTGTGCCGAGAACTGTCGAGTGGGTGACTGAAGGTCGGGAAGGGAGTCTTGGAACGGAAGAACGGAGACGGGAGGGTCAGAGAGACCGGGACGGGTAGGGACCCTGTTAGCTGTGACAATCGTCACCCGGTCCCTCTCACGGCTAAGTGGTCGACACTGGTGCCGGTCGATTCCACGGCGGCGATGACGTGGACGTTACGACCCGTAGGAGACCCTCCCGCGGACCCTTCGCTAAGGAAAGGAGGGCGAGGAGAACCCGGGGAGAGTGATTGCGGACTAATAACGACGGTTCGACTTCCTTCTCGTAGATCATCGGTAGTAGTCTCTTTGGAAACGAGGTCGGTGTGACCCACCTCCCTGGCCTCTCCCTCCCCAACTCTGACACCGTCGTAGAAGTAAAGAGCAAGAACAGAGACGGGTCACCTCGGGTCCTGCCTGAACAAGACCGGGAGAGACGTAGACAAAGATCCCGACGAGCGACGTCACGGGCCCCTGCGTACACCCGGAGGTCAGCCGGGACACAGGCGAACTCGCACACAGGGACGGGCACCCTCCGGGTCGCGGGTGTCCTCTAACACACATCAGAGGTCCCCGACCTCACGTCTTGGTGACACGTGTACCCCCCTTCGGGCGTAGAGGTATGATATGTCTCCCCCCACTGAATTGAATTTTCGCTCACAGTCAAAAAACTACTACAGAAAATTCATCAGTATCGTTTCCACTCGGAAGACTTTAATAATCTTTTGTGTGAACTATTCCTCGGTTTAGCCTCATCAAGACAGGTCTACCTGTTTTATCGAAGAGTCCCAAGGAAGGTCGTCGAGTCTTGTCGTCCTTTTCGGGCACACACAGGTACCGGTATCTCGACGGTCATGGTCCGGATCCACCCTCGAGCGGAAACGGGACACCCACAGTCTAAGCACACACACGGGCAGACAGAACAACGGACAGAACCACTCACCCTATTCTTTTAAGGGCGACCGACTAGGAACTTTGTGGTCCGAACGTAACGTCCGGACACGGTGGACTTTACGTAGGAACTCATGAGTGACACTCTCCCTCTCAAAAAGGGTGATGTACAAGGGGAGTGCGGGTGGAAGGACTACAGGTACAACTGACCCAAACCCCTTGCATCGCGATAGACAAGGACTGAAACAGGTCCTTAGAGACCTTACGTACCCCGTACCAGTCAACGGGTGACACTGGAGACACTAGTCGTTGGAGTCCGGGTCATTGCGGAGACTAGAATATTTGTCCCTTCGTTGACCCTAGGGTCCTTGTCAGTGAGGAAAAGACACCCCCTGAACATTGCACCTCCGGGTGCCCTTACTTTTCCCGAAAGCAACCAGTCCGAGAACAACTCTTCCGAATCCTAGAGAATTAAGAACTCTCTTCGAAAGACCGTCAAAAGAGAGACCAGAGAAAGAACGAAGCCGGGAGAAGACCCCTCACACCTATCATAAATGGACTTGAAGACCTCTAAACTCTATTCTATCCTATAGAGAGAAGCAACCTTCAATCGCAATGGATAAACACAGAATTCCCGAAGGGACTATCGAATCAACCATTTCTTAGGTGGACGTTACGTCCTCTCCGACCAAACTAAGGACCCAGTCCTTCTAGGGGACCTCTTCCCTGTCCGATGGGTGAGGTCATAAGACCGGACCTATTAAGGTACATGTCTCCTCGGACCGTCTGATGTCAGGTACCCCAGTGTTTCTCAGTCTGTGTCGACTCTCGATGGGATGGAAGAAGGGACAATCGTCTTTCATCCGACCAGTCTAGTGTCCTCTATCTTCCATTCCTCTTCGCCATAGGGACCGAGAGAACTAAAGGGTAGTAAGAAGAGTCGTAATCGTCATGACCTTGATTTCTCATTATCCAGTCGGGAAACAATCGTAGGTGTCAAGAAGATATCTTTCTTTCTCCCAGATACCTTTGTAACAGTACTATCTGGATTGGGGGATGCCGAGTGGGGACAGTTTCCCGTCGAAACCTACCCTCTACTCTTTCATTCTCAATGTCGTCTACACTTCGGGAGACTTCTAAATGCGTTTTTTCGTCGGGCGTACACGGAGTGAGCATAGAACCCTAAAGACGTAAATGACACCTGACCCCTCCACCCCGGGTCCTGGGTTTACAGGATCTCTCTTTCCGTCAATGATGTTCGGTCCCACCACCACCAACAAATTAGCGATTCAATACAGGTTGAGAAACACTGGGGGACCTGACGTCGTGCGGTCCGAAGGGACAGGAAGTGATAGAGGGACTCAAACGAGGTTGAATGCAGGTAACTCAGTCACTACGGTAAGTTGGTAGAATAGGAGACAGCGGGGGTCCTACCTAACCCCATTAACGTCCTTCCTGGTAGGGACCCGTCTCTTCTTCCCTTCTCTCCGTCCTTTATTTATGCTCGACTCTCGGACCCCTTCCCCACTGCCACCTCCGTCTCTTCTCGTTCGTGCCCTGTTCCGAACGGACGTCTCACCCCTACCAAGAGAGAGACAGCAACCCAAACCCACCACAATCCGGAGTCCGTCCACCCTCCTTCACAGTAAAGCCTCACTTGCCAACCCTTACCATCCGAAGGACCACGAGGACGTCTGTCCCGGGACGGTCGACGGGTAGAGTTCCGGGTCCGGGGTCCGGACCTGGGCTCACTACGACGAACCGGAGACGACCCACCGCGAACCGGACCCTGAGGTACAGTGGGAACCCCAGACTCGCTGAGTCAGGTACACGGAAGCAGTAGTGACGGGAACCGACCCACGTACGACCCGCGAAACTCTGTGTATCCGGTACTCTTCTTTTACTTTGTGAGTCCGAAGTAAGAGAAGGGAAGGGCGCCGGGACACGGACGGACTGGGTAGACAGGACGAACCTCTCGGAAGGCCAGTGACTCGAGGTAGACAGGGCACCCGACGGACGGAACGTGCGCCCCGGGACGCAGGTCGGAACCCTGTCGGTCTGGCTGGTCTGCGCTGATAAAATGTAAAGGGGAATCGCGGAGGGTGCAGCGGGGGCTGGTGCCACCCGCGCGGGCCGTGCCACTCGTCACGGCTACGGTGACGGCGGTGGCGGCTTCGGTGTCGTCAGGGGTGGCAGGGTGGGCAGAGAGGATGGTGGTGGCGGTGGTGGCTTCGGTGTCGGTGACGGCGGCGGTGGCGGAGGTGGTGGTGGTGGTGGTGGTGGTGCCTCTCAGGGCGGTGGTGGTCCTGACTCTAGGCCCTTAGGCCATGACGGGTAGCAGGTACGGGGACGGGGAGGTAGGCGTCCGGAGGGGTCCGTCCTCCCCCCTCTGACCTAAGAGTCCGACCACCGGAGCTCCGTGTCTCGTGGGACGGGGCTGAGAGACCCCCCAGAGGTGGCGAGTCTGGGACAGGATTGGAGTCTAGGAACAAGAAATTGTCTCCCGATGTGGTGCGTTCGTCCGTGAGGTCCCGGGTCTGTCATCCCGACGGAGGTCGATGTATGACTCCCTAGCCGACTCCCGACTCGTGACGTCTCCCCCGCTCCCCCCTTCCTCTCCCCGGCCTGTAACCGGTTGATGCTTCCGGAGGACGGGAACGGCACAACGGGGTCGGAACGCCGTCTCGGACCCCTCCCCCCGCATCGACCGGCTCGGTCCGCCGAGACAAGGGTCTTAGGGTGCGGAGGGAACTCGGAGAGGACCTTTTCGTCCAAATATCCGAAAAAAAAATATTCCAGTCTCGAAGGTCCTTTACCGTGACGGCTCCTCAAGACTTTACGACCGCTCACGAAACAACGAGAGAGGGGAGAATAAGGGGTGTGGGGGTCTAATATGTGTGCCTCTCTTTTGGTGTCCGAAAGATCCCCGGGGACCCTTCCTAGCTAGGGTCCCGACCGGACGACTCGGGTCTGTTACACGAGAAGGACGTAGTCCGTCGGTCCGGCCCTTCGAGACATGAAGGTCGGGCGCCTCTGGGGAACCCCTGGGTCGTCACGAAGACTCTTGACTGTAGTTTGTGAGGATAATGGCACCTCCCCTCCCGGAGGTCGAACACCTCGGGTCTCTGGTTGACAGTTCGGTCGCACTACACCGTCGTCCCGACGACCGTCCTTCGAGGGTCTTGCGAGGAGGTCGTCGACGTCCCGGCATCCGGGGGGAGAGAGGACCCGTGCAGGGAGGTCGACGGTCCCGACGTGAGTGGGGAGGGGACAAGAGAGTCGTGGGCTCACTCTTACCTCCGAATTACGTGCACACTCAGAAAAGAAATTAGGTCAATGTACCTCAGCACACTCGGCATTCACTCTGTGCGTTGCACATCGACTGTACTACGAGGAGTCTGGAACTTTTGACTAAATCGAATTTCGACGTCATAACTTTTACATTTGGCGGACGAGACGTTCTTTTTCAACCGATTCCTCTTTGGACGATCCGATAGTCCTCGACGGGGACCGTCAAACCACTACCCACAAGAGACCCCGGTACCCTCCGAAGTCCACCCGGAGACACAGGGTGCACCTACGAGGTTTAAGTGTCTTCTCTACATGGCTCTTACTTCTGTCCCTCACCCAGAACGAGAACCTTCCCAACCGGGACTACGGTGTCTCCTGCTCGGACACCTCCACGTACGTCTCAACATCGACGTGGACTCTACGGCGTCCCCGGTGCGGCGGGAGGCTCAAGCAGGAATGCCCCGGGGGAGCTGTAGGGACCAGGGACGTGCGTCGCGTCGCCGAGCCGACGGGTCCCAAAGGTTTTCCTTACACGTAGAAATAGTACAGAATGTTGACTCCTATCCTAACAAGGATTCCAATGAAAAAAAAGTCCCACTTTACCCTAAAACAGGAAACCAAGAGGAAAAAACTAGAGTTCCCTATCGGGAATGTAGAGTGTAGAGTCCTCAGCTGTCTCGTTAGGGACGAAGGGAAGTCAAGAACAACAACAATATCAGGTCCTATCGAAAGGAATAACGACGGAGAGAGACTCGAAAAGTAGAAAATTACTAGTAGTAGAACCATAAAGATCTGCCGTCTCGGAAGGAGGTGGAAGGTGATTTTTAGTAAACCAAAGGGTGACGAACTGGAATAGATTATCACGGGGGTAAAGGTAATGGAAATTCTGTCAGTCGGAACCCGGTCCCAACACAACCATCAGTTTGACAAATTTGGGTTTAGGAACCCGAATAAAGGTCCCGGGTCTCGACTCCTCCCTTTTACAGTTCAGGGGTCTGGTATTGGTTAGTGTTAAGTGAGGGTGATCTTTCTCGGTACTCGAGGATTCCTCGACCCTAAGCCCGACTGAATTTCGTCGGCTATGTCACCTTTGGCATCTGTCTAGTCATTCCTTCGGACGGAAGACGGGACGGGCGTCTCTTCCGGACCGCGGTAGTTACCTTAGAGAAAGAACGAGGAGTGGATTTTGCTTAGTGTAAGTGAACCCTGCTGGTCGTTGATTGTTCCAACCTCATCTTTTCCGCGACGAAACCTCCCTTCTGGTCCTCTAGCAAATAGTGAAGGGCTCGGAACGTCTGAGCCAGTGCACAGTCTATCTATTACGTGCGTAGTGGTTACATGAGATAAGTAATTAAAAACTGTTCACTCAACCACTGTCACGGGGGAACGCACGATTATTTTCTAAGTCCTCGGTGCGACCATCAGAAACTCTATGTTCCGAAGCACGATCGTGAGGTGACACTTTAGAAACGACTCTTTACCCTATGTCTCTGATCTGACGACCCTACACCCCTTTACTAACGCAAACTTCTAAGGACGGTGAGAGGACAGGTGTCCGATACCGAAGTCTAACACACTACCGAAATTATTTCGTCGAGGGTCGAGTATCCTTGATGCATTAATTACGGAAGACACAACGTACCTCTAGTCCAGAGTTTCTATGGTTGTCTTGTCCTAAGACGACCACAGACCCGGAGACTTACAACCCACAGTTCTTCCTCAATGGAAGAAACACGGTACTTTCCCTCTCCTGCCTAAGCATGACAGAGAAGAGCCTCGGGACCCCAAAATCCGGGTTCAGGGCAATCTGTCAGACTCCGGGAAAAAGTGTCTCAAGTCGCAGAACCACTGGTTCCTACTGGGGTTCCCGAGACACATTCGACGGCGCGAGGCAGAGGTCAAAGTCCTCGCGTTATTCCAAAAGGAAACCAGGACAGGAAGCCCCTCTAGAGTAGAGAGAGAGCTGGCCGAAACGTTCTACGGAAAAAGGAAAGACGTCTTGCAGACATCGACCACCCTTTCTCCGTGTAAAGGGGGGGCGGGGAGCGGGGGGTGGGGTGGGCCAGACGTAGGATCGATTGTCCCGAAAAGTGATGTGGCACCTTTAGACACTCTTCCCCGGATTTTTCCCTTCCTTCGGACCGATCCCGGAGGCCACGGACCCGGTGTGGGTGAGAAAGTAAGCGTGGGGGCGGACACACCTGTGTGTCAAAGGTCGAGACGGAGTGTGCGTCCCGGGGCCTGACAGGACGAGCACGGACCTACCGCTGGAGACCGGACCGGCGGTTCCGACGTCGAACCGCGGGGCAGTCCGGGACACACGTCGGGGGAGGATGCATGGGACAGGATCGACGGGCGCGCACACACACACACACAGAGGTCGCGGACGAGGGAGGAGTGGTGATTGAGGAGAAGATTGGGGGCGGTCGGGGGCTGCTCGTCAGGTAGACCTTGTAGTGACACCAGGGGTTGTCATCTACCCGGTGGTAGTGGACCTTCGTGTCAAAGCCCGGCCCTTGACTGAAACACCAACTCATGTAGCTGTCATTCGTAACGACACACCCACGCCGTCGTCGACGGCGCCCATCGTGCCTACGGGAAGCTCTCCGCGTCCCGCGCGGGGGCCCGAGCCCCTCCGGAAAGGCGGCGGGGTGACACCGAAGCACTTCAGCTACGCACGAGTCCGCCGGCCCCACCCGTCTCGTTCGAGTTCCACTTCTCCCCAAAGACGCGGTAGTCACCGCCAGGTCCCCACGGAACGAGCCGTCGCCCCCGTACCGGACCGACTCCCGGGAGACAGGTAAAGGACGGGTCCTGTTCCCAAAGCTGTCGTGGGGTCACTCGAGTGAGAGCGACGACACACCCAAGGAAGTAAATCCTAGGAATGAGAATCCCAGAGGGGACCTGTCAACCTGGGGGTTGACATGAAACGAGTGTCTCCCTGCGGTCGACGGGTGTCCAGTCTCTGCGGTAGGTCCCAGTGTGCAGAATCGAACTCGACTCGACCACGAGGAAATGACCTATAAACACTCTGACCTCACTCTAGTCCCATCGACCCACTTCCGGGGCAAGGTCTCCCGAGTCTGGGCGGCACGACCGGACAATCTGAACACGACCTTCCGGGGGCCTCGAGACTCTCTCTTGTTTTGGTTGAGCCAAGAGACACCAACCTCTTGGGTCTTGACGATCAAACAGTCAAAAGGTCGTGAAGGGTACTGGTCGTAAGTGGGGTGGGGGGTCTGTTGGTCCGACAGCGAAGAGGACTTCACGCTCGAGTGCGTCGTTCTTTACTCTCCCCTTCGACCCTCACTCCGGACTCCTCATCTCGGTGGGACGCCCCACGGCTCAATGGGAGAGGTCCCATCGCCTCGCGACCGACTGTGGGACTCTCGGACTCCTTCGCCCAGGATCACACGAGGCGCGGAGTCGGACGCCGCTCGTGTCCTTCGGAGTGCTCCCCGTCACAGGACGCCCTGCCGGACCGGGGGCGGCGGGGGTGGCACGGAGGTGGAAACCGTCCGCGGGTCCGCAGATCCGTAACGGAGAGGTCGAGGGGTACGGGTCGGAATCCGACTGACTCCAAAGACAAGGGGTCCGTTAGTATGCTTTTTTTGACAGGGACAATTCCGGGTCCGAGTCGGGCATGTCGACTGTCTGGAGATAGGGCCCTACTGTATGTGCAACGCGCAAATAAGGGCCCTGTTGCTCCCGTAGTCGTCACGGCAGTAGTGGAAATACTGGTCACGTCCACTCTCCCCAGACCGGACCGGCAGGGGCCGTTCGTACCCGTACAGCACGAGTAGGAGTCGAAGGACGAACAGAGAGGAGGGCCCTTCCTTCTGAGTGGGAGGGCAAGGAGTGGAACGTACCGCACCGAGCCGGGAAGAATGCACAGTCAGACGTCGATGGCCTTTCTGTCTTACTCGGTTTTCACGTACGGCGGTCTCTCCTTTCACGCGCGGGCTGGGACACCCCTACTCCCCCGTAGTGCGTCGGACTCCTGTTACCTCGGGGGGTCGGAGGTGACACGACCTTTGCTCCTGAGTCACACTCGTATTTGTACCAGAAACACACCCCCAGAACCCCGTCACGCTGGACCGGAGTGTGTCCGAGCGAAGGACGTACACCCCAATCCCCTATCCTGGTCCAGAAATGGGGTCCTTAGAAGGGTCCTTGGTTTGGTTCCTAGTCGCACATACCGTAACGGAACGGCGACAGTTGACAACAAATTTTTGAGGTTTCCCACACTGGGCTTAACAAACCTCGAAACAAAAACCCGAAGGGACCACCGCGTCTCCAATTTCGTAGACGGACGTTACACCCTCTGGACCCAAGCTAGGGACCCAGTCCTTCTAGGGGACCTCTTCCTTTACCGTTGGGTGAGGTCATAAGGACGGACCTCTTAGGGTACCTGCCTCCTCGAACCACCCGATGTCAGGTGCCCAGCGTCTCAGCCTGTGTTGACTCGTTGAAGTGAAGTGAAACAAAGTCAAATTGAAACGGGGTCTAAACAGTACCGAATTTTCATCGACTGGAAAACAACGTGACTCCTCCTCTTTGAAAGGTCAGGATCTTCTCGAGACCTGGAAAGTCCCGAAGTCGACACCTACCTCTTCGAAGAAGTAAACATGGTTTGATTGTCCCTTTGACCCCGAGTCAATTGTTCCAAGTCTTTAGAGAGACAAACAGTCCCACCGACCGTCAGACCTCCCGTGAACGAACAGACAAACACAGAGAGAAATTTTAGTCGACCCGTTCGACCGGTTCCCCGGCCAACAATTCGGGACCCCTTTCCTACTCAAACCCCTTTCTCTGTCTCTTCTTTCCTGGTCAGGGACGGGAGTCCGTGCAGGACGAGTCCACGTCCAATGATCTGTGTTCCGATTCCCTTTCTTGTGTGGTACCAAATACACCTCAAGGTTTACACCTGAACACACAGGAGGACACGGACCGAACTCCGACTAGGACCACCGAACGCAGAGCTCTCAGAGTCGGGCACACACATTACGGAGGGCGGTGGGGAAGGTCGGACCAGGGAGTACCAGGCCCACAGGGGCGGAGGAGGGACACAGAGACGGACAAGACACGTGTACGTACAGGTACGGATAGGCACGGTAGTTCTGAGCCCCTCAGACTCAGGACGACGGACGAACTCCGAGTGGTCCGGTCGATCCTGTCCTTCGGACGTTCATCGGTCCGGTAGGACCCTCGGTCCGGGCCTCTGACCCGTCAACTGACTGACTCCGTCTGCCGACCTGAGACAGACTGGGTCAGCCCCGAGGTTCGACAACGAGTGTACACACGTACGCAAACGAAAACGAAACAATGTTTGAACTCAGGTCGGGTCTCCGTCTTTCGTTCCTACTCTAGACTACTTTCTCAAGGTAGGATCCCTTACGTCGTTTTCGGCCGAGTCGGACGAACGTCTCGAATTGAAACGGCTCACGACTCGGGTCCCCGACACCCACACCCGACCCCTCTTTCTCGGTCTCCCCTTTCCCGGTCAGGGACGGGAGTCCCTGCGGGGTCAGACGAGACTTCAGGGTCGTAAGGCACGTTTCCTTTCGTCACTCTCACTAACCGCTACGGGAAGACTTGTGACTGAATCTTCAAGTAAAGGGGAAAGGACACCAACGATACCTCTCCGACTGGGGTATCGAACGAAAGTCCCACACTCCGGACGTCGCGGGCGTACACAGGGGTGGAGGAGGGGTGCGTTCGACCTCTCCCGTCCGAGCACTGGGAGCGAGACCCGTGAATGACGAGGGAAAGGAGTGCCCGACCGACCTTTACTGATACACGTTTGGTGTATCTCTTCTTTTGACAAAAATGAAAGATTTGAAGCACATACGGACACTCACACAGGTCTAGGAGACTTTTATGTGCTTCCTCACCCACCTGAGGTCTCGGTTCAAGTGTGTTAGTAGAGGGTCCAGGGACCCAGAGTAGTTCAAATACTGGTAGGACCCCGGGTTGGTGGTCAGAAATCTGTTGGTGTCCGATAGTGAAGACAGGTATCTGAGTTTGTACAATGTTACCAAGTACTTCCTTTACCTTTTTTTTTGGTGTTCCTTACGAGTGTCCGAGGGACTAAGAGTGGTCTTTCTAGGGTGTACTCTTCAATTAGTGAAAGAACTTCGAAAACTTTGGTTTCTCCGGACTCCCCGGGGTTGTGTATTGGGACCTAAGGTTCTCTGGAAAGTCGAGAGTGTAGGACCTCGTCCGACCTACCCCACGACTGCCCGGGTCGCTCTGTCTGTCGTTCGACGGAATCCGGAGTCCCTGCACCCTCCTCCCTGTAATCCCCTGGACACCAGCCGGAGAAAAACGACTCGACCCTCTTTGGGTCCTACCTCACTCAACTTCTACCTCTCCACATTTTACTACGCATTCACTCTCGTCGGTGTGGTTTGACGTAAACTTCTTTCGGGCAGGGACAGTATAAACAAGTAGGTGGGATAAAGACTTTATCAAAAAGACGGATGAAACTCACTGACCGGAGAGAGGTTACTAGTTTGGTTAAAGGAGAACTAATCTCACTTCTCGGATTCCCTGGACACGAAACGTTCATTTGATGTGTAAAGGCTCGTCCCAACATCTCTTACCAACACTGGAGATCCGGTCTCATCCTCTATGATCTTGGACACACAAGGGTCACTTGTCCACGACAGGACCCAAGACAATCGAGGTTGTTTCCAGCTTGTACATCTATAAGTGACTAGAACCCTACAACGATAATGACACTGGTAATCCCTAGACCTTTGTACAACTTACCTAGCTAATTCTTACCGGAACCGTCTGTTTACATTAACGGGACTTCGGGACGTTTTTACGGCGGAGGAGAGTCCCAGAAACCTCAGTACACTCACTCTAATACAGGATTGAAAGAAAACCAAGAACTCTTTGATTTAGTAAAACCACCTCAGACTAACTCGGGTGGAATGGGGGTCTAGGGTGACCCAAAACACACAGAAACAATAACACATAGTAACTGTAACTAATCAAAATCCGTATGTTGTATTAGTAAGCTGGATACGTTTTACTAATAGTGTTGTTTAAATCAATTGTAGATAGTGGTTTGTATCAATGTTTTAGACGAACCAAAACTTCTCGGAACATACAGACTTGAAGTGTCTTTTAAGAAACTAGAAAAGTCATTCCTGACTTTCATTGTAAACTTGAAACGTACTACCACAGTCCTTACCTTTCGATATAAATTAAACATTTAAAGAGTATACCGGTGGAAGGCACCTTAACGCGGAAAGAAAGGGTTCTCTTTCCTCAGAGTACCCTCTGTCGACAGTCGTTCTATCACCTCGTTTGTCCAGTGACGTCTGTAAGTCTGGTTGAAGAAACGTTTTCTACCCTTGGTGACAAGTTTGTATTCAACTTCACCGAGGAAGTAGGGTCACGGGTCCACCGTACACCACTTCGGTTATAGGAACCCTGGGAAACCGACCATACTTCTTTTTTACTTTCTCTATCGGGCACAATTGGAATCACCACCACCACCAAATAAACGATTCAGTACAGGTTGAGAACGTTGGGGTACCTGATGTCGGACGGTCCGAGGAGACAGATACCCTAAAGGGTCCGTTCCTACGATCTCACCCAATGGTAAAGGAGGAGGTATCAATTTAATCTAATTTAACCGGTAATCAGTCATTCATCAGCCACTGTTGATCAACTCACTGGTCGGAGTACGATTCCTGTTCCCCCGAGTTTCCTAGGGGTCCAGAGGTCGGAAACATTATAGTAACCTGTAGTCTTTGGTCCTTTGTGTCGTTAATTTATAACGTAGTACACCTCATTTCCCCCAACTTTGACCTCAATTCTCTGAACACACTCGACTTCCTTAGCCTCTAAGTCCTTCCTCCCCCAACTTGCACCTTTCCCCTTGCTGCCCTTCCCACCGACAGGTCCGAGAGACCCCGTCCTACCCCTCCCACGCCTTCCCCTGCTGGTCCCGTGGACCGAACTGACTTCACAAGACCTTTGTATTGTCGTACTACATAGTAACATAGGAACCTTAGACTGTTTGTCTGACTCACCTTGGGAAATCTTGACCCATCACTGCACTGATACCCTTTGTGAAACCTTCCTCGTTTACTATCGGGAATCTCCACTCTACACTCCACGACCGTCGTCCCCGTCTACCCACTAGGTCCCTCTACAGCCCTCGTTCGGGGCCCGAACGTCACACCTTGACCCACCTTCCTGTTCCCCTCTACTTTCCTCAAACCTTTCCGTGCCGGTCTCCTGTCCACTCTCACTCAGGTCCCACGACACCACTCAGACCCTTTCCGCGGGAACCACCACCACCCACTCGTGCCTCATGTCGCCCACACCTCCGGTCGTGCACCCCGTGTCTTCTCGACCGTCCTTAGCCGCTACTACCGCCTTCCAACCTCGTAAAGGGACATTCTCCTGTCACACGCGTGCTCTCGGTTTTTCGGACCGTCCGAGGAGTCTTTACGGAATTTTGTCCCTCGACGTCACGTAAATTGTCTCTTTCCCCTCTCTGTCGTGGCCCCCTCTTTGACTCTTTACGACCTCAAAAGTCTCTAGGAATGTCCTGCCTCGGTGGTTCCTCTACTCCACAACCCAGGGACGTCTCCCCTCTCTCCTCTCGGGAGAGCCCATACCTTCCTCTGCCGACGTCTCCGACACTTCGAGGTCACACCTCGTCCACTCGTACTGGGGTTCTGCGTCTGACCCTCCCTCCCAGTGTAGCCTAGTCGCCCTCCCTCTCCCCCTCGTCCCTCCTCGCCTTCCCCCCGGTGACGGCACCTCCCGGGCGACTTCATACTGAGGCACTCTGACACTGCCCGGACCAGACGTAGAAGGCGGTCGCTTCGAGTGACATTCTCGTCCTCTTACGTCATTGACGGTTCCCCTCGGCGTCGCCCGCTAACTCAGTCCACACCGTGTCCACCGTGCCTTCCCTCCCGTCGTACCTCGGACGCCCTCCGTCTCGGGGTAGTCCGGGTCTCCCACTCCCCCACCCGGTCCCCTGCTTCGGTTCCTCGTCTACTCTTGACTCACGGGACACAAGGCCCGAGACCGGGTCGGGGCCCCTGCTGTCAGGGAGGAAGTTCCTCGAGTGGAAGACTCACCTCACCACTTCTCGTGTCTGAGTTTGGTCTATCGGACCCCGGTGTCGAGTTGAGATGGTGAATGGGCAAGGTCCCGGGACTCGGCTAGTGACTGGAGTCGTGTAGCCAACGGGGTGGATACTTTATCCCATTATCATGTTTACGTGGAAAAACGGAAAAGGATGACAACTTCTCCAAACGGTAAGGGAAGAGGTCACCTGGTCCAAAACAGTCTTGAGAGGTGGTACTTTGTAGGCAGAGACCACCGAGACGTGTCGTACCGAGTGCCGAAGTAACTCAATGTGTCCCGACACTAGGTACACCAGTAAAACCAATCAAAAGACACTGACATGAAAAGTAAAACCTCCGGTACCCTAACGTCAAGAACGACGACGAATTCCTCCTGTTCCCTACTGTCTCCTGTTCTACCAACCTATCGTAGTGGCAGAGTTACCTAATGTTCAAACTTGTTCGGACCGTACGACGTCAGGTACCCCAGCGTTTCTCAGTCTGTGCTGAAGCACTGGCTTGTTGTTTAGGTGGGATACCCTGACAACACTCCGAATTTGATCTATTAACACCCTTTCACGAAACTCGACACAGTCGGGTATCCTTCACGAATTTGTTCATATTCGACACTCGTCATCATCAGATCGGTCAACGAAATGCACGATACTTTTCCCGTTCACGTCAGGACGTCTATCTCACCGGCCCACCCTTTCTCTCAAAACAGAATCGACCCTTCCAGGTCCTTTCGGAGAGACTTCTCTGAGTAACCTACTCCGGCGGCAGAGTAGTCTAGAGTCCCGTCGTCTACGTCTCCGGGGACTCCGTCCTCACCCTCGCCGGTCCCCCGGGCCTCGCCGGGCCCACCACCCTCTGCGCTGACTACCTCGGGCCGCCCAGTCCCGTCCCTTACCTCAAAAAGGATTACCCTCACTCTTTGTGGTCTCCAACTTTACTCCATTAGACTACGACACACCCCGGACCCTTCTGGAGAGTCTAGAACACACCCTGCATCGGACACCTGCGTCCCGACCCTGAAGGGGGTGTCGTGGGCCTAGTCACACCATTACCGGCACAAGAATACCTTGAAAGGTCGGGCCTGACGGACCCGTCGGTCCGACGTCTCTCTCCCCTTCCAGAACGAGTAGTTAGAAGTAACAAATAACTCTGGGTCGAACCACGTTCCGGGAACCGACCTGCGACTCTTATGCCATCTCTGTCAAAGAGGTGGGTGCTTCTCGGTTCTCATCCGGTGTGGACCTATGGACGGGGCGTGCTACCACACTGCGTCTCGGACACCAGCGCAGAGACGGCGACACGAAGAAGGGATCCTCCGGACCTCGGAGTCGAGCCCGGCGCACCGAGGGTCACGAGGGTGGTATCAGACCCAGAGGGTCTCCGAGGAGGTGACCGAGACGGACGGGGCCCAAGGGACGTCAGAGGAGACAGGGACTGGGACAGGAGGTTCAGTACCAAAGGTACCTTCCGACGCAGAAAAGAAGAAGTCAGGCATCTGTCCTTCTCCCGTCCACTGAGGATACGTAGGGTGGGGAAGGGTAGAGGTGGGAGTCAGGACCCAGGAGGTCCTGTGGCAGTCTGTACGGAGGCCAGAGGTCCGGGTACGTCGGACGGGGATCTCAGTACTTCCCCAGAGGGTGGAACTCTGTCCGGAGGTGCACAGATCCGTCCCTACCGTTCCCCGGCAGACAGTGTCCCCAGAGACGTACACCACCTCACCGCACCCCACACGACTTCCGTGCCGGGGCGGTGCCCGGGTAGACTCCACGGGTACGACCCTGCAGAAACGACGATCGGCGTCACGGCAACCTTTCTGTGCTCCCTCGCGTCCCGTGGGACCTGACGTGGCGCGGGTCCAGGGCGAAGCCCCTGCCGGCTGACCGACGATCCTGTCCAGAGACAGTGTCACAGAGACGGTCGGACGTTTCCACAAGGAGGTCCCAACACGCACACTGGCGCCGGGGGCAAGGACCCACCCGTCGCGCGGTCGAGTCGGGCCGAGTAGGTGTCCCTCAGTGTCAGGTAGCGACCGGAAGGGAGGAAGGGGTGGTCCGACACGGGTCGGTGACACGAACGTTCTTACGGTCACGGAGTTCGAATCCTGTCAGGAGAAGGGTCTCCCGGACGAGTCGGAAGACGAATAAGACAAGGGAGACGAGGAAGGAACCACCACGGAGAAAGGACTGGAAACCGGCAGCGGAAAAGCAGGGACATCGCCCCACCAAACTCGGTCTCCCGGCGGCCCACCATCGTCATCCGACGTCCTCCTTCGACCGGTACTTTATCGACTTTAAGAGGGAAGAGGAACGGACGGTGGAACGCTTGGTAAGTAAGTACACAAACGGAGACCGGGAGGGGGCGTCGGATGTGGTTGTTGGTCCGCCTGTAACGGTGGGTCCCGACCAAGTAGCCCGAGTACACACGGTAGCGGGACGAGCACGACTAGGACGAGTAGCAGACAAAGTAGTTCTCCTCAGCGCCGCCGTTTATGGGACCATTCTACACAGGTTCCTCGGCCGAAGCCCCTGTCCCGGTCGTCCGACAGGACACTCAGTGGTAAGAGAGTCGTTCGTGTCGGGAAGGGGTCCGACCCTGTTTACCAGGAAAACGGACAAGACACGTGGCATCTCAACGGTCTTTCGTGAACTCAATTAATTCGAGGGGACTCTACCCCCCTACCTCGCCAGGTTCGTCGGTCTCTCCCCTACCTTCCTTGGGACCGAGGGTAATTCTCACTGGAAGGGAGGGGACCTGAGTGGTGGGTAGACGAGTCATTAACCGAAAAAAGTCGGACTTAGAGTAATCCTAGGACATAGGGTCACTTCCTCTTTCCTCTCTACGAAAAGACATTGGTACTCTCTTTCTTCGACCTCCCTCCTCTCCAGACCTGCCTTCTTCGTGTGTGTACTCTCTCCGGCACCTCGACCCGCGAGTCGTGCCGCCGCCCCAACGTTAGTGTTATGGAGTTGTTCTCCCGTCTACCGGGATATACTCCTCGTCCGTCTCCGACCCCCCATCCGACGTGGCTCTCCTGGGGGTGGGGAGCGATCAGGAATTTCCCGAAACCCGAAAATAAACTAAGGGTCTCTCCATAAGACACCGGAGTTCTAGGAGGTCGGTCTGTTTGGTTCCAGTTCCTGTTCCTGGAGACCGAAAAAACAAAGACCTTTATAACTAACAAAAAGTTTGTCCCTGTTCTTTCGGTAGACAGACGCCACCCCACCCCTCCCACGGTCCTCTGTCCTATTACCTACTGGGACTCTCGTCTGCAGGCCGACCTGACGTCCCACTTGAACAAGGGACGGGGGTCTCGGTAGTGGTCTGTGTGGGACTCGAGAGGTTCACGACCGAGGAGGGGCAGAGACACTTGTTCAGGAGGAGGTGCTAGATTTTGAGTCGAGTCTCTCTCCTCTAAGATAAAATAAAGGCAGGAGACCGGGTGCACGAGAGTCTGGGACCCTAAGATTTCCTGAGGAACTGCCTGAGGAAGTTCAGTCCTTTCCGTCCTTTAATATGAAGTAATAACCACTTACTACCTCTCCCTTTACCGTCAGGTGAGGTCATAAGAACGGACCTCTTAGGGGTACCTGTCTCCTCGGACCGCCCGATGTCAGGTGCCCCAGCGTTTCTCAGCCTGTGCTGACTCGATGAATCGCGAATCGTACGTGTAACCACTTGCTCAGGAAGTGAAACAACGCGACACAACCCTAACAAAAAGAAGACATTGTTTCTGACTCCTTCCCGCCGGAAAGACTAGAGTGAGGAACAAGGTCCACCTTGACCCTGTGGACTCTTGACTAGTCTATTGAGACATGGAAGGAGACGGGTAAAGTCTTTCAAGAATGTCAATTCGAGGAAAGGAAAGTAGTCTCCTACTTACTTGACCCTCGGCACTCTGCCCCCGAGGTCACAGGTAAGGTGTGAAACAAATCAACGATTAACAGTACACTGTAGAAGGCCCGGAGTCGAAGGGAGGCGATTTTATCCCCACCAATAGGGCGGAACAGGAGTTTTTCTTCGTGTCAGTAAGTGGATTCACAGACGCCACATGGTCAGGACCACGAATCACGTCTCCTAAGATCTTCTTCACTGGCGAGGCAGTTCCTGTCCCGTCGACCACGGCATCCTCCCAGTGTCGTGGTCTGTCCCGGACCCTCCTCACGACCGGGAAGTGCCCCGCCTCACCCTTTCCCCTCAGTGCGCCTGTTCACCCCAGGGTCAATCCCGTCGTGGAAGGTAAGGTCTCCGCACACGTCGCACAGGAGAGACGGGTCCCGTGAGAGGATCCTCGAAACTTCTCTGTGCGTCCGGGGTGGGAGTTCCTTTCTTGACCGTAAGATAATACCCGCAGTATTTACACGTGTTCATTAACATTGTGTCTCGTCCTAATTCTTTCCACGGTTCCTTAAGGGACTGTTGGGTCCCCAATCCTGAGGCACGATTCCTCACGTCCTCCGTACCCAACCTAGGGACAAGTCCCTTGATTCTAGAGCGGACGGCGTGTCACACCGTTTTTCTTTCAACGGTTCCTTTCCTGTCGCAGGTCCACAAACCCCTCCTGGAGTACCTCTCCGACTCCACTCGGTCCAACCCCTTCTAAAGTCACCAGTCACCTCTACTACCGCTCCTCCGCCGCCTTAATCGAACCTTGGACGAATTTACGCCCTCCGTTCTTGGTCTCCGGCACCCACCACGCCATAACTCTTCCTCTCCATAACTCGGGTCTCCGGCGCAGAAACCGACAAGGAAACCCCGGTCAGTAGTGGAGACACAGAAACAAAGAGAAGGACTGGTTCACGCTCTTTTCTTCCTACACGGGGAACCGGGACTTCTGGGGTTTCTTCTCCTACCGAGGAAACTAATGTCCACGCGCCAGGGGAAGTGAGGACGAGTGCGAGTCGTGGGGACAGACCACCCAAAAGGAAGGACGGGAGTCCCGACTGTCGACCCGAGTCTCCGGCGGTCCACCTACAGGAGGGTAGTGGAGACGGACACCGCCCTCGTGGCGGTTGTGTGAGTGTGAGTAAACTACTTGTCGCAAGATAAGTAGGCCGACGTGTTGAGTCCAAATGACACACATACACACAAAGGCGGAAAAACGAGACTTTCGTGCGGGGTCCGAGGAAGAACGACACTTTACTCGAGACGAGAGTCGAAGGGTAGACGGACATGGGACGGGGTCGGGACTTTTACTACTACTGTGTCCCTTCATCACAATATAAACTCTGAGTTGATGCCCTCCCACTTCCCTCGCCACAAGACCCGGAGGGGGAGTCCTGGATCTTACTGTGGAGACCCGACGTCGGACCTTACCCGGAACCTGTCGTAAACCAGGTCGCGGGCACAGGGGTCACTCTCCTGGTTCCGGACCTGATCCTTCACCGGACCGGGTCGGAGTACGTCAGGGGTGACACGCGATCACGTCTTGACCCCTCCGACCCCGGGTCGCAGGCCGATGACGGGAACAGGACGCGGGTACGAGGGCGAGTCCAGACCTGCCCGGAAACATAGACCGAATTGTCTTAACGGTAGACAGGTAAAATTACCGTTCACAGGAAACTCGTTTCCTGATCACGTCTTACTCAGGACCTCCAGGGTGAGGGACCGGTCCACGCTACCCTCCTTCGCGAGTCTAGTCTCGGGTGCGGTTGGGCCAGAGAGACCCGGTCCGGTGGGGTAGCAGGAGACTGGAGAGGAATCGGACAGAACCCGGAGACGGTGCGACGGGCAGTCGTTGGAGAGTCTGTCCTAGTCTAGTTGCCCGTCGGCTGGCGACGGGTGTGTCCTCGGCAGACGGAGTCGAAGGGGAGACGGACATGGGGTGGGGCCGGGACTTTTACCACTGCTGTGCCCCTTCAACATAACACAAACTCTGAGTCGCCCCAATCCCTACTTCCCTCGTCACAAGACCCGGAAGGGGAGTCCTGGATCTTACTGTGGAGACCCGACGTCGGACCTTACCCGGAACCTGTCGTAAACCAGGCCACGGACACAGGGTTTGCTCTCCTAGTTCCGGGTCCGACCCCTCACAGACGCGGAATATCTGACAGATAGGCAGGTGAGAGACGTAGGAGTATTCGGAGGGTTTCCCGTTCACACTCTCCGGGAAGAGACTACCGGAGTCGTGGGGGAACACCCCGGGTCGAAGGGGCACCCGACTCCCAGGAAGAGACCGGTACTCAGGGTCTCTCGGACCCGGAAGAGAGGGGTCCGGGAGTCACGTGGGGTTCCGTCGCACTCCCCTCCCGGGTCCCTGGACACGAGTCTCTTCGGCGAAGGAGCCCGTGGAGAGGAGGGTCTGTGGTGTCAACGACCCACTTTCGAAGACGAAGGAGGGGTGAGGGTGGGGGCCGGGTTGACTGAGACTCCGGCCTCTGTGTTTATGACCACGTATGTGCGTACCCGAATGCGTCGTGTGTGTACGTGTACACGTGTGCGTGTGGGGAAGCGACACCGAGACCCCGGGGACGTCGTAGGTAGGACCTCGGGGTGAACCTACTCAGGTTCTCAGTCTTCAACCTTTCCCGCTTTTAGTCATACAATCTCCTCTTCGGTCCAAGGGCCCGTCCTGTCGGACCCCACGCCCGAGCGGGACGAGCAGACCTTGGGCGGACGGGTCGTGGAGAGACCACCCCGAGAGAGACGAAGAGAGAGGGACCAGACAGACGGACCAGGAGTCTCCAGAAGACCTTCCCTCCGCTTGCCCACGGATCTGGTGCTCCAGTGTCAGGAAAGGGCCTACATCCAGAAAGGGGTGTTCTTGGACTGTGCCACTTCTGGAGAGGGTGGCGAAGGTGCGGGTGACCCGGTCGGACAGGTCTCACGGACGTACATCGAACCCCCGGACCTCAAGTCTCCTTAGTGTGTCTGTGTCAGTAGTGCCGGGACGTCGTCCCCACCTCTCGGGGTCCCCTCCCACGGACACTTTATCTCACCGTTCACCCGATTCCTCGAACCAGTAATCTTAGACGACCAAAAGTTTTGTACTTTAAAGTGGGGGACTTGTTTCTATTGCATTACGACCTCCGGGTGAAGGGAGAGTCGACGGGAAGGGCGTCGGGACGGCAGTCAATCCGGTCCTCTGTCCCGGTGACAGGGAGTCGCGTACCGCCCCCATAGAACGAGCCGCGCCGTCCCCACCCGACGATCGAAGGGTGAACGACCTCGGGTCGAGGAGACGAGACCAAGCGTCAGGAGGGGCGGGGACCGTCGACGGACACGGGCCACGACTCCGTTCTTGAGGGAAGGGTGAGATCACTGTCAGGTCACAAACGGTGTTCGGGTCCCTACCGATCCACACCGGACCCCGTCTCCTCACCCGAAGTCCCACAGACGACTCGGACGGTCCGGACGACACAAGGACGGACGGCCCTGGAGCGATAGGAGACTTCACGTCGTAGACCAGGGGCGGAGTCCCCTGCCCTACGCCACGGTCTCGTCTACGGGTGGGGGAGGCCCACAGAGGGAGGGACCCCCGTGTCGTCCGTTGGGTCGTCCGTCTACGGTGACATTACTGGTCGAGAGAGACGTACGTTCCTCGAATTCCCGTCCCGGACGTCCCGGAGGCTCCCTCGACCCGTGTCAGGAGGTGCGGACCGATCAAAACAGAGACTAACGGCCGGGAGGACAGAGTATGCGTGTGGGAGGGCGGAGGGAGGTGAACGGGACTTTGGTCGTGGAAAGACACCTATTTGGTCTCGACTCCCATTGTGGCGGTTCTTTCTCCTCTCCTCTCCGTCTCTCCCCAAACAGAAAGAGTCCGAGCCTGAGAGTGAGGAACGGTTCCCGTCAGAAAGGTCTCTCTCAGCGTCTAGTGCCTCAGTCTCGATCTACCTGGAACAACTACCGTCCTGATTCCGGGTCACTTTTCCTTCCCGAAAGGGTTTCGGCGTCCCTGTGCCCTGGTCTTGAGTCTCAGGAACTGGGGAAAGAAACTGGGAAGGACAGGGGCGACCAGGTGTTCGTCAAGGGAGACGGAGGACCCCCCGCCCCCCCGGATCGACGAAGACAGACGAAGGTAGGGTCTCTCGGTCGTCGGGCCGGAGTGTCTTTTCTGGGGGCGGGTCCGTAGATCCTCACACCCGTGTACGACCGTAGGACCGGGTCGTGGTGGGACGGGGAGACGGAATCTCTTCACAGGAGAGAACCGGAGTCGAAGGGGACGTCTGGACCGGTCTGTCCGGTCGTTCACTCCCGACAGACCCAGTAGGACCCCAGGCCAGGAGACTCGTCACTCTCCGACCTCCGGGAGAGGGAAGGCCGACCCCAAACCCACCGTGACTCATCCGACCGAGACTAGGAGACAGAGAGGGGCAGGTCACTGCTCCTGTTGTTCGGGGACGTCCCGTCGGTCTGCAGGGACCTGCCGTGGTAGTTCGTCGTCCTTTCGCTACTGTCGGACCACCTGATACCGCTCCCGCCGCTCCCGGTCAAGTTGCTTCTGCCGAGGAAGTAGCCGGTCATGTGACAGTTCTTCCTGTTCCTCCTCTGCCTTCCGTTGCTCTCGAGCCTCCGGTGCAGAGGCCAGTTGCGGTAGATAAGAGACCGGATTGCCTCGGAACGTCCGTGCTGACGATGAGACGTTCGTCCTCCCCTCTCCCCTCTCTCGGTGACGTCTGGACGGGGTCTCGGCGGTGGTGGAAGTCCCTGCCTCCTGTCGTACTCTCCGACGGCTCGACACTCCCGGCCACTGGCGGGTCGGCCGGCGTTCGGGGGAGGGCCACTGGGGGGCCACGGGTGGCACCCGTTCGACGACGACGCCGAGTCGAGACGGCCTCCCTCGGGGCCAGAGAGCGAGTCGGGGCGCCAGTGGGGTCCGGAGGCGGGTGACGGGCGGGGCTGGAGGCGTGTGTGAGTGGTCCAAAGGCGACCAATGTCAGCAGGAGCAACAGACAAAAACGACACTCAGAATGGGGAGGTCTGGGTTATACAGGTAAAAGAAAAGGAAAACTTCTTTACAGGGACTTTTTTCTTTGCTATCCGCCTAAGAGGGGGTCCTTTGACGTTTCTATTCGTTTTTCCTAACTAGACATTCGCTTGCATGCCTTCTCGACATCATAAGTTTGGCGACGACCCGGGCACATAAAGGGTTCCTACGGAAAGAGAAGTGTGCGGAGGGGGCCGGGGGTTGGGGAGGCGGAGTTGGAACAGTCGACGACTCGACCCGAACCGCGGAAAGACCCTTTGCTGTCATAAAAAGCGTCCCTCCCTCTCCCCCCAGTCCGGAGGAGCGGACCGAGACCAAGTCGACACCCCCACCCGAATGGAGAACGAGGAGTGAGAGTGGGACGGGGAACGAGACCTCGCAGGCTCTGTTTTCGACACGACTGACTTCCGGAGACTCCTTGTCCTCACCCGTGGTTCCGCTTCCTGAAGCCGAGGCCACTGGTACATGGAGTTCGTCTTCCTTCGGTCCGCAGACCAGGGACCCCTCGACACGGGTGGAGCTCTCTCTTCCCTTCCCGACCCAAACCTGACGGAAGGAGGAGTAGTCACTCTGAGTCCGACACCCCGTCTCCTGGTACGGGGGGCGTAGGTCCCACCCCCGACGGGGGTCCTCTGCCTGGGGTGCTACGTTTCTGACACGACCACACGGACCCCCACCTAGACGTGAGGGGAACGGACAGACCGTCCATCGAAGAGGAGCCAGCCGAGACACACTACCACTTAGACCACAAAATACCACACACGTACCCCTCGTCGATGGGGGTCCTGACTCGGACGCACAGGTAAGGAATCCCACAAGTGCTAGTCCTCGGGGGCGTCCTGGCGCCCTGGACCACGACGTCTCGACCCGGACCGTCCCGAGAGGTATACGGAATGCGTCGAGACTGGACAGGGATGTCAGGGGTCGAGGCGTCGGGGAGGGACGTTCGGAACTTCGGAGGTCACTGTGGACAGAGCTCTCGTCCCACCGGATACGTCCGCAGGGTCGTCTCGGGCTTCGTCGGTGAGTCTTGCACGGGGTCTACCTCTGTGAGCTTCTGGACGCCAAGAGTCTCTGGGTCCCGAGACGGAAGTAGGAGGGGTGGATAAGGTAAAACTTTGGTTTCCATGGATCGGAGTCTCTCTCTCTAGAACTCGGATTCCTATCGGGAAGCCGACAACGACGTCGATCTCAACGAAAATCCTCTCACCTCGACTGGGGGTCTCACCTGGCGGACGGTGTCTGTGTCGGAGGCGGCCCTCGGAGGTCGACGAACGGTCCCGTAGACCCGTCCTCGTCGTGACACAAGAAGTCTCTGGAATAAATTTGGAGCAAACGGTGTACAAATTCGGTGTTTCAATAATCGTTACGAACTCAGTGAATGACCAGTCAACTTCCAGTTCGGGGATCTGTGCACATAAGACGTCTATTCTTTTCCATCGGGACTCGACACGGTCGACATGACAAACTTGGCTTCCCGTCCGTCGAGAGGTGACCGGGTCCGACGCCCTCCACACGCCCGTCCTCCGGACCCGCCCGAGAGCAATCTCCCTGCCACTGGCCGTCCCCGACTCCTCGATCGAGTCCCCGCGGAAGGGCCCGCAAGTGGGGGGTGGACGGACCTACGGCGACCTGTAAGGGTCTCGGACCCGTCCCTTACCGTCCCTCCACACGGACACTCGACCTAAAGACCCCTTGTGAGACCTACACTCGTCTCGTCAGCAATGAGTCCGGAAGTGAGGTGTAGCGTGACGGGCGTGAGTGACGCGCCCTCCGTTCGAGACGCACGTCCCACCTACCACTCGACAGGAGTGTGGTAGGGGGACGGAGTCCTTTCGGGAAGTGTGCCGGCTACTGCCCTTCCCCAAGACGAGGGCCCCCGAACCCCCCACTACTGGGGAGTCGGACAGAGGTACAGGACGGTCCGAACGGGGGAACCCACACTTCCGTCACGGTGGTCGGGGGAACACGTGACAACACGACTCTCGGTGTATGGTGCACTGGCGGCGGGAGGACCGTCCACTCCGGGTCCAACTGGGGTTAGCTTCTGCCGTCCCCGGGTCTCCCGACACACCCGGGGTCCCAATCCGGCTCCTCTCACGTAGAAGACACCTCGGACGTGGTCTCGGGTGGGTCGAGTCGACCTCTCGTCGTAACAGGTCGCGAGGGACGGTTCGTCCCACGAGTTCTCGGTGGGGCTTGTATGGGTGGCGTTACGGTCCTCTCGAGGTGGTGACCACGAAGCCGGACGGACCGGCCCCCGTCCCCTTCCCCACCTTCACATCCGGCAAAGGTCGAGACCTTTAGGGGTCGGACTCGGGAGCCGGTGGGCGCCCCGAGTCGGTACCGCGGAGGACGAGAGTCGACAGGCAGGCAGGGAGACGCGGCGTCTACGAATCCTCGTCGACCGGACTCGGGACCTCTGGCGCCACTACCCGTCGGCGCCGGGGACAGGAGTCGCGCTCCGGAACACTGTCCGCCACCACTGCCCTCGCGAGACGTACGAGCTCGGGGGCACCGACGTCCAACTTCCCTCCCAGGAACGCCCCTGTCGAGCGAATGGGTCCGACCCGGCCTGCCCTCGCCAGGAGGACCCGGCGAGACACGGCGCGAACCCCGTTCGACGAACTGACCAGACATAAAGCCACGGAGACAGAGGGGATCAGTCAGGGAGGAGACTTTTGGACAGGGGTGTCTTCCCGTACACGGGTCGATTTCCTGGCCCACGGTCAGAGATCCCTCGTGTGCGGACGTCCTGGCCCCCGTCACGCACGAGGTACCGGTCCCAGCACCACTTGTCCGGGGAAACGGGGAACGGAACGAAAACTCCTTTACCAACTCGAATGCGAACAGGGGACCGGTAGCGGAACCGGGGAAGGGTCGTTCAGGGCTCCGGATCTCTTTGCAAGTGGACAGGCTCTCCGACGGCCCCAGTCCTGACGAGAGGGGTCCTCCTGTAGACACCGGACCCGGGTCTCTCATGGGAGCACCAAAGAGACTTGTGTTAATCGGAATCTTCTCCCGACCTTTGTCTAGGCACCTACAGACGCCGAAAAGGTCGGTTCCCTCCCGGAGGAGACGAGTGTGAGTCGTGGGCGTGCCTCCACGTGTACGTCGTCCGGCTCCGAGACAGTGGCCCATCGCGAAAGTCCTCCTCGTCATGTCTCGCACTGGAACAGACCTTCTCCGATTCAGGTGAGGGTCTGCGCCTCTACTTCACACTTCCCGACACCCCTTCACACAACCTTCACAGCCCCGTCACCATCCTCCGACGGGTGCGGCCTGTGGCAGACCCGTTAAGGACACCCGTTTGGGTCCTGTCTCAGACTAGGTTTCCTTTCCCTCGAGAGGGACCCTTGTCGTACCCGACGTCGAGAGGTTCCGAGGACCTCGGGAGACGTCCCGGTCCCGGTTCAGTGTCTCGTAGGGGTTTTCGGCACACTGCTCTCGTCACCCCCAAAGGGTGGGAGCGGCACCCCCAAAGGGTGGGAGCGGAGCCAGAGACGCGCCGACGAGGCGATTCCCGACTTCTCGCGGAAGGACCGGAGACTCGGGACCCCGCCCTCCCGTAGAGGCACCCTCCTGCGTCGTGTGCGGGGCAGACACTACGGAACTAGTGAGGCGGTCGTCGTGCATGTGGGGCCGGGCACGGCACTAAGTCAGGGACCCTTTCTTTGGAGGGACGTCTAGGACAAACTAGTGATCCACCCCCCGAATTCTCCACGTATCTCCCTCTAGGAACTAATTTTATTTAGTCTCCGCAGTTGTTTATTTCGTTTCTCGAACTTTAATGTCCTCCTGGGAGTCACCGGAAACGTCTCGGGTTGAGGACCCGTCGGGGAGAAATCCTGTCCGTCCCCGTTGGACACCCTCAAGTGCGACTTGATACCGACACGCGTCGGACGGGTCGAATGGGAGGGAGGTGATGACTCTTGCCCAAGACTCTCCCCTGCCCCTTCCCTCCTGTCGGTAGGTCCCTTCGGCGGTCTGGGGTGATGTGCCGCAGAGTTCGGTTTTGGTCCCGGGGTACGACCAGATAATCATAATTTACCACCAAAGTAGTATTATTCCTACCGTCACTTTATCCATGTTTCCACAGATCGAATTTGTCCTAGTCTAAAGTCGTACGTACCCTTGGTGTCTCGACTAGACTAACTTTACTGAGTAACATGCCATTTTAGGTCTCTCCCCTTCCCTGACAGACGCCAGTGTGTCGACCGCTTAGCTCCACTCCAGGTCGGAACTTGAGCCCGGGAGACTGAGGAACAGGTCACAAGGAAGTAGAGTCGTGTCGACCTTTGTCGTCACAAGGGTGGAACCTGTATCACTACAATGAATTCTCGACCGGGTGTAAGAAAAGACGAAGAGGGTGTACGGGAATATGGAGGTGTTTACTTTAGTGTCCTAAAAAGACTCAGGGTCCAGTCAGTCAGACGGTCGGGTACCACTTGGCCAACACGACAAGTCCTCTTCTCCCTGGTCGACTAACCACAAGCAGTGGTGCTTCGAGAGGGGATCCCACCGTAGAGAACGGAGTACTACGTAGCCCGGGGGTCGTATGACGCAGGGACGCTCTCCCCGGACCCCCCGAGACAGGGGAGGTGGGACCGACGTCCCGCGACTCCCCTTCGTCCCGGCACCTTCAAGACGGGGACCTAGGCGGCCCGACCTCACGTCGTGCACGTTTCTGAAGTCACTTCGTTATTTGTGTTTTGAGACCCTCTTCTTTAGGTCTCAAAACACGTGCAGAGAACAAAGAGAAAGTTTCTCCTACGTCCAGCCTACTGACGGGACGAGAGGAAAGACTGAGGGTCTAAGTCACAGGAGTAGTCGACAGGGGCGGGCCGAGGGTCGGACACGGTCGGAGCGCGGGAGGACGAGACTCGTGGCCAGACAGGACGGGGAGGGAGGGGGTGCGACCCGGGGTCCCTGGAGACCGGGACGTCGGAGGGGTCGTGTGTGTAAAAGGTCAAACAAGGTAAGTCGTCCCTTTAGAAAAGGTTTACAGAGGTAGGGAAGGGTGTATGGGTGTGTGGGTGTTCAACCGGACTAGAAAAAAAAGGGTAACCAATTTATAAAATTGAGTGGTTCCGTGTGGAACAAAATTGGGGAGAGTGTAGTACAAGAAAGGAAAAAAGCTCAATAAAACGTAATTGGTTGCAGTCACTGTCTACGCATAGACTCCCACAGTATGAGCTGGAAGTCGTCCCTTCCGAAGACCCGGCATCTCCTGGTAGATTATACACCTGAATATTTGACTGACGTACTCGTTACCTTTCCGGTTTAATAAGTCTTAAAAAAAAACTTAGTGACATTTTTTTTTTGACTAAAGAAAACATATCTCTTGTGATTTGCATATTATTTTCAGCAAGTGTTACCTGAGACCGATACATTAAACAAGTTAAAGGAATCAACCACCGATCTTCTCCCTACAAACCCCCAATTACTGTCTTTACTCAGTGTCCCCTGTAGGGACCACCAGGTCACCAATGCTTAGGTGCATGGCTACGTCCCCTGTGTCTAGACTGCGGACCAGGTCCTTCTGAGGTGTACGACGTCCCGTTGATTCGGACACACGGTGAAGACGGCCGGTTTGGGGTCTCGGACGTGAGGCGCTGCTCTTCCGGGTGGGGGTGGGTCACTCTGGGCGTTGGTGCTTCTGGACCACGTCGGTTTTATGTAAAATTTTCTTATTTTTACTTTAATATATATTTTTCTTTACTTAGTATCCCAAAAAGTACCCGTAATCCGTCGTATGTGTGTCTTAAGACACTATCGTCGGGGAGAGAAAAGAAGTAAACCGACGTGACTCAGTCACCGCCTTGCACCCTAGAGACTAGAAGTATCGTCGCACGTCCTAGATCAAGAGACTGGTCCCTAACTAGGGCCCGGTGGACGTACGTCTTACATTTCAGAATCGGTGACCTGGTGGTCCCGTCCGGGTGGTCGGGGGCACAACTTCAACCAGTATAGGACCTTTTGAGTGACCGTGTCAGACACAAAAGTCGCATCTGTTTCTCCGTGCCTTCGCACGAGCCAACACCTCTGTGACGACTGAGGGACGTCGACGCGTGGACGACGACTTGGGGGCGGAGATCTCCTCGCGGTCCGGGTCCCCACCCCCCACCCCGCACCCCCCGGCGCTCCTCACGGACGACGGGCGAGGCGGGCGCGTCGGGACGGGACTCTGCCTTCTCGAGGTAACGTACGGACCGGACCATAGACGACGTTACATTATAACAACTTAAAATTATGAATTATAATTTATAACAACTTTCTTACTTATTTTGACGAACGCTACGTGGTTTTCGGGGAGGATTATCTGAGTCTCCGACAGACACCGTGTCCCTCGGGTCCCGATCATAAGACGCTGTTGGATCTCCCCACCTGCCCCACCCTCCTCCCTCCCTCTAACTTCTCCTTCGCCGTATTCGTATGAATCCCGACTAAGTGCAACCGCATACCGTCTTCGGTAGTGTTATAACATTGCGTCAATAGGAGGTTAATTTTTATTTTAATTTAAACTTTGTTTATCTGAGTTTCCTTATAGTTGGTTACTCGTTTCTCTCTTCCCTTCCTCGGTCTCCCCGGGGACAACCGCTCCTTGTGCCGGGGTCGGGGTGGCGCGGAGGAAAGGAAACGAAACCGGGTGCCGTCGCGTGCAAAAGGGGCTCCTCACCGACGTCTGGTAGTGGTCCGTCCCACCTACCACTCGCTACGTGGGTCTGAAACAGTCGGGGGAGGGAAAGGAGTCCTGTCACACCCGTATGTCGCCAAGACGAACACGTCTTTCCATTGATCACCAAATATCCGTCATTACCCTTTATATCCGTTTTTCCAAGGGGACGTTTACGTCTGGGTTTAGAGACCCTGTTTCTTGGTGGTTCAAGGTTCGGTGACCATAAATAAGAAAGGAGTCTTTTCTAGTAACTGAACTCCTCAATGACGAAGTGATCTAATTTTATTCTTGCATAAAGGTCCAGATCGAGGAAGACTTATTGAGTAACCCAAATAGTGTGTGGTGAAGACTTGAAGGGACACGTGAACAAGATTACGTTCTTTCTAGAATAGTAAGAGTCCAAGTGTTTGACAGAGTCTTTAAACGAGGAACACAGGCAAACGCGACAGGAGTCGTGATCAGGCGCCGGAGTACGACTTGACTGTCACAGGAACGGTTCTCACAACGGATGAGGGAGAACTTTGACATCGGTTTTCTAGATTTTGTGTTTAGACTGGTACAGTGAGGAAATGAACTTTTGAAGTTCAAACGATGTTGTTCTATTTCAGATTTGAGGAACCAAACTGTGCAATCTAGAAAGTACTAGACTGGGAATGGAGACGTCAGAATAAATAATGAAAATGATAAGAAACTCTCAGGGAACCTGACGTTCCTCTAGGTTGGTCAGGTAAGACTTCCTCTAGTTGGGACCCTAAAGAAACCTCCCTTACTACGACTTCGACTTTGAGGTCATGAAACCGGTGGAGTACGCTTCTCAACTGAGTAACCTTTTCTGAGACTACGACCCTCCCTAACCCCTGTCCTCCTCTTCCCCTGTTGGCTCCTACTCTACCGACCTACCGCAGTGCCTGAGCTACCTGTACTCAGACTCACTTGAGGCCCTCTACCACTACCTGTCCCTCCGGACCGCACGACACTAAGTACCCCAACGTTTCTCAGCCTGTACTGACTCGCTGACCTGACTTGACTTGACTTGACTTGACTTGATAACAAGTGTATATGGGATTTAAGATCGGTCAAGTTCGATAAAGATCACGGAAACTGTACGTTAAAGAGTCTGAAGAGTTAAAACCGTTAAATTAAGGGGAGTTTTTCGTGGATAATTATTGAAAAAGACCTGGTCAATTACTGTATTTTATTCATCCTATCTAAAGGTCAGGAGTCCTTTGAGTCTGATAGTTCCCTTTACCGGTCCATTCGTTTTCGTTACACTGTTACGGGTCCTGTTGCCCGATTCATTGACGCCTAAGTTCTTTACTTAATAGTAGTTTTCAACCGTCCGAACTTTATGAGAGGAGAGTTGAAATGTCTGTGGACAGGTTGGCCTATTAAGTATTAGACTACGAGTGTTGGTCCGGAACTTTGTGGATTAAGGTCCGAGAAAGCAGAAAGGGTTTAGAGAGATTGGTGTAAAGGGGATGTCTGTGTGCGTGTGTGTGTGTGTGTGTGTGTGTGTGTGTGTGCGTGTGTCTCGTCAGACCAATTCTAAGGGAGAGATTCGGGGGTCTTGTGGATAAAGTGCAGAGAGGGACCCCGAATCGTATGTTGTGAATAAAAGACGAAGAAAGTGATTTACTACTTGTCGGACTTAATTATAGTAAAAAAGTGGAGACCTAGGTGTCCGGTCGGACTGTGTGTCATTCCTGTCTTACTGATACCTACTCACTTACTGTGCCGACACGGAAACTTCTTTTCTTTATCGGTCCACTTAAGCTTTTAAAACACAGTAGGAAAACCTATAAACCTAAAACCTGAACCTATATAAACCCCCCAGGTGACCGGGTAAAAATCTCGCCCTCGGGGGTGAGTTCTCGTGTCTTCATCTCTCTACTTCGTTGACAGAATGAACTTCTTGTGCCTGGGGCTAAGTTGACTCAGGTTTGTTTCTCTCCGGTCGGAGGGAAGTCTCGGGGGTCCCTGGGGGTCTTATAGACAGTAGGGAGTAGGGACAGAAGACTTCCGACACGGAGGGTCGGGTAATCTTTACGATTAGGGGTCACACCTCGACCTAATTGACTGGGTCACCCTCCCTCGCTCAGTAGGAGGTTAGAAATAATTCTCTCTTCCGATATGGGGGAGAACGGGTCGACGGGGGCTTCCCTACCTTAGACCCTTAAGCAATACCAGGGAGAGTAATTCCGTCGGAGATGACGAGTTGTGACGTAATCCACCCCCCGCCCACCCCCTCCCGGATAAAGTCGGAGGGAGAGGGGTGAATTACGTAGTCTCGGGTAAACAAACTACACCAAGGACGGCTTAACGCCTGGTCCGTCACCCGGAGACTCGTTAAACCTCGGTGTCGACGCCGGGTCGTCGGGGTCCAGGGTCGGGGGAGAGGGGTGGGGGGGTTGGGGTGGGGGTGGGGGTGGGGGAGGGTCTCGAACGGCGACAACTCGGAGTCTGGGAATCGTCTCTTCGAGCCGAAACACATCTGTCCCTACCCAGAGCATCCCAGGACCGGTCCCAAGGTATCCTCGAGTAGAATAGGAGTTGTCCTTGAGTCGAAGTTCTCTTGATCCCTTCCCACTCGACACCGACCGTCCACTCTCATCTAGTGATACTTTGTTTCGTTTTGTTTTAATGACTCCTCTATAAATTTTAGTGTTGACGGGAGGTTGTCCCGACTAAGGATGATCACCTCCCAGACCCCGACTGGGCCCACCTCGCAAGGGTCTCTCGTCACTCCCTTCGGACGTACTGTCTCCCCGTCCGGACTCCTGAGGCCTCGTTAGGTCGCGTCCTCTGTCGACGTCGCGCCCTGCCGTCCTCCTTCTACTCCCGCGCCAGGGTCTCCCACCCGGGGCCTGGTCGTCACCCGAGTCCCGCACCAGGGGCTGCTCGTCGCCCGAGTCCCACACCAGGGGGTGGTCGTCACCAGAGTCTCACACCAGGGACCTGGTCGTCACCAGGGTCTCACACCAGGGACCTGGTCGTCACCAGGGTCTCACACCAGGGACCTGGTCGTCACCAGAGTCTCACACCAAGAATCTGGTCGTCACCAGGGTCTCACACCAAGGACCTGGTCGTCACTATCCTAGTGGACCCTCGTCATCCTAGTGGACGTCTTTACGTCTAAAGAACGGGGCGAGGGTATATGACGGAGTCTTTGAGACCTTATACACAAAATTGTTTGGGAGCTCCGTCTGACTACGAACTCCTGGGGATCTAATCTCCTAGGTGTTCCTTTTCGGACCCTTGAGACCCTACGTCGGGATGGGTGACGGGGGTTTAACAGTCAGTTCAGATGGGTTAACTACCTAATCGAAACACACTCAGTTACAAAATATTTTTGATCGTTTCAACCACTGACGATGTAGGTTTGACTACGTTTCCCTTCGTCTCCGGTGTCCTCTTACATCTCCAGTCTCGTGTTCCGGAGTCCTTAATCGTTCTTAATACCCTCTGAAACTGAAGATGTCTGGTACCTTAACCGTCCGTTGATTCGGCAAATACCCTCTTCCGTCACCGTGGGGTGAGGTCATGAGGACGGACCTTTTAGGGTACCTGTCTCCTCGGACCTTCCGACGTCAGGTACCCCAACGACTCCCAGTCTGTGCTGACTCGCTGAAGGGAAAGTGAAAAGTGAAAGTACGTAACCTCTTCTTTTACCGTTGGGTGAGGTCACAAGAACGGACCTCTTAGGGTCCCTGCCTCCTCGGACCTTCCGACGTCAGGTACCCCAGCGTGTCTCAGCCTGTGCTGACTTCGTTGAATCGTCGTCGTCGTCGTTCGGCAAATATGTATCTACAGTTTCTCCGTTCTCCGTGGTCGACCGTAAACCCAGTGTCATGTAGATGTAATTCACTAAGTCCTCTTCTCATTGATTATTGCAACTCCGACCGGCTGGCACGCTCGTCTCCGACACACGAAATGCGTTTACCAGAGAATTGGAGTGTCGGCAGGAGACTCCTCCATCGAAATACAGGACAATACGTACTCCTTCGACGTCGAGGTACGCCGACTTAGAGACCGGGTTCCACCCACTACTTCGGTCTTGGTCGGCAGTCCCGAAAGACTGGGACTGGGGAGTCGAGAGTGCCGATGTGAGCCCACACTTACGCGCAGAGACACTTCTCAATCGGGACCGTAGAACGAAAGTTCCGAAGTACGGCCTCACCGGGGACGATCGAGAAGTGCCTAAGGCCGTCGTCAACCAGGGAAAGACGAGACGAGACATCGTGTACACCCGGGGACTTGGGTGAGGTTCTTTCGGGTCTGTTAGGTCCCTTCCCGACACCCACGGATGTCGGGGACCGGTGTACTACTCCCCGTCGTTTCGGGATCCGTACGGAGGAAGGTGTTCAGTCGGAGCTCATGGTTCTTTCTCGGTCCCGAGCCACCTGTCAGTCATTCTAGGGTCGACACACTGACGTCTGTCCAATGGACCGGAACGAAACGGAGTCAAAGAAGTAGATATCTCGTCCCCAATAGTAACATCGATGCAAATCCAACGACATTCCTAGTTTAAACCGAAGGAGACACCGAGTCGCTACTTCTCAGACGGACGGTTACGTCCTCTGCGTTCAAGCTAGGGACCCAGCCCTACTAGGGGACCTCTTCCTTTACCGTTGGGTGAGGTCATAAGAACGGAGTTCTTAGAGTGTCTGTCTCCTCGGACCTCCCGATGTCAGGTACCCCAGAGTTTCTCAATCGGTACTGAATCGCTGATTTGTTGTGGTTCCTAGTTTAATCAATTTTATACTTTTTTACGGACTACGTATCATTCATAATATATTATGAACCAATTTAAATTTATTTACTTACTTAGGGGAATATGAAGACGGAAGAAGACGGAAGATCCTACAAAAGGGATCGGACTAAGGAAGGAAACTTTCAGGAAGGGTAGGAGGGTCCCCCCGAGTTCAGGGAGGAAAGTTTTCATGGAACCGGGTGTTAAGGTAGAGAGAGGTTTCTCGAAGGGGACTGGAGGGGAAGGAGACGGGGTCGGAAGTCGTGTTCACGGGTTCAACAGAGGAGGTGCGGACCGGTCCGACGTCCGGAGACCACCCGTCCTCGTCACCGGGCACTGAGCCATTGAGACACCGGGGAGTGCACGTCACCCACCAGGGGTGTCCGACTCGTCGGGGCAAACAGAAGTTCGACAGACGTACTGCCATAAATGACGGGTCGATCACCAAATCAGACCCACCACGACTGACACACCCCCGTCCACCCTCCCCTACCCTCGCCCGTCATAAATAGAAGGATTTTCGTCCAAATGGTCCAAGGTTCTCCAACCTACATTGCCGACCACTACCTATAACTCTCGATCTGCGAGTAAAATGTCGGGGTAATTAATTCAAAGGGTTTCAGGGGATTCACGAAAACAGAGGGAACTTTCGGTTCCTTGGGTGAGAGTAAATACCCTTTCTTGACAGGTAGAACTTGGAGGGAGGGAGGACGGGGACGAGAGAGGTCGGATCGGTAATCCTGTGTCGTGTTGGGGGAGGGGTGGTCTGTTGGGTGTCTTCTCCTTATCCGATCTGTAGGCCTTTCGGACCTAGACAGGGTTCTCTCCTACCGGGGTGCCGTCTTGAGCCGGTCCAAGGGGAGGACTCAAGAGCGGGTCTGACCTTAGCCCAAGCCAATGGAGGGACCCCGGTGAAGGGGACTCTGACTCCTCGGTTGTGGGTTCGAGCCGTCCTCCTTGGTGGGCAGGTCCGGTGTCCCTACCCTGAGTCCCGAGGAAGACCGAGGTGTGGTTGTGTAGACAGTGGCTCCTTCCCCACAAACAGTCTCTGGTAGTGACTACGGTAGTCGAGATTTCAGGTCTCTTCGATTTTAGGCAATAGGGAGAGGGAGGGTTTCGGCTCGTTGTCGGAGGTGCTCTTTGTTTTCGGTCTTTCAGGAAGGAGGGCTCGGTGTGCGTGGAGGAGGGGTTCAAAATGTGCACTGCTACGGGACCCGACGGACGACGCCAGTTCCGGTGTCCGGTCGACGACGCTACCCTGTACCCGACCCGGCCCACACGTGTTCCCGGCTCTCGCGTCAGAAATCAGCTGTCCCCGAGGACCTGCCTGGGTCGGGAGGGTTGAGACACGTACACCGAGCCTGGACTCCATCCTCTGCCTGCCCGGGGACCCGACCTGCCGCCCAAAGACAGTTCGCCTCATTTTAAGTTTACAACAAGAGTGAGTCCATAAGGCTTCCGTTTCGATCACCGTCTTCGATTCGAGACGACTTCGTTTCTCTATTCTACCGGAGAGAACTCCAGTTCCCTCTGCAGGGAGACGTGTGCACGTCCTTCCAAATAACCCCCAACTTTCCCCTCCCCGGGGGTGGGGCATTACTCACACCTGGACGTCGGCATTCGGAGACGCCGCCCTAGGCAGAGTCGTCTTTCAACACACACGTAGAACCCCTCCCAGGTTCCTGGACAGTCGACACTTCCTTCTTAGTTCATTAGCCGGTTTACTTTTGTTTCTGGGTTTCCCGGCAGGATATAACCACTAAATTTAGTGAAATCACACAGGTGTGGGGAGAGGGTCACACATAAAGACACGACGAAGCCTGTTTTTATTTACAAGGAGACACACGAGGGTATTTGTGACCCGACGCAGAGATTATTATTTGAAACACGCACAAAACGTCAAAGACTGAGGAACTTCGTAAAAAACGAAAATTTACCCCATTCTTAGTCCTTTAAACCGAAGATCGGAGATCGGGGACGATCTTCCCGTCGTTCAAAGTTAGGGACTTGCCCTTTATTCTAGGACCGGGACGTCTTTCACTTCCGGTCACACTCAGGGCCAGGCAGGGGAGTAAAGGGTCGTTTGTGACTCAGGGGCCGGGGGTCGCTTGCGGGACCGGCACGGAAGGGAAGATCGGTTCGGGAGGAACCCCTTTCGTCCGAGTGCAAAGAGTAATACGAGTGGACCTGGCGTAGGCTTTCCCGACTCCCCAAAAGATCTTCTTTGTTTTATACATGTTTGGACTCCTATCTAAGTAAGATTTCTGTCCATCTTTATCAAACCCTAAAAGTCGACAGAGATAGAGGGTGGTTTGATCCATCGACCCTCGACACGACCCAAACCCTTTTGACCGCCGTACTACCAAGAGTCCTTAGAGCAGAATAGGACCTGGCTCCTGGCACGGCCACACTGAACGAGGGCCTTCGTGTCGGAGACGCGGGAGAGGGACTGGTCGTGGGTGGGAAGGGTGGAGGCTGTGGGCCGGGAGACGTCTCGGCAGTCCGTGTGCGTCCCGGTAGTCGCCGAAATCGCCTCGGCGCCCAAAAGTAGGGTAATCGCTCGGGCCCTCATTAATGTTGAAGTAATCTGTTTATCCAAGAACCAAGTCTCTGAGGGGACGGGGGTTTTGTTTTGTCTGTGGGCGAAGCGAGGTAGACGTCAGAAAGGGGGCCCCCCGACCGATTGTTACGTCGTCCGAGGTCCCCTCGCCCTGCCCTCTTCGGCCCGGCCCGCCTCCTCCGGCCGTCGGGGAGGAGTCCCCGCGTAGACAGCGGCCGACCGGGGGACCTCTCTCAACACTGTTCCTCTGCCTACTGTGACCTCGTTTACTCCTCGCACTGGGGAGCGGAGAGACGACGGGGAGCGGGAGGCGAAGACGAGCGGAGGGTCAGTGCTCACCGGGAGTGCTACCGGCCGAGTGAAAGGCTCCCACCTGCTCTGTTGGCGGAGGAGACCCCCGAGGGACCGGGTACGGGTCCCCGGAGGTATCACAGCCTCAGGGGCCGAGGGCGGGGGGTCAGAGGGTAGGAATTAAGTCGACGACGTCGAGGTCCCCGGTCTTTCGTCTCCCAGACGGTCTCACTACGGGGCCCTGGTGGGCTGACCCCCCGAAATCGGTCCGGTCCGTAGGTCCCGTCCGTCCGTCCAGGGACTGGGGCGTCTCTAACGTGACGAGGGGACAGACTGGAGAGCCGAACCCTTTCAAGAGAAACCCACCTGCTTGGATCTCTTACGGTGCGATTCACTTCATTCAGTCTGTGTCTTTCTGTTTTACACTACCTACTATAGTGGATATACGTCTTGGATTTTTTATTGTGTTGACTTAGGTAAACATTTTGTCTTTGGTTGAGTGTCTATGTCTTTTGTTTGAATATCCACTTCCCACCCTTCCCCATTTTAATCCTAATTGTCTATGTGTGGTGACATATATTATATATGTGTTGTACCTAAATGATACATCGTGTCTCTTAATATAAGTTAGAGTATTATTGGGTATTACCTTTTATGAGCATTATGTATGCATACATACACACGAACACATGTGAACTTTGCTTGTGTCATAAAATTTAGTCGATATGTCATGCCGACTTTGATTGTCACAACTTTCACTCGATATGGGATTAAATTTTTTTCTTTTCTTTTCTTTCGCAAAAGAAACTCAGATTTAACCGAGGTGTAACGTTAATTTTGGTAGGGGAGAACCCTGTGACGAATAGTAGGCGAGGAAAGGACAAGATTATCCCGATCTTCGTGCCACAGACTCGGAGGACGGAGACTCACCCTGGCGCGTCGAGACCAGACGCGGAAGGAGCCAATGGGGTCGGCGATCCACGCGTGTGGTCGAGGGGGAGGGGCCACTCGCAGGTCCTCCGCTGACGTGGCGACGCCCGGTAGGACGGCGGGTCGAGAGGTGGTCCTCTTTCACGTCCGAGGGACGTCTGGGAGTCCGGGAACGAAGAAACAGGCACTTCGAAGGTCTCTCTCGACCGACGACGAAGACCCCGGAGACGTTCATTGTCGACCACTTAAGCGTAAGGACGACTCCCGGGGAGACACACCTCGGAGTCGGCCGTCCTGTGGCAGACGACTCCTCGTCTTCATCTCTACTCTACTGGAGGTTTGTCGGGACGGTGAACGGTCCGAGGTTCGACGCACGTCTGACCGGACTGAGACTGGACTGGGACAAGACGGGGGTCTGGGCTGGGAGACGAAGTAGGGGGACAGGGGGTCAGGACTGGGCGTTCTCCGGGTCTTCGGTCCGTCCTCCTGGGGACGAGCGACGAAAAGGTCCTTTTCCTCAGGGGTCTCAGATCGGGTCGACAGGTGCGACGCGGGGACGAACACAAGGGACTTTCGTTGGCAGGAAAACAATTAAGACGTTAAAGGGTTTCACGGTCCTCGTAGAGTAGACTGTCAGTGTCGTAGACAAGAAGAGTGAAAGGTCTTCCAACCCACCCTCGGCACGGTTTGGGGAAGGGACTCCGAGGGGGGCGGAGTACGTGGAAGACGGTCAAACCCGTGGGACTAGTGGACCCGGGGACGCTCGTGGAGGTCAAGGGGGATGGGGACCGGGACCGTGGGGAGGGATACAGGAGTCGACCGTCGGAACCATTGGTAGAGGGGAAGACCTTGGTTTGAGTGGACGGGTTCGTCCGTCCGTGGACAGGACAGGAAACCCCCTATGCCCTTTCTCCAATCAGAAGGGGACCTCCGGACGGGTCCCGGGGATCGTCCATGTCCTCGGAGTCCCCCGGTTCTTTTCTTGACCGGACAGACGGGGAGGGGATGTGTGTGTTAGTAACTTGACGAGACAAGGTCTCGTCACCTTCGAGACCGACCGAGGAGTCGGGTCTTCTGGTCGGTCCTTGGACCGGCCGGGACACGACTGGAAGGTGTGTCCCTTAGAGTTACTACGAACCGCGACCCCATTAAGAACCCACACCCCGACGGGATACGAAATATCCGATAACTGGAAATGGGGGATCTACGGACTATGGGTAAGGTATGGGAGGGGGTGTTGAGGCTAACACTATTTTACAGACGTCTGAAGTGGTTTATAGGGGACCAGCTCTTCGTGACTCGATTCCGTTCTCCTTTTGGCTGTGGAGGTGTGGTCTCGGACGGTGGGAGCTCGGAGTCTGGGGGGTCCGCTGTTTCCCTGCCGAGTCTGCGTCGTGGCCGTTTGTCGAGGACGCGTCGCGGGCTGTCCCTCATAAACGTGGACACGTCCGGTATGTCTGAGAGACCGTTGAGAAGGTGACGGTCTCGTAGTCCTTTCACCGGCCTTTACGTGTTTACACCGCCACAAGGTTCTTTACAAATAATACTTGTAACTTTAAACGTAAAGTATAAGAAAAACACAGAGGGTTTTGTAGAAAGGAAAAAGTTGAGAAACTTTTAAACTTTGTGTGAGAATCGTGAACCCGGATTCCGAGAGCTTCCCTAGTGCTATAGTCCTGGAAACCCTGCCCCTCCCTCCAAGTCCTGGAAACCCTGCCCCTCCCTCCAAGTCCTGGAAACCCCACCCCTCCCTCCGTCGGGCGACACCAGGTCGTACCAGAGAAGGAGACGGCGTAGGACTTGGCGCTTCTTCTTACCCACGGCGTGAGCAGTTCGGCAAATTGTTTGTGCAAAGCTCGTCGCTATGACGCGACTACCACGTTTCTACATTCCGTGTCCCACTCTGTCGGGTAGGGGTGCGTCCACTCACTCCTCGTACGGGCGTACTGTTCCCGTGGCCCCTCCCGTGGAGCACGGGCTCTTTCCGTCCGTGTGCTCCGAGGGACCTCCGTGCTGGAGGTCCGGTTAAGAGCTCTCGTTCCTCCTGCATCGGTCCGTATGGATTCTCTCTTTCTGTCGGTAAAAGTCGTTTCTTGTGGTGATTTTCTCACTTCAACCTCAGGTCGTGGAGGGTCTTTCCCGTCTGTCCAGTCACACGAACCTCGCTCGTCCCCTATGAGACCTGCCCCCGACTCGATTTCCCCTGCCCCGTCCGCTGTGATCTGGTGCTCAGGGTCGTTCCTCGGACCGTGGTCGGACCTCCGCCTCTTCGACTTCTTAAAAATCGTCCTTTCACCATACTAGACTAAACGTAAAATCCTCCGAGGGAGACTGACGTCAGACCTCCCACTTACCCTCGCCCACTCTGACCTTTGTCTTTCGGACCCCTCCTGTCTACCATTCTCGAGTCCACTTTTGTCCACTCGTAGTCTCGATTCTGGCCCCGTCCCGCACGTACCCTCTCCGGGGACCCTCCGTCTTGATCGTCCTGACTCACCGACCGTCCTGTGTCCTCCGTTCCCCTCCCCCACCCAGTGTCTCCCACATTTCCCGCCCCACGGTAAGTACTCCGTCCCTTCGGTTCTCCTCTCCGGTCACCTGTCCCATTTCCCCCCACATAGTTGGCCCCAAGAGGGTTCTTTCTTTTGTTCTACACACGCACGCATACACACATGGTTATGTGCACTTTGTTTATACGAAGTAAAGTTCCTTGACTAAATGTATTGACACTCCCGATAGCTCAGACAAACGAATAATGTTCGACCGTCCAACCTTTGAGTCCACTCTCGACTCCGACGTCTGATTCCCGTCTTAAAGAAGGAGGCCTTTTAGAGTCGACACGAAAAGTCCGGGAAGTCGACTAACCTACTCCGGGCGGGTGTAATACCTTCCATTGGAGGAATGAACTTCAGTTGACTACCATCTACACTTGGTGTAGACGTTTTAGTGAAGAGTCGTTGTGGATCTAGTCACAAACTAATCTGTCGACCCATGACACCAGATCGGTTCAACTGTGTGTTTTGACTGGTAGTGTCCCCACCTATGTCTCCGACCAGGGTACATCTCCACACTCTCGGGGCACCAGTAGACTGCTTCTGAGGACCGACCGGTCGTGTCCAGACTCAGGGTACGAGTCTTGTGAAGGTTCAGGGGTAGTGAAGAGGAGACTGTCACCGACTCATGTGACGGAGGGACGGAGGTCCAGACACAGACGGGACACGTAAGGGGGAAGGGACGGTGGGGACTCACCTGAAAGGTTTCGTGTGTAGAGTCGGACAGAGAACGGTCGAATCTGGGGAGACTACCAGGGGTGACGGGAGTCTATTTAGAGGAGGACCTGAGTATTCGAAGGAACTCCTAACTGGTGTCGGAAGGGGAGGTTGGAGTAGGGAAGGAACTTAGGAGTTGGGATCTGGTTGAGGAAAGGGTTTGTATGGTACAAGACGGTGTGATGACGGAAACGTGTTTGCCAACGAGGAAGGACCTTGGTGTACGAGGAGCGGGGAGGTCAAGTCAGTCAGTCAAGTCAACGAGTCATCACAGGCTGAGAAACGTTGGGGTACTTAGCGTCGTGTGGTCCGGAGGGACAGGTAGTGGTTGAGGGCTTCAAGTGAGTTTGAGTGTAGGTAGCTCAGTCACTACGGTAGGTCGGTAGAGTAGGAGACAGTAGGGGAAGTGGAGGACGGGAGTTAGGGAGGGTCGTAGTCTCAGAAAAGGTTACTCAGTTGAGAAGCGGACTCCACCGGTTTCATGACCTCAAAGTCGAAATCGTAGTAAGGAAGGTTTCTTGTGGGTCCCGACTAGCTGACCAACCTAGAGAAACGTCAGGTTCCCTGAGAGTTCTCAGAAGAGGTTGTGGTGTCAAGTTTTCGTAGTTAAGAAGCCGTGAGTCGAAAGAAGTGTCAGGTTGAGAGTTTAGGTATGTACTGGGGACCTTTTTGGTATCGGAACTGATCTGCCTGGAAACAACCGTTTCATTACAGAGACGAAAAGTTATACGATAGATCCAATCAGTATTGAAAGGAAGGTTCCTCATTCGCAGAGGTTCGGGTACGGTCTATGTGGACCGGATGGAGCACTCGAGTCTCATATGGAGGTTCTGAGTTAAATTTACAAAAGAGACAAGGACTCGGAGTGACACCAAGGTGATCCGGTTCCGTCCATGGGGAGGTACTATGAAACACGCTCGAACCCAATGTCGTGAGTTACCCAACACAAGACTAGTAAAAAGTGTAGTAGGGTGGTAAGACGACACTCGAGACATTCTCCCGTAGGGGACGGAATAAGAAGAGTCACAGGGGTCATGGGTCACGTCACGAACCATGTTCTCCTGAGTTATAGACGAACAATTTGCCTACCTACCTACCTACCTTCCTGCCTACACCAACCCACCCACTCTTGTTGTTCAAAGAGGGTCGAAGACCGACCCGTAAAGAAGACAAGGTCCGTGACACGATCCTTGAAACTTAGGACTCAGGTGCGAGACCCAACGTCCGTCGTCTTCGTCTGAAGCCGACAACATTCGTTTTTCCTGTAAGTGGTCCTCCAATAGTCTACCTAGTGTCTTGGTCTCCTCCGATATCTTTGGCTGAGTCTTTACCCGTCTTTGTCTCCCTCCGATCCGTCGTCTCTGCCGTTCCAGTGTAGGGTCCTGTCGGACGAGTCCTGTGGCGGTGCCCGTAGTGAGTGTGGCCTGCGAGGGGGCACCCACGGTCTCGGTATTCGCAGGACGGCGGAGGAGACGACGCCAGGTTGTGCCCACGGAGGAAGGAGACTGGGTCCGTCGGGAGACTCCGTCTAGTAGAGTGGAGATAAAATGTCTTCTCCTTTAACTCCGAGTCTCTTCGGATTCCAGTGGTCTGTTAGTTATGTCACTCACCCTGACCTTAGTTATCGACAGTCTGCGGTTTCGGGCATCGGAAGGTGAGACAAGGCGTGGCGGAGGAAGCTCCCCGTGGTGGGTGGTACGAATATATTCCCGTCGAGGGACCTATCACGAAGAATCGTCGGGGCTTTAAGATTACACGACCGAAAAAACACTGACGTAGAAACCCCATACAAAGACCGGGGCTGTCTAACATCGTCCCTTATATTTCTGTCGTTTAAGTCGGGTTCTTCTGACTCGTCTCTCTCCCGGACGTGGGACTGTACCCACCTAACTTCGACGAAGGTCCTCTACTGTAGAGTCGGTAGGCCCCTACGACCTGTCGTCCCGGACCGGACTCCGAGTCCCTCCCGACGTCTTAGACCGGTTCCTGGTCACAGGAGTGGACGGGGAGGCCGAGGGTGCACGGGTCCGACGCGCAATCAGTATGTCCCGCCCGAAACATTTCCCGTGAGTCTCCGGCGACGGGTCGTCGGGACGGGGTAGGTCCCGGCACGAAACTCCTCCTCCGGCAGGAACCACCCCCTCAGAAGACTGTTTCAGTTTTGTACTGGGACGTACAGGACCTCTCCGTCTCCCGTCTCGGGGTCTACCCCTTGGGGTCGCGGACTAGGGTCGGGTCGAGGTGGAGGTGGTAGGCCCTGGGACCCGGTCGGAAAGACCCGAAGCCAAAGGGATACCGAGGTAGGAAACAACCGACGGGGACGGGAGGGTGGGAGGTGGAGGGTGTGACCGGTTTAACACGTATTTTTTTCTAGAGTCCCAAGAAACTCGAGAAACCTCTCTGGCGTATTTACGTTCCGTAATAATCGTAGTAATGATAATTTATAATTATTACTGTAATCGTAACAGGTAATATTCGGACTTTTCTTCGAGGTTCTCGGGACCCAACTTTACCGATTCTCTTATTAATCCGGGGAGGCCCGGTGTCCGGGGAAGTCCGGGAGTGCGTTGTAATCCTTCCGTCTACACCCACCCCATGACTCTAAAGGGAAGGTCGGGGGACGAGTCAAGTTGAACCGAGGCGGGCCTGGGTGTGCTTAGTACGAGAAAGGTCAGGGGTCGTTGGGGGACGGTCTTTGCGCAAGGGGTGGAGATGTGACAAGTAAGGGCAAGTCCTCCGTGGGGGTCGGGTAGGCGGTTTTGGAAACGGGCGGAGGATCGAGGGCGAGAGGGGGTAGACTTGGCAGTCTCGTCGGTAAGAGGGGGCAAATAAGTAGTCAGTTGCCTGTCGATAAACTCAGAGACGATCCGTAGTCAGTGATCCAGTGCGACCCCCACCCCCACGCCCTTTGTACCCGTACTTACTCTTTCAGAAACGGGCGTCTCTGACGCACCAGCTCCCTTAGCAGTGGTCACAAAACGTACCGCTGAAGGGACCGCCGAGTCTGCCATTTCGCAGACGGATGTTACGTCCTCTGGACCCAAGCTAGGGACCCAGCCCTTCTAGGGGACCTCTTCCTTTACCGTTGGGTGAGGTCATAAGAACGGACCTTTTAAGGTCCCTGCCACCTTGACTCACTGAAGTGAAAGTGAAAGTGTGTTTGTCACGGATATTTTCAGTATAAAATTAGATGAACAGGAATGTGATAAGATTCAATTCTTATCCTAATAAACGTAAAACCACTACTCTTGGACCTAAGAGTCTCTTTAATTTGCAGGCAGTCACTGGACGGTAATAGGAGGTCGACCCAGTAGGTCTCGTCTCTCTCAGGTCGAGAGGACTTACACTTAGGTTTCAGGGGGTTGGGAACTTCGTCTCTTCCCGAGTCGATACTTCCGCGTGTGTGAGTAATAGCTACCCCTTCAACTTAGGATTTTCCCGGGTTTCCCTTCATACTTACAAATGACTCATGGATGGTATACGAATTAAGTCACAAGTGTGGTTGATCCACTCCAAACATAGAAGTGGGGACAAAAAGTCTACCTCTTTGTCCCTGAGACTCTAATCACTGAACGAACCCTTCATCGTCCTGATGCACAGTTCGACCAGACCAAAGTCTCGAAACGGGTTGGGAGGACAGGGAGAAGGACCTCCGACGCCTACCTGGTAGGCGGAGGGTGACGGTCTGACGAAGGTCTTTCCAATGTCCGTGTGACTTCTGTCTGGTATAGGCCACCGAGAACTTGTCGGACGACAAGATCCATCTCTGGGCCGAGGTATTTGTGTACTTCTGAGGACCCTCACGATCTTTTGAAGACTTCGGACTCTGGTCTCCACTTCTCGGACGAACGTCCTCCCCGACCCTTTCCGGTACACTCCGAGCCTTGATTGTGTCCTCCTCTCGGTGTGGTAGTCTCCGGACGCAGGACCGTCTCTCGAGGAGGGGTGACCAGGGGACCCCGACTGGGCTCCGGGGAGGAACTGGTGTCCTCTAGGGGACCACCCGGAGGCCTCACCCCTCGTCCACCGGTCTCGTCCCAACTCACCGGGAGTTCTACGGAGGACCTTCGGGGGTGAGCCCCAGTGGTGTAACGGTCCGTTTGTCACCGGTAAACTAATCGACGGACTAGTAGAAGTCGACTGGAAGAGACGGGCAGACCTTCAGACACCTGGGTTGAACCCCTACTCCACAGGTCGAGATCTGTTGTCCTTCTGTGTGACTAATCGGGGCCTTTCTTCTCCACGGGGAACATTAGTTGATACGACTCCTAAGACCCTAGACTGTCCGTGATTTTTTTTCATATGGCGGGACAGGGGACGAGACGGGTGGGGTCTCCCCGGACGTTACTCCCGACCTCATGCACCTATGACGTCAGTCTGGTCGTAAGAGGTGAAGAGGAGAACAAATGAGACTCGTCCAAGAAGTTAGAGAGACTCGGAGTAGACATCTCCCTCGTATTATTATTATTGTGTATGGGGGAACCCACCTGTCAAGTCTATTTCGTGAATCATGTCAAGGACCGAGCAACCTCTGTGAGTTCAACAACAATTATTAAATATGTTATTAATTATTATTATAATAATTTACGACAACGGTAATAGTTAGATTACCTGGGTGTTCGTTTTGAGTCGGATCTGGGTGTTTCCGAGTCGGGTGAGAAAACAGTCTTTGTCTTCGTGGACTCTCCGTCACTCCTCGGGGGTTCGGGCGATTTAGGTGGACTCTACTTTGAAACCCTCTATAACGGGGTTTAGGTCAGGACCCGAGTCAATCGTGAGAACAAACGTGAATGACACCGAAGACCTCGGGTGCCCGTCCCGTCCGTCCAACGTCTCCCCAGACTCTTGTAGAATCTCTGGGGTCAGTGGACATAGTAACCCTACCCTTGGTACCGGAGGGGTTCCTTGGTGGGGGGCGGTGTTCCCGCCGTCGACAGGATTTGGTCAGTATTTCTGTCGTCACAGTTAGATGTCGTTAGGAGGGACGTTTGTAAAGGTCTGATAACCGGGGACTCAGTCGGTTACGGGCAAGGCGGAGAGGGTCCCGTCGTCGACTTGGTTGGGGAGAACCGTCGACAAAGACGAACCTCTCTTGAGCCCTGCGAGAGGAACCTCGGAACCAACTGCACTCACCCCAGTCTCCCGTCCCGAGTGGAGTCTTCGAACTCCGGTTGACGGTCGGAGTCCTTCTGTCTCTCTGTTCCTGTTGCACCCGTCTCCGTCTTCTTCCTGTAGGGCCTTCCCTGAACGAGTCGTCGTCAGGTTCAAGAGGTCCTCTGCACCGAGTGTCTCGGAGGTAGTCCTCGCTCGTTCTGACGGGGACTCGACTCTTTCGAGGTACGTCCCCGTCCGGGCCCGACCCCCTTCACCTACCCTGGGTCCGTCCGTAAGGCCGGAACCTCCGACTCGATGTCTGGGAGGGAGCCTGGTATGGAGGAAGAGGGAAAGGTCCGGGGAAGAGACAGCTGGGGCCGGGCAGGGTTAGGAGACACAGGGAGAGCTGAGTTTCTATGTACCTCGGTTCGAGGTCCGAACTGTCCATACAGGGGACTTTCGAGACTGCAACCGCACCGGGGTGGTCGACGAAGTCGTAGACCTGGCGAGTGACCAGAGTAGACACACTCGATCTGTCGTCCACCTGTCCCTACCCTCGTGTCACTGTCGGACGGCCCGGCGCCGGCGGTGTCTGTCGAGCAGGGAGGAGGAGGTCCGGGGTCGGAGGGCCCCGTGCGGACGGTGTGCTGTCCTCGTCTCTCGCCCTCTGCACGGTGAGTAGCCACTCGTGGATCTCAGAGTCTCGGCCGTCCCTGGGACCGGTGGAAATCGGGGAAGTCCAATAGTCACTCCGAGTCCTTCTGCCGCGTGAGTCGGATCTTGTGAGTCAGCTCGATCAGCGTCCCGGGTCTGACGGAACGTCTCTGGGTCTGAGTTGGATCACCCGAAAAGTACTGTTGTGTGACGCCCGACCAACTTTCACACTTTTCGCCGAGTTCCAGATGATATATTAAAATTTTATAAAACAGTTAGTTACTATATACTCCACTAGGTAGACGTATTTTATTATGATTATTAGGTACATTAATAAATGTACTTTTATTATTTGGGCCTCCGTACATTAAATTTAGACAATTCCATGTAAGCGATAGATACAATTTTAAAGGAGATGACAAGCCAATAGAACTGGTTCTCGGGTGGAATGAGAGTATTTGCCCTTTGTTATTTCTGCTAGCCTCCGTCGGGAGGTGGGGTGAGCCGGGCGAGGAGTAAAGATTAACCGTCGGGAAGGAGATTCTCAGCTAAGGTACCTCAAACGACGGTACCCAGAGGTACCTCAAACGACGGTACCCAGAGCCCCAAACTCCTGATTCGATGTTAGAGCATGAAGGAGTCGCGTGAGAGACGTCGGGAAGTCGAGCCGCGACCCGTCCTCCCGCCCCCGTCTCCGGTCCGCCGCGTCCCCGACTCGGCGGGCTCGGAGTGCCTTCTGCGCGGCCCGGGAATTTGTGCCCTTCGTTTACTCCACTTCGTCCCGCCGGCCCCTTCCCTCCCCGGCCCCGCGCAGAGGTCCGACTCGGGCTCGGTCGGTCACTCGCCGCGGCCGCTCTCCCTCCTCGCGCAGAGCCACGTCTCTACGACGTCACTTGGCCGCCGTGTGTCCGCGTGTGTGTGCGTGTGCGCGTGTGCGCGCGGGAGCGGGCGGCGACGTGGTCCTGCCGTCGCTCGCGACCCCGACTCCCTCGCCTCGCCTCCTCCCGCCGGGCCCGGCCGTCGGGCCGACCGAGCCGAGGGGCCGCACTCGCCGCAGGGGGAAGGGGCCGGCTGTGGGAGGAACGTAGGGTCCATCCACGGTCGGCGAAAACAGAGGAGGCCGGGTCCCCGAAGGGCCCCGTGGCGACACCCGTCCCCGACCCGCGAGTCAAGGAAACGCCCCTCGTCCCGTGTCCCGGTCTCGTCTTTGGGGTCGACCGACCGTCCCCGGCAGACTGAAGAGTAGGGTCTGGGGGTCCCCGGCGGCTCTGTCTCTGGGAGAGGCGGGACAGCTGCATCCACTGTGGGACGTCCCGGGACCGTCCGGTCCGGACCGGCCCTTCGACTTGGGGTTCTCACACAGGTCCTCGAGTTCGGTGTCCGACCGTCGTCACTGACGGGGGTCTCACCCGTCTCCGGTGTCGGGACGGGACACGGGGACCGGGTCCCAAACTGACAGACACTCACTCCGGTCCGGGGGTACGGGACCGGACGGCACAGGGACCTATCCTCTCTACGACTGACCGGCCTGGACTCCGGCGGGACCGGACGGACACGTCCTACTGGAGAAATATTTCAGGACGAAGACAATCTGCCTCCCCCTCCGACGCCCTCCACTCCCCTCTGACCTCGCGTTCGAATCCGTTTCCGGGCAGGTCCTCGGGCCTGAATCCCTCTTCTTGGACCCAGTTCAGTGTAGGGAAGACGGGACGGGTGGGAGGAGCAGAGGAACCCGGTGGGGTAGGAGCGGGCCACCGCCACTTCCTCCGCGTCTTCAAACTGAAAGGACGTCCCCTCCCCTGCCCGGCCTTTCCCTTCCCGACGGTTCAGCCCCCAGAACTTTCTCTTCCGTCAGGATACCCGGTCTCCGTCTCCCCCCCACGCGTCGGTAGAGGAGGAGGTCCTCCCCAGGGGTGTAGACCCCTCGTCTCCCCCACTCGACTCTGTCGCGGACACCTTCCTCTCACAAGCGCGGCGCACCCCTGTTTCGGTGTCTGCCCACCCCCGACTCGGACTCAGGATCCCCTCTTCGACAGCCAGGACCGACAAATCTCCAACCCCTCGACACTCACGGGTACTGGGGACGGGGCCTCTTAGACCCGAACGAACGGGGGTCCAAAGGACGAGGATTGAAGGGGGACGAAGTGTAGGTCGGACGTTACCCAGTCTGAGGAGAGTGGGAACGGAAGGTCGGACTGGGGGTTTCGGGGTCGGAGGGAGGGGTCGGGTCGACCGTAGGACAGGAAGACGGGCCTCCCTCCACTCTCCTCCTTCTGAGGTGCAATCGGTCCCACAGCGACCAGACTAGTGTAAGGGCCGCCGGTAGACCCTGAGGAGAGGGTCGGAGGGCCGGTCTCTCGGGTGGGCTACCCTGACTCCCGTCTCTCCCACCCGGCCTCCACCCCGTCTCTGCACGGGCTGGGACCGGAACCCTCGTCCCTCCAGGTACGGGGTGGACCCCGGGTGGTGGATTGGGAGAGGTCGGTCCGACGTCCAGGGGAGCTCCTACCGAAAGTGGACTCCAGTCTCAAGAGAGAGGAAGGAGTACTCTAGATGGTCCTCGAGGGTCGGTAGTCCTCCCCCAACTCCACTCTGTCTGTACCTCCCCGGCGACACGGGTGCCGTCGTTTCAGGGGCTACGGGGGAGAGGAAGACCCCGGGGGGACTCACCGCCCCCTGCGTCTTCGTGTGACGGGCTCGTCTCCCCGGGGCGAATAAGGGGAGAATGAGGGGTGGGTCGCAGATGTGGGCGTTCGAGAGAGGCGTCCCAGGGACGGCCAGTTTACGTGGGGGGGGTGGGGTATGGTAGGGGGGGTTGGGGCCTAAAGTGAGGAATACGTCGAGGCAAGGTTGTGGAAGAGACGGTCGTCATCAAATTTATCTGTGCACACCCTTCCCGGAGACTCCGTCACGCGAGTCGTCCTACCAGAGACTGACCGACTGGTCTGAGCGAGGAGTCCTCGTCGTGATTCTTCCTCCACGGGCGTTTCACAGAAGAAACTGAACTTCTGGTAACCCCTTCGGTGCGGGAAACTCTTCCGTGTCACGGGGGTGGGGGTCTCTACAGGAGTCGGTTTACAAACACTCTTTCGAATAGAGTCTTCGGATTCCAGTCTTGGTGTCCCAACTAAGTGTCCTTTTCTTGATCTCGTTGTCTATGCGGTTACTTCGTTCTCTCTGACTTCGATCTGACGTCCTCGTTGAAGGAGTGGTCCTGCTACTCGGTACTTCTCACCCCCGTCGGAAGAAAGGGTACTGACACACTCCCCGCCCCTGCACCCCAGGCCCGGTTCGACTCTCCGTGAAGACGGACCTCATCTTCAACCCGACCTACTGGGACATTTAAAGAGGGTCGGAGTCCAGTAGGACGTTATTTATGTCCGTCCTCACTGAGTCCTTAGGTACCCGTCTGTCCGTAGGAAAGGAGAGGGAGAAGGTACGACCGGTGGAGAGTGGGAAGACCTGGAGGGGTCAGATCTGGTTTGGGGGACCCCGAAACGATTGAACCTTATAAGTACCTTCAAAAACACCCAAGACACGGGACTACCATTGGTAGGACCTCACTTCTTCAGGAAGGTACCCAAATTACTCAATAGAACGATATTTGACTCGGGCACAAAGGAACAAATGGGTTTCTCCCACGTTTAGTGTCGATTCCACACACTACCAGAGTGGGTTTTGGCTCGTGTGAGGTAGCGTCCTGAACCCGGCTGGGTTCCCGTGAGGCGAAGAAATAGACTACTGAGGGTGGGGTGTGAGTCCCGTGGGTGGGCCTACTGTGGTCGACCAGAGGAGGTCGGACGTAGGAGAGGCACAGACGGGCGGAGTATCTGATTTCCGAAGAGGTGGGACCAAGACCGCCTTCCCACCGGGAGGACGTCGTATCGGGGTGTCCACGGTAATTGACCCCGGGACCGTACCTGTGATCGACTTCCCCTCCTCGTTCAAGTTTGGGTCGGGCTGGTCCAAACCAAGGCTTGGTCGGACAGGTCTTTACCCCCTTAGAGGAGAGTCGTCTCTTCTCCCCTGTGCGTTTTAACGAGGTGACTAAATAAGGACTAAACCTAAAAGGTTTGGTTCAACCTTGTTAACGAGGGTGAGGACTATAACGTCTTTCCCTGAGAGGAGGTTTCGGGAGAGAGGAAGACGGGGGTCTGGGGTGCGAATCGTCCGTCCGTCCGTCTGTCCTTGGGACCTCAGACCCACGACGGTCGGGGTGGAGGTCCAGCGGAGTCTTCGGGCGTCTCGAGCGGGGAAGACAGGTGAGGGGTGAAGCACCCCAGAGAAGTCACCTCTCTCACCCGTGTCCTCCCTTTCTGAGGTCCAGCGCCTAGTTCCCGACTGAAAGGGTCTGGTCCCGGGTTGCGAATCCGTCTAGGCGTTCGGACCCTCAGGGTCGAGAGGGGCCTCCCGTGCTAGCACGGCCCCGTCCCGGAGTCCCACGGTCGACGTTTATGTTTCTCGGACGTCTCTGGTCGTCCCGGGTCCTCCCTCCGTCGTATTCCTCGTCCGTCCCCGTCCTGGCGCCGGTCCGACGGGACAGGGGTTCGTCAGGGACAAGGGTGCCCCTGACTTCCCAAGGGGAGGGCGGGTTGTATGGGGCCCTGGACGAGGTCGAGTCCGGTCGACGGGCGGTGGTTCCGGAGGTTCCGTGTCAGGAGAAAGGTGGCCGAGGACAGGGTGGCCCGTGCGTCGGGGTACTCCGGACACGTCTGGGGTAGGAGGGTCCCCGTACCTCTACCAAATCTGGAAAGACCTTCTGTCACCAGTGCAGGGTCCTGGGAAAGTGTCCGTTAAGGAAAACATCGGTCTCAGGGGGAGGGTAGAATCTGGGGTGTCCGTCCTCCACCCCGCCGACTACTCTTCATGGACGAGTCCCCTCGGGTGTACACACAGACTCGGTCCGCGGGAGGACGTGCGTGTCTCGGGCCCACACTGGCACACGGGGACACAGGAGCAGACGTTACCGTACGGAGACCCACGAACGGGTCCGGGGGGTGTGGGCACCCCCACTTCCCCCCTTCCGCGGGCAGGTCCCTCTGTCCCTCTCCCCTCACAAGAGGTACGTACACTCACACCGGGTTTACAACACTGACACACCTTGGATCCGAGTGTCGGTCCGCGCCACAGACACCCGTGTGAACACACAGGGAGCCACACGACCACGGACGTGAACTCTGACCACTCCCAAGAGTCACTGTTCGACACTACAAAGAGTTTGTGAACGATACCCGGTCCATACCACGACTGGAGTGTCCTCAGGGCCCTCCACCCATGAAGGGAAGAGTAAGAGTCCTTGTATGTCATTGACCCCAATATGGCCAATCAATAGGATTCCAATGTGACCGATCATTCGTACTCCGGACAGTTGTGGCCTGGGGTGGGGGCGGAAATTCGTCGTACGGCCCCCGCCTCTTGGGTCCCACGGGGACATTCGGGACCACCGAATATTCTTCAGTGACTCAGAGACCGGAGTTGACCCGAGGATTGAGGAAAAGGATGGGGGTAAGTAGGGTCTGGAAGAGTCTAGAGGCAACAGTCCCCTTTCCTCTCTGCCCAAGGTCCCGGCCCTTGAGTCATGGGATCATCTCCCGCAGAAAGTAAACGACTGACCGGGACTCGTCCCCAGGAGTCGGGCGTCTGGGACCACCTCAGGTCGAGGGTCGGAGGGTTAGGGGTCAACAGAAGGTCTAGGAAACAGAGGTCCCGGGTCGTTGAGTCGGTCGAGGGGACTTGGAGCTCGTCGATACTTGAGGGCGCAAGAGAGTCCTGTCCAGGGTTTATCACCGTCGGACACGGGCGGACACGGTCGGACGCGGACGGGGGGACGTGGTCCCGTCGACGGTCCCCGGTCGAGACCGGACCGTATCGAGGTGAGGTCGGGCTCGAGGTGGGACCCGTAAGATCTCACACAGTATCCCGACCACACCTTCTGCTGACCGGGGACTCCGAGAGCTCGTGTAGGGGGCCGACGTAAGTCGACCCGTCCCCGAGACGTTTCCACCACCACAACAAGGACGGGTGGGGAGTCCGAATCGTGTCACGGACCGTGTGTCACAATTTATATGTTGCCTCTGTCTGCGTCCTGCTCCGGCCTACGGTCACGGAGCATAGTCCCTCCGTCACTCCAGGGTAGAGACGGGGTCCGAGACACCACCCTCACCCTCCGCCACCCCCCACCCCTGCCCACAAGTGTGTCCGGAACCGAGTCACGCGTAGACCAACTCGACTAGTCAGAGGTCACGAGGGTCTCCTGTCGGGATCCGCGCGGGTCAGGGTCGGGGAGACGTAGGTCAGAGGAGACCCCGGCGTCCAGAGTCAGGGGTCCCTGCGGGTCCCGCGAACTTGGGCCTCCACTGACTAACTTCGGACCTAATTTGACTTCCTACTCATCCCCTTAGCACAATAAGTACTACTCAATATTAATGAATATCATTCTCTCTCTTGGACCACTGAGTCGCTATTTCTTAGGCGGACGGTTACGTTCTCTGCGTCCAAGTCAGGGACCCATCCCTCCTAGAGGACCTCTTCGTTTACCGTTGGGTGAGGTCATAAGAACGGACCTTTCAGGGTACCTGTCTCCTCAAACCACCCGATGTTAGGAACCCCAGAGTTTCTCAGTCTGTACTGAATCGTTGTTATCGTTTGTTTTCTCTACCGTCTATGAAGACTGGTGACAACACACCTCCACTTACTAGGTCCCACAGCTAGTGTCTCTTCGTTCCGTCCCGATCCAGGAGTGTGGGACACGACCCACCTCTGCGTTCGGTGTGTGTGTGTGAGTGTGTGTGTGTCTCCGTATATGTGTTTCTTGTCTATGACGGGGGTGTGTGTCTGCGTCCATGCACGTATGTGTGTCTCTGTCTTCCGGTCTGGTGTGTGTATGTCTCCCGGCGTGTCTGTAGTGTGTGCACACATGTGTGCGCGTGGGTGGGTGAGAGAGGTCGTGACGACCGCCCGTGTCGTCTGGGGACGGGTTCAGACGTCTGGTCGGAGGCCAGGGACAGGCAGGCAGAGACACGGCGAGCCCGTCGAGTCCTATTCCCGTGCAGAGGGGGTCGGACGTGGGAGGGGGAACACTCGAGAGTCCTGACCGTCTGTCTGTTTCCCGTCCGTCGCTTCCTACTGACTCGTGGAAGAGACCCGGTCTGAGACCTGCCCCGTGTGACGGTTTCTCTGCAAAAGTTTGGTAAGCCTTGGCGCCTAGTGAAACACATCTCCCTTGGACCCTCCCTTCGGGTCGTCTATGTCGTTCCCACTCCCCTCGACGAGACCGACCTCGCCCCTCCCCAGACATCACCTAGGTCGTTCCCACTCCCCTCGACGAGACCGACCTCGCCCCTCCCCAGGCGACGGGGTAGAAGACAGGTACGGGGGCCGGGGTGGCAGTCGGTCCCGTTCAGGTTTGTCGGGCTCCTGACGGGGACGCCCCGCGAGGTGTGGAGTGACTGGTGAGTCTTGGTGAGACCCTTCCTTCACAATACCAGAGGTGAGCCGTCTACTCTTGTGACTCCAGGTGGTCCCCTCTTCTGAGCAGGTTCGAGTGTTGTGACAATCCTCTGCTTCGGTTCCAGTGGCTGAGGACAGCACTAAGGTTTCGGACGCCACCAAAGGTCACGGGTCACCGAGGGACAGTACTCCTGTCGAAGGACGTAACACTGGGAGGTCCCAGGACGAAGATCTAAGAAGGTACTGACTCGTGGGACGACTGGGACACACTCTCACACACACACACTCCCTCACACACTCTCATCCTCCCACGCGCACACACAGACAGACGGGACCCAATTGGGAATTCGTCCTGACTTCGGACCAGTTGGGCACACTCACACTGACACTCGTAGACTGTACTGTCGACAAGAGTCCGTCCACTCGTACTGTGTGCGCACCACGGGCAAGACGTGGCTCGCGGGACCCCCTCACAGGCCGGCCGACCTTCACGATTTTGGAACCCAGCTCCAGACCTCGCCTTTCCCTGTTCCTACCCCTACCCGTTCAGGCCCGGGCGGACTGTACCCCTCCCCGTGCTACGGCCTCGACCCCGTCCCCTCCCCCACGTGGTCAAATTCGGGTGGGGGGTGTCTTGTGGGTCGAGGAGTCGGGTGTAGAAGGGACTCGGGACGCCGGCGAAGAGGGGCGTTGGAAGGGTCGACTCCGACGACCCCTCCGTCCCTTTCCCGCCACGACCGGGTACGACTCCGACTTTCTCCAAACCCTCGGGAAGAAACACCCCTCACCTCGGGTGTCACTCCGTCTCTCTGGGACTCGAACGGACCAGACGTCCGGGACGTGCCCGGGGTCCGGAGGTGACAGGTGGGGGTAGGTCCGGTCGGAAGGGTCCGGGAGCCCTCGTGACGACAGAGTCTCGACGTCCTCTGTGGCCTCGTGGGCGGACGGTGTCCTCCTGCGACTTCGTGTCCTCGTGCACCCAAAGCCTCGTTCGATCGTCGCCTCAGGGGTCGGTCCGACAGAGGGAGTTGGAATCTGGAAGAGGACGAGAATCGAAGGACGTTTCGTCCACCACCCCGACTCTCCACCCTGGACGTCGCCACACTGGAGAGGGACGTCGGACCCCCGGGGTGTTGGGTCCGAGTGAGACTGGTGGCCTTCCTCCGGGGACCTGAGGTGTGAGGGGGTTTGCCACGCCCAAACGGACCTCTACCCCCATCCACCGGGGTGAGGACGAGGTCCTACTCCGGGGGTGGAGAGTCTGACTGCCTCTCTCCGAGACTAACGATAACCACGGGGGTCCCTCGTGCAAAAGGTCCAGAAGTCCTAAATTGGTGTGGAGACGAGTAGGACTGAAGGGACCATCGAGTCCGCCATTTCTTAGACGGACATTCCGTCCTCTTGGTACAAGCTAGGGACCCGACTAGTTTGGGCCAAGTTGACTAGGGTCTAACCTAGGGCCCCAGTTAGGGACCAACTAGGGACCCAATTAGCTTGGGCCAAACTAACTAGGGTCCAACCCAGGGACCCAGTTCTCCTAGGGGACTTCCCGTTGAGCAGAGCCGTCCGTCCTTCAAGCAGATCCTCGACGCAATAGAGAACGGGTCTCCGGACAGCCCTGGTGATCAGGTGGACCGCCCCTCGGAACGATTCCCCCGGTGTCAATGCCGAGGTAGTACGTGACGTGTATTCCCACACTCCCCACCCGACGTAGTCACTTTGAGGAGGGGTGACGATCTTTTATTCCGACCAAGGATCTCCGATCTCCGTCGAGTGTCTCCGGGAGTAATGGGAGGTTGGGTCGGTGACACCCTCGCGCTGGCCCCCCTTACCCGGACTCTTCTACCTCGGTCAAGGGGTGTGGGCCCGAGTCCGGGGCCGGACTCGAGAGGTCGGGAGGTCCTCTCGACAAGGGCCACTTGTCCGTCGCCGAAGAACGGAGGGCTAATCAGTGACGGAAGTGAAGGGCTCGTCGTGGTGAGTCGTCGTGGTGAGTCGCCCGCCGTCCTCCTCCCCTCCCCGGGTCCCGTCTCGGTCTGGGGGCCCCCGGTCGTTCTCCGTGAGTCGGGTCCTTCTCGATGACCCGTTATCGGTCCGGGAAGGGGCCCCGGGACCTCTTCCACCCTCGCTGAGGTCGGAAAGGAGCCCGACTCCGTCTTCGCAACCTCGGCCCTCACGTGACGAGTCGAGGCTCCGGAGGGGTAGGCAGACGGGGTGGTCCAGGGAGAGCCGGAGGTCGGCCTGCGAGGGACACGACCCGACTCCGAGCAGAGGCGACGGGCGGGGTCGGACCTCGGGTGGTACCCCTGCGGGGAGCCCTCCTCTCGTACGGACGACTACGACCATCGGCGTCGGGATCAGAGGTGCGGTCCATTCTCCCGAACAGGCCTCGGTCGTCGCTACCCAGCCCACAAGACAGTAACAATCCCTACTGATCTCTCTATTGACTGAGACGTGAAGTCGTACTCCGGTAAAGGAACACCTTAAAAGTACAGACACCTAAAATGAAAAGGACTCTAATCCTCCTCTCCCCTGCTCAGAAACAGAGTAACATCTACTTGCTTTGTACTAGGTCTCTCCCACCCACCGAACGGGACCCAGTGTGTCGTTCTGATGCCGGGTCGGTCTCGAGGTGTAATCGCGTCTCAACATCGGGAATTCCGACGTTCTACTTTAATTTTTAATCGACGAATTAACAGGATCGGCGTGAAGTTCCGGAGTACCGGCGTACCCTGCCGTGTCTAATATCTTATAAAGGTAGGAGTGTATGACGAGACAACCTATCCTGGCGAGATTCCAGGGGACTGGTGTTTTGGGACCCTCCCGCCCGAGGAGTCCCGTTGTGACTCCGGACCGTTCATCTGCTCTATACCTTGTCCCAGACGCGTCTCTACTCCGTCTCGTCTCCCACGGGTCCTTCGTCCGTCCTCTCCGGGTTCCTTTCCAAGAGCTCGGCCCCTAGGGCCCCACTCCCCGACCGTCCTCCCCTCCCCCGTCCCGCCTCGTTCGACGTCCGGGGGTCCGACCCGACCGTCTCGGCCTCGCAGAGGTCGTCGGAGACGTCGAGTTCGTGGACGACCCTGGCGACGAGGCAGAGAGGCGGGACTGGGGGTCGGATCTGGGTGTCTGCACAGGAAAGGGGAAGTTCTAGCGGTACCCTCTTTCGTACGGGTAGCAGACTACCGGAAGACCTTGGGATTGGCGAAGTCTGAAGTGGAGGGGTGGGGCGCCAGGGGACGCCCCGACGTGTAGAATTTAAGAAGGAGAGCCGACCCTCCCTGGGGTGACCATATGACAGTCTACAGGAGAAATACAAGACTGGCGGAGGGTCGGGACGTGGGTCCAGTCACTCCGACGATCCTTCATTCCCTCGGAGGGCCCACGGGTCGGGTCCGGATCGAGGACCACGGCCCCGAAGATCCGGACCTCCACGACGACCCCATCCCTCGGGTCCGAAGTCCTCGTCCTCTGTAGACCGGGTCTCTTTCGTCTCCTCCCCCCACGGACCCGAGGTGGTGTAAGGACTGGGAGTCCCCGTCGAGTCAGGACCCCGAGGTCGGGGGCTCCGTCTGTCGCCTCAGGAGTCTGGGACTCTCCGTCCTTCCGAGTCCCTCCACCCTGGACCGGCCGGGGGACCTCTCACCGTCTCCCTCCTCACCGCACAGGGTGCCGACAAACAGGGCCCTCCCCGGAGCCGTGAATCGACAGAGACACGTGGGTGGGACTCCTGTGTCGAAACCTGAGGATGCGGGGTCACGTTTCGTCGCGACACGCCGAAGGGGGCGTCCGAGGGTCGAGGGAGAGACGAAGGAGACGCTCCGGGGTTACGGACACGTGACTCCTCGTCCCAACAGACCTGTCCCTTAGTCCTCTTTTAGTCTCTCCGACAGTTTGTTCCTCTCGTACCTCACCCACCCAAACGGACCCTCAGACACACACACACACGTACACCTACACCCACCTACACACACATCGAAGTGTCCCTCCGGACCCCACTCACTCACACACGGACACCTACAGACCCTCCCATCTCTACACTCGTTCAATAACGTACCTCCTGTACGATGTAAACCCCCCTACCGTTTGCACTTGTCTGCAGGAATGTGTGCCACGTCACCGAGCGTTGAGATTGACGGGAAGTCTTACAGGTGCGTCGGGGAAATTTTAGATCTAAGAAACCGGAGGGAAGATCTCTACGACTAAGCCATGGAAGTCCTACCTGGTCGTGGAGACTGCGAAGACGACCCTCGGGACTCGGGCCACCGACTCCTGCACCGAGACCCCCTCCGACCGGTCCCAGGTGCGGGATCTAGACGAGGAAGAGTGACACACTAAACCCCGGTCAAAAAATTGGAGATTCAGAGTCAAAAGTCTAATCGGTTTGTTATTTACCGCCATGGATAGAACGTTTCTCCAATGTTTTTTCTTTACACCTTGTACTATAACTATTTCTCATTCGGGAGTTCTCTATCTTAGACACAACACTAATAATTGCGGACCTACAATACTTGCGGGCAAAACATATACATATGTGTATCCGTTCATATACACCTGTAAACATCGGCAGACACGTACCTTTGGCTACACACATAGTTGCATACATAGACTGAGGACCTCATCGAATCTCTCAGTACATACATATATACGCACTACAGACACACGTGCACTCCTTCACCCGCATGTACTGTCCGCACCTTTCACACGGACACACCTACAGCCCCACTCCCACACATATACCGGTTCACGTCCCCCAGTTCGAACCCTAGGTCACGTCTTCCTTCGGTCAGAATTTCGTAGTCGCACGGGGCCCGGGTGAGTCGGGGGGTGGGGGTGGTACTTCTGTCTGAAGGACCTTCGACGCTAATACGTCCCGACAAGGGTCGTCGGACCGACGGAGGGGGCGGGGAGGCGTGTCAGGGTCGACCCCGTCCCCAGGGAGGGGAGGTGGTGCTAGTAATTGAGCCCTAATTCGACCCGGTAGAGACTCCGGGCCCCGTCGGTACTCCCTCTCTCTGCCGACTCCCCCGTCCTCCGTCCCACGGCAAAGTCCTTCGGGACGGAGGAGGAGGTAGGACTCTCGACGAATCGTCGACGGCAGTAAGGGTCCCCAGACCTTGGTTCGGAGTCGACACCGTACCCCAGGTAGGGCGGGGACCTGATTCCGACTGTCGACCTACTTGGTCCTCTCATCCGAGATCAATTACCCCTGGGGTGGGGTGTTGGCTGGTTCCTTCGATTTTAGTCGAAGTGATTCCCTGTCCTCGGTTGATCCCCACCGGACCGAGGGCGGACTGTGGTGTTTCCGTTCCGTACGGGTCGACGGACCAGTCGTGTAGCTCCGCCCACACCCTGGGACGCGAAACGGAGCGTAGGGGACGGGTCCCTCGGACCTGGGCGCGGCCCTTCTCGTTCCGTAGACGAGACCCTCCCCGGTCCGTCTCTTTGCGGCGGCAAACGTACACCCTACGGGTAGGCGAGTCGTTTGGGTCCTCGGGTCCCAGGTCTGGATACACACGGGGTCCGAACGGGACACTGCTGCCCGTTCAGCAAGGGGAGAGACCCGGAGAGAAAGAACTTGACAGTGTACCTTCAAAATATGTTACGGGACTTCGGTGGACGTGTCGTAGGTGGGCGGGGACTCGGACGGACGGGGACCAGGGGCGGGGTGCGGAGTGGACGCAGGTCCTCGTCGTGACTCGTGTGGTGGACACGGTCCGACCGGGACGAGACCCGGAGCTCCCCGCCAGTGGAAAGGTGGAGGGTCCACTCCTTCGACTCCGGTTCCCAGGACACTGTCGGGTGTCTCCGGGTTCGCGGTCGTGTAAGGGACCCCTGCGGGGGGGTCTTCCTCGTGTCCGGGTCCCGGTGCGTAGGAGAGGGACGGCGAACCGGACACCGAAGGTCCGCAGAGAGGTCCGGGGAGAGTGTGGGGTGTCCGGTCCAAAGGGCACTCAGGAGACCGGAGAAGGTGAGGTTCCCAGGGACGCGCACTCGGATTCGGTGACAGTGCCAGGAACGGAGGAACGTGACAGTCGAAAGACGGAAGGAAGGACCCGGAGGCCGAGGTAATCGACACGATGGGTCACGACTCATATGTCGTCCATGAGCCATGGACGCTCCCTCCCCACCGACTGACTTGATTGAACTGCTCTACCTTAGACGGAACAACAAAGCAGTAATTCAGTACAGGTCGAGAAACGTTGAGGTACTTGACGCCGCGTGGTCCGAAGGGACAGGAGCGGTAGAGGACCGCAAACGAGTTTGAGTACAGGTAACTCAACCACTACGGTAGAGTGGTAGAGTCGGAGATGACGGAGGAAGAGAACGGAAGTTAGAAAGGGTCGTAGTCCGAGAAAAGGTTTTTCAACCGAGAAACGTAGTCTACCAGTTCATAACCTCGAAGGTTACTTACAAGTCCCCACTAAAGGAAATGCTATCTGACCAAACTAGAACGGCAGGTTTCCTGAGAGTTCTCAGAAGAGGTCGAAGTGTCAAACTTTCGTAGTTAAGAAGCCGTGAGTCGGTAGAAATGCCAGGTTGAGAGTGTAGACATGAACTGATGACCTTTTTGGTATCGAAACTGATGTACCTGGAAACGGTCGTTTCACTACAGAGACGAAAAATTATGCGACAGATCCAAACAGTACTGAACAGAAGGTTCCTCGTTCGTAGAAAATTAAAGTACCGACGTCAGGGACAGGTGTCACTAAAACCTCGGCTTCTTTTATTTCAGACAGTGACAAAGGTAACAAAGGGGTAGGTAAACGGTACTTCACTACCCTGGCCTACGGTACTAGAATCAAAAAACTTTCAACTCAAAATTCGGTCGAAAAAGTGAGAGGAGAAAGTGAGAGTAGTTCTCCGAGAAAGCAAAGAGAAGTGAAAGACGGGATTCCCACCATAGTAGACTTATAGACTTCAACAACTATAAACAAAGAGGACGGTCAGAAATAGAGTCGAACACTGAGTAGGTCGGACCGCAAAGCGTACTACATGAGACGTATACTCAATTTATTCGTCCCACTGCTATATGTCGGAACTGCACGAGGAAAGGGCTAAAACTTGGTCGGGTAACAAGGTACAGGACAAGATTGGCAACGAAGAACTGGACATATGTGCAAAGAGTCCTCTGTCTTTTCCACTAGACTATAAGGGTAGAGAAATTATTAAAAGGTCAAATAACACTAAGTGTGTCAGTTTCCGAAAGAGTATCAGTTACTCCCTCTACAAAAACCTTAAGAGAACGAAAAAGACACTAAGTTGTCTACAACCGTTAAACTAGAGATCAAGGAGACGGAAAAGATTTAGGTCGAAAATGTAAACCTTCAAGAGTCAAGTGCATGACAACTTCGGATCGAACTTCTTAAAACTCGTAATAGAACGATCAACTTTACTCACGTTGACATATCATTCGACTTGTAAGAAACCGTGACAGAAAGAAACCCTACACTTACTTTTCACTGGAAAAGGTCAGAATACCGGTCACGACTCAAAAGGTTTAAACACCAGACGGATTGGATAACTTTAACTTAAAAATTAATTAATATTAATTTGTTTTAATTTTTAGACCAATGAGCCGACGTGGTCGGTATAAAGTCCCCGTGTCACCGGTCACCAAGTCTTTTACCTTCGAAGGGTAGTGACGTCTTTCAAGATGACCTCTAGTCCGAGGTCGACCGGGACTCCGGGACTCTGCAGACCACTACAGGGGGTAACGTCCAACCTCGAGCCGGACCCCTAGGGGTCGATGGAAACCCGGACAGAAACTTCTCGTCGGGGAACCGGACGATAAGGGTCTCCTCAGGTGTCTCCTCTTCCACTGCGACCGGACGGCACGCGCCCGGTCGGGAGGCCGGTGGATATCCACTCCGGGGCGCCGCCACTTCCCTCCGGGACCCGCCGCCGTCCGACAGGAGTGTAGTCGGGGGCGGTGGGGGTGACGTCCACCTTCTACTTGCCGTGGCTGTACTTCGACCTCGGTCCGAGGGCGGTCGTCGACCAACCCCCGTTGGACCAGTAGTACTTGGGGTCGTTCCGGGTCCTACGACCACAGATGGTCACGGACCGGAGGTTGGGGCACCCGTGACAGCAGTCGTCTCTCCGACAGGAGGCGAAGCCGACACTCGGGGTGCCCCCCGACTCTACGACACCCCCACCGTTTCTCCCACGACCCTCCACAGGTCTTTCCCGCTCACTGAGGACGGGGTACCTCCGACTGTCCCGTCCCTGGCGTCCGAACTTCCGGTCGCGGACTCCCGGACCAAAGGTGGAGGTCAAGACGTCCTTAAGAGGTTCCTCCTCGCTCTGGGTCACTTCTGGGTGCTTCCGACCCCCCACTACGATGGGACATTGGGTGGGCGGGTGATGGGTCCACTCGGTCCGGGGCCCACTACGGATACGCTCTCCCATGTCCTCCACAGGCCGGTGAATGCCTTCTCCCTACCTCATTCACCACCACTCCCCGGGACCTCGCGACTAGGGACCCAGGGGTCGAGGTCTACTAAGACACGGGGGGTCGTACGGTGTGATCCTCACAGGGGGTTGGTGACGCTCGACAGAGGGGTCGTCTGGCGTGAGGGACTCTCACCCCGATTTCTACGCTGAAGGGAGACCCAGAGGGGGGTCGGGGTCAAGTCCCGGGGCACGAGAGTCCTAGTCCAGATGCCCAGGGGTCATGTGACACCCCAGGGTCGTCTCGACGAGATAACTGGTCGCCGGGTCCAGGGAGTGTGTAGGGGAAACGTCCGAACAGGATGGCGACCGAGGAGTTACTCAAGGGGTTGAAGTAGGGTTGCCTACCCGCCGTGAAGCACAGGGTCTGGTGTCCCTTGGACATGTAGCGGGCCTGGTTACGGAGCCTGGACCCGTTGATGAGGACGGACCGGTGGTCGGTGTACCTGAAGAGGTGGTTCTCGCAGAAGTCGTTCAAACGAGTCGAGTTGGACCGACGTCTTCCAGTCCCAGCCACGCGTCCCGGCTCCCGTCCCCCGACTTCCGAGTTCCCGCAACCCTTACGCCGAAAAGGCAGACTTCGACATTTCTCGTCGAGCCTCCCGTGTCCCAGGCACGGACCTGGGGCCCCGGGAGGACGCCGGGTCGGAGTCCCGGAACGAGGTCGGTGGTTGTCCTTTCCTTTAGTTCTTTGCGTCCGAGACTCGACGCGACTCCAGTGTCCGTGTCCTCGGGACTGGACCTCACAAACGCAGACTACGCTTGTGAGGGGGAGAGGTGTCTGTGGTCCGAGAAACGAGGGTCGTAGTTCCGGGCCAAGGGTCGTCTCTGGATGCGCGACCACCCTGTCGTCCAGTGGGACCTCACGAAGCGGAAACCCTTCACTCACCACCCTTCCCTCCCGGTCGGGGAGGCTCGGGGGTCCCTCTCCCGTCCCGGTCGGGAGTCAGTAGAACCACACGGACGCGTCCCAGATCGTCTTACGACCCGGGAGTCACCTGTGACTCAGACATCCACTCCGTAGCGTGTGAGGTCCCGGGACTGTGTACAGCCGAGTGAACCAGAAGGGTCGGGTACTGGTCAAGTCGGTCGAATACATCGTGGTGTCCGACCTCCGTCCATTGCACCAGGCACCTGGGTTCGACCGGACGGAATAAGTTTGGGGTCGAGACAGTGAACGACTGTACCTATGGAACCCATTTGGTGAATTGGAGAGATTCGGAGCCAAAGGGATAAACGAGTCAAGTCAAGGAGTCAGCACAGGCTGAGAAACGTAGGGGTACTTGGCGTCGTGCGGTCCGGAGGAACAGGTAGTGGTTGAGGGCCTCAGATGGGTGTGGGTACAGGTAACTCAGTCACTACGGTAGGTCGGTAGAGTAGGAGACAGCAGGGGAAGAGGAGGACGGGAGTTAGAAAGGGTCGTAGCCTCAGTAGAGAAGTGTAGTCCACCGGTTTCATAACCTTAAAGTCGAAATAGTAGTCAGGAAGGTTACTTGTGGGTCCTGACTAGACGAAATCCTACCTGACCAACCTAGAGGAACGTCAGGTTCCCTGAGAGTTCTCAGAAGAGGTCGTAGTGTCAAGTTTTCGTAGTTAAGAAGTCGTGAGGCGAAAGAAATATCAGGTCGAGAGTGTAAGGGATGAACTTGGATCGCAATTATTATCATGGATGGAGGACCCCAACAATACTCCAAACGTACTTGATTATATGTATGTCACGAATCTTGTCATAGACCGTAACTCATTCACAAGATACCTACGATTGTCAATGGAAAATTCTATCTTTCAAACATTGTCTTTAGAAGGGCCGAACCCTCTTCTTGAGTGACCTGGTCACGATTCGACGATCGTCCACGACCTATTTACAGGGATCTTACTTACTTTCTTACATTGAACTGGTAACCAGGAGAGGAGGGAGGATATAGAGGACCCAATGGGTCCTACGGGGGACGAAACATCTCTGACTAACCCGAAGGTCTTTTGGGTAGAAATTTCGTGTATTCTCAGTAACTCAGGAGTCAGTTAAATCATGTGTCTAATGATTGTCGATTTAGGGGAAACTTTTCATCTCCGGTCTGGGGCGGCTCCTCTTTCCTCTCCCTGGGCATCTCTGGAGCCAGAGTCCGGCGAGGACCCTTCCGTCCCGGGTCCTCTCCGGTGACGCCCCACTCCCCTCCCGTTCGGTCGAAGCCCCACGTCCGGGGGCCGCGCGACTCGGGGGCCCTCGTCGAAGAGGGACGGGGGGAGGGGCAGAGAGGACCTGGGGAGAGGGAAGGGGTGGACGGGTCGCAGGGTCCTCCCGGACCACCCCCACTCCCCGTCCTCCGTGCCCCGCAGACGGGTCGGGGCGGGTCGGGGGACCGAGACAGAGGGGCGTCGGGGCACGGGTCCTAGTTTACCGCGTTTCACCTGCCGAGGGACAGGGGCGTCACCCGGTGCCGGCTCGGGTGGGACGTCTAGGGGTCGCACCCGAAGCTCCTGCTCCCGTGGATGCTCACACTCCGCCTCTTGCGGTTCCCGGCGCTGTGGCAGGTCCCGGCGTAGTAGCACGTCCCATCCGGCCGGCCGCGGGCGCCGGGGCGGCAGGGCCAGGGCTCTCCGCCGGGGACTCGACGTCTCGCGCGCCCTGCGCGATGTCTCTAAATTCAGCGAGTTTCAATGACCGTCTCCGCGGTTCGCGTCCAAAAGCACTTGGACGAAGAGGGGTGGCGGGTGGTGGGGGCGGGGGCAGGGCCTCGGGAGACGGGAGACGGGAGCCGACAGGCTGACAGGGCCTCTGAATCGGGGCTCCGGGACGGGCCGAGGCGCCGTCTGCGAGGGAAACCAGAGGCGTCGAGTCGGGCTCACCGAGGCCCAGTAGAGTCTATCCCTCCGACTGTAGCCAAGGCTAGAGGTGACCCGGACGCGGCGGCGGCCGTTCGGGGCCGGCCGTCACGCGACCGACGCCTTGCCCCTCGGAGACTGGAGGGTCCATCCTCTGGACCCCGCAGGCGGGGGGTGGGTCGAGTCACGCGAGACGAGGGACCAGGGGAGGGGGGGTGTGGGGGCCCCCCGGAGACCCGGTCATTCCCACGGCCTCCCATCCAGATCCACGAAGACATGTAGGCTCAGTGCAAGAGGGCCAGTCGACCTCTCTTAGGACGGACCTCCCAGGACCCTGAACTCAGGTCCGTGTGGAGTCGGTGTTTGCGTGGCCACCAGGACTCACCCAGGGAGTCGGGGGACCGAAGGTGCACGGCTGTACCTTCCCGACCCCTTGGAGACGTCGGACCCTAGGTCCGCCGGGACCTCTCCTGGCGTGTCCCCCCGAAAGAGGTCCGTCGGGGCAGAGGTGACGTGGGGAGACACCCGCGAGGTCCCCAGGACTACGGGGACGGGACGGACCCCGCCCGCAAAGACGTGTCCGGGCCCATCTTCACGACCGGCCCCTGAACGCCAAGAGGTTCGACTCGGACCTCCTGAGCCCGTACATGGTCACGCACCGCCTCTTGTTCGTGCCATGGTAGATGCGGTCGCGCCTCGACCGCCACGTTCCATTTCCCGGGTCCCTCTCTCCTACAGGGGTCCCTGTGCGCCCCCCGACAGAGAATATGTGTAGATCTACACATATTCTCTGTCCACACTCACACTGACACTCGTAGACTNCCCGCCCCAGTCCTTAAGACTCGTCGCCGTACAGATGTAAGTGTGTGAGTGGACCGTCAAAAGGTTGTCGAAGATTCATCGTGAGTCCCTAACTTCTGTCCTCGACTCCGTGATCTGTCTCTCGAGGGTCTCCTGTCCCAGAGGCCGAACTGGGTGTAGACTTTCATTTACAGATGACGACATTTTTTTTTTTTTTCACCGTTTTCAGTGACCTTTGGTTTAGTTGATCTAAACCCAAATTACGTCGGGGAAACGAATACACCGGAAACCGTTCAATAATTGGAGAAACACCGAGTCAAAGAACTAATTATTTTAGTTCTTTAGTAGCAGGTCGGGAGTGTGTCCGACACCCCAATGTCCTCTACTATCTCGATTTCGTATCTCTTGGACGGGTAGTGCATTGTCCACGGATGTTCACAGTCGACCGGGTCTTCGGAATCGACACACTGAACTCGAACGTCGGACACAGGACTAGACATTTTACCTGTCTTACCACGGATAGAGTAGTTCAACATCACTCCGAATGGATTCTGAGTGAGTACGTAAGTTGATCGTAAAGAAGTCGTGGAGGATTCTTCAGTCTTACTTTCTATTCCAGAGACGGAAGTTCATAGAATGTTAAGTCACCTCTCCCCGTTTGTTTGTCTTTTAGTTTATTAAATTTTCCTACTAAAGTCTATCAGTGTTTTTTATGTCCTATTTCTTTTAGGGAGTCTCACCACCCCCATTCCACCCAGTCAATCTCCCTTCCCAGTTCCTTCTGGAGAGACCCCTTCAGTGTAAACCCTACACTTAGTTAGTACACTCTAGACCCGTAAGCCTTCGTTTTAGCTACCATTCGTGTTTCCAGGACTCCGTCCTTTTGGGTACCGTAGAAGTGCCCTGTCTTTTCTTTTTCCTTTTTACCGGGTCCACTAACCTCGTGTCACCCACGCCCCTCGTCGCTTGACGTCAGTCTCACCTCTGCCGACACACTCGGGAACCCTCCACAACCGAAGGATTCACAGACTGAACACACTGAAATTTTTCTGCAAGGACCGCCGACACACCTCTTCTGACATCTTTCTTTTACGTTTTTGTCCTTCTGGTTTACTCCCCGAGAGTCATCAGGTCGCCTCTAAACCACCATCAACTCCAACGCCCCCCACTCCTCTTCCCCGACGTAGGACCGACAAAATGCTCGCCACGACGACCCTCAGTGAGTACCTAATCGGTATCGCCCGGGTAGTCTACAAATCGCACATCGGTCCACCGCAGAATTAGTTCGTGTTTCCCCGTGCGAAACCTAAGGGGCCCACTGACGCCCCGAGAGGGGAAGAAGGTCGCGAACGGGGGCTGAAGTCCGACTTGGGGCATTCCGCAGAGTAGGGACGTCGGGCTCCTCCTCTCCAACACTAGGGGACAGTCGGGGCCCGGCGAGGGTTCCGGCACCACGAGACCTCGTTTCCGTGACTCTAAAACCAGTTGTCGTCGTCCATGCTCGGGTCGGGGGAGACGGGGGTCACTAGGGTCGAGGTGAGGGAGAGGAACCGAAGGGTGGGGGCAGCGTCCTGGTGTCCGACAAGGACCCAGTCGGTCCACGCGAGGCAGGAACGACGTCTCACTGGCACTGAGGCCTACCGTGGAACTAGTAGTCTTTGTAGTCAGCCAGGCTACTTCCGTTTATGTGGACGAAACGACTCTTGAAGTACCCCTTTCGGTTGTCGTGTCCGTGGGACAGACACGCTCCACTCCCGACGCCAAGCCGACACCAGTCGCCGAGCCCGAGACGTCCCGCGGGAGGGAGGGGTGGTGGGCCGAGAACACAAGGAGACAAGGAGAGTCAAGGCACCAAAAAAATTTAATTGAATAAAATTAACCTCCGATTAATGAAATGTTATAACATCATCGAAAGTTTAGTCGGAGCCCACTACCTTACCCCTCCCTACACCCTCCCCCAAGTCCTACCCCCTGTGCACAAGTGGTCAAGGCAAAGCTCCGATGGGGCCCCAAACCAGAGTTACCCCTGGTGGTAGGTCCTATACGCGGAGGTAGGGAGGGTGTGTAAGTCCCCCGACGACCGTCCAGTCCCATGACAACGGTGTACCGGACAAGAGAAGAAGGACCCCAAGTTCCGTTTGGGTGAGTGGGACCGGACGACGGGGCGGCGCCGGACGGAGGAGGACGAGGTGAGTCCCCGGGCAACAGAACCGTCTACGTTGGTTTTAGTGTGATCGGGGGAGCTCGCGGCTGTAGTTGAATCCACTGTTGGACTGGGACGTTACGGTGCGGAGGGTGCTGGGGTGGTACCTGGAGTGGAAGCAGACCTGGGACCTGCTGAAGGGGTAACTGAGACTGTTCGGACCCCCAGTAATGGTTTCCCGGTCGTACCATTCCGGACTCCGGTCTCTCGAGTCCTGAGGAGGAAGGAACCACTGTCCCCTGGGTTCTACAGGAATTAGTAGTGGTGGGGTTTCGGAAAGGGGAAGGGGGTCCTTACGACCGTTCGGGTAGGGACCCAGGTATTTGTGGGAGGGAATCTGTCCGTCGAGGGACCAAGGTGAGTTTCAAACACGTGCGTCCTCTTCCAATCCCCGTTCGGACCTAAGGGTCGTAGGTCGTTCTAATTAAGGGGTGATAGGACGACGGGGAGGGGTGTTCCGTCTACCATAATAATTGGACTTGGTTGTAACTGACAGGAGAGATTTTTGTTGTTTTGACGACAAATTAGGGGTCACCAAGGTTCATCTTTCATCGACTAAGGAGGGTGCTTCGCTCCACTTCTCCAGACACCCGTATAGCCTCGTCCCCTGTCACTCGGCGTGGAGGACAGGGGACTGAGTAACGTCCCCTCCCAGGAGACTGGATGGGGCGCGGGACAGGGAACACACGTCTTCCTCTGCCAACCCCTAGACTGGTAGGACTTACGGGTCGACGCGGTGCCACCCTTCATGTGTACGTGTCGGGTCTGTCACCACCTGTCACGCAGATTCCTCCGGTGCCAGGACCAGGCTCCATTCCGGTCCGCCACCACCTGCCACGCAGATTCCTCCGGTGCCAGGACCAGGCTCCATTCCGGTCCGCCACCACCTGCCACGCAGATCCCTCCGGTGCCAGGACCAGGCTCCATTCCGGTCCGCCACCACCTGCCACGCAGATCCCTCCGGTGTCAGGACCAGGCTCCATGCCCCAAGGGTGGGGTGGGGGTGACACTACCTGCAGAATTGTTCAGACAACTCGACTTGAGTAGGGCTCCCGGAAACGTCCATGACTTACTTATCTTATGGGAAAGAGGTTTCGGTTTTAATATTTTTAGATGAAGATTTGTGTAAGGTTCGGACCTCTTTAAAGAACTCCGACCTCTTCCCCTACCGTTAGGTAAGGTCATAGGAATGGACCCTTTAAGGGACCTGTCTCCTCGGACCGCCCGCGTATTTCTCCGGTATTCAAGCGTCTCAGCCTGTGCTGACTCACTGATTGTGAAAGTGACCTTATAGTCTCCGAGTACGACGCTTCAGGCAAGTGCGGAGACACTGAGGAGGTCGGGTCCTGTGCAGGAAGGAGGCCCGTTCGTCGAGTGAGGCGGGCTAGGAACGGGAGGGTGGCTCGCACACAAACGACGCGGGAGACGACGAGGGGGAACCATGACGTCGCCGGGTACGTCCGGACTTCCTCTAACCGAGGGTAACCTTCGAAACGTTAAGACTGGGTGAAAGGAGACTGCAGAACCGCATCCAGGCGGTCCACGGGGTCCTCCGCACCACCACTCTCTGTAGTCGCTGTGGAGACAGGTCGAGTCGACCTCGGCACCGAAACTGTTGGTGTCGGGGTAACGGTTCATGTGGGACGTTCGAGCGTGAGACGGAAGTCCCTTCACCTTCGTCCAAGCCTGATCATTCACACTCCAGGATGGATCCAGTCATGATCAATCGGACCACCAAGTCTACCATTTCTTAGGTGGACGTTACGCCCTGTGGACCCAAGCTAGGACCCAACCCTTCTAGGGGACCTCCTTCTGTACTGTTGGGTGGGTGAGGTCATGAGAACGGATCTCTTAGGGTACCTGTCTCATCGGACGACCCGACACCAGGTGCCCCAGCGTTTCTCAACTTGTACTGACTCGTTGGTCGTGCATACGTCCTCACGACCTCCCCCACCCCAAACCCCCGGTTCCGACTCGGACCTCGAAGGTTCCCCCTGTCCACATCCGGGGAGACGGACCTCCTCGAGGGTCCGGTAATCCCTTTTCCCGGTGGGTCCCTCGTCCTCTTGCCCCGTTCTCAACCTCCTCCTCCGAGTCAGACGTGGGAACTTCGGGACCGTCCTGGCAACGACCACGCTACTTTCGTAAGGACCCATGTCTCACGAGTGTTGTAGAATGTCCCACGAGTGTTGTAGAATGTTTCCAAGGTTCCACCCCTCCAGACGGAGGATCAAGGGGCAGTGACTATCTTCTCCGTGACCGAAAATCATTTGTCGTCCGTGGTCACACTCTCGACCCATATTCGTGCACTACGCGTGGGTCAGGGACGGGAAACGTAGGTCTGGCCACTCTGTGACTGAGGGACACGGAACGTCTAGGGCGGTTGTAGCTCCCTTTGCGACTTTGACGGGTCCACGACCCGGAATGCGGGACCTACCTGATGCTCAAGGCCCAGAATCGGTCGTTGTAGGACCCGTGACCCCTCGGGTCACCTGGGAGGTCGTTTTAGGTCTGGTTCCTTCGTCCAGTCTCGGGACCCACTCTTCATCACAGTCCCGTGTCTGTGGTCGAGAGGAATTTCCTACGAGGTCCGGTTGTCGTCAATGTGCCTCGAGGTTGGGACGAGTGGTCTGAAGCCTGAGATTGTCTTGTTTACGCCTCCCTTGGCTACAGTCCCGTTCCGCCGATGTGACGTGCTGCGTGACACGGAACCAGGGGTCTGCCAGTCCCGACCTTCGGGAGGTCAGGTTTGACAAGTGGGTTTCTTTGTCCGGACGGGGTACTAACGTACACTTAGATGTTAATAGATTTTCAAATTTAAAATAAAAAATTTTTATAAATAAACCGACGTGTCCCAGAACCAACACCCTACACCCTAGATGAAAGGGTTGGTCCCTAGTTTGGGTCCTGGGGTCGTAACTCTCTAGTTCTCAGTGCCGGTGACCTGGTGGTCCCCTCGGGGATTTTCAAATTAAAATTTTTTTTTTTTCCTTTTTGGTTTCGAACTTCCTTCCTCCCCAGTGTGACAGTCTCGTCCCTGAGCTGGGCTCCTCGTACCCCATTCCCCGTCGAGAGAAGGAACCTGTCTGTGCTCGACGTCCTTAGTCCATCACTACACACGACACGTCCCGTGATTCACTCGTCGGTCGAAGAGATTCAGGAAGAAATCTACCAAAGAAACCGTCGTCTTCCCTACCTGTTGGACGGGTGTGGGGAGGGAATTTCCGTCCACCCCTTCCTTCTCCACTTCCACTTCGGGTCCTGGTATCAGGACCCGAGGGTTCCGGTCGTCGCGCCTCAGTCCTGGACGGAGGGGAAGGGGTAGGTGGGTCCGGGCGGGGTGACCGACACCCTGTTCCCAGACGGAAAAACACAGGGACTTTGTCGAAGGATACACGGGGTCCGACTGAGAGGTCCGAGGGATACCTTAGTCAGTTGTAAAAATTGACCATGGAGAGGACTCATTCTTAAGGTCTTCCTCGTAAAAGAAACTGACTTGAACCTCTCAGTTTCCAACTCTTCACCAGAGGAGGTGGCATCATAAGTCCTCAACTCATGTTTCGGTACTACGTCTTCTTTCTACCACTCGAAAAGTTAGTCTTCTGGACTCAAGTTTAAGTTTGACACTGTAAATAATCGACACACTGAAATTCGTTCAGTGAATTGACGAGACCCGGAGTTGGAAAGGTGAGACTTTTCCCATTATCCACAAATTCATGGGAAACGTTTACTCTTCCGGGAGTTGAGAGCAGTCTTGGTTCACTATTCAGAGGTAAGCGACACAGTCGACATCTTTATAAAACTGGAAGTCGGTTCAATGAGGGACGGTTCGAAGTGTCAGATTAAGTTATGTAACAAAATTATCGTCGGAAAAACTGATGATCTCTGTTAATCCTTTAATTTAGACGGTGTGTGTGGTTTTTTGTGGGACATTGGGTTTTCTTTACAAAAAACCTAATTGACGTGAAGACCTAATAAATAAGGGGAATTTCTTTTCACCTCAACCAGACAACAATAACTCAAATGTGGTTGATCTCCTTACTCCGATTGCGAGTAAATATCTCACACACGAGATACATATACGGTCGGTGACAGAACAAATTAAGACAAACAGAATGTCGGAAACTCTCTTTGTAATAATAGGAATAGAATACCTCTTCCCTTAGTCTCCGAGCCTCTCCAATTTATTGAACAGGTCTCTTTGTGTCGATCATTCACCGTCCCCACATTAAACTAGAGTCTAGGTGGACTGAGAACTCGGGTGTAGGTTTCCCTGGGTCGCCTGTTTTCGTCCCGAGTGACCTTATCAAAGTCTTCTTGTCTACGTTTGAGATTAACAAACCATCTTAAATGGACCCTTCGGTAGACTAGGACCTGCAGACAAAGAACCCTCAAACTTTAATGACTAAGGTACAGTCATGACCATTAACCAGACAAGGATAAAGGGTAAAGAAGGACCAAGACCAAACCAGAGCCCTCTGACGTGTAAAGATTCTCAAACAGGTAGGGACGGTCCCGGGTGACCTTCCCTCAGGACTGGGACGCTACGAAGAGTCGCGTCGGCGTCCGGGCAGAGGTGATTGACAGACAGGGAACCGGGGCTGTCGGGGGAGCCATCGGGGCAGCCCAGAGTCGCCTCCGCCACCTCGCGGCCCTCTCGAGTGACACTGGACCTGCCATTCGTCGCTCCTGTCTCCGTCCTTGTCCGGACGCCACGAGACCCTCCCGCCAAGAGGGGTGGACGCCGGGTGGGGCGGGGACCCTGAGTAGAGGCCTCCCCGCGTCGCACGTCTCTCCCGGGACTGAGCCCCGCTTGGACCCGGGGCACGGGGGCGACGTCCGCCTTCGGCGTCAGGGCCCCTGCGGCCCCCGCCCCCGGCCCGCCCCGTCCGCCGGCGGCGGGGAGCGGGTGCGCGAGAGAGCGGGGGTCGGGTACAGGGCCCTCATGGTCGTGCCTCCGCCGAAGCCGATGGACCACAGGAAGGCGTCCGTCCCGTCGTGGTCGACCGTCTGGCGCTCCCACGGGCCGCGGCTGCGGGTCATGAAGCAGATGTCGTTGCTGTCGCAGGCCGGGATGTGCGGGAAACTCCAGTTCTAGGCGTCGATGTTGGCGGCGCCCCTCCCCGGGCTCTCGGAGCACCGGCAGCACATGAGCCGGCTCCTTCCACCCGGTGGCCCCGGTGGTCCGCGGCGGTGGGGACGCCGAACAGACGGCCCACATCCCACCCCCTTCCTGGGGAGTGGGGCTGACCCGAGGTGTCCGCCCCGTCCCCTCTGGGGACCGACGGAAGGGTCGGGACCGTCGGAGGCGGGCCGAGGCCGGACTTCCCCCCTCCGGCAGACGCTCTCTTCACCCGGGGGCCCCCACCCCCCACGAGACCCTTGGGGATGGTCCGGGGATGGGACGCGTAGCCCGTAAAATTTTAGGACGCGTTCTCGTCAAGGTCAACCGCCGGCGAGACACCCTGCGTCCCTCCGGGGCCCTTAGGTGTGGGTAAGGCACAACCAGAGATCTCGGGTCCCACCGGGGAGGGTTCCAGACCCGGTTTCCCCAGAGCAGGAGCCTCTACTTGCACTCGACCCTCGGGCACGTCGTCCTGTACTTGCCATAGGAGGACCCCATGCTCCACTCGCGACCGTCCCTGACCTCCCCTTCTCCCGAACCCGAGCCCACGTCCCGGCGAAGCGTCGAGGCGTCGGAAGGAGGGTCTTCGAGGCGACGTGAGTTGTCCGTGCGGTGTACGTCGGAGACGTCGTGGCGCAAGCGTCGGAGTCGAGTCGAGAGACCGGCCACGGACACCTGTCGGAACTCCGATGACGGACCACCCTCGGACCTCCTCCTCTAGGTCCTCCCCGTACCGGACGGGGAAAGCACGGACTCGGGTCGAGAGGAACGTACGAGTCCCGCCGTCTCTTGTCGTCTCGGGGGAGTAGTAGGACAGGGGCTCCTTGAGACCGGATCGCCAAAGACTGGGTTCGGAACTCGGGTGATCCCACGTACACCCCCATGTACCTCTCACTCTGCCTCGTTCTCCTTCCCTTTCTTCCTGGTCGTCTTTTACAGCAACAGACTCCCCCTCGGGATCACTACGACATGTAGGATCGGGGCATCAGTCGAGACCCGAAGTCGTTTATGCGAGCCACTCGGGCGACCTCTCTCTTGCAGTTTGGGACGGGACTAAGTCTTCTTATAGATCCAGAACCACAGTGCTCCTGACACGGTCACCCAAACGTAAATGACCCGTCGGTAGTATTCGAACGACCGCACCCCCGACCCCGTGACGAAAGTTTATACGTAAGGCACCGGAACTTCTCAGGGGTGTCCTGAGGACTCAAGTAACTCACCCCGACCCAAAGCCGTCCGGTGGAGAGCCACCTCAGACATGGGTCGGTGGACGAGGACGTAGGTCGTGTCCATGATTCGAGAGAGGAACCTGACCCGGGAGGTGACCCGTAGTTCTTCCCTCGTCGTTTAGTGTGACCGAACAGAGAAAGCACCCGGAGTACCAGCTCACAGATCCGAGGTTCGGGCTCTGTCTCCCCGGTCCGTCCCGGCCCCGCCGAGTCGCGACTCTGGGACCCGTACGGGCGACTGGGGGCCACTGCGGACGAGGGAAGTCTAGGCGATGACCTTCCGACCGCGGTTTCGCCGTCGGCGACTCGCTCACTCCTGACGTCCCGACCTGTGGTCGCGGGACCAGTGCCCGGACGTGCGGTCGTGGTTCATGGTGCACTGGCACGCCCGGATGTTGGCCCGGCCGTGGCCCGGGCGGTCGGGGAGACGGTTGCGGTGTTGGTACTTCGGCGCACTCAGACCGTCGAACCCACGTCCTCCCCGCCCCCCGAGAGCCTAGTGAGAGGTTCCGGTGAGTCGATTGCCACTCTTCCCTCACCCCGAGTGCCGGAGACGCCGTGGAGAGAAGACGTCAGAGACAACCTCAGACAAAGAGTCCGTCACCATTGTTGCAAGGCCCGTGTCGACACTACCCGTCTAACAGATCTTTCACCGGTCGACTTTTGTCCCCCCGCGCACCACCCCTTTGTGGTCCTTCTGAGGAGGACTGAGAGAGGGGCGAGACCGTCGAGGTGCCGCTGGGGGACCGTTGTAGAGGACCTGAAAGAGCTCGAGGTCGGACTCATAGTTCACCCTGGGACATCAGGGCGACCCATTACTCAGACGTCAGTGGCCGATGTTCCATTCCCCGCTCGTCCGTGACTTGTGACTCCCTGTCGTGCAAACACACGGGACATTTGTTTTCCTCGAAGTCGAGGATCGTCGAACACAGACTCAGTCTACATTCGTCTCGCAGACCCTGGCACTCTCCGCTGACACACTCACTCAGAGGCCCCTCGTACGTCACCTCTGACGTACCTCCTTTCTCCACACTGACGCCTTTTCGTCCCAAGTGCTCCCGCCACTGTCTGCCCCACTGCAAACCCCGGGAAGACCAGACTCCTCGGATGTTTTAGTCAAGTCGACGACCCTTGTCCTTTGACCGAGGTCCCTTCTCGTATAAGTTCTCGGACCAGGACCAGTTGCCCGTTGTCCTCCCCCGTCCTGGAGTTCCAGTCTCTCGGTGCACCCGAGGAGGGCAAGACCCCGGTCCCTTCCTAGTCGGGGCGACAGTCCTTTGGACCGACCGATTGGGGAAGGGTGTCTACGACATGGTCTTGCTGGATGTGGGCTGAGGGTGCGACGTGGAGTGGTCGTTCTTGACCTATCTTTAGTGTCAAGGGCTCCTGTAGCCGGTGCGGGACCACGTCTAAGCCTGGTGTCCCGGTCCCCCGCTGCCCCAGGGCCGTCTCCAAGTGTAGCACGCGTTGCCTCCACGACATAGGGGGCAGAGGGAGTCTTTCTAGTCCCAGGTAGGTCTACGTCCCTAGTAGGGTCGGGTTCGGTCAGGGGTCCCTCTGTTTTCCGCCACAGTCCCTGGAGGACGTCTCATCGGGACGTGGGCGGGAACGACGGAGGGAGGAGGGGTTTGTAGGGACTCCCGACCCACGTGAGGAACACTTTCAGGATGTTTCGGGACGGACTCTTCCCGACCCTCGTGGAGGGTCAGGACTTTCGTCGCGAGACACTCAGAGGGATCCCTTCCAGACCTGACAGGACCCCCGCCCCGTCCCTACTCGGGGAAGTCGGGTAGGGCGGACAACCAAAGTCCGTGGTCGTACTACCACCTTTTGAGGCGCCAGACAGGTCGGGGTGTAGGTCTGTGGCGGGAGTGGGTGAGGCACCGTCGCGACCAGGAGAATGCGATGGACGTCGAGACTAGAACCGTGGGACGGAGGGGCGGTGTCGACCCGTGGGTGGAGATACCTGTCGGTCGACCGGGGTCGGGGAAGGGCTACGGTTCCACCGGGTCGCGACACGGACTCTTGACGACCAAAGTTTGTGACTGACATAAATGTCTCGGGAAAAACATCCTCCATCCTATACAGTATAAGACGGTGTCCTATCTTGGGTACGTTCCTAAAAAACAAAATTAGCTCTCCGTGGTCCGTCATTGAAGGTACTACTGTGACTTGGGATCCGGACCCGGGAGATCCCACGGACGTACCTTCCGTCCTTCTTCCCTCAATCTGCACATAGACACATAGTCGCCTCTACCGTGAGACCCTGGCGTACACCCGAGACCGGGTCTGCCGTCTCAGGGTTCGGGCCCTTGTGACCTGTCCTTGCCCGACTTCACCCTGTCTCGTCGTCGTCGTCGCAGCGAGTCAGACTCCTCGCCCGGGCTGGGCTTCTGGCCCTGAGAAGAAAGGGGAGACTATCCCGTCGTGCCGACCTGGGACTGTGACAGGGACTCCTGAGGGACCTCCGGGGGGGTGGGCGGGTCTGCCGACTCTTGGTCACAGGACCACAATCCGGCCGTCGGGCTCGGGGCGTCGAGACCCACCGGCACGAGGGTGACGACTCACCCTCGAGGCTTCCCGACTCTCCGACCCGGAGGACGACCTTTCGACGTGGTCTGGACCGGACTCCACGTCAGTGGGAGAATCGGTTGTGACGGTTGGGCTGGGACAGTGAGGCTCACTGCCTTCGGTGCTGCCCCGACCACTGATTTCCCGAACAGAACCCCTCCGGGGGATGGTGTGGTTCCGGGTAGACGTGCCAGGGAGGTCCCAGACCCGTCCTCCACCCTGTCGACAGTCCTCCACCCTGTCGACAGGACTGGGTGGCCGAAGCAGGGTCTCTTGCACTCGTCAACAAGACAGACGTCAGTCCGTGGAAGGCTCTTCGGGTCTCCTATTTGCGCCGGGACGGGCGAGGGTCCTTGCGGGGCCCGACAACCCGCTCGGCTGGGGGTGCGCCGGAGCCCACGACAAGACGTAAAGGGGACTTCTGCTCCCCCGCTCATTTACCCCGGGGGACCGGACGAGAACCCCACACTACGGTCAGGGCCGTGTAGTCTCGACCTTCTCCGAATCTGGAGTCGCACGGGTCCGGGGAGTCGCACGGGTCTGGGGACGAGACGGCCCTCCTTCGCCTCCAACCCTCCTCGCCCCGGACGGAACCCAGTGTGTCGGGTGGTCCCTACCCCGCCTTTACCGGGAGAAGAGGGTGGTCAGGGTCCGGGTAACAGACGACTCCTTCCCCCGGTACGACTTACCGGTACTGGACCAATTCTTCCACCAGTTCCCGTCTCCCCCGACACTTCTGGGACGAGTCCTCCGAGGCCACCCACTGCCACCCCATAAGCCGTCCCGACCGAAGTCGGGTGCGTACACGTCTTACGGCCTCCAGGGGAGAAGGAAACGGAGGACTCGACCGAAGACGACCCGGGAGTCGTACGTCACGACCGAACCTTGGGCGACACGGAGAATGGGAACGAAGTTCTCTCCGGCTCCGTTCCTGTCCCTAAGGGGTTTAGGTCCGTCGTCACCTCCGTATTGGTCCTCCAAGGTTTCAGATGCAACACTGTCCACTGGGAAGCGCGTGCCCTCGTTGTCCTGTCCGTAGAACGTCCCCTGTCCGGGGGACTCGGACCAAAGACATCAAATGTCAGTCTCGAGATAAAACAATACCAAAAATTTGAAAAATTCAGGACGAGATAAAATGACCCGTCCAAATACAACTACAAATGGGTGATGTCAAAAAATTGTTGCATTCGAGTGTACGGAAGAGACACGGTGGTGTCATGAGTGGCGGGACGGGGACCGGGTGCCCTAACGGGGGGACCCGGTAGGCTAGTTTGGGAGGAGTGGACGGGGGCAGGAAGTGGGGGTACGCCACGACCCCTGAGTCGAGACACTGACGAGACGGTGACGTCTCTGGGTTTGGACGGGTCGCGGGTCGGACCAGGAAGTTCCGACACTCCACCGGACATGGGGTGAGAACCTTTCCCCTTAGACTTTCCTCCTTCGGAGGAAGGTTCCAGCGCAACTAAGAAAGAAGCAACGGAATCGACGCCGTCTTCGTCCTGTCCACAGGTCTACGGCCGGTTCTCCCGACTCGGTGAAACCGCGTCTTGGACACACCGACGTCGACGCCGGGATCCACACGAACTTCGGTCTCTGCGTTGGTTCTCAGAATCAAGACCCCCCCCGTCTGGCTGGGAGAACCTTTGGGTCCTTCCTAAAAAATAATCATTGATCCTTCTGAGTGGGAGTCGTTGTGGACTCCGGACACATCCCTCCTGAACAAACCCCCCCCTCCTGAGTCTTGATCTGTTTTTGTCTACGAGGACGTCCGGCTCTGAAGTCCGACACTCGACTAAGTCTGGCTTACTCTGTCCCCTGGACTCCCGTGCGCAGAACCCCACCACCGACGTGTCCTCGAGCGCACCTCCGCCTTCCACTCTACTCCGTTGAAGACTCAGGGAGGGACGGGCTCTCCGGCCGGACGGTGGTGGAGACGAACCTACCCGACTCCGAGGGAGGACGGCACCAGTACGGGGCCCGGCCGTCGGTTCCCCTTGTCGGTGTTCACTCACGAAGGGAGACGTCGAGTCACCGGTCACTCACGGACTCCTGACCCCCGTCTCGCACGGAGTCCCGGACCCTCTTCGAGGCGCGGCGTGTGCGGCCCGAGCCGGACGGGGCCAGGCCCGAGGTGGTATGACAAACGGGGTGTCGGGGCCACACACGGAGTCGGGCCTCGAGAGAGGTCTGTGTCGGAGTCCCGGGTCGCCACAGTCACGGGGGTGACCCGGAGTCTACCGTGTCCGCCACGGTCTCTTGTCCTCCCGACACCTGGTCCCCTATTTCGCTGTCGTCTCTGCGGTCTCTCTACAGACACTCCTCTGGACCGATCCCCCGAGACTCCTTAAGACTGCCGACACAGAACCCCAGATCCAATCCACTACTGCCCTCTCTTACGAGATTCACAGGGAGTCCTGACTGTAAGAACCTTAGTTTTTCACGAGTGGTGCCCTTCAGAACCGCGAGGAGGGACGCCCCCGGGGGGGGGGGGGCGTGACGCTCCCTCACTGACGTCAGTGGCAGTAAACGTCCCCCACCCCCCCCACCCCCACCAACGTCCACGTCGCGTGGGGTCCGTAAGAGACGGGTCGTGTGCGATGACGGGGAACCGTCAGGGCCCTCACCAGACCAGAGGAGACCCGTTCTCGGACGCGACTGAGGTCTCACGGAGTGGGAGACCACAGAAGGGGCGACCTCCTGAGACGATCAGGACCAGAGTCTCACACTGGCGGACGACCGAGGAGAGATACCTCTCCGTCGTCCCACGAGTGCGGACCCAGACGTCGTGTCCCCGTCGCGGGAGAAAGGGACCGAGTCCAGTTTGGTCCGAAGTAGGACCTCTACTCGCTCCGCCGGCCTCTTCGTGTCCCCCAGTCCACCCGTGAATTCCTCGAAGTGCCTCTCGAGGTGCCTCTCGAGGTGCCTTTCTCCAAGGACCCTCGGTCGACATACATATCCGAAACCCTTCCGTCCTGTTATTTTCCTTTTACTTCTCCCTTTTTCTACCCAGTCTATCGAAGGGGGTCAGGATCCTTCGGAGTACGGGAGTCTACCCCAGGTGGGACGAGACTGAGGGGTCTGAGGTTGGCTGTGTGGGGGAGGTCCCAGACGTATCGAATCTTTTCGAACGTTCCCGTTCCCAACCCCGAAGTAGCCTGGTGACAGTTGAGCCGAAAACAATTTTACCTGGGCGAGGGTGACTAGACAATAATGGACGGAGAGAGTGTGAAGAACATTCCCATCAATAAATAACTGAGACCATCGCCCGTCAAGAATTTATTTCTACTAAAGAGTTGGACCACTCCGTCGACGGTGGTCGGCACCCACAAAAATAGGAGTCTGACTTCTCATAGAGCAACACAAGAGATCTGGAGATAGGTTATGGAAGTTGGAAGGCGTGTCGGTCGAGGTTCCTTCAGTGTCGTGCACCACGCATGACGACGTGGGTCACGACGCTCCCCTCTTTTCAATCCGACTCGCCGGAATTCCGTCCGAGGCGTCTCGTCTCGTCTCGAGGGACGGACCGACCGAGAGGGACTGTCCGCCCGTCATTTGGCACAAGTACACTACTACGACAAGAGGCGAGGGGACGAAAAATTCCGTAAACTCCATGTCCAAGAGAACGTCGAGTTTGCAGTTCACAAGGATACTTGAGAATTCGACTTTACCACATTTCGTTTCTTCGTCAATGAGAAAAAAAAAAAATTTCCCTTTTAGGAGAAGTCTATAGAAAGTCAATCACTCTTGTCCATGATTGTATCCAAAGTTTATTGAGGTTTCACCACCTTTCACTGGAAAGTTTTTCGTCCTCTATGGACATAACTGAGTTATCATGGTTTCCCGTCAGCACAGGGACGTCTCTGTCTCACTGGGGGAAGGCCCTTCACCCACGGAGGTCGGAACCGAGTGTCGTCGGATCAAAGACTTAAAGATCAGTTGTAGAAGGTTGGCGTTGTGATAAGACGTAAGTTGTAACCGGTGTTGTAGATAATGTGGGCTCTACGTCCGTCCTGTGTGCATCCGTCGACGATTCCCAAGTCAAGAGAGTCACACTTCGTCCATCCCGGGACACGACTGACGCGCCCTTTGTTCCACTCGTCACCGGACGGGGACCGGACGGTCCGTGTCCCTTCGGCTCCGACTACCACTCGGGGCTTTCCCGTGCGTCGAAGTAAGGACGATGAAACGTGGGTTTCCCTACGACCTTCGTAACCGGTGAGACCTCGGGTTTAGATCCGTCGTAGAGGAACTACGAAATCTCTGTGTGGGGTACGTATCTTAAGTTTCTTGATTCAACCCAAACTCCGACGTAAATTAACCCAAAACAAGAGAAGGGTTAAGTCATGGGAGTGTAGGAGTTTGATTACGTCTTACGAGATTTGGATCTCGACATTCTGTAAGGTAGACTACAAACTGATGACCGAATGTTATCTTACGACCCCTTCAATAAATCGAGAAGAATCCAGAAAGGTAGACATTTTACCCTTGTGTGACGTGGGGAGTTGGTAGGAGTAGTTACATTATAATTACAAAAAGCCAGGAGAAAGTTTCGTCTCGTTCGAGAGAGGACTTACGAAGTCGTTTCACAGGTCCAGACTTCACTGTAAGGGGTTGAGACATGTACAGACTTGAAGTGTCGAATCTCGTCAAACTGAGTGTCCTATAGTAGACTAGGAGTGTCAGTACGTGAAGTTTCCACTCCTGACGCTTCCCAGTCCATCGAACGAGTCTTTGTCCTGGTTGGGTCCAGAAGACTCATTGTAGGGTAGACTCCATCTCTAACCCTCTTTCCCACACACCTCTAAAATTCCAGAAAAGTTTTATTCTCGTTATCAATTTCTGAGGGATACGTACTGACATCCGGTCACCAAGAGTTGGAGACGATATATGGTCTTAATAGATCTTTTGAAGGCTTTTTGTTTCTACGAAAACTTGTGTACTAAATATACCTGTATCCTGTGTGTTTACCGGATCTTCGTCACTGGAAGGTCGCCGTTATTCGTGTAGATCGTGGCTGCGGCACCAAAGATTTATGATGAAGGGTGGGATTTTCCTTGGTCTCGGGGAACCTCTAAGGCCAAACCTCACGTAGACTACGTAGGACGACAGTTGTAAACTGAAACTGTACGAGTACCCTTGGTGTGACTTTCCTGTTTTCTCGACCGAACTTCCCTGAGGACCGGGTTTCACCCTTATTGGACTTGTAGTTTTTATACTGTTGTCATTACCCAATATACATTATGTGACTTATTTTTCCTCTTAGGTAACTTTAGAGTTTTCTTATTTTTGTTCTCGCGACTTCTCTTTTTGCGTCACACTATGTTTTTACTTAAATTTTTAGGTAGTAAAACGTTGGGGATTGCACATTATTCCGTTTCTAGTACCTAAGGTTTTGTGGACACTCATAACAAATCTTTGGTCTATTAGTGTTCCGTAGTGCGGTGTCTGGTGTTTCCTCGTGTACGTGTCCACACGGCGACGTCTCTCGGTCGTTAGCGGTGGAACCGGCTTACCAGCTCGAGCGTCCGTCGTCGCCCAGTGGGACTGTGACCCGGAGGGCTCCAGTACGTCGTTCGTGCATGGTGAAAACAACCCGAGAACAGTTTTTACAAACTCTAAGTAAGGAGTCCTTAGCTTAGTGCTCCTTTATTAACACCCTGTACATACGTTCTCCAAGTTTTATGGAGAAGTTATACTTACAGTACTTTTTTTACATCCCTAGACAACATTTTATTCTGAAGTCTCTTTATTAGTTTATACTATGCACTTGGAAGTGAACTGGGACCTAGTTTGAAATTTTCAAGGTTCTAAAATCTTCAACCCTCCTTACTACATAGGTGATATGTATTCTAATCCCTTAACAATCACACTATCAGCGACATCAATGTGTCTACTTACAGGAATGACTCTCTATGTATTTACTAATTTCCCATTTTCCAGTGAGACAGGTACTGAGTGAAAGCTCAGAAAGTACATTTTAGTTATACATAAATCTCTCCTTCTCTTAACCTCGTTTTACAAACGTCAGTCACTCGGATCAATTTCCCAGATACCCACGGTAGTTTCGAAAGTTGAAAAAATACCCGAACTCAAAAAAATGAATCTTCTTTATTGTCCCTAGGTAACCAGTATTAAATTTGACTCAATCGTAGGAGTCTTACCCTGAGTCCTTAGAATAAAAAGTTTTCGAATGGACTCACTGAGTCTGTATACCGGTCTCTGCTGTTGGTGACCAGGGTCAGAATGACGCCGATGAAGCAGACATGACTGTCGTCTCACTTTTCTTCTTTACGACTGAGAGAGTGTGTCCCAGTCGAGCCGACCACCGGGTCCTCGGTAGAGGGGCTCCCAAGGTGTTCGGTTCAGTTGACAGAGTCTGTGTCAGACTGACTGGAGAATTCTGCCCTCCAGGACAACTCCCTCCCGCCATGATCGGAAGGGAGTCCCCGGGACTAACGAGATTCTTTGGTTGGACTGGAGAGGTCGTTGTATTTGAAGTCCCGTGACTTCAACGATCTTCCTGTCCTAGTCCTTCGTTCGGTTCTTTGGCAAGTCCCCTTTAGATGGTCGTCTTTTTAGGTTGCAAGGCGGTCCTTAAAATCGGGACTCGTGCCTCCGAAGTGGCCCCTCCACATTCCCGCAGTTTAATTGTAAGTCGCTGACAGAGTGTGTGAGCTCCGACGTCAGCAGTAGTGAGCCGAGACGGTGTTTGCCCGTGTGCGGCGCTTGTTTCGTCAAACAAGTTACAGACAAGATTCTTGAGACCACACTCAAATTGGGTTTTGGTCCGACTGATACCAGCCTGTTAAAATTGTTGATTCTTTAAAGTGTGATTTCTCGTCTTTTCCCATCCAGAGGCATATCAATAACACTTAATAAAATAGCTTCTCCTTTTTCGACGAAAGTGATCTTTTCGAGAGCATGGGAAGATATGTACTAATATGACGAGTCTTCCCCCTAGTGCCATCCTCCGTGTGTTCGACATTTCCCGTCTTTTAATTACGTGTACACCTTCTGTGATGCGCAGGGTCCTCATCCCTCTACGGACGTCAGTCCAAATGGCCCATGGACCACCCGTCCCTTCCCGACCTTCTCCAGGTGGGTCCTGTGTCAATCTCTGACCGGGGGTCGGTGGAAGTACAACGGACAGGGTGTGCGAGGCGAGTCGAGAAACTATTGCCTTCGAGGGAGAATCGGTCGGGTGTCCGGCCGTCGGTCTTGTACCGGGACTTTCGGATCACTCCGAGGGACTCGTGGGGCGGGAAACCGTCGTTCCGAACATTGCGGAGCTCCGACCGTGACGGCACCTAGTGGGAGTCGGACGGCGTGTCGCGCTACGAGTGGTTGTGTGGTGGTCAGTGCGGTGACCGTTGAGGATGAGGGTGTCGATACCGGTGGAAGAAAAGGGTGCCACCCACGACTCCGGACCTCATCAACGGGTCTGAGTGAAGGTCCGGGAGCAGGTGATTGAAGACTAGGAGTCATTCCCTGACTATCTTTAGGTCCAAGTGGTCTAATCCTCCTTCCTGGGAGTCGGGTTTTATCTCGGAGAACTGTTCAGAGTTCAAAAAATTGTCGACGTGTAGTGTGGCCATCCAGGGTCTCAGTATGAGAACTTACCTGACTTTGAAATACTTCATCCTTGACCGAGCCTTCCCAGACTTCTGAAGTAGTAGTCAACTCTACTAAGGGGCTCGTTCAGAGGTCCACTTAGCCTTTCGAAGGACGGGCTAGAGGTCCTACAGACCTGAGTCTGTCGAGTCGAATTTAAGGAAGGGATACTCTTCCCACTTTACCTCGTAAGGTGTCTCGGTCAACCAGTCTGTAAGGTCCGCGACTCTGAATGTGAAGGAAGAGTGAGGTAGTCCCGGGTGGAGTGTCTGTCAGAGAAGGAATTTCGGTTCCGGTGTCCACTGTCATGTCCAGCACCGTAACTGTTATTGAAAGGGGTGTCGAAGAACGTCAAAGAGTCCCTACCGGTCGCAAAATCCACTTCAGTGGTCGTTTCCATCTGTCTTCCGGTTGTGGTCCGAGGGTTCCTACTTTGATCACCGGTTTCAGAAGTACAGAATCGTCCGTAAAGTGATGGGAGTCGGTTGTGGACTCCAAAGGTCGATTTAGGTGGTGGTGCAGTATTGAGTTAAGGAAACTGTATTCTATCGGAAGTTTCAGTTTTCTATACTACGTACGTAGCAGTTATTTTTTAATGTTAATTTCAGGTCAGGAATAATTGTCCACTCCAGTGCCCGTCTGTTTTCCGTGTTATGACGACGAAATGACAAACGATTGCCGGTGGAAGGGTTTCAGAAGTGAGAAAAGTGTTGAAAAATTACTTAAATTTAGGGGGAGAACCCTCCTGTCTACTTTTCCGAAGTCTTCGACTTCACTTAAAGGTTTATTGGAGTTACGGGTGACTCCGATATGACAAGGAGTGGGAAGGGTTTAACACCCTAGACTTAAGTTTGCAAGGTTTTAGGGGCAATTTAGACTGGTTTATTCTTTAGTTTATGATTGAGATTTTTTCTCTCCTAATTAAACTTAATTCGATAGTAGTGAAAATTTACGAGGATTTGGAAGATAATTTTCCTAATTCCTGAGACCTGATTCTACGTTCACTGAAGGAGAAGGACTTAAACAAAGGAGGAAACATTTAATTCTTGAGGAACGGATAAAGTCCTTCCAGTGAAACTCGTAGTATACTATTTGACATGGACTTTTGTGAGACATTTCACACTTTGTGAGTACACATTCCTTAAAATTTCTCTTTACTTTTAAGTACTTCCGTTCCCGGTGCTCCAGAAGATCTTAGTTACGAATCGTTTTATCCGTTATAATTTACGTCAAAGAGTGAACATCCGTGAGAAGGAAGGGTTCCATTGTTTTCTATATAAAACCCCCTCTCCTATGGATTTAGAGGGACGGAGAGTCAGATCAGGCAGGTGGAGTGTTTTGTACCTTCCTCAAGCATTAAGTGAACCCAGTTCCAACGATCCTTTGTCGACACTACAGTTTTTCTAAGAGTCAGTGGATTGTCCCTTCTAAGCATTTATCTGTGAGTCTAAATCTCTGCTAATTTTAGTTTCTGAATTTATAAGAATAAGAAATCCTCTGTCAATTCATAAGTCACCTAAAGTTTCGATAAATTAAATCCGTCCTTTTCACGAGTACTTCTCCTTAAATAGACATCAACTGCGAAATTCTTTCCAGGGACCCTCCGTCCTCCGCGGAGTGTTCGCAAAGGCATTCGAGACCTTGTAGAGGGTCGTGACGTCGGAGACGTCACGTCAGTGTGTGAATGACTCGTTTTCTTAAACTTCTCTCCAGTAAGGATTTATTAGATTGTGATTAAACGAAACAAATAAATTATATTATAACAGGTCTCCGTCTATAGATCTGATGGTCCGGTGGAGAGTCGGGAAGGTCGAGACATAAAGGTATATCTTTTCTAGCTAATTATTGTAATTGGTTCATTCGACATAAAAGACAACGTGTCTCACTTCTCCGACCACTGAAAGTCTTCACTAACCAACAGATGTTCGTTTGTGGATGTGGACAAGAAATTATTTGTAGGCTAAAATAAATGTTTCGTAATTTCGAAGTCGTTCTTCATGGGCTCCGATTCAGAGGAGAGTATGTTTTGATGTCCTGTAATTTTTTGTGACTCTCCTACCCCCACCCCCGCCACTGTCTTCCCTTTTTTTCTTATACGTATATAACATGTTTAGATCTCTTAGTTTGACTTTACCTGTGTTCCAAAGTCCTCGACTTTTGTTAAGGTCTTCGTATTTATTAATAATCCTCGACGATGGTCTGTGAGACCGTCCCGACTGCAACTAAAAGAGTCCTCGGTCAAATCCTCCGCCTGTCTCGGACTTGTAGGTTTGCGAGTCCGTCTCCTGTGGGTCGATGAAACGTCTTTATTCCGTTTCCCGCGGACATAGTGTGTCAAACGTATGATGATGTCACATGTCATCTCTGTCATTACTTTACCTTTATTACAGGTGTTTTGTTTTTGTACGGATCGCTGGGTGGATGGTTAGAGTTGGTGACCAGACCACACTTTATCCTTTACCTTAAGTGTTTTCCTCGTAGACTCCTTTTCCGTCACCGTAGATTTTTATATCTGTAGACCGGTGACCAAGTCCCTCTCGAGAAGTTGATGACTGTAAAACCAAGATCTCTGCCTTACCTTCTCTGAGAACGACTACACAAGATGAAACTAAAGATACGATTTTAGGTTTTTCGTTAGTTGAACAAACCGATGGATAACTTCGTTGGTGGTTGGCTGTCTCTAAAGGGTCATTCGTGTCTCAAATTGGGAGGAAACTTTTATGGCACTTTTACTACTAGGTTTGACTCGTGAAGGTGAGTCGAGTTCGAGACGAGTCTCCCCGATCTCGCGGAAGACGTGTGGACGAAAGAAGTGAGACCTAAAAGCCTCTTAAAGTTTGTGGACCCCCTGTGTCGGTAAGTTAGACGATGAAAAATATGTTTCTTGTCGTTTTCGTTTTTAATTTTTTAAAATTTTCGACTCGTTGGAAAGTGTCTTTCCTTTACTGACCTTTGTGTATCCTTTTCCTTTTCCTCGTACCTATATTCCTCCCCTTTGCGTTACTGACTACCCTTCCCGTCTACAGGTGTTCGTTACTATTTTTTTTTTCTAAGGAACTAAAAAAATAAACTTAACACGACGACGACGGAACTAATACCTGCCAAAATAAAATCAGGAACGTATCTAAGGGGGTGGGGTCATATTTTATTCGAACAAGTCTCTGTGGGGTCAAACAAAAACAGAGACCTTCGGTTATGTCCACTTCGTTATATTTGATGATTACTAAGAAACGACCTCTGTTTACTTTGATCGATAGAAGTATTTGGTACTAACTTACTTGGTTATGACCTCTCTTTGTACGTTACTTTTCTTTTGGTTCTCTTTAGGACTGGGAGAAGGTCGGGTCGAAGAACTCGTTTTACAATGTCTTACAAGTTTTCTCCCCCGGAAAGAATAGAGAGAGAGTCTTTTAGACTTGAGAAAGTTCGTGAAAGAAAAGACGGGTAGGAAACATTGTCTAGTACCTTTGTATCCTCCGTAGACCACTCATCCATTGAAATTTTTACCTCCCTTCTTACACGTTTGGTTTCTAAAAGGATCCTATGTCCGTCGTTTTAAAGTCCATTTTTATTCAGGGAGTTCCTGTACGTGACTCCTCACTTCCGGTCATCCTCTATCCTTCACTCCTCGGCTTTGCCACGACCCGTGTCCCCTCCGTCCGCTCGTCTGGTCGTCAGAGGAGGTCGTTGTGTTGCTCGTAAATTTACGTTTCTCAGTTTTGAGGACAAACTACAGAAGTGTTTAGGAGTTAGGACTCTCAGATAAACCTGAATACGAACTTTCCCTTCCCTATATATGAGAAGAAGGTATTAAGTGAAGAAGTAAGTTTGTATTTTAAGTGAGGAAGGTGGAGGACCCACCTTCTGTCTCCGGAAACAAAATTTAATTTCAGTTAGAGTCTACTGACTGGTGTCACAGGTCTCCGGTGTACTACCGTTTCATCCCTTCTTACTTCTTGAAGTTCCCAGAAGTATTGTCAAGACTCTAACGAGGAGGACGATTTCTCTAATCTTTATTTTTCTAAAGAAATCATAGTTGAATCTGGTCAATGAAAGTTCTTGTCTTTATGACTACCTACGATTTTCTACGTAAGGTTCGTTTGTATTCGATTCTTGTAGGGTGGGGAGGTGAAATTCAACTTTGGTTGAGGTTGAGGGTTAATGGGGAATGGCTTCGTTGTTTACTAAGTTTAGGGTTTGGTACGGGGGTCCTGAAAAGAGTCGCAACTGGGGTTTCCCTCTTTTTCCCGTTTTACTAGTCTGAAGATGTGTAAAGTTCGACGATTGGTAAGAGGTTCCACAATTATTACGAAGTATAAAGTTTTTCTCTTCATTCGTTTCCTATCCTTTAAGATCCGATTACGTAGAAAATTAGAAAGTATGTAATCTGATTAAGTGGTGATTTACTAATTGCTACTCGTTTTGTGGGAAAAAGTTTGTGGGGACAAGGAATTCACTATGGGAGTTGAGGAGTCTTACGTCTTACACCACTTTACAATTACTTTTGGTGACGACCGTAACGACACGTGGTTGTTGCCTAATTATTTATTTTGGGATTTATTACTTTACTTGTGAAGGGACCAGTGAGGTGTCTTCGACAAGTTAGAGACTTCCTGTAGGACTTTACCCGACGACACTTTATGATTGATTCTTCACCTTTTTCTCTTGTTCCACTTCTTTTCAGGAGGGTCACAATAGACCTTACCTATTCTTGTACGATGAACTTCCCTTTTACCAAATTTTATTAACGGGTTCGATAATTTTTTTTTTTCTCATGGGTGAATATTAAACGAAAATTGGACTAAAAATTTCACGTCGTGTATACTTTTGACCGTTATTTTTATTTAAGGTTAAACGGACTCTTGTCTGACTTTGAGAGGACCCACGATGTACAATTTTTATAAAGGTCCGTCCTTATGACCTCATCCAACGGTAAAGGAAGAGGTTCCCTAGAAAGGTGTAGACCCTAACTTGGGTACAGAAGACGTTACCGTTCGACTAACAATCGTGACTCGGTGGACCCTTCGGGGTCTTCATATAAATTCGAAAAGTCTAGAAAGTTGTATTTTACATTACTAATTGGAGAACTAAAAATTCTATTAGACTCGATTTTCTTAGGTGAGGTGTCCTGAAATTTATGAAATTCCGATCGAAAATACTAGTAAGGGTGTCCATGAGACTGGTTAGATTGAAATTCAAATTTTTGTTCTGTGTTGTAACTGTAAAATTCGGATTTAGTATTCTCCTTTTTCACCACACATAAAATATTACCCGTGAGTTCTACTAATTATTCGATGTAATATGACGAATAGACTCCAGTCAATCACAAAAAAAGAATAACGGGAGAAAGGACACTTGTCTGGTTTTTGTTTCAAACAACTCCGCAGTCCGTTGTTTGGTTTTGGTCTCGTCGTGTACAGCCTCCCTCTGTTCTGTGTGTCTTGTCGTTGTTTCGTCCAGAGGTCCACTTAATTTTAAGCGAGGCTCACAATGAATCGACGTTGTATTGTCTTTGGAGGTCACTATTTTTTAATTCTTTTTAAGTCGAGTATCACTTGTTGATAACAATGGAGGGGTTTTGTCGATTCGGTCTTTTGTGACCTATAATTAAAAGTTCGCAATGGAATCAGTCTATTATTCTGGTGTTTCTTACTGTTATGGGTTGATCGGTAGATTTTTAGACTAGAATCGTCCTTAAGTATCTGATCAGAAACTCTCTTACTAGTACAAAAATTTCCTTTCGCCGACCTCCTTTCGGGGATGGTTAGTGAATTTCAGTAGTCTGAGTGATTTACTTGTCCTATACGAAGTCTCCGGGTCCCGCACCCCGGTCTTGGTCCTCGCGCCGTCGCGTGGTGTCCGTCCCCTCAGACTCCCCCGGACTCCCGGAGTCTCCACTGTCGCGGTGAGTCGGACCGGAGACGGCGGGAGCTCTCTCTCGTGGTAGGGCGCGGGAAGTCCGGGCGTCAGGGTGTTCCGGAAATCTGGGGTATGCACTGTTTGGTGTCGAAACAGTGGGAAGGATGACTACCACGAGTGACGGTTCCTCGGGATGAAGAGCCCGTTGGTAACTCGCCAGTGCCCGTTGTCCCTGAGACCACCAAGACGAGAGTGGAGTTCAAAACTAGGACTTCTGACAGGAGACCTCTCACATTCCATTGATCCCCCTTAGACCGTCTACCTCGTTACGACTATGTCTGAAAGACTCTTCAGGGGTCAAGTCAAAGGGAGTTCGAAGTGACTGTCCGGGATGGTGTGTTTCACAGTAGTACCTACACCCAGGTGACCGGCGTAGGTTATGACTACTCGACAAACTGTCCCTTCGCAAAAGCTCGGGGTCTAAGGTCTACCGATTTCACGAAGATGACCACGAGATAATCAGAAGACTCACAGGGGACTTTACGTGTCAGAGGACGACGTTGTACCTTGTCTGATGTCGTCGAAACAGTCCTGATTAGCCGCGAGTGACTTGTCAAAGAAGTCAATTGACTAGTTAATAAGTATCATTGTTTGTCGACCGTAAATAGGTTGAACTCGTCATCGGATGTGGATATTAGGACGGAAGTTTGTTAAACCGAGATTATGTTTTGATCCTGTAAACACCCCTTCGTTTCAGGTGTTTCGTGACTTATACGTTTATGACATGTGGGTAGTCTGACTTGACTAGAAACTCCTACCAAGTCGGAGTCGGTGATAAGTAAAGAATTATAGACCACCTTTTAGGTGTTACTGTCGTACGACGACGAAGTGACTTTTGGAGGTGCTACACCTTCTTACACTCTGCACTCAAAAATAATGGAGTTTCCGGGACCCCTCGGTGCGCTTTTAGTCGTCGTACACAATCGGTCGGAGACCCGGGAGGTTTTACCATACCCTACTTCGGGGTGGGTTTCTTTAGGTGTGTTTTCTATGTTATCCAACAGAACTTTGCCTGTGGAGACTGCGGGAGATACTATGAGTCACAGTCGTGAGAGGGGGTCTCAGTGTCAAAAGTGTTTCTGGGTGTGCCGTCGATCACCGATTCCGGGAGATTCCTTCCCGACCGTTATTTGGTGTTTCAGGGACACCCCGAAAAATGGCTAGGACGAGGAGTCGTGTGAGACCCCAAGGTAGACCGGTAAAGCCTCTAAAGGTATATCCTTTTCCGGTTCCTTGGTTCCGTTCTCTTCTACCCTTCTTCCTTCATATCTAGTATGTCCGTTCGTACGTTACATGTGTTAGTACAGCAAGAAGTCAACGCGTCAGGACAGGCTGAGAAATGTTGGGGTGCCTGACGTCGTGCGGTCCGAAGGGACAGGAAGAGGTAGAGGGTCTCAAACAAGAACAGGTAACTCAGTTACTACGGTAGGCTGGTAGCGTAGGACAGCAGGGGAAAAAGAGAGCGGGAGTTAGCAAGGGTGTAGTCCAAGAAAAGGTTACTCAGCCGAGAAGTGTGGTCCACCGTTTTCATAACCTCGAAGTCGTAGTCAGGAAGGTTACTTATAAGTCCTGACTAAAGGAAATCGTGACTGACCAAACTAGAGGAACGGTAGGTTCCCTGAGAGTTCTCAGAAGAGGTCGTAGTGTCAAACTTTCGTAGTTAAGAAACCGCGAATCGGAAGAAATGCCAAGTTTAGATATATACTGATGACCTTTTTGGTATCGAAACTGATGTGTCTGGAAACAGACGTTTCACTACAGAGACGAAAAATTATGTGACGGATCCAAACAGTGTCGAAAAGAAGGTTCCTGGTTCACAGAGAATTAAAGTACCGACGTCAGTGACAGACGTCGCTAAGACCTCGGGTTTTTTATTTCAGACAGTGACAGGGGTAACAAAAGGTAGACAAACGGCACTTCACTACCGTGGTCTACGGTACGAGAGTCAAAAAACTTACAACTCGAAATTTTCGGTCAAAAAAGGGAGAGTTCACGGGTGGTCTCGTTCTTCGTCGAAGGGGGGTTCAGTCAGGGAGGGTAGTCCTTAGGATGTGTTCAGAGAATAGGAGTAAGTAGTCTCCCGTCTGTCTTCTTTATTCTTGAAATTGTGTACCGGGTGTCTTACTCTTGGTGGTAGTGTCTTTTGATCGGCTTTACTAGTGTACATGGTGTCGGAACACATTGAGTCACTTCGATACACGGTGCGGCGCGTCCCGGTGGGTTCTGTCCACCCAGTCCCACCTCTCAAGACTGTTTTTGACCAGGTGACCTCTTCCCTTACCGTTTGGTGAAGCCGTAAGAAGGGAACTCTTGGGGTCTGTCATACTAGTACTTTTCGACCATTTTACGAACGTCATTAAATCCGTCAAGAGAGACACAAGATCCTTTCGTGTAGGAGTGAGACCGGAACAATATATGTTCAGAGGGGATCAGGAAAATTTCCTACTTCAGTAATTTTATCGACGGAGATAAATTCCAACTGGTTGACTTCACGGATTATTGTTATTACATCTTTTCTTTTTAGGTCAGACTTCGTGGGACGATAAAGTTCTGTGTTCAAAATCGGAAATTCCTCCAAAATTGGGAGAAAATTGGAACAGTCGATTTACTCACCCTTATTTGAGGATATCCGGGAACTACTACTATTGGTGAGAACGATTTTCCTCGGGACTTTACGACTGTACATGTTTGTGATACATAAAATGTGGATGGAGTTTTAAAGTTACGTCATAAAACTCTTGAATGTCCTTATTTTCTTGGGCAAGTAAATCCCGATTCAATTGAAACGTTGTAAGACTAAAAGTCACAATAAATCTACAAAAACTTCGTATCAACTTTTTGTGGTGACGAGAATATGCGACTCGGTATTTTGTGTCTCATGAAGTACCCTGGAAACTGTTTTCGGGTTACACCTTTTACGGTTTTTATAAATCAATGATAATCACCGGTATTGTTTTAGACCAAAAATTTTTGAAATTTACCAAATAAATGGTATATGAATCATAATTTTCTCGTTACCAATTAATGTATGTCTAAGACTTCTACGACCCTTTGATACAGTCTCATAAATTTAATTAAGTTGTACAAACGGTTATAAAATTTAGTAGGACTTCGTTAAATCGAAAACCCCGGTCCCTTTAACTAAATTTGAAATTTATCAAAGAAGACATCATCGTAATCGAATACGTTCTTTACCCAATACCTTCCTAGTGAAAATAAATGTAATCAGTTAATGACTGGACTTCAGAAACAAGCGTTATAGGTATATTGAACAAGATCCCATAAAAAATTTTATATGTCTGTTCCGGGATTTACTTGACTTACACCTCCACTATTTAGTCACCTCATGGTATTTATGACAATGACCCCTTTTTTACGATCACGAGATCACCATGCCACATCCTGACACTTTTAGATCACTTAAACTCCCCCTTATGAGTTTTACTACTCAGTGACTCAGACAAGGTCGAAGAGACATCTTCTCTTAAGTACAAGTGTTACTATTTGACCGAATTCCTTAAGACCAAACGTAAGATCGCGTATAGTAGTGTAAACCTAATTGCGTTAATTTTAAAAATTATACTACCCTTTTGGGGGAGTTTATGTTGGTGACTGTATCAATCAGGACGGAGACTTGAATATCAGCATCGGTGTCTTTTGACTCTGACGGCACAATTGATTTCGTCGCGGATTTTTTCAAAGGTTTGGGTGTTGCAAACTCGTCTTAATTTAGGATCTAACTAGTGATGAAAGGTTTGTTTTCTGGGAAGTCGGATCTAAGTGTTCATAACTATCCTTTGACTTTGACAAGAGGGAGGAGGTTATTTTTAGGGAGTTTGGATCTTTTCACTCTTTTTGAGCCATTCATAGTTCTTCGAATCCATAATTCTTCGATGTTTCAAACAGAAAACCTATTAGAGTAAAACTAAAAAAAAAATCTATTTTAGAGTAGAAGAAGGAATTATACTGTCATGATGATTGTTGAGGTAGTAAGAAAGATCTTATGACTTTCTTTTTGTGGTGGAGACCCTAAACTTGTTAAACTTCTCTCTCTTTTTTCTACCATGTCAATTTGTCAGTCCCCGACATATTTCGTCGAGTATAAAGACCAATGGACGGACCTAGAAACTCTGTTTTGTTTTGTTTTTTGTATCCTCGTTTATGTCTACTTTTATAATTAATTTACTCCCCAAGAATGGGAAAAACCCCAGTACCTAAGGATTTCCTTAGGACACTTTACATATTCGTAGAAGGGGTGTTTTTATAAGTGTGTTATAAAACGTGTATTCTATTTCCCTTACCTCTCGGGGACTTTATGTCGACGTCTGGGTTCCAATTCTCGGTACTTAATTCGGTTTATACTAAATCGGACGGGAACCGTCGTCGAATTTTCAGTTTCTAGAAGACGGTGACCCCTTTTCCTCCCTTCTACAAACCCTTCATCAATCCGTGTCATCCTGAAACCTTATAATTCTCTCTCGATCTGGTCCGTAGTTGTAAATCTTTGATAAGTTCACATCGTCCAGCAATTACGACAATTTTTCTTAAAAACTCCCTAATTTTTTTCTAGTTCCCTTACGTCTAGGGACTTTGGTTCAATACCTGGGTTCCAATCGTCGGTGGCCTACTTCGGTCTAGACCAACTCGACGGGAACCGTCGTCGAATTTTGAACCTCTTAATAGACGGTGACCCCTTTTCCTCCCTTTCTTCCTTTTTTACAACGTCAATTTGCCTCAGTCTCCGACATGTTTCGTTCCGGTGCTTCTTTCGGTCTGTCACGAGGGTTACACAGGAATGGACAGTTCCCGACCGACTCGAGGCGGACGTGAAATGGGAAGCGACTAGGAAGGTCTCCATTTGGAGACAGGGGAAACATCTCAAAGCCAAATTTACCTCTTAGAAAGAGAAATGGAAAACTAGGAAATCCGGCCGGACGAACGAAGAAGAACCTAAACGGTAGGGGGAAGTGTGGGTCATCACCTACCTGAAGACATTTTCCTGTGTATCCGTACCTTTCCTTAGGTGTGCAGTGGAGTTGGTTCGTGTCCGTACGACGGATGGGTACTCGTTTCTCAAAACGAGAACACAGGGTTCAGGTGATTGTGTTCTTCTTTTCAAACAAAACAAATAATTAATATTATGATGTTTTGTCGTCGGTATTGTACTCTTTATCAACGAACCGGTTTTCCGTGTGTATCGGATATACCAAGTGTAGTTTGATGTCGTCGAGAGAATTTCGAGTTGTACGTCTTTTGATTCTAGTACCGTAGACCAGGGTAGTGAAGTACCCTTTATCTACCCGTTAGTCACCTTTGTCCCAGTCTGAAATAAAACCCCTCGAGGTTTTAGTGACGTCTACCACTAACGTCGGTACTTTAATGTTCTGCGAATGAAGAACCTTCTTTTCAATACTGGTTGGATCTCTCGTATAATTTTTCGTCTCTATAATGAAACGGTTGTTTCCAGGCAGATCAGTTCCGATGCCAAAAAGGTGACCAGTGCCCCTACACTCTCAACCTGACACTTCTTTCGACTCGCGGCTTCTTAACTACGAAAACTTGACACCACAATCTCTTCTGAGAACTCTCAGGGGACCTGACGTTCCTCTAGGGTGGTCAGGTAGCATTTCCTCTGGTTAAGACCCCCAAGTAACCTTCCTGACTACGACTCCGACTTTGAGGTTATGAAACCGGTGGACTGCGCTTCTCAACTGAGTGACCTTTTCTGGGACTACGACCCCCCCTAACCCCCGTCCTCCTCTTCCCCTGCTGTCTCCTACTCTACCGACCTACCGTAGTGGCTGAGCTACGTGTACTCAGACCCACTTGAGACCCTCAACCACTACCTGTCCCTCCGGACCGCACGACGTTAAGTGCCCCAGCGTTTCTCAGCCTGTGCTGACTCGCTGACTTGACTGACCGTCGTCGAGATTTATCTTTTCCCTCTAGTTTCTGGGGGACTATGAAATAGTACGTTCAGTCTTGTCCTTACGTGTACATGTGCGATCGTGTACTTTCGTCTTTCACTCACCCGAAACCTTGAGTCCTCTGGTCCCGTTCTTAGGTGTGAGATGATACACTAATTTTTCCGAAGATCTTAATTCTGACAGGTCCAGACTGGTCATAACTATGAAATGGTGTATTACTCATAAACCTTCCTCTCCGTCTCCTTCGGACTATAAATTTGTTTGACTAGGTCTACAGTCTTCTGAATTTCGCACAATAGAATCATTTTCATGACTCCCGTCTTAGAGGGGTAAAATTTTCTCTTCACTTTCGTCTATTTTAACATTGTTTTGACATTTTGTGATGTTTTTTCTGAGTGCCTTTATAAGGAAATGCCCTCATAGTGGGTCTTTCCTTTAATGTCCAACACGACCTCTCACCCAGATAGTATACTCTCTCTCCTTCACTCCGGGAATGGTAGTAAACCATGAGGAACGTCAAGTTATAACCAACAAAACCCAAAGAAGAACCCACCGACCCTGGGTAGACGACTTCTGACGGAGAAGAAGAGACTTGATCGGGGAAGCAGGTAGTTCCTCCAAACCTGACGTAGGCCACCCCCCGGTATTCCTAAAAGAAGACCCAGAAGATGGAGTCCCCGTTACCCATTTATATTATCTCGGAAACTTAGAAGGTCAAGAAGTAGTGATAAACCTTGTCCTAGTCTTTTCCCTATCCCTTTTTCTCCTCTTTCAACGAATTTGGTACTTGGGAAGGAGATCCCGTCTTAGTAGATTGGTATTCGTTGTCCATGCCTGGATTTTAAAGTGCTTTCGGTTCCACCTATTTTCTTTTAGTCTGTGATACTATTTTAGTCATCATTTTTATTTACCGTATTTTAATTAGTGAAGTGAAGGAATTCTGAAAGATAGTTCCCTTTTACCTTCCCTGGAGGACGTGTAGTGTCCTCAATTGAGAAACTCGGACTTCCGTCTGCCCTGACTCCTTGTCCCCCTGACTCGTCGTGGGGGTCTCTGACTTCTCCGCCGCGTGGGACTCCGGACCGGAGGCCGAGTGGACGACGTCTTCCGGCGCTATCCCAGGTGCGACCACTGCAGGTGAAGGAGCAGGAGACGTCGCAGTCGGGGACGTCCCGTCCTTGTGTCATCTCGACCCTCTTCTTCACGTTCTGACGACGGATGCACGTCGAATGCTAAAAGTATTTGACTTCAGGTCCTCTTTGTCCTCCTTTTAGTCCGTAAGGACTAGTCGGACCGTTTATGCACGACTTGAAGGTGGTATACGATCCGGGACCCTTATGTCGTGACGAGGTCTTTCGACCCTTGTCAAAAAAACACTTTCGGGGTCGTCAGATTAACCCCTCTGTCTGTCTTTGCCTATTAAAGTCAAGGTGTTGTACTCACGATGTTATTTCCGTACACGTTACACGATTCCTCTACCCTTCTTCTTTGTTGAATACGTCTTCAAACGCTTCGAAAGGTACGTTGTGTTAGGTTATTGTGGTTATGTTAGGTTTTATAGGATGTCAGGACTGTCAGAAGGATTCTGAGGACTCCGTATGTTCAATTCACTCCTGGCCGTGGAAGTCCGACCTCTCTTGATTGAAGTTACGGTTAAGGAACTAAGGACCGTGTAGTTCTTCGGGTCGTCAGTCACTGTCACGGTTATCCCGTGTAATGCGTAAGTATGTGTGTTTCGGGCGGTCTACGTTTCGGGACACGAACATGTGACGACGACGACGACGATTCACTCTATAAATAAGAGTTCCACAAAGGATAAATCTTCAAGTCTTCGGTTCTCTACTTTTATTGTTGTTAGTGCTAGGTGATCTTCTCTTGTAGACTTACGAGTGATACTAGATCGAGTGATAGCACTCGGGAGATGTGTTTGACAAATAAAGGGTGTTGGCATTTTCCGTCAAAAATGTCTATTCCTTCGAGTTCAAATTTCTTATTCATGAGACGGGTTCCGTCAGACTGAGTTCAGGTACGAGAAATGGAAACACGATGACTGTTTCCTTACCGTTATGGGTTGTCGTTGAGTCGTGGATCGGACACACCCACCGAAACGATCCACGACATACGTTTAGGAGTAAGCTCTCGACGAGTTCGGGATCATTACGGGTATATTCGAGACTCAGTTACGGAATGTTTATTTCTAAGATTTTCGTGATAATTTTCGTGTTCGAATCTTTTTTTTAATCTGATTCACGACTTTACTTAAAAGTCGTGTTTAATTCTTGCTCATGACTTAATTTTGTTAGTAAAAAGGAAATCCTTTATGATAGACGATAACTCTTTATAATGGACAGACAAGTCCGAGTGAGAATAGAAGTAGAAGTTATAGTTTGAGACTAAGGGAAAGAAGTATAAGATGTAAAAGTAGGTTAAGAAACTTCAGACCGCGTTTACGTGAGGTCAAAAGGATACGGTGTTTGTTTTATGTGATGAATTGGTGTCCTCTTTCGTTGTCAGACATTAGATCTGTAATTACTGTATTTACTTTCCGAACCCGCATTCTCTGAGTTTTAAGACTCTAGTTTAAACCGTCCATTATTTTGATCCATAGATGTCCAAAATGACAGTATTCCGTAAAGGACAGAATTTGTACGGTGTAATAATTGATGTTAAGAAAGTACTTGTTGACAGAGGAAATTGTGTAAAAATTCCTAAAATTTCTACTAAAGTGAAGAAGGAGACCGACACGCCTGGGAGTGACGCCGTGGCCCGAAGGAGATCAACGCCGTCCACCCCCGGGGAGAAGTGACGACTCGCACCGGAGGCGTCGCACGACCGAAGGGGACGACGCCTCGTGACCGAGGTCTCGAGCCCGAGTCGCACCGCCGGGTCGCCGAATCGCCAGGGCGTCGTACCCCCTTAGAAGGGTCTGGTCCCTAGCTTAGCCACCGGGGACGCAATCGTCCACCTAAGAATTAGTGACCTGGTGGTCCCTGCAGGAATTAGAAAGTTTCTACATTAAGCCTCCATTTTACAATTCAAAAGAATACTGATGTGCCTAATTTTTATATTAATTTTCAAAAGTTTTATTTTGGTTTACGTTTTGTCTTAGATTGACTCGACTTTTATCTTCCGTGTTCTTTCGAGATAGAGTCTATTCGTTGTCTTTTTATATGGTCCTTCATGGGATCTGAAAGAGGGACTTTTGTCTCGATCATTTGACCGAAACCTGGCTCTGGGAGGATCATTTCATTTTGGTCTACGTGTCTTGGTAAATTAGTCCAATCTTCTTAGTACACCTTTTCTTTCAGTTAATTCATTGAAGACAGAATGATAAACGTTCCCAGTAACTATGTCTTGCTCATAGATCAAAGTTTCGTCAATTTGGTCTTTGTATGAATGATGAACTAAAACACGGGTCTATCTATGGTGAGGTGATCTTTACCTGCGATACTACCCAGCTTGTCCTACGGTGATTTAAAATTACTTCGTTTCTTTTCAGTCAAGACTCCTACTTAGGTCCTAAAAGGCACGATGGATTCATTGTCGTCGTTGGAGAGTGGGATGAATGTCGATGCAGGTCCTCCTCGAGCGGAGACCAGGGTACCTCCTAGAAGTGGTCCAACGGTTACGAGAAGAGGGTCTACATGTCCCGTACGACGGCCCGACTGGGACGGTGATACATGAGGGGTAGGGGTCTCTTTGTTGTAAAGAAGGTACCCCAGGATGTCTGTTTCTTTCACGGGTTCCTCTTGGTCTTGGCCTACGGCCCATTGCTTACTCGAGTTTACGGAGGTCCAATACCGTGTATGGATAAGTGGTTCAGGACGTTAAAGACGTACCCAAGTCCGAGAGGTAGAGAAGGTGTCCAATTCTAAAGAGATGGCAGTATTTGAGACTAATAAGCTAGACGACACAATTAATTTTTCGTTGATGTCTTTGCTATTTTTATAGTTGTGGTCTCCAGTCTTTAGACAAGGGCAATTGTAAAAGGTACTGATGGTCAATGATTCTTCTTATGGTGTTCTGTCGATTGTTTATTCCTTCTCTTACTCACTTTTAGATTCACTACCTGATCGGATGAATACATAGATGAACAGTGGAAAGTTCGACTTTATATTAGACTTCACTCTTTTGCGAAATATAGTCATGAAGGACACATTGGTGACTTGGGATATATCTGGTCATAAACTGATTTTAGGTTTTGGATATGTAGCTTTGGTCAAAGGGTTTAAATATTCGAATGTCAATTTATATATATTTATGAAGTAAAGAGACCGAACAAAATCAATGCCATGTTATATAAGAAGAATCACTCAATTATTTATATAGTAAACCTAACGGGTTTAACAATTGTAATCTTCACAACCTTTAGACAGATTTTATGTTGAATAAAATGGTGAAAGAAGGTCTGAAGTGATTGAAAAATACTTAAGTTCTCTTTAACTTGTACTTACAGAAGATTCACACTTGTCACTAAAGATATGTTTGATTTCACTGGTAGTGAAGAGAATGACTGTTGAAGAGAATGACTGTTGGACAAAAGAAGAACAAAGACAACTATAGATGAAGATCAATCCATTGGTTTGAATAATCTTTTTGTAGACTTTCATTCTCCTATTCATTCAAAGTGTATTCATTTGACGTATAAGTTAATAATACACTTAAGACACCATAGTTAAGACTAATGTTGTATTATTTATCAAGTAGAGACGGGTCACGAATGGTACGCGGTCCGTAAAACCAAGATACGTGTCTGGTGAGTCTGCAGAAAAGACATTTCCTACACTTGGAAAAGACATTTCCTACAAATGGACACTTGGAAGCAATTCTACACTGATAACCGAGTTACGTCATTTAAAATATTTGAATTCTTGGTCTGTCAATTGTCAAAGATATAAAAAAATTTATTTGAGATTTTTTTAAATTCATATTATATGTGTTTTTGACTGAGAGTTGCATAAAAACGCGTGAAAATTGTGACAGAGATTTCTCCGTCCGGGGTGAGTGGAGGGGAAGGCCCGTTTGAGATAACTGAATTACCGACACCATAACGAACAAGGTCAACAATGAGACTTCCTTCGTTGTTCTAGGACTCTTAGCCAAAAATCCTGGTTTTAGATTTCAAATTGTCTCTTTTTTCCATTCATTCATAAGACTATTAAATGTCATTAATCTATACCGAAGACAAAAATGTTGACCCGTTTCTGACCCACTTTTGGATTCATAGAGATAAGTTGAACGGAAATGGGGAAGTTGACTTCTGTTACAGAATTGGATACAAATTTTCTACCACACATTGTAATAGGTGTTCTCTGTCTTTCACCTTCGTCGGGTTCGTAGGTAGTTGTCTATCTGTCTTGCACTGTATATGTGTGTTGCCTTGTAATGAACCTAGACTTTTCCTTTCTTTAAGACTGCGGTACACGATGCTGTACTTACTTAGAAGTTCCTGTGATGCGGTTCACTTTGTTCGGTCAGTGTGTGTTTTTATGACCTACTCAAGGTTTAAGTGTCTTCGTCTTTCGTCTTTCTGCCAAAGGTCCCCGACTTTCCCTCATTCCTTATCGTTCAGTAAAGTATTCGTGTCCATTCACTCCCTACTTTTCTCGAGACCTCGATTTACTACCACTACTGACGTGTCATAGCTACAGGAAATATGAGGACTCGGCGTGCGAATTCTTACCAATTCTGTCATTCGACATTCACGTAAAATGGTGTCTTATGGGTTTTGTGACGGTGAGAGAAGTCATCGGTATGATTGGGTATGCTGGGTCAGTTTTTCCTTTTTTTATTTTTTATTTTTACGTCACCTTGAGTTTGAGGTTTTTCAAACTTTTCCTAGGGTTTTGATTGAATTGGAAAAAAAATTGGTTTGAAGAATGATGTGTTTTGTTGTCTAATTCACCGGATTTAATATGTCATAAAAGTCTGGTTCTATAGTCTGTAGAACAGTCGTTACAAGGTCACTACTAAAAATTTAAAATATTAAATCATTACCGGGAAATAATGATCGTGGGTGATTTCCGGGAGGTAGGAGAAGATCTAACTTATGAGAGACTGGTGAGATTAAGGTTTCTTGTCTTTAATAACTCCGTACACTCTTGTCCGACATAAACGGTGTCCGTCCTTCGTGTGAGTCAGGTCCCTTTTTTCTTTAAAGTTTCTTTTCTCTTGTTCATTTGTGCTTTGCTCGGTTGTGTGTCCTACTGCCTACGAATGAATAAAGTGGCCGAGGATTCGAAGGTCCGAATGGAACGGAAAACGTAAAGGACATATCTATATAAGAGGAGCGGATAGTTTTCTACGTTGGTGCAAGTTTAGCCTCAGTAGCAGATGTCCGTCTTGCTGTACAAACCTTAGACTTTCCCAGTTGTACTGTCCTCGTCTAAAGTACCCTGTGTGCTCTTGGAACAAGGACAAATTTTTGTACTTATCGTGTAACCGTCAACGATACCGTAGTCTTTCGACTGAGAGACGGGAAAAAGGGATTAAGGATAGGTGATGGGAGTAGTTGGATAGGTCGGGTTCCTATAAATTTTATCAACTTCTTCTGATTTGAGATTTAAAGATTATTATCCCTTTACTGACTCATTTCAATACCGTAGGATGGAACTGTTTTGTTTTACATTAGTAATTTTTATTTATACTTCTACATCGTTTGACCATTTTATACATACTTTTACTTTTTCGTTTTGTAGTCAATTTTGATACGTTTTTATGTATAAACACATGTGGATTGTCTCTGTTTACGAAACACTCGATCATTCACGAAACACTCGATACTTCGTGATATATTATTCGAAATTTGAATTACTCTTGAATTGATTTTCTCTTGGATCTCTTTACTTTTTATCGACATAGAGTCATTGACTTACCACCCATTGATGTATTTGTCCTCATCCGTTACCGTTGGGTGAGGTCATGAGAACGGACCTTTTAGGGTACCTGCCTCCCGGGACCATCCGACGTCAGGTACCCCAGCGCTTCTCAGCCTGTGCTGACTTCACTGAATCGTCGTCGTCGTCGTCGATGTATTTACATCAAAAATTTTTATAAAATAAATAAACCGACACGACCCAGAATCGACGACGTATACCCTAGGTCGAGGGGTTTGGCTCCTGGGGACCGTAACCCTCCCGTGTCATGAGCGGTGACCTAAAGGTCCCTTCAAGGAATTTACATCAAAAGTATTACTTGACAAAGGCCATGATTTCTTTGAGTTTATTAACCCTCTTTTGGGATCCAGTTCTTGTCAATAATAATATGAATAAAGATAGAAACGGGTAAAGTTTCAAAATTAATAATGTCCGGTCAAAAATTAACATTTGATGATGTTGTCATAGAAATTTTAGATAAGTCTTGGTTGGCTCTGTCTTTTTAAGTAAGTACATCTTCTCCAAACTTCTCTGCGTACGAAAACGGAGGACTTTGGAATTTGATTTTAGTGGTACTCGAATCTCTATTAAATCTGTCTTAGTCTGGGTGGGGTCCTTTCTTATCGAGTCTAATTTGTATGACTAGAGCGCCTACTATGACCTGAAAATTCTACCCACTTCCCTTAGCTTTGGAGACCAGCGTCAGCGGACTTTCCTGTAGGGTGACACTGTGATACAATAGTCACCTTCGTGAGTGCTCGAATACTGGTAGAGCTGAGGTCGACTCTTCCCTTTTTCCCATTGAATCGTGTATAAGATTCAATTTTTATGGTATAGTGGGAATGTCTATTTTTACGTACTCAGTGTGAATAACGGGATTGACATACCCAGTGGTTACAAAGAAGAAGTAAAAAATTTGTATATGAGTTTAGACAAATTCGAAAGGATTGTGATTCGTTATTTATTCTTACAAAAGTACTATAGAAGCATAGATCGTTATCTTCGAGAATTCTATTGTTAAGTTCACCGAGTCACTTTTTTGTCTGAGTTTGTAAAATCTTCTCACATTTTGAGTAGTCCGGGAATTCATGACTAAATTGTTTTTGTCCAAAAGAAGGGGAACTTCCGTCCTCCTCATCAACTTAAAAGACTTAAACCGGGACGTCATCGTGGTAGTGGCAGTGGCATATTTGATTTGGTATGTCTATCCATAGACAATAAATGTTTTTAATTCTTTCTTTAGTTAAGGAGGATGATTCATATCAATTTGTAGGACCTGTAATATGTCTTTCGATTTTCCATTTCTCGGTCTGACCGATCCATGACATCCTAGACTCCTTGTTGTGTCGTCACTCTAGGAGTCCAAAAGAAAAACGGAGTATATAGGACCTGGTCCACTACCTCTACAGTTGTTGGCTCGTCGCAGTTACCCGTGGGTGTCACCCGTATGTGGGAGGGTCTCTCAGTTTCCTGTTCGTTGTCTGTGATGGTATCTCTACTGTGTCCATAATCTTGGATTGTCTGTAAAGTTCCGTCGGTAGTAATTTTACGAAGTAGTTCGTTAATGTTGTACGAACCTTGTTCACCCCCTTTTTCTTTAGAGTCGTTTCTTTGTCTTCTACTGGTTTACCCTTAGAGTCTTGACTTTTTATATTTTTGACTTTAATTTTGTTTTTTTGAGTTTTCTACCCAAGTCGTCGGTCACCTTTTCTCCTTTCTTAGTCATTTGACCTTCTGTCTTATATGACCCCTTAGACTTGTTTTGCCCTTTTTTACGGTACTTTTTTTACTTGTCTCGGAGACCCTGGACGCCCTGGTATTGTTTTCTAGATTATAGATTATAGGTACCGCAGTCTCAAGACCTCCCTCTTTTATCTCATTCCGAATTTTCATAGACTTCTTTATTACTGACTTTGAAAAAGTTTAAACTGTTTTCTATATTTTATATGTCTAAGTTCTTCGATTCGTTTGGAGTTTCTTCTACTTAATTTTCTTTAGGTCTTTATAAAGACCTAGTTCTTTTCTTTATAGAAAAGAGTTCCAGACTACAAACTTTGTTTTTAGGATTGCCATAGAATCCATCCATAGTTATATGTATCTCCTTTACAAATTCTGTTAATATAGTATTTGTTCCTTCCCTTTCTCTCCATTTCCCTTTCAAAGGTATAAAGTTGATCACTTTGTAGTTGCACTCATCTGACACTATTCAATGCATATCTATATCGTTATAGATCGTTGGTAATTTTTCGATATGTTCGATATGTTTCTTTATTTGAGTTTTTATTATGTCTATTCAGTTCTGTTTTAAGATTTTTATCAAGTCATTGGATGTCTTTCGGTTCTTTTTCCTTTCTTTTGTCTCTTTGTTTTTTGTCTTGTTTGTTTGTCTTTTTCTTTGGGATTTACTCAGAAATAAGTTTAAAACGTTACTTATCCTAAACGATGAATCCTTGAATTTCCTCCGTTGTGTCAAGGTGCCAATTCTTGTATCCGAGTTCAGTCTAAATATGAGTTCGGATCTGTAATACTGGAAGACAGAACCCGTTCAATATATTAGAAAGACTTGAAGTTGAAAGAGTAAATATTGTACCTTTATTATTGTCATAGACGTCTGCTCTCTTAATTTTAATTACGTGTATTTTGACAATCAGGTCTTGTCATTCACGAGTTTTTGGTGATGAATGTAGTCTCTGTTCTATTTACATAAGGGTCTGAACTGCGAGTTACGTCTCTTTCCGTCCTCCTTCGACTCCTTCACGCGCACCACCCTGACTCGAGTTCAGACGTGTGTTTCCTGAGTCCGCGGAGAGGGTGGTGGAGATTTTGTGAGGGTCAGTTGCTCTCCTGGAAAGACCCCTTGCTCCTGGAAAGACCCCTTGCGCTTGGATTTTTCCTTCCACGGATGTTTGCGATATTGAACTCCCAACTATTGTTTTTCCGGCCCACTTCTCTCCCATTCTCCCACTCGGTTCTGAGTGTATGTGACATCATTCTTCAGTACTCATTCAAGAGCTTTAATTTGATTCTTATACGTATTATGAAATCTTTATAATTCTGTTTATAGTTCTCTTTGTTCGGCCTTCTTACCTTCATGTGCCCTTTACCCTCTTTCGACCTTTTGACCCTTTCCCTTCTTTGTTCCGGGGCGGAGACGTCGCGAAGGTCGTGGAGTGGTGTGTTGTCTGTTAGAGTGGTGTGTTGTCTTACGATCCTACTGAGGTGAAAAGGAAATCTGGGAGGTGTCAAATCCTTGAAAAACAAAATGTCGTCCGAACATAAACAATATTATCTCCCTTAATTGTTATGTAAGAAGTCAAGGTTTAAGGCATTCAAGTTCTTACTCCCTAAGAGTATGTAAGAGTGTAGACTGTTATGACAAAGAAAGGTTTTCTGTCTATCCAGAATCTGAGAATTTATAGTAAAAAAGATGGATAGGTCACCGGGGGTAGGTCACGAACTTTCAGAAGACGTCGCTGACATGCTTCTCTGTCGTTCGGGTTCTTCCAGGTCACGGTGACCATTCAAGAAGGGACCCGTCGGGTGGGGTAGGTGTCCGTGAGACGAACCCTCGAGAAGAGATAAGATTCGATTGTAAACAAAGGGATATTTAAGGTGAGTGATAGATGTTCAGGACGACGAACGAGAATCCAGTCAAAAAGACACAACGTATACAGTCAAGAAAATATCAACTTCTGTCGATAATATGGATGGGTTTTGAGGAGAACCACTTTAAAGGAATCAGGAATTATACAAGTTTATATGTTGTTAATTATGTATTTCGTATAAGATTTACTCCGACCTAGTTTCTTTTTACGTTTTACACATGTCAATGACTGGAATTGAGAGTAGATAGTTATATAAATTCTACGTGTGTATGGTTCATTGTGATATGTATACATGTGTGTGTGTGTGTGCATAGTTGTGTCTTTTAGTAGATGGTATATCGTTCACCTTCTCCTTCGATATTTTGTTACAAAGGTAATTTTTTATGTGTAAATGAACACACACATATAAAAATATATACACTCTCTATGTCTATGTAGAATGTCTATTTTCTATGTAAAGAAAGAGATTAAACCCGAAGGACCCCCGAGTCTACCATTTCTTAGACGGACGTCACGCCCTGTGGACCCAAGCTAAGGACCCGACCCTTCTACGGGACCTCCTGTCGCACCGTTGGGTGAGGTCATAAGAACGGACACCTTTGGAGTTCCTCATCTGTTCCCCGAAAGTAAAAAATGAGATATATGGAGTATATAACAAACTTACCAAATTTCAAGAATTATTAGTTCAAAACACTGTTTATTAGAAGTGATTCTATAGGGTGAGTGGTTTGTTCATGGGTACGCAGATGACATACGGTCCGTATTTCGATCTTCGACCCTTATGTCGTCCTTTACCGTCTGTTCCACGTGCATAGGTGTGGGGAGTGGTGTAAGGTCCCGTCTATGAGTACTTTATTGGTACACGTTATTTCACGTTGTCCTCTGTGTCTTGAGACTAAGTGACGTAGAGGGAGTTTAGGATGTGATTGTGGAGGTAGGGTCGTCGTTTGGATTCCCAGTAGTCGAATGGGAGAGAGGAAGTGAATGTGGGGAAGAGAGTAGTTGCGGATACGGGAGATTAAAGATGGTAGAGAGTGTAGACACGGTAAGTCGACGTAAGGACCACGTAGGTAGGAGCAGGAGAGATTGGGTCTGGTGCCGTGAGGAGAAAAGCAAACGGTGGGAGAAAGGGTGTACGACGCGATCTCTAGGGAGATTTTACTTTTCGCGTGGCATAGTGGAAAGAAGGATGTCTCGAAATTGCCGACGTGTCATGGTGGTCCTATTCTGGATGTACGAGGAGCCTCGCGTCAAGTGGAACCGTCGACGGGAATGGTGTAGAAGGCGTCGTGTTAGGTCACTAGACTCGGTGACGCCAAGGAGGACAATGGTGCGAACATGGTTCACTGCACGAAACCAGACACGTCTCGACCTTTGTGGGTGAGTAGACTGTTCAGACTCCAACCTGTAGTGGAATAGAAACTTCGGAAAAGACTGGTGATAAGAAGAGGTTATGTTGACGAATAAAGGAGGAAACGTGAAAACGGAGGTGATTTAAAGTTTGCATCAAGAATACATCCTGGATGTTTGGAAATCATGAACAAAAACAGAGGGGGTTTGGGATTGAAAATGGGATTTACGCATTTTGTTATAGACCGTGTATTAAGTGCAAGTTACAAACGACTTCTTTACTGACATACTCTCTTTTTGAAAATACACGTTTCTGTGACTGATTTATTTATGATGTATCGTCTCTTTGTTTTTTACTAATTCGTTTAATACCAAATAGATGGTCTTCTGTGTATCGGTAATTTTTTTCAAAAATTTCCGATGTGTTCATCCTTTTGCAGACCACAATTGCTCCTTTTTTCGTTTTATATTTTGTACCGTGTGTTTGAAACGAAAATTTTTTATATATCATTGTTTAGTTTTATAAATATCATCAATATAGACCCACCATTCTGATGCCTTCTAATCAGAAAGAGGAAACATGACGTAAACATAAAAGAAATTAAAAGATTAATAATGAAGTATTATTTTTTATACTTATTAAATTCACCGTCTAACACTACTATCGACGTGTTGAGACTTTTATACTTTTTCACTTTACATGTAAAATCAACCTACCTACAATGTCGTACACTTAATATGTATAGAATTATTTCGACTATTTTTACATGCATAGATGAATTTAGAAATAACGTTTTTGTGTTATTATTTTTTCTTTATTTTACGTTTTCTTGATCTTTCCCGAATTCGTTAGTATGTCCGGTCGGGGGAGTAAAATGTAAAATCTCTTTTCAAGACCGGTTTCGACGGTCGAGTAATCACCGGTCAGGATCTGACCCTAAGTACGGAGGAGGGTTTGGTCGCGAAATATTATGGTGACGACGAATATAAATCCGGTTTCCTTCATACAATCGAATCGTTGAGATCTGGTCTATTCCACAAAAACTAGGGTTCGAGTAAATTTTCTTCACAACGGGGTTTTATTTTAAAAGCCTTTCTTTGTCAGGGACTCTTACTCTTATTTTAGCTTTCCTTTAATAAATTTTGGTCTAAAGTCGAGTTATAAAAACTATCTTTCAGAATTATTGATGTTAAGTTACTTCCTTGTCCGTACAAACACTAGTGATGTTGACGACGTTAAGTTCTTGTCCTGTTCGACCTGTGGACTTGAAAGTTCGAAGGGAGGATTGGTTCTAAAAGGACAAGATTTACTTTTCCAGGCATAGTGTTTATTCTGATGTCGACGTTAGACGTTTACAGAGTGAAGTCACGACGTCATAAGAGTCTGTCTCGGACCGTTACTAGGTGTAACGTTACCTAAAGAGGGGTGTCTTCACGAGTTGTAGTCGTACTCAAGTTGGGAAGATGTTCGATACTCTTTAATACAATGATTACCGGTTTATGAACCTTGAAATTTATAATTTTAAGTAGATTGCTCTGACCGTTTAATATGTCAATGTTAAGTAGGGTTAAATTAAGTATAAATTATTAATTTGAAATTTTGAGGAATGGTATTTCTTGTCTGACCTACTTACACACGTGATTAATAAAATCGTTACGGAGAACAGTCCTTTAGGGTCTACTGCTAAGCTGGTAGTAATGTCGGTTGACGTTCGTCACACGGGGTGGACAATTTCCACGTTCAGTCCCGGTACGACTATGTTAGGTTTCAGGGTAGTCGGAGGATTTTTAATTTCGCTTCCCTTCTTTGTCTGTCACTAAGGGTCTATAGGTTTGGTAAAGAATTTTCAAAGAGGTTGTAGATACTACGAAGAAAACTTAAATTTGATACTATATATGGTTTTATTAGACACACAAGAAAAAAAATAATTTGATTGGTTTTACCTCTTTATGAATATTTTTGATTTTCTCTTAACAATCTTTGTCTACACTGGTTAGGAAATATAATGATGATACTGAAATATGTTTAAGAGGTCTTCCGTTAATTCCGTTTTATTTGGTTCTTAAGTGATTCTCAGTAGAATAACTAGTTCGTTAGTCTCAAGAACTTTAAATAAGGTTCTTTCTGTTAGATAATTATTTTGTTGTGGGGATCTTTTAGTTTATTTAAATATAATTATAGTTCGGTAAATTTTTTAGGTTCATACTGTTTTATAAAAATGTAAAATTTTTCATTTCGTGTGAATGTCATATGTATAATTATACGTTTTTGTGACTAGTTTTGATATTTTTGTGTGTTTTTTGTGTAAAAGTAAGTCCACTGTCCAAACACTTTTTACGAAATTAGTTTCAGAAAAAATTTAAATTTCCCTTTACTTGATATTCTAAATGTAACTCTAAAGGTTGGTTATACCTGACAGAGGCAAGGTGGGACAAGTTTTAATTTGAAATCAATAAAAAAATCGTTTTCTAGTAGTGTGAATTACGAAGATAATAGTTTCTTTTTCTTCTACTTTTACATCAGAAGTGAGATGAATTTGTATTTTCGTTCGTTCAATGGTACAAAGATTTTAGTGTTATAATACGAGAATGGAGACCTATTAAGACGGGTTTCCTGAGACGTTGTTTTGTTTCTCTCTCGACTACCTTGTACACGTTGCATGGTCCTTGGGATGTCGAGGGGCACATGTCTCGCCGGACGTCTCACGCCCACCCCTGGACCCCGAACACGTCCCCGAGGGACTCCAGTGTGACTAAAAGTAATAGTATGGTCGTACCGTGAACGGAAAAATGAGAGTAATAGAGTATTCAAATGTCTATTCAAGATGACTACGATAAGTTCGACACTTTGTGACACTTATGTCTTAGGTCTGTTGAAGATAGGTCCGTTTGTAATTTGTCCTATCATTCTTACGTTTTGTTATGGAGAGAAGAGTGACTTGTAAAAAACAAACTTTTATCAATAAAAAGTAATTTTACAAAAATTACATTTGTAAATTGCCACACAAAATGTCAATGAAAATATATTGTTTGAAATTTTCGAGTTTAGTCAGTTCAATGGAATTTAGAGTTGATGAGAGAATTTGGGAAGTGATTGTCGTCAGTTGGTTGTCCTAAGTAGAGGTCAGGTTTGTTATCGTGAATCCGATATTGTATTAAACCATCAACCAATTTGTGTTTTAAGAGATATAACTAAAGAAGTCGTTTATTGTAAAACTATGTGTGTAGAGACTTACAGAAAGGATATAATTTAAACCGTAAATGTGTAATCACATAAAAAAGATTTTTGACAAATAATGAGTGCACATTTACCGTTTTAATGTAAACGACACCAAAAAGGTCATCAGTACTTACCTACACTCTCGACGTAATTTTTCTCTCCACTCACAGCTTCTTGACTACGGAAACTTGACACCACGACCTCTTCTGGGAACTCTCAGGGAACCTGACTTTGCTCTAGATTGATCAGTCAGGATTTCCTTTAGTTGGGACTTATAAGTGACCTTCCTGACTACGACTTCGACTTTGAGGTTATGAGACCTGTGGACTACGCTTCTCGACTGAGTAGACTTTTCTGGGACTACGACCCTTTCTAACTTCCACCCTCCTCTTCCCCTGCTGTCTCCTACCAACCTACCGTAGTGTCTGAGTTGCCTGTATTCAGACTCATTTGAGACCCTCGACCACTGCCTGTCCCTCCGCACTGCACGACGCCAGGTACCCCAGCGTTTCTCGGCCTGCGATGACTCGCTGACCTGACTCGACTTATTGTAAAACTCGATGTCCTACTACTATGACGAACAGTCTTCAAACAAATTACGTCGTTGTAGAAATCGTTATAAATGAATACAATAATGGATTTATAAAATAATCACTATAAATTTGATATGAGAATCTTGATATCGAGGTTCTTTCGTCAAATGTAAATCCTATAGGTTCATTCTAAGGTAATTTTTTTTTTTTTTTATGATAAAAATCAAAAACTGGTATAGTAGGTCGTTAAAGTGAGGACTCATATATAAACTTCTTTTACTTTTGTGATTGAGTTTTTCTAAGTACGTTGGATTACAAGTGTCGTCGTAATAAACATTATCAGTTCTATTGTCTTCGTTGGATAGACGGGTAGTTGTCTACTTGCACATTTCGTCGATGCCGTTCACACGTATATATACCTACACACACATACATATATGTATGTATAAATATATTGACTATTATTTAAAGAGTCCGTATTTTTTCTTATTTTACGATGTCTTTCACACGTATATATACCTACACACATACATATATGTATATATAAATATATTGACTAGTATATAAAGAGTTCGTATTTTTTCTTACTCTACGACGGTAAACAATGGTCACCTCTCTCTCTCCCTGTCCCCTGTCCCTCTCTCCATGTCTGGTAATGCGTATTTTATTTGTTTGAGATTCCTATACGACATGTCGTACCCCTTATATCGGTTGTGAAATATTATTGAAATTTACCTCATATTAGATATTTTTGTAACTTAGTGATACAGCATATGGACTTTGATTGAGTACAAAATTTAGTTGACACGAAGTTAAAAAATTTTTTCTGCAGACTAAAAATTTGTAGACTTTTATTTAAAATGATGTAAAATAGGAAATATTTTTAATTATCTTTAGATTTGTTACTTTTGTAATTTTGATCAGTTTTCTTTAGTCCGGAATTTTAATTCTTTTGATTTTCTGCTCATACTTCGACTTGTTGACAGGGGGCGGTTCTTTCCGCTAGTAAAACTAAGTAGATTATGAAATCACACTAACGTAAGTTTATAATTTCTGTTGTTACTTTACTTTTCGACTTTGGTCTAGTTCTATCCGAAAAAAACTTTTTTAGATTAATGACTTCATTATGTACATTCATTATGTTTATACACATTAATTTTTTACTACCAAAGGAGGAACGTTGAGGGGTTAAGTTAAGGACCCAGTCCCTCTAGACGACCTCTTCCCTATCCGATGGGTGAGGTCATAAGGACCCGAAGGGAACACCGAGTCGACCGTTTCTTAGGCGGACGTTACGCCCTCTGTACCCAAACTAGAGACCCAACCCTTCTAGGGGACCTCTTCCCTTACCCATGGTAAGGTCATAAGACCGGACCTCTTAAGGTACCTCAGTGCTTCTCAACCTGTGCTGACTCGCTGAAAGTGAGGGTGAGTGGTTCCATTTTCGAAGGTATATAAAGACATACGAATATTTTTATAATTGTATAAATTCCAAAGGATTTATTTTATGATAATCCAACCACGTTTTCATTGACGTCAAATCTTGACGACTTGGAACGTACACTATGACCTTATGTAAGAATTTATACCAATACAATATGTAGTAAAATTACGTGTAAAGAACAAAACAAACAACGATTACTGTAGTGAACGACAAATAAAATATAAATAAAATTTGAACCCTTTACTACGATCTGTTTTTCATTTAAGATCGTTAAAAGAGTAAGTTCAAGTATTTCGTCGTTTCTGTTGAGTGTTGTAGTTGTCAGGTAAACCGGGTCCTTGATGACCGCCTGTATGTTACGGTCGCCACGAAATTCTTCAAAACGTTTCCCTCTACTCTCGGAACTTCTACTCCTCGTGTCACCGCCCGGTGACCTTCGACTGTTCGTGGCTAAGTCTCCTAGTAGCTTCGACTTCAACGGTTTCTCGAACTGTTACTGTCAGCAGGTCGTAAACTTCACTTATCCTTTCTATTTTGCCGAACTGTTCGAAGAGCGTCGGAGTATTCTCCTGCCGTTTATTTTATGTTAGTGAAACGACAGAAGAGAATGAGATGTGTTGTTGTTTGGTAAAGAGCTTGACACTACACGTTATTTTTCACCTAAAGTTTCCTGTTGCCCGTTGCCAGTCCGACCTGACTCTTCGTCGAGGTTTCGTGAAGGGTTCTGGTTGGACGTGGGTTTCTCCAGTACCGGCGACAGACCAACAGAGGACGGGGAGACTAGGTGACGTCGAAAGACTTAGGACCCCTTCGGTAGTGTAGACTCTTCACACGAGTCGTTTGGTAGCTCTGCGTGGTCTGTGAGGTTCGACCTTCGACCGTGGCCAGTTGTCTTTCCTGGGTTAAGAAGAGGTACTGTTCCGAACTAGCGTGTAGTGTGTTGGTTGCGAAGTTTTCGACTTACTTAACCCGATGTTTCGAAACGGAGTAGTCAGTATAAGTGGTTGAAGGGTGGTTGGGTGATGGTGAAGACGTTCATAGACTTGTTGAAAAACGTCCCTTTTGTGAAGGTGTTGGTCGTCCTCCGTCTTTTTCGAAAGGTTCCCAGGTAGTTTATGGTTTCGTACCTAAAAATGCGGTGTCCTTATTTGTTAGAATAAAGAGTAACCGTTTTGACACTAACATTACCAAGGATAAAACTAATTATTTCTACATAAACTCGGATCAATATTACTAAATTTGAAGTGCCAGACTTTAGCGTTAATGTAAACATGGTTGGATTATGTGTATTATATACATAATGTAATTATACGTAATACTTGTTCTCCTCTGAAATGTGTACCTGTAGTGCTCTACCGGTTGTGGCTTTAGTCTAATAAATATAAGAAACGTCGGTTTCTACCTCTTCGAGATATGTAAGTCATTTTTGTTCTGGTCCTTGACACAGAGTCTAGTACTTGAGGAATAACGGTTTAAGTCGGAATTTGACCTCTTTCACCCCTTTTGGTGATTTGGTAAGTCCAAACTGGATTTAGTTTAGGGAATACTAATATGTTACCTTCACTCTTTATCTAAATTCCCTGATCTAGACTATCTCACGGACTACTTGATACCTGTCTCCAAGCACTGTAACATGTCCTCTGTCCCTAGTTCTGGTAGGGGTACCTTTTCTTTACGTTTTGTCGTTTTACCGACAGACCCCTCCGGAATGTTTATCGACACTTTTCTTCTCTTCGTTTTTTTGTTTCCTCTTTTCCTTTGTATATGGTTAAACTTACGTGTCAAGGTTTCTTATCGTTCCTCTCTATTCTTTCGGAAGGAGTCGCTAGTTACGTTTCTTTATCTCCTTTTGTCATCTTACCCTTTCTGATCTCTAGAGAAGTTCTTTTAGTCTCGATGGTTCCCTTGTAAAGTACGTGTCTACCCGAGTTATTTCCTGTCTTTATCATACCTAGATTGTCTTCGTCTTCTATAATTCTTCTCCACCGTTTTTATGTATCTTGACATGTTTTTTCTAGAAGTACTGAGTCTATTAGTGCTATCACACTAGTGATGGATCTCGGTCTGTAGGACCTTACACTTCAGTTCACCCGGAATCCTTCGTAGTGATACTTGTTTCGATCACCTCCACTACCTTAAGGTCAACTCGATAAAGTTTAGGACTTTCTACTACGACACTTTCACGACGTGAGTTATACGGTCGTTGAAACCTTTTGAGTCGTCACCGGTGTCCTGACCTTTTCCAGTCCAAAGTAAGGTTAGGGTTTCTTTCCGTTACGGTTTCTTACGAGTTTGATGGTGTGTTAACGTGAGTAGAGTGTACGATCATTTCATTACGAGTTTTAAGAGGTTCGGTCCGAAGTCGTTATGCACTTGACACTTGAAGGTCTACAAGTTCGACCAAAATCTTTTCCGTCTGCTTGGTCTCTAGTTTAACGGTTGTAGAGGACCTAGTACCTTTTTCGTTCTCTCAAGGTCTTTTTGTAGATAAAGACGAAATAACTGATACGGTTTCGGAAACTGACACACCTAGTGTTATTTGACACCTTTTAAGACTTTCTCTACCCTTAGGGTCTGGTGGACTGGACGGAGGACTTTTTGGACATACGTCCAGTCCTTCGTTGTCAATCTTGACCTGTGCCTTGTTATCTGACCAAGGTTTATCCTTTTCCTCAGACAGTTCCGACATATAACAGTGGGACGAATAAATTGAATGTACGTCCCATGTAGTACTCTTTGCGACCCGACCTTCTTCGTGTTCGACCTTAGTTCTAACGGCCCTCTTTATAGTTATTGGAGTCTATACGTCTACTGTGGTGGGAATACCGTCTTTCACTTCTCCTTGATTTTTCGGAGAACTACTTTCGCTTTCTCCTCTCACTTTTTCACCCGAATTTCGAGTTGTAAGTCTTTTGTTTCTAGTACCGTAGGTCAGGGTAGTGAAGTACCCTTTATCTACCCCTCTGTCACCCTTGTCACAGTCTGAAATAAAACCCCCCGAGGTTTTAGTGACGTCTACCACTGACGTCGGTACTTTAATTTTCTGCGAATGAGGAACCTTCTTTTCAATACTGGTTGGATCTATCGTATAACTTTTCGTCTCTGGAATGAAACGGTTGTTTCCAGGTGGATCAGTTCCGATACCAAAAGGTCACCAGTACATACCTACACTCTCAACCTGACACTTCTTTCGACTCGCGGCTTCTTAACTACGAAAACTTGACACCACAACCTGTCCTGAGAACTCTCAGGGAACCTGACATTCCTCTAGGTTGGTCTGGTAGGATTTCCATTAGTCAGGACCCACAAGTAACCTTCCAGATTACAACTTCGACTTTGAGGTTATGAAACGGGTGGAGAACGCTTCTCAACTGAATGACCTTTTCTGGGACTACGACCCTTTCTAACTCCCGTCCTCCTCTTCCCCTACTGTCTTCTATTCTACCAACCTACCGTTTTGACTGAACTACCTGTACTCAGACTTGTTCGAGATCCTCAACCACTACCTGTCCCTCCGGACCGTACGACGTCGAGTACCTCAACGTTTCTTAGGCTGTTCTGACTCGCTGACTTGACTTGACTACTTGTTTTATAGGATATAGAAAGGTTTCGTTATTATCTCTAGATATAAGTGTACTAATTCTCTTTTTTCCTTATCAGCAAATTTTTAATTTTTGTTGTGTCTTTTGGTGTTAGAAGTTTATACTTCGGGAGTCCTTCCTCGTCTCGTATTGACCGACACAAGTCTCTTTCCTTTCGGTCTAAGTTCCAGGACTTTCCTGGAGGGAGCCCCAGGGCCCTGCGACTGAGTCGCGAAGGTGACGTCCCCCGTGTCCAGGGAGGGGACCAGGACCTTGACGGTAGGACTTTCGGTACGTCGCGCAAGCCTTTGTTGTTGTTTTTCTGAGGGTCTCTTAGGTCTTGGGAGCCCGGTAGAATTGCATACTGGTACGAAGTCGTGTCTCCTGAGGACTAAAGGATGAAAACAAAGTACGTGGCCTACCAAAAAAGGGGGAAAATCTTCCAGACACACGATTCAGTGAAGTCAGTATAGGTTGAGAAACGCTGAGATACCTGGCGTCGGGCGCTACGAGGGGAGCGGGTACCCTAAGAGGTCCGTTCTTCTGACCTAGGCAGAGGTCCCCTAGAAGGATCGGGTCCCTATGTGACGTAACCGTCCGTCCAAGAAGTGATGATCGCGATGGACCCTTCGGAAAAACTCCCAGTAGGATCAATTGTCCTACTATTGTTCCGTAGATTTCCTTGTGTTTCTCTTTCACTATATTTTTCTGATTCAAGTAGACCCGGTAAGACCCACTCCTGGGACTCGTTCTTAAACAGTTCGTCCCAATACCGTCGTGTTTCGGTGAAGGGGTCTCTAAATTCCGGTAACAATGTAAGAGGTAGAGGGTGGTAGATTGTAAATTGTAAGACAAGACTAATCTAAGAACCCGAACCAAAATTTTTGATACCTCGCCTCCTTTTTTCTACGGGTTTATATCGACGGTTCCTCTTTATTTGGGATCAGCCTAAATTGAAGTATTATATGAACTATTAAGTTTTTTGTACTTACTGAGAATGTTGTTTTCTGTATAAAGGTTTTGACTAATGTCTTCTTTTTAAGAACTGACCTAGTTACTCCTTTCTTGTGTGGATTTACAACAATTTCTGGACAGTAATTTTATTTTTCAAAAAGTTACAAATTATAATTCGTTTCCTGTCGTCCGGGTATACAAATCCTCGGTATACCAAAAAAAGTTACCAAATAAGGAGGATTTAGAGTTCCGTGTTTATTAATATTACAATAGGTTCGATAAAGATTCGTCTTTTTTATGTCTCATCACAGAATGTTTTGGTTGTGTTGATTATTGTTTTAGACTATCTCTGCCCACCTTTTCTTTTGTTCAGAGAAAGTGAATTCTTGTATTTACCATGTTCCAAATACTTAGTGGATATTTAAGATGTCTTTTCATTAAAGATCGTTGCATTTATTGATATTAGTTTAAGATTTGTGTTTTTTAGACCTCAAATAATCAGATGGTATATTCTTCCGTATTACCATGTGTCGTTCCCCTCGTTCCGGCCCCTCCTCGTCCGGGTAGTTTGAGTGAGGTTTCCTTGTCGTCGTCGTCTCGCACCAGCTTACCTACAGGGGCCAGTTCTTACAGATTCAGCCCCGCCGCCCCCGCCCCCCTGTCCGGGTGGGTTTGAGTAAGGTTTCCTTCTTTGTTGTCGCGTTACGTAAGCTTACATACAGGGACCAGTTCTTACAGATTCAGTATGTCAGGATACTCATCTATAACTTTTTGTTTAAACGATTTTGAGTCGTCGAGTAAGATTATTATCGGTTACCTTATTTTTTTACTTTGTTGACCAAATTTGTAATTACATCCTTTATTGTGATAAAGAGAAAAGACGGTAGTGATAGATTTTTTGTCTTCTTTACAATTAATTTTTTTTTTGTGTGGTTTAATCATTCTTTTATTCCGTTTCACCAAAACATAGTCCTTTTGTAAGTTTGCAATTATCGAAAAAAGATGTAACCGTTAATTATAGGTCTTTACTTTTACTTCCCTCTTTAAGGTAAGTGTCACCAATCTTTGTATTTATAAATTCCCTTTTACATTATTCTGTATGGTACATGTTTCTTCTTTTGATTTTTTAGAATCAATTCTGACATTTTATACTTATTCACTTTTCCGTTAGATGTTACGTAAGACCCTATCTTTTCGAAACCGAAAGAGGTTTTTGATTATTTAAAATACGTTAAGGTCTACCTAATTTCTGTTTACATCTTCGTTAAGATTTACTTAACGTTCCGACGACCATATACTATTTTTACTGTAAAGTTAAATCACCTCTTAAATAAAATATACCTACCTGTTGATTGATAGGTAGACTCTCTTTTTTGTCGAGGCTAAGGAGAGAGCATAGTGTATATTTTTAATTAAAGTCCATTTAATCACCAAAAATTTTAGTCTTTAGAATCTTTTTTTAAACTCTCTAAGGTACATATTATATCCCACCCCTTCTGGAATTGTTTTAATCTTTTGGTTTTCTTTCTCTCTTTATGTAGACTAATATATTTTTGACCTTGTAAAATGTACCGTGTTCAAAGGTATTTGTTTTCTAAATGTTTTTGACCGTTACATCTACTGCCTGTTCTCAACCATAGATATGATATTTCGTTCAGATATGTTGTTATTCCTTTTTGTTAGTCTTTTTTCCGATTTCCTATACTTATTTGTTCTTCTTTATTCTCCCGGAGATTTGTTTCCTTTTGTGGTTCAAGTCTCTTCACGTTTAGTTCACTTTTTACCCCACGGTGAAAGTAGGTAGTCTGCCCTTTTAAATCTCTGTCTCGTGAACGACCCCCGCCTTTACACTCATTTCCTTATAAAAGTCAGTGGCAGATATATTTTTACCCTTAACAATGTCGGTAAACCTTTTCCTGAGACTGTCGTAGATAATTTTCGTTTTTATAGGGAGTAGAGTTATTAGGATGTTGACCTTTGACTTTATGTTGTTACCATGTGTTCCTGTTCCCAAAAATTTCATAACGAGAACTAACGTTTTTTTTTTTGTTTTGAGGTTTTGGTTGAGGACGGGTGGTTGACCTTTGTTCCATTTGCGGACCATAATAATCACCTTACTTACTCGACGACATGAGTTTCTGCCTGACGACAGCGCGACAGTGATTCAGCACAGGTTGAGAAAACACTGGGCGGTCCGAGGAGCCAGGTACCCTGAAGGGTCCCTTTTTACTTATTTAATGTGATTAAGAGAACTTTTGAAACTAAACACGATGACTTCCCTTTTTTCTGTGTTTCATATATATTAAGTTAGAGTAAAAAGACAATTGTACACATATATGTGTGTATGCTTGTCCGTCTCTCTTTTTATACCTTCCTCTATGTACCCTAATAGTAGTTTCCTTCCTCCTCCGTCCCCCCTTTTTTCTGGTGGATATTTTTTTATTTGTAAATAGCACGTAAGAGACCACCGAGTCGTCAATCCTGAGGTGTGGAGGGCGCCTCCTGTATGCGAGCTAGGGACCGCCCCTTACTTCTAGGGCGTACGGTGTCGTTTATTTCTGTACTCGTTTATTTATTCGTGAATATCAATTTGAAGACGTGGTACTCGCACGTAGATTGTGCTTACGTAATCTTTGGTAATCGAGACAGTAGAGGATTGCACATCCTTGTCCGAAGGGGCCCAGTCACAATTTCTCAGACGGACGTTTACGTCCCCTGCACGCAAACTAGCGACCCAACCTTTCTAGGGGGTCTCTTCCTTTACCGTTGGGGAAGGTCATAGGACCGGACCTCTTAAGGTACCTGCCTCCTCGGACCACCCGATGTCAGCTACCCCAGCGTCTCCGTCTTTACTAAATCGCTGATTTGTGATGTTGACAAACGTGACGACACTGTTTATAAATGGCATATACAATTAAACTTTTCGTATTTCTTTAAATTACTCAAAAGATCTGCACTTGAGTACGACCGAATAGTAAAGAAAGTTCACGAGTTTGAACGTAAATAGTAATCGTCGATGGGAATGATTTACGAACACAGTTTGAGATGATTCTAAAAGACATACGACAGAGTAGGTTAGGAGAGGTAAGTGATAATTCACTCATGATAGTATTAGGTAAAGTGTCGATTTAATTTTGACCGTTTTGACCTTGGGACGGTTCTTTGGACCACGTGATATTAGATCTGTGAACGGGTTTAAACTGGAGTTCCAATGATCAGATACTAAATGTTTGGAGTGGACAGGAAATAATGTTTCAGTCTTAAAACGGGTAGAGGAAATAAAGACGTACAGAAAAGAGAGGGGTTTTGTGTTTCTAGGAGTTGTAATAAAGTGTACGTTCAAGGAAGTTCCGGTTCCTTACATTAAGTTTGTTCTCGTCACTCGATTCACTGGATGGCTCTAGAGAGGGACACTTCCTGAAAGGAAACGTCGCGGGTCATTAGTGAAGTAAACGGGACGACGGGGGGTAAGAGGAACGGAAGTGTGAGGTGTATTACTCCGGCGGAGTAGACATGTCGTAACCGGAAACTAGTGTAATCGAAAGGACTTTGAAAAAAATTTTAATAATGGATGTTAAGAAGAAAAAAACTACGCCTGGTAACAAAGACAAACCAAAAAGCCCAGTCTCCGTCCACCTGAGAGTCGAGGGACTCGTCCCTGACTCGGACATTGGGGACGTGACCTTCCACTCCAGAATTGGTGGCCTAGTGGTTCCTTCGGGGAGGACCGTGCTCAGAATTTTCGACCACGGCTCGTTAACGTACGGTTACTAATTTTTATTTCGACCACAGTGGGAGTATGTGAGTGAAAGTCGTTGTGTGGGAAGAGAAAGACTCTTAGACTCAAATCTGACGAACGTCACACTCGTGTGGTCAAGGGCGTCCCCGGAGGAGAAAAAAAAGATCAATGTTACGAAAGAGGTTTGACGGAAAAACGAAAGATCCAGAAATCTCTGAAGAAAGAGGGTCAGACTACTGTGTCTTATTATGGATGAGGGATTTGACGACTTGTAGAAGGAGAAATCTTTTGAACCATCGTCCTTGAGATTTTAAAGTACCAGGAAAACGGGGTGACCTTCATAAAAACTGAACGGTGGATTAAGAAAGGATGAGATTCAATCCAGGTCTCATCGTCAAAGGTAAGGTGAAGGAGTTAGATTGTCCACTACTGTTCTCAGTCGTGGTAAAGAAAGATCTCTTTACGTTGAACGTCCACCGATTTATTGACTATGGCGCTCGATTAGACCGCGGTGCCGACGACATTAATGTAAAGGGACCGAGGTCAGACCGGAGGTAATAGTTAGGAATTGTGTCGACGATGTCCGTCGGACAAAAGATTCGGGGTTTAGAGTGGTGTAGTGAATGGACGAGTTTTTAGAGGGGACGATTTTATTTGTTATATGATTTGAGGATTCGTGTTAAAATCTTCCGTTATTAGACCGGGGATGGTCATAAATGGTAAAATAGACACTGATTGAGGGGTAATCGTGGACCCGTCTTAGAACGTATTAGGTGGGATTCGTGGTCGACATTCGATGGTCGTGCCCTCATAAGTGGTGTACAGGTACGGAGTTCGAACGGGGGTGACAAGAGACGTGGCCAGTAGTGGACGTAGTAGAAAAGGGAAACCTTTTTAGGATCAGGTAGGAATGACACTGAATTTATTGCGAAGACGATATTTTAGTAGGGTTTTAAGGTGACGGCGGGGTTGTTGCGTCTTAATTGACGAGAAAGTCGACCTAAGGGTATTACCTAAGGATGGAAATTAACACCAAGGAATAGTACGACGATTGACGATTCAGTGAAGTCAGCACAGGCTGAGACACACTGGGGTATCTGCCGTCGGGTGGTCCGGGGGGGCAGGGACCCTAAGAGGTCCGTTGTTGTGACCTCACCCAACGGTAAAGGAAGAGGTCACGTACTTTCACTTTTCACTTTCACTTCAACGAGTCAGCACAGGCTGAGAATCGCTGGGGTACCTGATATCGGGTGGACCGAGGAGGACCTAAAAGGTCCGTTCTCATGACCTCACCCCACGGTGACGGAAGAGGAAGGAATAGTACCAGTAAACAAATGTAGGGAGAGGAGGACGTAGACGGAATCAGCGAGTCAGTACGGGTCGACAAACGCTAGGATACCGGACGTCGGGCGGTCCGAAGAGACAGGTACCTGAAGAGGTCCGTTCTTGTGGCTTCACCTCACGGCAAGGGCAGAGGTGTCTTAGAGGGATTGGGCCCCTGACTTGGGACCGGAGGACGTAGTGTCCGACTGGGATATGGCACACTCGATGTTCCTTCAGGAGAGGAGAGTCAAGATGCATGGATAGGTCCCGTCTTTGACATGGAATGAAGTCCCAAATAGTTTGTAATCCTGGGTTAGGTGGTGTTTACCTATTTAATGAGTCACTCGGTGTGTTCAAGAAATTATCTACTCTTGTCTTCTATGGTCTCCGGTGACTCGTTTTGTTGTTAGTCATAGTAAGACTCTTTGAATCAATGTACATATATATTACCCAATACAGTTTTATATAAAGAATGACACTCAACTGACTTCAAACTCTTTGAGAATGAATTTAAAATAGAGGTCGCGTATGACGGATTGTGTGCCATTCCGAAGTCACCGATTCTGAGTCACGTGGGTTACGTCCCCCCGACCCAGACTTGGGACGGGTCCTTTGATCTAGGGTGTGCGACGGTGATTCTGGGTCGTCTCGGGTTATTTATTTATTTAGGAAAAATTTCTTTCTTTCACCAACGTCTCCACTTTCACAAACTCTCAGGTATAATTCTTGTGTGATAGTAAGGGAAGGGAATGGACCGGTCTGTACGAAATCATGCGAGGGTGTTAGTGTAGTGAAGACAAGGAAAGAGGAAAAATAGACGTTATTAATTGAAAGAGTGACATTTCTTAAGTCAGTAAGGGCATCTCTTAATATAGAAAACTCAGGTCAGAAAATTTGATTGAAAGGTTACGATTGCAAGCAACGATTCAAAATGGACGTACTTTGAAGACATGGTATGTACTTTTGAGGCAGGATACTGAGACGAGAGAAAGTTCCATACGCGGATAGTGAAGAGGAGGTAGGGGTTCAAAAATTTTTGTTCTTAGTTGAGACGGAGGTCAGGTAGAGGGTGTAGAAGGATTTAACATTAATCAAAGACAAGTTCAACGATTCCTCAGGGTTCAACGGGTTTTTCACTCATCGGGAAAGAGTCGAGACTCGGAGTTAACGAGGTGTTAACGAAGACACCTTCTACGGTGTGATTGGGTATAAGAAAATGGAGATTACTTATGTAAATACTTTTCGTGAACTTTACTCCGGCTCGAGTGTCATTCGTCATGCATACATTGGCAATCGACTATATAATAGTAAATAAGGAGGAGAATAGGAACTCTATAACTAATGGTAGGTTCTTAGACAGGAGGCGTCAAAGGAAAAGAAGGGGAGGGTGAAAGAGGGACCCAGAATAGTAGATGGGTGTTCCAAAACTAACCGAATAGACATCCTCATAACTGTGGTGGGAATACCGTGTTTCACTTCTCCTTGATTTTTCCGAGAACTACTTTCACCTCCTCTCACTTTTTCAACCGAATTTCGAGTTGTAAGTCTTTTGCTTCTAGTACCGTAGACCAGGGTAGTGAAGTACCCTTTATCTACCCCTTTGTCACCTTTGTCACAGTCTGAAATAAAACCCCCCGAGGTTTTAGTGACGCCTACCACTGACGTCGGTACTTTAATTTTTTACGAATGAGGAACCTTCCTTTCAATACTGGTTGGATCTATCGTATAAATTTTTGTCTCTGTAATGACACGGTTGTTTCCAGGCAGATCAGTTCCGATACCAAAAAGGACACGAGTACATGCCTACATGTTCAACCTGACACTTCTTTCGACTCGCGGCTTCTTAACTACGAAAACTTGACACCACAACCTCTTCTGAGAACTCTCAGGGAACCTGACGTTCCTCTAGGTTGGTCAGGTAAGATTTCCTCTAGTCGGGACCCTAAAGAAACCTTCCTGACTACGATTTCGACTTTGAGGTTATGAAACCGGTGGAGTACGCTTCTCAACTGAGTAACCTTTTCTGACTACGACCCCCCTTAACCCCCGTCCTCCTCTTCCCCTGCTGTCTCCTACTCTACCGACCTACCGTAGTGGCTGAGCTACCTGTACTCAAACCCACTTGAGACCCTCAACCACTACCTGTCCCTCCGGACCGCACGACGCTAAGTACCTCAGCGTTTCTCAACCTGTGTTGACTCGCTGACTTGATTTGACTCCTCATAATATTTAGACAGAGTATTTATGTTTGGAGAGAGGATTGTGAACTGTATGGGTTACAATTAACAGAAAAGGTCTATAAGAATTTACAAATACTTATCGTGGTGATAGTTAAGGGTAATAAAAAGTGAAGTGAGAAAGAGTGCTGGTCGTGGTGGTGGTGGTGGTGGTGGTGCTATACGTTAGTTAAAAGTTTGACAGTTGAGATGTAAGAGATTCAGAAAAGAAGGGTAAAAGATCAAGTCTAGAAGATATAGGGACTAGATGAGATCGGGAGGTTCGACCAAAGTGTTGAAGGTTCTGAAGGTGGGGTATGACAACAGTCTATTTAGGAAAATTTTTTTTTAGTGTCCAGACTGATTCAATGAATCGTCCAGTTTTGGAAAATTACGTAGACGAGATGAAAGGAACTTTTCGTTGTGAAGAGTCGACCCGTAAGTTCTCGGAGGTTTCTGGTCTGTCGTTGTTGGGACAGGGAAGTGGAAAAGTGCAATAAGTGTCAGGGGTGTTGGACCGGTTCGTCCTTTTATGGAAATCCTAAGTAAAGTGACTGTGGAATCGAGTTTGTATAAGGATTCTTCGTAAGGAGGGTTATAAAAGTTGTAAAACGGTCAGAATTTATAGGTGAGTTTTGAGGTTTAGGAGGTGTCCAAAACAAAAGGAAAGACCTAATGGAAAGAACGAGACGGGGTTTCTATAAGTGAGGGGAGAAAATCTGCAAGAATCGGGAAACGACGACGACAAATCACCGGTCAGCACAGACTGACAAAGTACTAGGGTACCTAACCGTAAAGGGTCCGTTCTTATGACTTCACTCAACAGTAAAGGAAGTCCCCTAGACGGGATGGGTCCCTAGCTTGGACTCAGAAGACGTGACGTCCGCCTAAGAAATGGTGAGTCGGTGGTCCCTTCGGGAATTTTCGTTTTTGGTAAGGAATTTTTCAAAATGTCAGGAATCCTGACAGTCACATGGAAGATTTAAATTAAAAAATTTTTTGTCTTTGTTTGTATCGTTCAGTGAATCTTCAAGAACTTTTGGACCGTAGGAATCCGATGCTACGATTTGCAATGGACTACTTTTGGGTCTTTCTGGATGTCAAATATTTGTCTAACTCCCTTCTTTACTTAGTCTCTCTTACTGTTTTCTTTTGCCGGAAGGTCGAGTGACGAGTCACAAAATGTGTCGCAGGGACCATTCATTGTATTTGTCTTTCAGTTCTGTCGACCTGAAGTCACGGTTGACACGCTGAATGAACGAATCGCGGAAGTCCAGTCGTCGGAGACTCTCAAAAAGTAAATGAGTTGCTCCGTGACGATGACCTTCTGTGTGTTTAAAGGGAGGAATTCGTGGGTCCAAAGTGGTTTGGGACCGTTCACGAGTCTCGGAGTGGAGGGAAGGGTCCAAGGGCGGGGTTGCATGAGACCAGGACGAGACCCGAGGACGTCGTGGACCCTAGGGACATAAGCTTTCATTGAGCGTTTGATGGACAGGGACAGGAAGGTGGTGACTTGACGTTTCGCGCGAGCTCCTCTCGCTGCGTGAGGCGAGCCCGTCTTCGGGCCGAAGGGCGAGGTCAGCGGCCAGGTCTGGCTGCGCGGGTGTCCAGGCAGGTCTCGGCCCAGGGACTCCGACGTCCGCGCAGGGGAGGCGGACCCGGGGAGGAAAGGTCCTGGCTTCGAAGGGGTCCTGGGTCGGTGTCGGGAGGAGTGGGTCGTTGAGCTCCAAGTACGGACTCCTGAGGCCGGCGGGCCGGAGCCGAGTCGCTGCTGTGGGTGCGGGTGCGGGCGGGCGCTTCGGGCGCAGGCTCACCCCCCGCGGCGTCTCGCGGCCGCGTCCGGGGCCTCTGAGGGACGGAGTCTTCTGGGGCGCCGAAGGCGGCGAACGGGAGCGAAGGCGGAAACAAAGGCCGCCCGACAGGTGCTTATACGGATTGGTTTTTCTTCTGCCTGGCGGGAGCCTTGGTGAACTGACACCATAAAAAATTCCTCGCTTTTACGACAGGAGTGAGCCAAAAAGGTTGCACGGTCTTAAACCCCGACAGGGGGACTCCGAGCTCCATTCACTCAATCTCCCAAGTCCGTGACTGAATCTGCTGAGTAGGCGGGAACGACACACGAGGCGCGCGGCAGGGCCGCCCCACGGAGCCGGCGCCGACTTTCCAAGGCCGACCCGCGGCGACTTCATTTCCTCGGGCGCCCTGTCCAGCCAGGGTCTCGAACGCTACCCAGAGAGCCGCCAGTCCCGCCATGAGTCAGGAACGCGCGCGACGAACAGCCGATGGACAGAGTCAGACCCTTTCAATAAAATGCGAACATTTCCATACAGCAGGTAGGGTGCCTTTGCAGGTCACCGTAAATAGGTTCCTAGATGTCACATGGGTCGCAAGAGGTCCTGCGGCTTTCACTCACCCTCTCTCTCCACTGACGCAAGAGACCTCGAGTTGGCCCGTTCCGACACTACTCTATGGGCTTCGTTGCTGTCTTGTCAACTACATTGATCGCTTGTCCGGTTAAGATATATTTGCTTGAAACTGACACCTACGACACCCGTTAGTATTTTTTTTTTTTTTTTTTCGTTTCTACCCGTATTCAACCGTCTTTTTTTTTTTTTTTTTTCCCGACTTCGATCTAAATTTTGGTCAGTAGGGTCGAAGTGAGAACCATGATTGAAATGGGACACCCGTCATAAAACGGGAGACACGTAGTCAGAACAATATACATTTTACCCCTACCACGAATGTCCCAATAACACTTCTAATTTACTCAATTGTGTATACTTTATGAATCTTGTCGTTTACGAATGATTTACAATTGATAATGATGAAAGGGGACTTAATAGAATGAAGGAACTCTGGCAATTCCATCGATCACCAGGGTAAATTGGTTCACGTCATTAACTCCGGCTCTTTCATCTGTACAATTTCGTTTTTGGTTCTTGGGATTTGCCGTAGTGATCTCGGTGTCTATTGGTTTAGATCTAGATTATGGATTGGATTCACGACCGAGTCGGAAGGGGTTTTTCAGAACTAGCCGAATAGACTTCAAAAGACCAATCGTGGTTGCTCCAATAAGAGAGGACCCGGGAGAGGTGAAGCCAGAGGTGGGGTCTGAGGGGGACTTCCTCGTTAGACGTACTATTTTGGGGACGGTGAAGGAAGGACTTTCTTCCAAAGAACCGGATTTTTATTAGGAAAGAAAAGAAGACGATTATCGAGGGAATGGGGTGGGAAGAAGGATATTCTTCGAAGACTTCACCGGTGGGTGAGGTCATGAGAACAGACCTTTTAGGGTAACCACCTCCTCGGACTACCCGATGTCAGGTACCCCAACGTTTCTCATCCTGTGCTGACTCGCAGGAGGGAAAGAAAGACAAGACATGGAGGAAGGTCTCACGGGAAGACAAATGATCTCCCCTACAATTGGGTAGATCAAATTATTACGGTTAATCTAGAAGTTTAAATCACCCCACCTAAAACCCAAAATTGTCCGTCTAACGTAAGGAAGTGTATAGGTTTTGTAACGGTTTTACAGTAGGTTTTATGAAATGATAATTGCTACTGACATCCTCATAAAGACGTGTGGGAACATTAGTAAACAATAATTAGTCAGGAGACTTTGAGACGGTCAACCCCTATCCACTTTTTTACAGTACAATGTAAATAAAGAATTACTCCTACTAGAAGTCAAAAAGTGTACATGTTTACACATAAAAGACACTCCACTGGACACGTATAGGGAGTGGGTAAAAAACCTACCTCATAAGTAAAACATCCTAAAAATCCGTTCCCTATTAGACTAGTCCAACTACAAATTCTTCCTTTTATTTCTGTCACACCTCCTCCCTAACTAATCTCCCCACCTCTCATCAGTCCTCTAATGACATCATTAAAACATCTTTACTCCTTCTGAATTTGAGTCTCAGTGTCACCTCCTTTCTCTTCCGTTACGTAAGTTCTCGCTCCATGGTCTGTCTTGTCGGTCACTTCCACATCGGTTCACCAGACTAGGTAGTCAATGGATGTCACGACATTAATACATTGAATCCCTAAAAGTCACCCCTAGGTTTACCTTAGTAGTGTCACTGAATTTTGGGGACGACAAGAATTTTCTGACGTCTATGACTCTTCTGTAGCTGTTAGCAACAAGACAAGTCGGGAAACTGGGATATACATGTAAAGATCCTAGACAGAATTCTTTAATTACTCTTAACCATTGTTTTTATGTACCCGTTTCTATAAGTCACGTCAGTATGTCGACACAAAACTTTTATAATTTTTGTTTTGGACTCACTAACCATCTTTTTATCTAAAGGACTACCTTATAATATATATATAAAATTTTAGTACTAAATTTTATAGAAATTATTCTTTCTTTTACGAATAATAATTCGTTTTTTTTTTTTTTTTCGGGGTCTTCATGTTTTAAATACATGTCACCCCAGAGTTGATACCAAATCTTTTTTTTACATGTGCTTCAGGACCCGTCACAATGCTCTCACCAAAAAGGGTCCCACCACCCGACCACTTATTAATATGTTAATATAAGAGTTGTGAAAAGAAAAGGACGTCATCCATGACTGTATGTTATCGTTAATGATTAAAGAAAGTTTGGAGGAGTGGGGGGAAGTGGAAAAAAACAAACAAAATAACTCCCCTCCCTCTCACAACAAAAACCACACACCATTACGATTCAAACCTCTTCCGTTACCGTGGGGTGAGGTCATGAGAACGGACCTTTTAGGGTACCTGTCTCCTCGGACCTCCCGACGTCAGGTACCCCAGCGGTTCTCAGCATGTGCTGACTCGTTGAAGTGAAAGTGAAAAGTGGAAGTATGTAACCTCTTCCGTTACCGTTGGGTGAGGTCACAAGAACGGACCTCTTAGGGTCCCTGCCCCCTCGGACCACCCGACGGCAGATACCCCAGCGTGTCTCAGCCTGTGCTGACTTCGCTGAATCGTCGTCGCCCGACCACAACGACATCCTCTATATACCCAAGGTCCAATCCGTAAATGTTGACCGGAGGACGAATGTAAAGTACCCCGTACTTCTTCACCCGAGGTCCGACCTATGAATCTTGACAATCGTAAAGAACTCGACTTTCTATCCGCCCGAGGTCAATTCCGTAAATGTCAGTCGAAGGACAAACGGGAGGTTTTACCTTCATTGTTGTCTTTGTTCCCTTTATCGGTCACAAACAGAGAACATTTGTGGAATTCCATTATCAGTGCCATTTCTGGGTCTCCCCGCTTTGGGACAATCTCATTTCTTAATTCCCTAGAGGTCAGGGGCGAGAAAAACCTGTTCCCAGGTTTCAGTTCTCTATGACGGTCCGGTATTACTTGGAACGAGGAGAGTCTTCGGACGTGAACCTCTGGGTGTAACCGACTCCCCACGCACACATGGGTCCCCTCCCAGGGCCCATCCAGTCCCTCCCTTCTCCTTGGTCTACTAACGGGTCTTCTTTCTTTTTCTGAGCTGTCTTGACGGGACACATGTGAATTGACGGAGACGGCACGGGGAGGAGTGGTCCCCTCTACGGGTGTGCGAAAGAGAGACCCACACGTAGAGACGGAACGAAGACAGAATTGACAGCACCCGACCCGAACCCATCCTTTTCTTAAAGGTCTGTACTCTGTCTTCCTCTCCCTTTCAAATAGTCTCACCCTCTGCGACAATCTTGTCGCCCAGTCGAGGTCCCTCTTGGCCGGAACTCGTCCCAGGAATCAACTCGTCCCAGGAGTCAGGTGAAAACGTCGGTTGCACGTCGCTCACCCTGTCCCCAGAACACCCCGTGAACGACTAACCTACTCCGAACATATGACCCACCCCCAGTTCATCCCGTCTACGGAGGAGGGACACCCCAACCCCCCTCTGTCCAATATAACGAGTCCTCCTGGACTTTAGGTAATTATCAGTGTCGTATCCCCTCCCTTTCTCTATTCCCAGACCAAAAAGGCAAGGACGTAAGGTCCGGGGAGGAGCCAGAGTAGACGAGGAAGCAGGAACCCGGTGGTGCAATTTTATAGAGAGACGCACGACAGGGTGGACACGATACAGAGGTTACTGTTTAAACATGGACGTAAACATGGAATGTCAAAGCCGGAGGTATTATTTACGTAAAAAGTGACCACCGATCCTAAGGACTCGATCGAAGTGCCGGGGCGAGCGGCGACGGAACGGGTCTAGTCATACTGACTGCACAAAGACTAAACCGCCAAGCGAAACGGTTTTATCTCTTTCATCCCTTTCCTTATCGAAACCATTGCATCCACTTCCCATGTGGTTACGCCGGACAATCCGAACTCCTCGGACACTTTTTAAGTCTACTAGGACATCCGCACTTCAAGTCTCTTCAGATTCGATTTCCAGACATAAAGTGCTTAAGATTACACATATGAAAGGGTGTAAATACAGAGAGACTTTATCTCTAAAGAATGTAAACTAACGTAGAGTAGGGACCACCGAGTCTACCATTTCGCAGACAGATGTTACGCCCTCTGGACCCAAGCTAGGGACCCAGTCCTTCTAAGGGACCTCTTCCTTTACCGTTGGGTGAGGTCATGAGAACGGATCTTTTAGGGTACCTGTCTCCTCGGACCACGTCCGATGACAGGTACCCCAGCGTTTCTCAACCTGTGCTGACTCGCTGAAGTGAAAGTGAAATTATTGATAAGTCGTCACCCACAAAGAACTGTGATTCTTATTGATTCTATCCTATTAGTCCACATAATATGAACATCATAGGAACTAAACTACCTTTTCACAATACCTATCTCAAAACGAAATGTTTTAGAAAAAAAAAAAAGGGGTCTGTTCAACACATCGCACGCTTTAGGAGTAAGGGGCTGGTCCTTGGTGCGGAGACGGAGGGACGTCACGTTCACGTCTCGGGGCTGGTGATCTGACGGTCCTTTAGGGGATGTCTCAGAACAATTATGATGGTTGACGTTTCCTTCCCTGGGTCTAAACACACAACTTCCTCTCTTTCCCTTTAAGTTGTAAGAAGGAAGAGTGGGACTTCGTCGAACATGGTCAGTAAGTCTAACATACATTCTTTCTTGAAAAACAATCGATCCGGGCGTAATTTCCGAAACTGTCTAGGAGAACTTTAATTCGGTCGTCCATAAATGGAGAAAAGGTCCATTTTTAACCCTTAAGAGAACTCACCTCGTGGAGGACTAGTAAGACGTCGACCGCGTTTAGTGTTCCTCATACCACTCCCAGTCCTCTCATAACATTGTAAAGTTCCTATATTGGTCACCAAGAGTTGCAATCGGTGTGTGACCTTAAAGAACACGTGAAGTTTTATTATATCCACAGACTCAGGGTGAGGTCTCTAGAACGTAAGTAATGTCTTAGATGGATCTCGTAAGGATCCGTACAACATAATTTTTTGAGGACGACGACGACGATGACGACGATGACGACGACGATTCACTGAAGTCAGCACAGGTTGAGACACGCTGGGGTCTCTGCCGTCGGGTGGTCCGAGGGGGTAGGGACCCTAAGAGGTCCGTTCTTGTGACCTCACCCAACGATAAAGGAAGAGATTACGTACTTTCACTTTTCACTTTCACTTCAACGAGTCAGTATAGGCTGAGGGTCGCTGGGGTGCCTGACGTCGGATGGTTCGAGTAGACAGGTACCCTAAAAGGTCCGTTCTCGTGACCTCACCCCACGGTAACGGAAGAGGTCCCTAAAATTACAAGTCTGTTTCAACTCTTGGTGATGACATCATGTTCCGATCCCCACGGTGGGTTTAATAACCGACTCTGTTTCTCACTTCTGAAAGTCTTTCAGAGTCTTTTATGAGGACTAGTGTGAGATACGAATAACAGTCTCTAATGTCTGAAGTTTCCCTCTCGATTATGTCTTCTGTAAAATACCTGTCATTGTAGTCGTGTCGAGGGTTAAGGATTTCTTTCCCTCCCAACCTTCTCCTCTTACTAGACACTGTTAGTGAACTTATATATGGAGACTGTTACCTTTCTATGTGTATGTGTATGATACACATTAACGTTTTATAACCTTTGGTGGATTCAGAAGTACCCGAAGGGACTATTGAGTCTACCGTTTCTTAGGTGGACGTCATGTCCTCTGGACCCAAACTAGGGACCCAGCTCTTCTAGGGGAACCTCTTCCTTTACCGTTGGGTGAGGCCCCATAAGAACGGACCTCTTAGGGTACCTGTCTCCTCGGACCACCCGATGTCAGGTACTCAACGTTTCTTCACCTGTGCTAACTCAGTGATTCGTGTATTCACGAGTATGCAAACACCGTACGACACGTCACCGTATGAGTCGCCGACGACGATTCAACGAGGTCAGCATAGGCTGAGACACGCTGGGGTATCTGCCGTCGGGTGGTCCGAGGGGGCAGGGACCGTATGAGGTCCGTTCTTGTGACCTCACCCTATGAGCCGTCGACGAAGATTTTTACTCCTCCCCTGAAGGACCGTCAGGTTACCGATTCTGACGTGAAGACCCCCCGTGTCAAAGTTAGGAACCAACCCCTTGATTCTAAGATGTATGAACTGCCACACCTATTTTAAAAATTTTTACTCCGAAGGGACCACTGAGCCACTTCTTAGGTGGACGGTTATACCCTCTGTGCCCAGGGTAGGGACTAGGCCCTTCTAGGGCGTACGGCACCTCGTCGACTCGGACACGTGGCGTCGATGACTCGGGTGTACGTCGCGACTCCGGGGTCGTGGGACCTCTCCCGTGAGTCGTTGTTCTCCTCGGTGGTGCCCCTTCGGGGGTTAACGGCGTGGGTCCCCTTTCGGGTGTGTCAGCACTTCTGGGTCGTCTCTGTTTTTGTTCATTTATAGTGTGAAATTAAATTTTTTACTCTTGAGACACTTAGCTATAATTTTATCAACGGTTTTACCCGATTGGACCATCGAGTCGACCATTTCTTAAACGGACGATACGTCCTTTGGACCCAACCCTTCTAGGGAACCTCCTCCCGTACCGTCGGGTGAGGTCATAAGAACGGACCTCTTAGGGGTACCTGTCTCCTCGGACCGCTCGATGTCAGGTACCCTAGAGTTTCTCAGTCTGTGCTGACTCGTTGATTGTGTGTGTGCATGTACTGTGTCAACGGTTTTGTATGACGATTTTCTTTTCGCGTTTCGTGTTCTCTAAATGGAAGTCTTACGACGGGATTCTTTCTTTCCTTAAGCCCTCTTGTATGATGTAAACGGGTAAACACATTTTTTTATGTCTTTTCTATTTGGTCTTAGATTCCTCTGACCAATGGATGTCCCTCGTCCACACTTCTCTTACCTTCTTCAGCCCCCGTCCATTTGCACCTACCTCATTCCCTACACTCCTTCATCACTATCACACCAAAAACATACTGGGAATCTTGGTGTCACCATGTAGTGTACGGGGGTTTTATTCGTTTGATTTCGGTTGATCCTCCACCTCTCTTGGGTTCACCTTGTCTTCATGATTGTTACCGGGGTAGTATTTCGTCATTGTCGGTGCGATTCTTCCTACCCTTCTCTTCTTGATTGTACTTAAGACCCTTTGTCGTGGAACTGACCCATGGTATTCGGACCTCTGTTTGTCTTGGTATCTTGAGGGGACCACTAGGTCGCCAATTCTTAGGTGGACGGTTACGTCCCCTGTACCCAAGCTAGGGACCAGGACCGGACCCTTCCAGGGTGCACGGACCCCCGTTGAGTCGTGGCCATGGCATTGATGACTCGCGGCCGAGGAGTTGCTCTCTTCGACGGATTTATTCTCCGGGCTCGTGGCGTCGACCTCGCACCGGGGACGAGCGGTGTGGATCCCTTTCGGGTGCTTCGTTGTCTCTGGGTCACGTCGGTTATTTATTTATGTCAAAATTTTTCTTGATTTCTTTGATAGTGGTAATCCATCCGTCACCACCAACCACGTTTGTTCAAGGAAATTACTCACTATGCCCGTCTTCAAACTCTTCTTTGTCGTAAACGTATGAGAGTTTTTCAGATGGTATTCTATTGAATGATTGGTACTTCCTCATTAAAATGTCACTCTTCGAGTCATCTTTAGTGGAATTCACTATTTACAGGTGTAGTGGTCATTATTCGGCGTATTGTAGTCCTCGGACCCTATATTAAGTGACTCCCACGTGTAACATGGACATTACAAGTCAGACGAATACGATTTTGTAGTTTGAGTTTAACTCCTCGGAAACTGTTTTCTTGATTGATCATGAGAAGCTTTTTCAGTTAGTACTCTTCAGTCCTTTCTGATTCCTCGAAAAGTCTGACGTGTTCTGACGTGTCCCTCTTTCTTGGTTCACGTCACACCCCAGGACCTGTCCTAGGATTTTATTCTTTTTCCGTAATTCCTGCCGCGCAGCATGACTCACTTCACTCAGTACTGCACGAAATATACACCTTGGATTTTTCTTTACTATGTTTACCTGGAAGAATGTTTTGTCTTTGTATGAGTGTCTGTCTTTTGTTTGAGTACCAACGTCCCACACACACCCCCATCCCTATCAATTCCTAACCCCCTTCCAGTACATGTGTGACGATATAAATTTCACCTACTGGATGTTTTTGGATAATATATCGTGTACCTTGAGACGAGTTTCAATCCAAGGTCGGACCTACCCTCCGTCCCCAAACCCCCTCTTACCTATGTACATATATATACCGACTCAGGGAAGTGACAAGTAAGGGACAATCCAGAAACCAATCATCATAACGTTGTTACAATTAAAACCCCCAAGACTATGAACATGACCTCAATACCAAGTCTACCAATGTAATCCCCCTTTACCTCCTCCCTATATGTCTTTGACCACCGTAGGCCAGGGTAGTGAAGTACCGTTTATCCCTTTGTCACCTTTGTCACAGTTTGAAATAAAACCCCTCGAGGTTTTAGTGACGTCTACCACTAACGTCGGTACTTTAATTTTCTGCGAATGAAGAACCTTCCTTTCAATATTGGTTGGACGACGACGACGACGACGACGATGATTCAACGAAGTCAGCACAGGCCGGGGTATCTGCCGTCGGGTGGTCAGAGGGGGTAGGGACTCTAAGAGGTCCGTTCTTGTGACCTCACTCAACGGTAAAGGAAGAGGTTACGTACTTTCACTTCAGCGAGTCAGCACAGGCTGAGAATCGCTGGGGTACCTGACATTGGACGGTCCGAGGAGACGGGTACTCTAAAAGGTCCGTTCTCATGACCTCACCCAACGGTAACGGAATTCGTCTCTGTAATGAAACGGCTGATTCCAGGTAGATCAGTTCCGATACCAAAAAGGTCACCAGTATATACCTACACTCTCAAACTGACACTTCTTTCGAGTCACGGCTTCTTAACTACGAAAACTTGACACCACAACCTCTTCTGAGAACTCTCAGGGAACCTGACGTTCCTCTAGGTTGGTCAGGTAGGATTTCCTTTAGTCAGGACCCACAAGAAACCTTCCTTACTACGACTTCGAGTTTGAGGTCAGGAAACCGGTGGAGTACGTTTCTCAACTGAGTAACCTTTTCTGACTACGACCCTCCCTAACCCCCGTCCTCCTCTTCCCCTGCTGGTTCTTACTCTACCGACCTACCGTAGTGACTGAACTACCTACACTCAGACTCACTTGAGGCCCTCAACCACTACCTGTCCCTCCGGACCGCACGACGCTAAGTGCCCCAGCGTTTCTCAGCCTGTGCTGACTCGCTGACTTGACTTGACTTGACTTCAGATACAAACGTTGAAAAGACATTCAGATTTCAATTAAGTTTAATTTTTCTTTTTCCTGTCCCCGAAGGGACCACCAAGTCACTGGCAGCAAACACTTGTCACTATCAAAGCATAGTGTTGTAACAACTGACCGATATGTAGTCATGTTTCACCCGAAGGGACTACCGAGTCTAGACGGATATCACGTCCTCTAGGCCCAAGTTGTGGACTCAACCCTTCTAGGGGACCTCTTCCCTTACCACTGGGTGAGGTCATAAGAACGGACCTCTTAGGGTTTCTGTCTCCTCGGACCGTCCAATGTCAGGTACCCCAACGTATCTCAGCCTGTGTTGAGTCGTCCGTATAACACGAACACACACGTTATGTTTTACAAAATCCACAATTTTCTTAAGAATTTACTTTTTCTATAATCATCGTTTTTGACCACTTTAAGTGTAAATCAATGATCATAACGTTGTTACAATTAAAACCCCCAAGACTATCAACATGACCTCAATACCATCTCTACCATTGTTATCCCCTTTTACCTTCTCTCTATAAACCTTTGACCATTCGGATGGAAACGTTGAAAAGAGAATCAGATTTTAATTAGGTTCAATTTTTCCTTTTCCTGTCCCCGAGGGGACCACCAAGTCACTAGTTCCTAGTCGGAAGGGCCCGTCCCCTCTACCCAAGGTAGGGACCAGGTCCTTGATTCTAGGGTGTACGGCACCCCGTTGATTTGGGTTCGTGGTGTTGGCTTCTCTTCGGGTACGCGGAATTTCTTCCAGAGTACACGGTTTCGATTTTTGACTACGTCGGTTATTATTTGTGAGGTACGAAGATGGCGTCCTCTGTACCCAAGCTAGGGACCACCCCTTTGATTCCAGGACGTACCCCGAGTCACGGTGGTTTTTTCTTTTTCTGTAATAGAAGTCGAGAAGAGTACTCTCACCAAGTACGTTTAGCCAACACGGATTGTTATTTTACTTCCGTGTTTTTGAAATTTTTATTTACCCACCAGGTCACTATTAATTACATTTATTAAGTTCATTAAGGTGTATTTAATGACCTAGACTATTCTTTCAGGTAATTACCACCTTTTGTACAGTTACATTTCAATATTTAAGTTTTTCTTGTCCTTTGTGACCAAGATTAAGGCTGTGTGTCTCAGATCTTTGAGGAAAACCGCCAAGAAGTAGGTCCCGGTGTCTCACTTCGTCGAAGTCCCGCACTCTGGACACATCAGTGTACTCTGGGGTGTGATTCTTCTCGGTGTACAAACCAAATTACAAGACGACAACGGTAGAACTTTCACAATTAAAAACTTGTTCCTTCGGGACGCAAAAGTAAAACGTGTCAGTCAGTCAAGTCAGCGAGTCAGCACAGGCTGAGACGCTGGGGTACTTAGAGTCGTGTGGTCCGGAGGGACAGGTAGTGGTTGAGGGTCTCAAGTGGGTTTGGGTTCAGGTAGCTCAGTCACTACGGTAGGTCGGTAGAGTAGGAGACAACAGGGGAAGAGGACGGGGGTTAGGGAGGGTCGTAGTCTCAGAAGTGTTCTCCACCGGGTTCATAACCTCAAAGTCGAAATCGTAGTCAGGAAGGTTACTTGTGGGTCCTGACTAGAGGAAATCTTACCTGGCCAACCTAGAGGAACGTCAGGTTCCCTGAGAGTTCTCAGAAGAGGTTGCGGTCTCAAGTTTTCGTAGTCAAGAAACCGCGAGTCGAAAGAAGTGTCAGGTTGAGAGTGTAGGTATGTACTGGTGTCCTTTTTGGTATCGGAACTGATCTACCTGGAAACAACCGTTTCGTTACAGAGACGAAAACTTATACGATAGATCCAACCAGTATTGAAAGGAAGGTTCCTCGTTCGCAGAAAATTAAAGTACCGACGTCAGTGGTAGACGTCACTAAAACCTCGGGTTTTTTATTTCAGACTGTGACAAAGGTGTAGATAAAGGGTACTTCACTACCCTGGCCTACGGTATTAGAAGTAAAAGACTTACAACTCGAAATTCGGTTGAAAAAGTGAGAGGAGAAAGTGAAAGTAGTTCTCCGAAAAATCAAGGAGAAATGAAAGACGGTATTCCCACCACAGTAGACGTATAGACTCCAATGACTATAAAGAGGGTCGTTAGAACTAAGGTCGAATACGAAGAAGGTCGGGTCGCAAAGAGTACTACATGAGACGTACATTCAATTTATTCGTCCCACTGTTATATGTCGGAACTGCATGAGGAAAAGGATAAACCTTGGTCAGACAACAAGGTACAGGTCAAGATTGACAACGAAGGTCTGGACGTATATTCAAAGAGTTCTCCGTCCAGTCCACCAGACCATAAGGGTAGAGAAAGTCCTGAAACGTGTCCCGGGGTGTCTAGTGTCTCGAACAGGTCAGACAGAAGCGAACAGTTTGTGTTCACACGTCTTTCTCCTGGAACTCGTGTACCACGTATCATAGGGGACGGTGTCAACTAGACACCCATTCTGGGATTAAGTCTGACATGAGTTCCTCTGAAGAATGGGTTCTTAAACTTCATCCTTGATTAACCGGAGGTCCGAAGGGACCACCGAGTCACTCAAGCAGACGGACGGTGTACCCTCTGGGCCCAAACTAGGGGTCCAGCCCTTCAAGGGGACCTCTTCCTTTGTCGTTGGGTGAGGTCCTGAGAACGGACCTTTTAAGGTACCTACCTCCTCCGACCATTCGATGTCAGATACCCTAACGTCTCAACGTGTGTTGACTCGTTGAAGTGAAGAGTGAAGATTAACCGGAGGTATCAGAATGTGTAGATCACTTCTCTTATCTGCATAATCTCCCGGTAAACGAGGATTTGGTACTATCAGCCGGCGTCTGACTTATTATTTCTCGAAGTCTTTGGTCAGTTTCTACTATGAAAGACGGGGGTTAAACAAAGGTTCTTCTATGACAATTAAAGGAGAGTAAGACCATCTATAGGAACCTGGAAACATTTTCTATTGAAAAACAACAAAAAAAACCCCCCCACTCCCCGTCCACGTGGTGTACCGTAAGTCCTAGAATAAAGGGGTTGGTCCGGGGGACGTAACCTTCCGTACTCAGAATTGGTAATTTGACAGTCTCTTCGGGGTTTCTGTCGGAAAACCAAACACGATGGGGTTTTATAAAAATAACTAATGTTCTCAGGATTGATTAAGGTGAGGAGTCGTTACCTCTCACAAGTTTGGGGTACAACACGACCTTTCGAAAATTCCTTCCTTCATAGTAAAGTTTGACGTCTCTGAATGTTTTGATAAAGATTTTGGTTTGGTCTGTAAGTTTTAGTGAAATGATCTCTTTTAGGTGTCAACGAGGAGAAATTTCTGTCCTTTTGTAACGTATTTCCTCTTTCGTTATGTACTTTGGAACCAACCAAAGGGGAGTCGAGAGACTGAGGGGTCAAGTGACACTAATAAAGGCAGTAGAAAACACCTGACCTACGATCATATGAACTTCAAGTTTAATTTCGGGAAGTTCTTGTAATCTGTTTTGGACTACCCTAAAAGTTAAAAAGGGGGTAAAACCCCCCTTTTAAACTCCCTTTAAAAAGGGAGTTAAAACGTCAAAAAGGGGGTAAATGGAAACATGGGGAATCAGATTATCCCGGAAAAAAAAAAAAAGTTCCTTTCAATATATTGAACAATATCTTTAGTCTCAAGTTCGATACCCACGTGGTTTTTTTTTTACCTTTTTTAACGAGACAAACCGTTATTTAGAAATATCTTCCTTTTTCTTTGAATAAAAGGTTATAGAAGTGGGAGTAAAGAGACATTTACCTTAGACTTCAGGTGGGGTACGGTCTTGGATCAGAGAAAAATTCAATCTTCACTTATAGAAATAATTAAAAATTATGTGAAAAATTTTTCGTCAAAATGCAAGTGTCGTTATGACTTGTTTTCCAAGTCGTCGAAGCGTATCTGGAGAACGGGGGTCCATAGGTAGCGGACGGGGTAATAGTCGCAGGGATGGTCTCACCATTCGAAAAGTGTTGGCTATCTGTATGTCACTATGTAGTAATGGTGAGTTTCGGGCATCAAATGGACCCCAAGCGAGGATCTAATATGTAGGACACCCGAAACTGTTTAGATATTACAGTATATGGGCAGTATCATAGCCTCATCAAAGCAACGAAATTTTTAGGAGACACGCGGAAAGTAGAACGGAAGGGGAGTCGAGGACCGTTTGTGACTAGAAACTTGACAGAGGTGTCGACACGGAAAAGGTCTTACAGTATCTCAACTTTAACATGTCACGAAAAGTGTGACCGAAGAAAATAAATCATCATACACAAATCCAAGGAAGGTACAGAAAAATACCGAACTGTCGACTAAAGTAAAATCGTGACTTATTACAAGGTAACAGACTTACATAGTCTGTCACAAATAAACAGGTGAATGGACCACTTCCTGGAGAACCAACGAAAGCTCAAAACCGTCAATAGTCACTCAGTAGATATTTTAGACACACGTCCAAATATTCAAGAGTCAAGGAAACCTATTTATGATTCCCGTACAATGACCAGACATACATTCTTATACAAATCAAAACATTCTTTGGCGGTCTGACGAAAGGGTTCACTGACATGGCAAAAAGTAAGGGTGTTCGTTACTTATTCTCAAGAACACCGAGGTATCGGAGTAATCGTAAATCGTAGCAGTCAGAGGACCACACGTCACCTTAGAGTAACAAGATTAAACGTGAAGGGACTACTGTACACTACACCACGCAGTAAAGTATACGAATAAACGATAGACATATAGAAGAAGCCACTCCAGACAAGTCTTGAAACGGGTAAAAATTTCGTCTAACTCAAAATTCTCGAGAGAAGGCAAAAAGAAAACCATAATATGGATTTTCGGCAGTGGTATGTGTTTCGGTAGATTTAAAAAACGACGACAATAAATCAGTGATTCAGCACAGAATGGGAAACACTGGGGCACCTGACTTCGTGAGGTCCGAGGGGACAGGAAGTGATAGAGGGCCTCAAACGAGTCTATGCACAGGTAACTCAGTCACTACGATAGGTTGGTAGAGTAGGAGACAGTGGGGGAAGAGGAAACCGGAAGTTAGAAAGGGTCGTAGTTCCAGAAAAGGTTGCTCAACCGAGAAGTGTAGTATACCGGTTTCATGACCCCAACGTCGAAGTCGTAGTCAGGAAGGTTACTTATAAGTCTTGTCTAAAGGAAATCCTACCTGACCGACCCAGAGGACCCAACTATTAAAGGAAATCCTAACTGACTAAACTAGAGGAACGACAGGTTCCTTGAGAGTTCTCACTAGAGGTCGTGGTGTTAAGTTTTTGTAGTTAAGAAGTCAGGGTCGGAAGAAATACCAGGTTGAGAGTGTAGGTATGTACTGATGACCTTTTTTGTATCGAAACTGATATTGGAAACAACCGTTTCACTACAGCAACGAAAAATTGTACGACAGATCCAAACAGTGTCGAAAGGAAGGTTCATCGTTCGCAGAAAATTAAAGTACCGACGTCAGTGGCAGGTGTCACTAAAACCTCGGGTTCCTTTATTTTAGACAGTGACGAAGACGAAAAGGGGAAAAATAAACGGTACTTCACTACCCTAACCTTCGGCACTAGAATCCAAAAACTTACAACTCAAAATTCGGTCGAAAAAGAGGATCCCTTAACAAAATAAGGTCCTTAAAATATTAAAACGTAAAATGTCAAATCAAGACACTAGGTAAAACTCAATTTACAATACTTCCATATTACAGACTCAGATTCAAGTAAAGAAACGTGCACCTATAGATCGACAAGGTCATCGCAAACGACTTTTCTGATAGAAAAGAGGTAACGTAAAGGAAGTGAGGTAAAGTTTCTAGTCCACTGATATAAGTATACCAAGATAAATAGATAAGAAAGTGATTATAACTTCGCCTCGTCCTAGGATACCAGGAACGGGACGACACAGACACCTTTTGGCAATCGGTTTCTTACTTAAATTAGTCTCTTCACTCGTTTACGTCTTTGTTTCCTCTTCAGTTCACTCTGGTTCATTACTATTACATGTGTAATTCGTATCAGTCCATGGAAATCAAGGAAGAGTTCCCAATATCTATTATAAGACTCGGTATAGGACACTCAACAGAGTCTCTATGACTTTGCGGGTGGTCCATCTTCTTCAATTGATGGCTACTGATCTGACATGGGTACTGAATTCGACGGTGTTAAGGTTCTTAACCGGAGTTTCGTTACCTTTGTTTGACGGGGACCTTGACTTCTCATTGACATAAATTTCATTGGTTCTACTGTGACCAGTCTGGGGACTACTGGCTAGACTCCTACTGACAGTCTCGACTGATATAACAAAGACGCACATCGGGAGAGGGGAGCAGATATTTTCGAGAATAGGGGACTAACAGTCGTCCCCCTCAGCCGGAAACTGTCTGCAGGTGAAGATAGGCAGAGGGAGCGGCTGGGGGTTGGGTTAGGGATCGTAACGACCGTAGGTTTTATTACGTCTGAAAGGAAAGGTAGTCGGACCTGAGAAATTACTGAAACTCGTCGCTCGTCGACCTGGGGTGAAACCCATTGTCATAGTGTGACAGAACTAATCAGATGGGAATGTCATACAGAACTTTAGTCAATCACAGTCAGGAGACTGAACCAAGAAAAGGAAGTCATAACACAACCGACAAGACCCGCAAACGAAGAGGTATATTTGAAATCTTAGGCAACCAGGTATAGGTGTTTTGTGCAACGACCCTAAAATTGACCTGTGCGTGACTGAAACATCTTAATACAACCCTTCTTGACTGTAGAACTATCATAACTCAGAAGGATGACCCGAAGGGACGACCGAGTCTGCCATTTCTTAGGCGGACGTTTCGTCCTCTGGACCCAGGCTAGGGACCCAGCCCTTCTAGGGGACCTCCTCCCGTACCGTTGGGTGAGGTCACAAGAACGGACCTCTTAGGAGCATCTGTCTCCCCGGACCGTCCGATGTCAGGTACCCTAGTGTCTCTCAGACTGTGCTGACTCGTTGATTCGAGTCGTGACGGGGGTTGTTATACCTCATAGAAAGGTAAATAAATCAAGACGAAACTAAAGAAAGTAGTCTCAAAATATCAAAAAGAGTATATCTTAAATATGTATAAAACAATCTATATATATAAAGTAAAAGGTGAACAAGTAACGGTTACAAATCCTTTCGTAAACTAAAAACACATAATTGGAACATCGGACGTCGGAACGATGTTAGTGAATGGTCAAGGTCCTCCAGAAACCTTTGTCCAAATGAAGAAGGAAGGGTAAGAAGAGAATAACGTAGTCGATCCTGAAGGTCATACTGCGACTTTTCCTTACCGCTCTACCGTGAAGGAACGGAACAAGGACTAGAATTACTCTTTCGAAGATAAAATAGTGGTGATTCGTACTACAACTTACATCCTAAAAACAACTATAAGACATAGTTCAACTCGTTCAAGGAGAGATAAAAGTCAGAGTCTCAAAAATAGTCTTTACCTACAACCCAAAACAGTTTACAAAAAGGATATAGACAACTATACTAGTACACTAAAAAGAAGTAATCGGACAACTACATTATCTAACGTCAACTGGGGACTTGTTGGACCCAAGTTTAACGGACCCAGGTGAACATGCGTCTAAAAAAAGTTATTTATACATCAACCGGGAAGTATAGACACCCAAGACGTAAACTCCGTCTAGCTTCTGAATTATGTTGGTACACACCAACTACCTAAGGTGTCTACGTTTGGACACCTATGTCTCCCAACTGACACCCTGAACTCTTTGGTTCCCAAGAACACGGTCACCTCCAGGACCCTGGTTATGGACTACCTAAGGTTCCTCACTGACATGTATTAACTAAAAACTTACGACTTGGTCGGAACTTATAGACCCTACACGACACACGAGTCAGCACGGGCTGAGAAGGGTTGGGGTGCCTGGCATCGGGTGGTCAGAGGTGACAGGTACTTTAAGAGGTTCCGTTCTTATGACCTCCTTACAGACCCTATTTGGGGTGATTTAGTACCATATTAAGATATTAAGAAGTATCTGTAACAACCACGATCATAAAATAACTGTTAAAAAACGCAGAAACAAACACTCTTTATGACTAGACATGAGAATAAGAGAACATAATAGGAACAGACCAAAACCATAGTCCCTTTACGGGACCATCTTACTCAACTCTTCGTGAGACAGACGAAGACAGAGAACCTTCTCTACCATCTTTTGACTACGTTATAGAAGGAATTTACAAATCGTCTTAAGTAGTCCCTTACTGCATTTACCGTAGTAGTGCCTGGGCAATGACTTCGGTTTTCGACCCTTAGGAAGAGTTGCGAGGGAAGGAGTCGTCTAGGTACAGGCTTAATGTTCGTTTGACACAATCGAGCCAGAGCCGTTAGATTGGTCTTACGTAAATAAGACGGGGTGGAGATAATACAGTGATGGTAGGAAGTCATGTAGGGAGAGGAAGAGGACACCGAAGAGACACTGGGCGACAGACGGGTCGTCTGTGACGGAGTCACAGAGGAGTGACGTGCTTGTCAGATGTTAGGATTGGGGCCGGCAGTGTCGTCTAGTATTTAATCAGGATTGACGGAGAGGATTTATTGGGGCTCGAGAGAGGGAGCGAAAGACCCGAAGAGGGTGGAGCTAACAGAATAAAGTATCTGTGTGGTTCAAACAATGGTAAGTCTCGAAAACGACGAGGATGACGGATCCCGTAGGTTAGAGGGAGCGGAAGGGAGATCGGGAGGTTGAAACATATACCGAATGGTTAGAAATAATAAGTAAAAAGCAGAGTTTACAGGGACTCAGTAAGAAGTATCTCAATGAAGGACTGGTGGACTAAATTTTACGGTGGAGAGCAACTAACGGAAGGCAGAACTAAAAGTGCGTGACTGGAGAAAGACCGTACTTGAATACGAGAATACAAGAGTATACAATAAAATGTAGTTCACGGTAACCTTTTAGTCAAGGTTCTCTCTGAAAGAATAAGTGGTAACATAGGGGGTCGTATTTCTTGTCCCGGACTGTCATCGTCGTTGAGTGATTATATCCTCTTTTCTTCCTTCCTTCCTTCCTTCCTTCCTTCTCTCCACCCCACCCTACCTCTCTCCCTCTCTTTCTCCCTCCCCTCCTTCCTTTCCCCTCCCTCGTCTCCAGTGTCATTCTGAAGTTGACACTTCTACGATATCTTTGGACCTTTAGACAATTATACCACTATGCTTCTTTTGTTTTCGGTGTTCTGTATTTATTTTATTTACTTTCTCTTAGGTTTAATGTTTACTCGGGTCACACCCGTGTTTATGACTCTCCACGGTGTCTATACGAGAAAAAACCACGGAAAAGAGAAAAGGGACACGATACGTCAACAACAAGTCAGTGATCCAACACAGGTTGAGAACACCGGGGGACCTGACGTCGGGCGGTCCGAGGAGACAGGTACCCTAAAGGGTCCTTTCCTGTGACCTCACCCAACGGTAAAGGAAGGGGTCCCTGAGACGGGGTCGGTCCCTAGTTAGGGTGCGGAGGACGTGACCGTCCTCCTAAGAAATGGTGACCCGGTGGTCCCTTCGGGACACGATATGTCATTCAAGAGTGATCAATGGACAACCCTCGGCGCAATCCGTAATGACTGTTTTATCTCCGTGCCGGGATTTGGGGGAGGGAAACAAGGCATCCGTGCCTGGGCCTTACTTCCTCAATCCGAAACACTAAGACTGAACAAAAGAGGAAAGGAGCCGACTCAACTGACTTCTCTTATAATTCCACGAATAACAAAAACTCTCTTCCTACTCTTCCGTATTTCGGAAGACGTCGACAAGAGTTTTTTATTAAGTATTTCAATTAGTGACTGGAAACAAGTTCCTGAAAATGTTTTTTCACAAGGTCCCACTCGTGTGTACGGCGTCGAACTCCGACACCCTCCCTAACGATAGACTTCAGGTAAACACTCTTTTCACAAGTACCGTTTCCTCAAACGACTTAAATCCTGAATCCTTATTAATTTTATCAATCTTCGATTTCTAAATTCCTAACGACATTACAATGTTATAAGATGATATCGAATATCTTCAATCCCTGAAATCTCTATAATAATCGATCTTCGGGAAAGAATCTTTATCACTCGAATCCTATGATCCCCGTTTGTCTTGAATCTTTCTATTCTTAATTTGACTCCTTACGCCATACGTCGGGTCTGTAATCGTACTCAATGTCACATAAGTGTTCCTGTGTACTCTTTTTCATCTATTCTCTTAGCGACTCCTTCCTTGAGGAAAACTCCCCGTTGTTACTAAAAACCTTTTTTTATTTAGACCCAGTCACCTTTGATTTTTATAGTTTGGAGACTGGATTACGAAAACATTTTCATATTTTCTCTTAGTATTCGAACTTTATTCGTCCGTCAGGTCTTTTTGACTCTCCGACGGAGTCAAAGAGCGGCTGTGACGAGTGGGGAAGTCCAACTGAGGGACCGACGACCTCGACCTGAGGCCGTCGATGGACAACATATACCATCACATAGATATAGTCAGGGTCAGAGGGTCACGTAGGGTCGGGACGAAGGGAGAACCGCAGAAATGTAAACAGGAGATGTAGACACAGAGATAAAGACGAAACGTTTATCCAAGTAGTCATGGTAAAAAGATCTAAGGTGTACACAATTGTACGTTACAAACAGAAGAGAAAGACCGAGTAGAGATGGTACAGACTGTCAAAGATCGGGTAGGTACGGAGACGTCTACCGTGTCACGACTCATCATCGGGTAACACATACTTGGCATAGAAGGAATAGGCAAGTAGACAGTCACCTGTAGATCCAACGAAGGTACAGGACCGACAACATATATGACGGTGTTACTTGTGACCCGATGTACATAAAAAACCTCACTACCAAAAGAGACCCATATACAGGTTCTCATCCTAACGACCTAATATATCTCAAGATAAAAACCAAAAATTTCCTTAGAGGTATGACAAAAGGTTTCACCGACATGGTTAAATGTAAGGGAGGTTGTTACATTCTCCCAAGAGAAAAAAGGTATTGGAGAGATCGTGAATAACAAACACCTAAAAAACTACCACCGGTAAGACTGACCACACTCCATCATGGAATAACATCAAAACTAAACGTAAAGAGATTATTAATCACCACAACTCGTAGAAAAGTACACGGAGGACCGGTAGACATACAGAAGAAACTTCTTTACAGATAAATCTAGAAGACGGGTGAAAAACTAACCCAACGAAAAAAAAAAACTCGATGTACTTGACAAACATATAACACCTCTAACGTCCATGCGAAACCTTGTTTCGAGGATCGGCAGTCACAAGGTTGGGTACAGGTCGCGTCATAGGTCGGTAACAGAAACTCGACGTCGTCGACGACATCGAACGTCCGGAAAGGGTTGTCAGGGAGGTCGAGACCGAGGAGAAGTCGAGACAACTTCATCCTTCTAAACGAGGTCCCGACGTGTGTCCTGACTCCCTCACCGTCCCGACGGACAATTGTGGGGAGGCCGTGTGTGACGGAAGTCGAGGGAGGAGGGTAGAGAAGTCGACGGGAGTGACCAAAGGAGGTCGGGACGAGGGACAAAAATTTGTGAGTTCCAGAGACACTTCGTTTGAAGACTACCCTCCTTCCGTCTCGACTCCTCCTCCGAGGAAAAGAAGGAGTACCCCTGAAGAGAAATCGGGTTTCTTGAGTGGCTGCAGGGGTCGGAGTCCCACTCCCTGTCTCTGGAGGGGTCCTTTGGACGGTGGGGAGTTGTCTACATCAGGAGTTTAGATGGACTTACCCCGGACTGTTTCTAAGAAACGAACTGGTTTATTATCAGTCCGAGGACTTGGAAAAGGATCCGAGTAGACATGTGAAGGAACATTTTAGATCAAAATTGTTCTTGGGACGACTCAATCAACTTGGTCTTAGGGGTAAGAACTAAAGACTAGTGGGAACTATAGACTAGTCTAAGGAGTGGGGGGTCCACTACAGACTAGTGCAACCGGAACAGAAGTCTTTCTTGGGACAATCCAGTCAAATCGGTCCTAAGGAGAATGGAGGAGCAAAGGACAGCCATTAAAAGGCGGGTGACTGCGGGTGAAACAAGGCACCGACACGAGGATGAACCGGTACGACATAGACCTCGACTTGGACTGGAGAGAGGGGACGACATTTCTAAGGTGACGTCACCAAGGACCCGGATAGTGTCACCAGGACTTATTCTAGAAATTGTTCACAGCGACTTATCAAAAAAAATACATTGTCCGGGTAAAAGTAGGGTCACCGAAGACGAGGAACCTCGGTTGGTGACGAACTGACATCACTAGTTTTACGTCGTCCAATAGTCAGATCTAGTGGAAAGAAAGAGGACCACTAAAAAGAAAAGGATGAAACCGAAGAACTTCCTAGTGAACTTCATCTTCCTCTCTTCTCTTTTCTCACTTCTTTCTTCTCTACTCCGCCCATTTTCTTCTACTCGTCCCGGCCGATGTCCAAACGAACTAGAGAGAGACCGAAAAAGAGACAGTCAAGTCAAGTCAGCGAGTCAGCACAGGCTGAGAAACACTGGGGTACTTAACGTCGTACGGTCCGGAGGGACAGGTAGTGGTTGAGGGTCTCAAGTGAGTCTGAGTCCCGGTAGTTCAGTCACTACGGTAGGTCGGTAGAGTAGGAGACAGCAGGGTAAGAGGAGGACGGGGGTTAGGGAGGGTCGTAGTCTCAGAAAAGTTTACTCAGTTGAGAAACGTACTCCACCGGTTTCATAACCTCAAAGTCGAAATCGTAGTCAGGAAGGTTTCTTTAGGGTCCCGACTAGAAGTCTTACCTGACCAACCTAGAGGAACGTCAGGTTGCCTGAGAGTTCTCAGAAGAGGTTGTGGTGTCAAGTTTTCGTAGTTAAGAAACCGCGAGTCGAAAGAAGTGTCAGGTTGAAAGTGTAGGTATGTATTGGTGACCTTTTTGGTATCGGAACTGATCTACCTGGAAACAACCGTTTCATTACAGAGACGAAAAATTACACGACAGATCCAACCAGTATTGAAAAGAAGGTTCCTCATTCACAGAAAATTAAAGTACCGACGTCAGTGGTAGACGTCACTAAAACCTCGGGGGTTTTTATTTCAGACGATGACAAAGGTGAGAAAGGGGTAGATAAAGGGTACTTCACTACCCTGGTCTACGGTACTAGAAGCAAAAGACTTACAACTCGAAATTCGGTTGAAAAAGTGAGAGGTGAAAGTGAAAGTAGTTCTCCGAAAAATCAAGGATACGGGACGTTCAGACCCGTATCATGTCCAAGTGGTCCCTCCCTTCCGTCAGTGCCCGAACTGCTCATCCACGTGTCGATAGGGTCAGAGAAAGGGGGGTCCCAAGGTCGTGGTCCCTGTCGTAGGTGGATTGGAGACGGGTGTGAAAAGGAGACAGACCTTTGACGGTTCTTTTAGAAACAGGGAGAGTAGGTCGTCGAACTGGGTAGTTTGTCCAGATACTGACTGTCCAGGAAGAGGTAATGAGTCTTTGTAGACAATCCTACTGTGTGTGGTTCTGTCGTGTGTCTCGAGAGGACTCATATTATTCGAGTTCTTCAGGTCCTGGACCTCGGTTGTCGACTGTTAACTTTCGTTGCTTACCGTTTTTAGAAGGTCGAGGAACCCAGTCGAAATGGAAGACTCTACCAGAGGTTGGAACGAATCGAGTGGCCCGGGTGGCTTCTGTTTACCTATGGAAGAGGTCGACGGGAAGAGACGAGACGGTCCGGGAAGAGAAGGACGACATCAACCGAGAAGACCTAGATCGAACGTCACAACAGGTCGGTTTCTAGAAGGAGGGGACAGACCCCTCCCCTATTCAATGGAGAGTCCCTTTGCGACCGGGTCGACCGTGGGGTGAGGGGTTGGGTGTCAAGCACTCGCGAACTACTGTAGGAGTCCGACGGAGGTAGGAATGGACGGGACCGGACATGGGAAGTAGAGTCGTAGACCAAGTCGTTCGAGAAAAAGAATTCAACAAGAGTGTAGGGTCGTAGGGTCCGGGTACCCCAACTACTATAGTGTATGGTGTCTGTGGACGACTCATGGTCCGTAACCTACCCCCAGGGTATGCACCCCAATACGGTCTGGCGTACCGACCTTCTCTACTTCCTCGGGTGGAGGGTCGGAGGAAAGTCGAGTCTCCCGGTAACCCTTATTAATTCTTTCCTTTTGACCGGACCCCCAGTCCCTATACCCACAATCAGAACGTGACCAGAGAGTGATCGATACACCGTGGGAAAGGAGAACCCTGACGTCACAGGAGACGACATTCTCTCCCCGAATTTACCCCACGAAATCTTTCAGAAAGGTTGAGGTTCAGACAGAGACTTTCGGAGGACCCGATGACGGGTCCCTAGTGGAGAGAATCCTTTCTTTTCTCCTTTGTCGTCTCTAGAAAAAGGGTCGAAGAGTAATGGGAAAGATCCAGAAGTACTACGATTTACTACTTCGTACTGGTCTAGACCAAGACCGTGGTCTTCGACTTCCTCTTTTTCCACATTGAGACACGACTCTTGTGTCCGGGGTTCCAGACGGTCGAGTGCCGAGGTCGGAGAGGGCTCACGACACTGTAAATTTCACCGTCTCCGACACCCGAAGACGGGACGTGAGAGGCCCATCTGTGAAGACTTCATAAGATTCCAGGTGTCGAGGGTACCTATCCGACCCCGACGGAAACGTCGAAGTGACTTGAATGTAAGAGGAGACGAACGAGAACGAAGGAAACGCAGAAATTCCATAACTAGGATGCCCGAGATCTCTAGAGGGGTCATCGAAGGATATGTATTTGTAACTGGGGTCTCCAGAGTCCCGTGATCTGGATATCCTTGTATTGAGTACCGGATCTCCCAGGAAACACTAGACCAGAGACGGTTCGAAAGATCAGAATAAAGGAAGGTCACCGGGGGAACGTGAGATAAGAAGTCGGAGTAACTTGAGAGTCAAGGGGGTTTGGTTCAAGAAAGAGAGAACGTAACACGTTTAAACACGTACAAAAGTGTATTAAATAAGTTGTTTATAAGTAATACGATGATTAGTCAGTACTACGGTAGTCCTTTCTCTACCGTATGAGTTTTCCCCCTTGACTTCAAATTACTTCTCCGATAAATTTTCTACATTCGTCCTAAACCCCCTTAATCGTTTCGTAGGATTCTAATTGTCGTCACCCTTCGAGGATCACCCTACCCCTTTGCCCTTCGCACCGATCACCTTCGATGTGACGGTCTCGACATCGAGGTCTGCTCTCGGGAGTCTGTCCTCGGCACTGAAAGCCCTTCACCTGTCGGTTGGGTCGGGTCGACCTTCACTCGATACCACTTTTTAGGGGGTTAGAGACAGAGGACGGTGGGAGGTTTGAGGGTGACCATGTCGACTTGGGTTACCCTTTGGGGTCTCTTTTTCCGCACCGGGTGTCTCACCCCACCTCCATTCTCACGCACACCTCCCCGTTCCTTCGTGAGTCACGTTGGGGACGACACACGGGTTGTACCTCTGTCTCGACGTCACGGACGCCCGACGAGTGTCCGAGTCTCCCCTTGCCGGAGGGAGTCACCCAGTTATTTGTCGTTGTTTTTATGGTTGGTGAAAGCACGAGTGTTGTTTGTGAATAATTTTTAAGTGGTACTCGATCAGTATTTCATTCAAGGGTGTTGAAAAATTTTGACCGTAGTATACCTGGTACGAGAGACGGGTGTTACATTAACGATATTTAGTAATTGTTTCTTCCTTAAATAGGAGTATCAGTCCTAAAATTTTTGTACGGAGACATTTTGAACCCCGTTTTTTCTTTAGTGTTACCGTTAGTCTTCTGTCAATTTTGACTTACTACTGTTTTTACAATGTCTAATTTTAAATACCCTATGTCGTTATCAAACATAAATGTCCCTCTAAGACTTGTATTTACGAATGTAATCTTTTCTTCTTTCCAACTTTTAAGTATTCGATTCGTAGGTTGAATTCTTCTACCCCCTACCTATTATCTTTTTGTGATTTTTTCTCTTGTTTTTTCTGTTAATTCTGCTCGTCTTTAATTACTTTGTCTTTTGTCTCCATGTTACCCCTTTGTTGGTTTGGTTTTCGACCGAGAGACTCTTTTTCGTTCATCGAGTCGACGTCATGTGCACGTGCAGTCTTACCATGTGCCGTCATTTTTGCCTCCATGATGTCACGGTTGTCTAATCGAGACTATTTTAGTCTCCGAACACTCACTTTTATTTTTCGATGTCTTCGAATTCCAATTCCGTAGTAGGTGAGTCACCTGTACCCAAACCCACCTGAGGTCCTCAACCACCACCTGTCCCTTCGGACCGCACGACACCGAGTACCCCAGCGTTTCTCGACCTGTGTTGACTCGCTGACTTGACTTGACTTTTGATAAAAAATGAATAAGTAAATAAACCGACACGACCAGAATGACCACCCTGTCCTAAAACAGAAACGACACCACACGTCCCATAAATCAAAGTCCTACGCCCTAGACTCGAGGGACTAGACGTTAGTTTGGGCCCGGTGCACTTATCCCTTGTACCTCAGAAGTGGTGACCTGGTGGTCACTTCAGTGGATATAGGTTAGAGAACATTATTTGATATTACCTTTTCTTATATTTTTTCTTATACGCATACACATTGACTTTATGAAGACTTGTGGTCTTTGATTACGTTGTAACATTTAGTTGATGTGAAGCTAAAAAAATTTCCGGAGACCATATCGTGTAACGACCTACGAACTCACAAAAATACCAATTAGAGTAACTCTTCGGAACCATTCTTTTGTTCCTTTACCCTTCTTTCCTTTATTTTTGGTTCCAGAAGAATGTTACTTTCGTTCGGGTCTCCAACTTTTTACTTGAAGGGTCTTTGGACAAAGGGGAGGTACGTGTCCGAGGTTAGATATTTGGAGGAAGGCAGTGGAACGGCGGGTCCTCACGGTCTTCCCACCTACATTTGTAATTCGTCGGGTTCTCCACTGGATGCCGTCCGTGAACAGTGGACCTCGGACAGGACTCAGACACAAGGAAAAGATCGTCAAGAAACTAATGGAAAGTCCTTAGTGCAGAAGAGGTGACTTACACCAAAACCACTCGTCCGTCTAACTCCACGGCCCGAGGGTGGCACCCTAGACCTCCTCTCTCGGAAGGTTGGGTCTCGGTCATGTCTCTCCTGTACCCGGACCCCGACACGACCCGGTCGACTCTTGTGGGAGGGACCGTCGTGTGCGCAGTCCTACCTCTGGCAAGAAGTGTCGGTGGTACTTTTAAACGAGGTCAAGGCTGACCGACTAAACTACTCAGACTTAAATGTCAAAGGATAACTAAAACACTCGGAGACTACAGAAAGGTTATGTATAAAGGAAAGAGGATTTAATCGGTAAAGTAAGTAAAAGATTTTAATGTTATTTTTATCTACAAGTATCATCTACTTGTTGTTGTCTTTAAGTTAGGTGATCTTCAACCTGTAAGAGAGGGATCCTTTCGGTGACAATAGTAAACTATATATAGGAATGTTTGAAAAGAGACACATGTATATCTCTCTACCTGATCTAGAGATCTATTAAACCTCAATACCCTCTTACCTTCTCCAAAATGGTTTTTTTTCTCCAGTGTGATTTATATAAGAATATATACATATAAAAAATATCCTACTATATCATATTTGTAGAAGGGAGCAGTCATGTCTCTTTAAATGTGGTAAGGAAAATCACCGACGTATCGTTAGGTACCACATTCTTGGTCTTAAATTAGTAGGGGAGAACAGTATGTAATTGTAACGGAGGTTGAAAAATCATAACGTTTATCACTGCTTTATTTATGAATGTGAATGTGTGGGGAAGTACCCAGGGTCGGAACAGTACCGTTTCTCCGAATGTATTAAGTACGATACGTTCCGATGGGGTGTACCTACCCAGTATCACTTCTCAAGACTGTTTTACACTAGGTGACCTCTTCCTTTACCGTTGGGTGACGTCATAAGAACGGTGCTCTTGGGGTATCTCTCTGTTTTTCTATCCTGTGATCTACTCGAAGGGGTTGGGGGCGTAGCCAACCTTACACAGGTCATACATTGACCGCTTCATCCACGACCACCAAATCAACGATTCAGTACAGGTTGAGAACCCTAGGGCACCTGACATCAGTCGATCCGAGACGACAGGTACCTAAAGGATCCGTTCCTATGACCTCACCCAACGGCAAAGGAAGAGGTCTCCGAGAAGAACTGGGTCCCTAGTTCGGGTCAGAGGACGTAATAGCGTCTAAGAAATGGTTGACTCGGTGGCCCCTTCGGGGATGAGCCCTTCTCGTCTCCCGTTTGTGATCATCGAGGTCTTTCTTACCGCGCAAACCCGTTTCGTCTTTGTTGTGCGTCGACCCCCACACAGACCGCCGCTTTCCTTTTAGCCTACGACAGTTCTTGTTATAACGTATCCTTGGACATGGAAACCCAGGTACTTGACCTACACCAATTTGTCCTCTTCCGTTCTAACTTGTGACTGTAGAATCCTTAGTCCCTTGATTTTGCCTGTCCTACCAGTCTGAATTAAGTCTGCTGGTAGCATAGATGATGACACCCGTTCTTGGGGAGTCTTCTTTACTTCGTCGGAAGTGTCAATTGTTCTCACGTTTTATGTTACGAACCCACGTGGAAGTTTTTATTGTCCTGCTAGAGTAAAGATTCCGCTTGGTAAGTTGTGGTGTCATTAGGTTCAGATACGGGGTTGGTCAGTGCGGTCTTCTCGACTTCGACTGGTCAAGATACTTCTGGATGTACTTGAACATCTTGTGGTTCTTCTTCTACAGGAAAAGTAATTTACCCTAACCTTACGTTTTCATCGTTCAGTTCTCTATGGGTCTTATTGTCCGTTCAAACTACGACCTCATGTCTTTTTACGTCGTCTCGTTTCCGATTGTCTCAAAACAATTCTTTTGTACGACCAGTATCGTTTACGGGAAAAGGTTGTTGAATTCTCTACTGAAATGTGTACCTGTAGTGGTCTACCAGTTAAACTTTAGTGCAACTAATGCAAAAAACGTCGACTTCTACCTCTTTGAGATATTTAGTCGTTTTTGTTCTGGACCTCGACTGACACCGAGTCTAGCACTCGAGGAATAACTTTTTAAGTTCGAATTTAACTTCTTTCATTCCTTTTGGTAATCCGGTGACTCCATACTGGATTTAGTTTAAGGAAGACTAATATGTCACCTCTACTACTTATCTAAGTTCCCTAATCTAGACCATCTGTCTCACGGACTTCTTGATACCTGTCTCCAAGTATTGTAACATGTCCTCCGTTACAATACCAGGTCTTGGTAGGGGATCTTTTTCTTTACGTTTTTCCGTTTCGCCAACAGCCTCTTTCCCTTTCTATATGGGATGACTTACGTCTCGAGGTCTCTTCTCGTTCCTCTCTATTCTTCCAAAAGGATTTATTCGTTACGTTTCTTTGTCTCCTTTTGTTACCTTACCCTTTCTGATCTCTAGAGAGGTTCGTTTGACCCTCTATAATTCCCTTGTAAAGTACGTTCCTACTCGTACTATTTCCTTTCTTTGTCATTCCTGGATTATCTTCGTCTTCTCTAATTCTTTTCCACCGTTCTTATGTGTCTTGACATGTTTTTTCCAGATCCAGTAAGTGGATCTCAACCCACAGGACCTCGTACTCCAGTTCACCCGGAATCCTTCGTAGTGATGTTTCGATCACTTCCACAGTCTTACGGTCCACTCGATAAATTTTAGGAGTTTCTGTTACGACAATTTCACAATATGCGTTAACAGTCGTTAAACCTTTTGAGTCGTCACCGGTGTCCTAACCTTTTCCAGTCAAAAGTAAGGTTAGGGTTTCTTCTCGTTACGGTTTCTTACAAGTTAACATGTTAACACAAGTAAAGTGTACGATCATTTCAATACGAGTTTTAGGAAGTTCGATCCGAAGTCGTCATGCATTTAGTTCTTTACGGTCTACATGTTCGACCCAAAGCTTCTCCATCTTCTTGGTCTCTAGTTTAACGGTTGTAAACGACCTAGTACCTTTTTCTTCCCTTAAGGGCTTTTTGTAGACGAAGTCGTAGGGACTGATACGATTTCGGAAACTGACACACCTAGTGTTGTTTGACACCTTATAAATCTCTCTACCCTTATGGTCTGGTGGGATGGTAGAGGACTCTTTAGACATACGTCCAGTTCTTCGTTGTCAATCTTGGTCTGTACCACGTTGACTGATTAATTTTTAACCCTTTCCTCATACTGTTCCGACATAATAACACTGGGACGAATAAATTGAATATACACCTCATGTAGTAAGTTTTACGGTCCGACCTATTTAGTGTTCAATCTTAGTTCTAACGACCCTCTTTATTGTTGTTGGAGTCTATACGTCTACTATTGTGAGATTACCGTCTTTCACTTCTTGATTTCTCGGAGGACTATTCCCAGTTTCTCCCCTCATTTTTTCGACCAAATTTTGAGTTGTAAGTTTTTTGATTCTAGTACTGTAGACCAGGGTAGTGAAGTACCGTTTATCTACCCCTTTGTTACCTTTGTCACTGTCTGAAATAAAAGAACCCGAGGTTTTAGTGACGTCTACCACTGACGTCGGTACTTTAATTCTGCGAACGAGGACCCTTCATTTCGACACTGTTTGGATCCGTCACATAATTTTTCGTCTCTGTAGTGGAACGGTTATTTCCAGACATCTCAGTTTCGATACCAAAAAGGTCATCAGTACATACTTATATTCTCAGCCTAGATTTCTTCCGACTCACGGCTTCTTGACTACAAAAACTTAACACTACGACCTCTTCTGAGAAGTCTCAGGGTACCTGTCGTTCCTCTTGTTTGGTCAGTTAGGATTTCCTTTAGTTGGGACTTATAAATAGCCTTCCTCACTACGACTTCGACTTCGACGTTATGAAACCGGTGCACTACGCTTTTCGGTTGAGCGACCTTTTCTTGGACTACGACCCTTTCTGACTTCCTTTTCCTTTTCCCCCGTCGTCTCCCACTCTGTCAATCGTAGTGGTTGAGTTCCCTGTACTTAAACTCGTTGGGGTCCTCTGTCACTCCTGTCTCCTCTGACCACACGACGTCAAGAGCCCCAACGTTTCTCAACCTGTAGGGAATCACTGGCTTGTTGTTGTTTAGTGTTCGTCAACGTCGTTTTTCACTTCGTCGATACCTCAGATTACATTAGGTTTTGTTTCGTGTTGTGTGTGGACGGGGACCCTCTTCCGTACGAGGTACGACTGTCGGGGACCACCAATGTCTATAACGACGAACGACCATCTCCGGATACTGCCACAGGTAACCCGTGACGGTTCCTTCGTTTAGACTTCTCGTCGAACTCGGATTTTTCTTCAAGTTTATAAGGTTTACGTCTCTCCGGGTATAAACATAAGGTACGGGGTTTACAGAGTTCTCACATTACTTCTCATCGGTCCGAACACGTGTTTAAATCTTACAACGTTCAAGGACGACCTCTCTCCGACCACGTTTCCCACACTTGGGTCCTCTCCGAGACCTTTTATTTAACGATAGTGACGTGAAAAGGGGGAAGAGGAGACGACAGGATGGAGGGGAAGGACCCGGGGCGGGAGACCAGTACAGTTCACGGGTCCCTGACCCTCACTAGGTACCCCTTCTCATTGTGCAAGCCAGTTAGAAATTCCGTTTGACTTTCTGGAGATCCTCGGGTCACCTTTACCTTACCTTATCCCTCGTAGGCCATCTGTATCGCTCCCTTCCCTTTTGTTTTCGGTTTATCTACATTTGGATTTTACAATTACACTAGAAATAATTTGTCGTGTAGACCACACATACGTAGGGTCTTCGTGTGAGATATTTTGGTTCAGGTCGGTAAGTCTTAATGTGATTCACTTCTGCATTGGGTATCAACGTACCGAACTTTTATATGTGTTAATTGTGACAGGACGACATTGTTATAGTACCTATCTCTGACCCTCGTGTTCTCCCCTCTCTCACATTCTTGACCTCAAACACGGGCTGATTAAAAGAGAACAATAACGTGAAAATAAGATGTATAAATCATATAATGTGAAAATAAATTGTGACATTATTATTTGTAATCAGGAAATTTTGTTTGTGTGTTTTTGTAATGTATTTCTGTTTTCTGTTGTTCGATAGGTCTGGCCAAAGGTTACAGTCCCCAAGTGTGTATCAGACAAAAGGTAGTCGAGTCAACCTGACCTACAATTGTTTCGTCTATTTCAATTTTTATTTTGGCAAAATTCTTGTCATCACGATAAATTTTAGGGGTTCCCTCAAACGGTATGTTCAAAGAGTTCCAATGAGGGTGGATTGGGTGAATTCGTGGGTGATCGGGATTGGGTGGGGTGGGAGTATAAATCTTCCTATTTGGGAGAAAAAAAGAAAATTTCTTTTTCACCCAATAAACTAGGTCGTTTAGGTTTTTAGTTCGAAACTTTTGAGTTTCTTTCGTTGATGAGAGAACCGTTACCTGAGAACCTCCCGGTAAATAGGGTGAGACTACGTCATACTTGAAGGACTGATCAGTCTACCTTATGGTGCGTACGGAAGAGAGGTTTCGTTCCGGTCCCCCTCAGATAAGGGGTTTCACGATAATGTTAGTGGTTGGGGGAACCGAAGAGTCACGATTTATTATTCGGTTTTTTATTTCACAGCAAGTCACGTCAATAGTGAAACGTCGGGACGATGGGGTTTGGTGAAGAGGCTAGTCCCTTTTTGAAAGAGCTACGGAGAAACCGTCGAGTTCGTTTTTACGTTTTTTTTTTACGTTACCTCTCGACTGTCCATCCTCGACTCTCAACATGTCAGGGCGCAAAGATAGACACCGTCATTATATCGGAAGGGAAAGTGAGAAAAATCACAATTTTTAATCCTCTTCGACGACGGATCCAAGACAGGGAAATTTTGACTACCCTCAGTGTTTACTGAAGAAACCAGACCCTTCTTGGTCGTATCGGGAGGAAAGGTCTCTTCCCTTTCCGAAAACGAGTTACTCGGGGCGAGACGTCTCCTAGGTCCCTTGATCCCGTACAGATCCCTTTAGGTGGGGTTGCACGTAGGGAGTCAGACGGGTCTGGTTGGACCGACGGTCGAGGGAGCCGGTGTCGTCGATGAGACCTCGGGGTCCGGGGCGACACAGAGGACTGACGAGCCGTCCTTCCAAGGAGTCGGTCAAGACTTCGTTGTCTTCCCTGGTCTGAAGTTCGCGTAATTTTCACCGGTCCACCAGTCAAAGTCCGACTCCCCTTAAAGGGATTAAGTCCACGATTCTTCCTCCCTTGTATCATTCCTATTAAGAAGAGAGGTGGGAAGGAGGATGGGGTCGGTGTTAGAGTGGAGTAGTGCACCCTTGTGTCTGTTGGTTTCGATCCTCCATTTTAGAAGTTCTGAAACCAGAACACCTCGGGAGATGTCGGGTTCATGACGGTCTGAAGAAACTTATAGATCACAGAAGGGTTCATTATATGTTATGTCATGTAAAGTACCGTAAGGTAGTGAATTTATTACCACGGTTCCTTATTTCTTGGGTTTTAATCACCTGTAACAATAATTTGTTTTCGTTTCATATTTGTGTACAATATGTATACATAAGGACATGAGTCGGACGACTCACAAATTTATTGTGAAGGTTTATAGATGTGGACCTGATACCGATCGTACCTCTGAAAGTCCTTATAAAACGTGGAAAAGAACCTTATGAAAAATTTTTTACTTGACATTGGTGGGTAGAGGAATGATTCGTAATCGGGGAGGGAACGAAGAGGGATGAGTCCGTTTTCTATACCCCGTAGACGATCGTTTGATTACAGACTCTCGTTTGATCCGGTGTCCCCTATTTGACTTTTCACCGAGACCCATCTCTTTTTGGATTGGAGGGTACACATTTATCCTCATACTTGATGATTCCGAAGTTTCTTACAACCCTTACACCCGAGGTGTTACCTTCGTGTCTCAGGACTAATGTCGACCTCGATTTTCTGTCAGACCTTTTCCCTTGACACCTACTGAAAAGAACTTTAAAGTAAGTCTTCTCTAAATACGACTAAAAAAAAAACCGATTTCTTTATCGAACCCATGTCCCCTGACGACCTATACGGTTGAGAAGTGATAGACCCTCAGTAGAGACGGACCCTCGCAGAGTTCAAAGGGTCATTCGTAGTCAGGGGAACCCTCGAGAGACATTACTTATTTACAGTTTAAGAAGGGTATCGGTTTTCCACTCCCCTTCCTTTTTTTTCTCACTTTCTCTTTCCAGAGACGACAGTTCATCTTAGTAGCTCAGGAGACAAACCGGAGAGTCTTACACTGAACGTATCGGCCAGGTACTACGGGACCTCGTATCCGACCTGTTACGGGTTCTCTCCAGAGACTCTTCCCAGTGGTAGGGTTGTCCGAAGGTAGTCGACGGTCGTGAGGAGTAGTTTGTGTCCTTCCGCAAGACCTGCCCGGGGATCTCTTGCCTCGTAGCTTTATTCTGGTCTCCGTCGCTCTTCCCTGGCTGTGTTGCTTCTCCCTACTAGCCGAGACTAGTTAATGGGTCAACCCCGAGTCCTACAATTCGCTACGTTATTCGAAACCGAAGTCGACGTCAATGGATCCAATCTTGAATTATCATTGTCACTACTCTTTGGCCTTATATGGACGTATCCTTCAACTTCTTAATCTGTACAATTTATTCTTTTCGGAAAGACTCTTAAGTCTTGGTACGACGGACCTTCCTTTCCAACCGGAATTTACAGAAAAGACCTAAGGTGCTATTAAATTTGCACATACTCCAGTGCGACACCCCACCGGTCTCGTCCCCTGCCCTCCACGACGCCCTCGCCCCCGAAAATCGCACGAGGGCGGTCCCCTCAGCCACTTCGTCCCGAGCACCGAGAGTGGAGAGGCGTGTAACAAGGTCTCTACCAGAAACGACCGTGTGGAGAGTTTACGGAGTCCCTCGAACTGTCTCGGACTCGTCTATATGGTCTTCTCTTACGGTTTTCGCATCTGTAGGTGCCTTAATAGTATGAAGGGACGTCGTTCTTTCCCACTGTTCATCACTCGTCCCTCCCTCAGTTGTCGTAGTGTGAGTGGACGTAGTCACCTCCGGACGTAGTCACCTCCGGAAAAGTGTGAAAAAAGTTTTCGGAAACGATAGGTAATAGAGAATGGTGTTGGGACAATCTTTCCTGTGCAAATATTACGGGTAAAATATGATACTTGTTAATACCGTGACCCTCCCAGTTTCTAATTCTCTTGGTTCTGACCTTGAACTGTTTCTTCTTCCTTTTGTCCGGAAATTAAAATTACCCTGACAGTTTTTCTAATTAGGACTTTCCAGTATAATCCCTTTATTTTAACCTTTTATGTCCACCCATTTATCCAACCTTGGTCTTGTATTTCTATAAATTTTAGTCTATCAGACCTAAGCCACCCCTCTTCCCCAGTAAATACGAAATCTCGTCCTCCATTGTACTTCTTTTATGAAATCTTTCTAATGAAAATGTTGTCATCCTACTTGACGTCATCTTTGCTAGTTTCCTCAAATTTATACTTCATCGGTTCTAGTTTATTATCTTCACCCTTCTCGTTAAAAAAATTTCAGTCCCTTTCTTTTTACTACTGACAGGTGAAGAAAAGCTACACATATTTTGATGTCAATCATGTGACATCAATCACACAGGTTGATTGAGTACTAGGATTACGACAGCGAGTCGGAACCGGCTGAGAAACGCTGGGGTACCTGACATTGTGCAGTCCGAGGTACGCTAAGAGGTCCGGTCTTATGACCTCACCCAACGGTAAAGGAAGAGGTCCCGTAGAGGGACTGGTCCCGCGTTTGAGCTGAGAAGACGTGACCCTCCGCCTAAGGAGTGACTCGGTGGCCCTTCGGGCTCGTCGAAGGATGACCGGTGGATAAAGTGTGCACCACCACATGCATACAGTCACTCTGAGAATTAAGTAGGGTGGGAGAGGAAGGGGACGACACAGGTGTTCAGGTACGGGAAGTGGACGTGGAGATAAGGACGGGAAGTTTATCCAAGTAGTGATAGTAAAAAGGTCTAAGACATTATATACAATTATATGCTATAAAAAGATAAAGACTGAAATAGTTATGAAAACTAATTTATTAACTGACTGATACCGTTAATACCGTGATTGTCGGATCTCTCTGTCGGTCTTCTATCGACCCCTAAGGGTAAATATTGACAGAAAGAACGAGGAAATGGAGAAGGGAAAAGAGGGATGAACAGAACCCGAAGAGGAGAAGACCAAAGAGGGGACGGACATGGTCTTGACGGTCATCATGAACACCCATAGTGGATCAGACTTCCCATCGTGAACCAATTTTATGTCTCGAGATGGGTTTGGGTGAGGGGCGGGAGGCCGAATGGACACTTTTCGAGTCCCCGGTATACCTAACCGCAGGGGTGTTACGACGGGCTGTAGTACCGGAGACCGAACGTCTTAGGATTCAGGCACTAGAACCGTGCCAAGACGAACAGGTTGACGGCTGTTTCGTCTTACTGTCAGTGTGATACGGACCCAGGACGTGTGTCACGAGTCGACGTATGGGTTCGAGTTTTCATCCGTAGATGGAGTCTCGTCGCGAAGGAGTCGAGACGGAGGTCGGAGGGGCGGAGGTCTAGGTGAGGGTAAGGAAGAAGAGGGATCTGGTATTCGTTGGACCGCGTTCCTGACAGAAAAAGTAGAAACACAGGGGTCGTATATCGTATCACGGACCGTGCGTAATCCTCGAATCGTTTAGAACCTTCTTACTCATTCCCTTCCTGTATCCCTCACAAAGTCAAGGACTAATAAGAGGAGACTGGAGGTCTGGGTCCCGTCTTTCAACCATACATTCTTCCAACTCCAGGAAACCAGTCGACTCGCGAAGAAACTGTGGGAGTTCAAAGGAAAGGATTCCTTTAGATACAGAGTCTCCTTATTTCTTCGTTGACATACATATATATTACCTTATATTGAGTCGGTATTTTCTCTTACCTTACTACGGTAAGCGTCACGGTACCTACCTGGATCTCTAATGGTTTTCCTCTCTTCAGCCGGTCTGTCTCTTTCTGTTCGTATACTACGGTGACGACACACCTTAGATTGTGTGCTGTGTCTACTTGAGTGAATGTTTTGTCTTCGTCTAAGTGTCTGAACCTTTCGTTTGAACACCGATGGTTTCCCCTTGCCCCACCGTCTCACTATTTAATCCTCAAACCCTAATCGTGTATGTTTGATATGTATATTTTGTCTATTAGTTGCTACAAATATCGTGTCCCTTGATATAAGTCATAGAACATTTCCGTATTTTAACCATTCTTATACTATTTTCTTATGTCTATGCGTCTTACCTTAGTAAAATTATGGTCTTTGATTGTGTTACAATATTTAGAAATACATTGACATTGACATGACACGAGTCAAGTCAACGAGTCAGCACAGGCTGAGAAACGCTGGGGTACTTAGCATCGTGTGGTCCGGAGGGACAGGTAGTGGTTGAGGGCCTCAAGTGAGTCTGAGTACAGGTAACTCAGCCACTACGGTAGGTCGGTAGAGTAGGAGACAGCAGGGGAAGAGGAGGACGGGGGTTAGGGAGGGTCGTACAGAAAAGGTTACTCAGTTGAGAAGCGTACTCCACCGGTTTCCTGACCTCGAAGTCGAAGTCGTAGTAAGGAAGGTTTTTTGTGGGTCCCGACTAGAGGAAGTCTTACCTGACCAATCTAGAGGAACGTCAGGTTCCCTGAGAATTCTCAGAAGAGGTTGTGGTGTCAAGTTTTCGTAGTTAAGAAGCCGTGAGTCGAAAGAAGTGTCAGGTTGAGAGTGTAGGTATGTACTGGTGTCCTTTTTGGTATCGGAACTGATCTGCCTGGAAACAACCGTTTCATTCCAGAGACGAAAAGTTATAGAGAGATCCAACCAGTATTCAAAAGAAGGTTCCTCATTCGCAGAAAATTAAAGTACGACGTCAGTGGTAGACGTCACTAAGACCTCGGGTTTTTTTATTTCAGACTGTGACAAAGGTGCAAAGGGGTAGATAAACGGTACTTCACTACCCTGGTCTACGGTACTAGAAGCATAAGACTTACAACTAAAGAAAAAAATATCAAATTACATAAAATTATCGTTTGAATGTCCTTGTCGTGTCTTCTGTCTGTTGTAATTTTTGTACACGAACGTACATCCTGTTGAGTCAATCTTTTCATATCACTTACCTACCTTAGATGACGTACCATTTTTACGAGGTTTGTGGTAAATCAACATCAGTTATTCTTTAAATGAACAAAATTTTTTTAGGTTTACGACCGTAACAGGTCTTTTTAAATTGTCTAAATATTAACAATATTTCAACTTGACGTCTTTGAACAAGTGACTTTGTAAAAATGAAAGTAATTACGAAACACAGGAGCGTAAATATAATTTTTAAGTGTGTTTACTTTTACCTTTTTGACGGTTATGGACCAAAGACAGGGGATAAAAGGTGAACGTTAGTATATGAATCCATGGAAAACTGGGGTACCCTTTTTTTATAGATTGTAAGTCTCGATGGTTATTGTCCTTCTTCTCTTAAGAAAAAAATTCTTACTTTACAAAGGGTAGTATCACCTAAGAATTCGTGCAAGAGGTGCATACGCCGAACGATCGACCTACAAAAAACCGTATTAACAATGTGCAAACGGTACCTGTCGTGTGTCCAACCACAGAAGTTTTTCCGGTTGGTCTATCCGGAGTGAACGGAGGATGTTTCGTGGTTGTCGACGTGAGACCTTCGTGTCTAGACAAAACTTCAGGACTCGTTAAAGGGCGTGGTCTGCGACCTTCCCTTCAAACGCTTAGTCTTCAAGTCACCTGAAGACTATTACAGATTCAAGTGTCTCACGGTGTCATGGTCCGGACATTGCTACTCCAAAGAAGTGCGGAGGTCATCTCCGGCGTGAGAACTCTCTCCGAAAACATCGCTCGACGAAGGAACCACGAAATGGTGGTCAGCTAAACGTCCGTCAGACGAAACATACTCGGTACCATATCTCTGGAGGAATGAATGGGGGGAAGAGGAACCCGACCTCGAGCCGCTCGATCTCCGCCGCGACCGTGACCTCTCGTTGCCGCCGCGCCGCCACCGACGCTTGTGTTAAGACTTACAACTCGAAATTCGGTCGAAAAAGTGAGAGGAGGAAGTGAAAGTAGTTCTCAGAGAAATCGAGGAGAAGTGAAAGACGGTATTCCCACCACAGTAGACGTATAGACTCCAATAACTATAAAGAGGACCGTTAGAACTAAGGTCGAACACGAAGAAGGTCGGGTCGTAAAGAGTACTACATGAGACTGATAGTCAGGACAGGTTGAGAAATACTGGGGTACCTGACTTCGGACGGTCCGAGGAGACAGGTACCTTAAAGGGTCCGTTCTTATGACCTCACCCAACGGTAAAGGAGGAGGTCCCCTAGAAGGGTTGAGTCCCTGGTTTAGGTGAGGAGGACACAGAGGACGTGACCGTCCACCTAAGAAATGGTGACTCGGTAGTTCCTTCGGGGCTATTACCGTAAAATTAATACACCTTCTTACAGAAAAGGAATTCTCTATGTTCGACTTCATAAACCCTCGTTTCAAATAAAATTTAGTCAAATCGACGAGGGTCGGAACCGACGTCGTGAACCCTCGAAGTTAGAAACAACACCGTACGTCCCAGAAATCAACGTTGTACTCTTGAGAGTCAACGTTAATACACTTAGGTCAAGGGGCTGGTCCCTAGCTTGGAGCCGGAGGACGTAACCATCGTCTCAGAATCGGTACCCAGTGGTCCCTTAAGGGATCTTCTTCTGGAAATAGACGTTGAATGAGAGTATATCAAATCATTTTTTACACACACGTATACGTCCACTTCTCTCTCTGTCTCTGTTTCTGCGGTGTTATCCTCTCTCTGATACTTGGACTTACTCGTCATACACCCGGAAGTAGTATGGTGAAAAAATCGAAGAGACATTCAAATTTAAAAGAGTGGTCCCAATCCTCTTTTTTGGAATTCGTTATATTCGATCTGGATACGGCGTTAAGAAGGGATTCGACGTTCAGGTTCTATGGTAGGTAGGTAAGCCGACACTTAACAAGGTGAGAGTGGGGTCAGAAAAGGACACTTGTTTAATTATAAATACACACTTTCATAATCAGTGAGTCAGCACAGGCTGAGAAACTCTGGGATACGTCTCATCGATCGGTCCGAGGAGACAGGCACCTTAAGAGGTCCGTTCTTATGACCTCACTTATTGGCAAGGGAGGAGATCCCCCAGAAGGGTTGGATCCTGAGCAGAGGATCTGTACTCAGAGGAGGCGACGTCCGTCTAAGAAATAATAGACTCGACGATCCCTTCGGGACTACATACACATGGAGGAAGGTTTCCAGTGAATGTGCGTCTCTGTCCCTCAATGGGACCCCTTTGTCGAGAATGAATGGTCGTGTAAAAAGTCAAACTGTAGTGCCACCTGTTCGGGGACCGACACGTCCTTCGCCTAAGGGAGGTGTTGTAGATCCCGATAGACGTTTGCCCAGAGGTCCCGGTCGGGTCGGAACCCCTCTGTTTTCCCAAATGTACAGTGGTTCTCCTGCTGAGGAGTTGGGTTGAGCGAATATGGTTGGTCCTCAAGGAGACACTCCATGACTCTTCCGACACGTGTGATCCCGTGTGCTCCTTCTGTCGGTCCTCTCCTTTTGTTTCCCTTTCGTTCCTTTCCGTTCGACGTTCCCGGTCTCGTTCAGAGGACCTCCGTCGTGACTCCGTCGACCTACTCGGGGTGTCCACGGGTCCTCTCGGTGCTGGTCTGTGGACTTCCGTACCCGAGTAGAGATTGGACTTATTTGAGGTCTTGACGGTCTCTGCGTCTCCTCGGACAGGTCCTGAGAGTCCGTCCAAAGGAAGACAACGAAACATCCGGACCAATCAGGTCCAAACCAAAGTACCTAAGTTTACGGTCTCAGTAAGTACAATGCGGGTCGTTCCAAGGTTCAGTCCCAGAAGACTTAAGACCTCTCACAATATAGTGAATAGGTCTTCGGGTATGTACCAAGAGATTGGGTGAATACCTTTTCGGGGAGTTCCACGACTCGGATTGAGGGGACTTTACTTCTTCCCTTCGGTAAACCTCTCAGGAAAAGAAGTAAACCAACCAAAGAGTACCGAGGACGTTCGTAAAGACTTCTAAGAAGACAGAATGAAGACTTTCGAAGGTATATTTGACCCTTTTCTCCGTGGATAGTCTTCTTTGGATGGTCTGTGAGACCCCAATCGAAAAGATCGAGGTCACATCTGTTTGTTTTCTTTGGCGGGATAAAGGGACGACCCCCGACAAAATCTACTCCCCTTGAGTCGTGAGTTGACTCTTGTAAAAATGGAAGCAAGCTTTAGAAAACGAAGAGTGACAGATGTTCCCTTAAACTTAAAATACCTTAAGAATTGTCAAAACCAGAAGATATTAAACAAGGGTCGTGAAGAAACGTATAGCAAAGGGGAGATAAGGGGTTTACTTGGTGGACGAGGTTGTGTCAGTATCACAGGAAGTGTATAGGACCCGTGGTCGGATAAAGAAGGGGACCATATTGAAGAAGAAAGGTCGTCGTAGACGGGTTTAAAATAGGTGGTCCCATAATAGTTTGGGTTTGCGGTGGACAAGTACTTTACTAGTGACTGATGTTAAAAAAAATTTCAGGACCGGTTTTATATATATATATATAAAAAAGTTTAATATACAAAAAACTATAGGAGAATACAACGAATTATGTTCCGGAACATGTTTTATTGGTGATTATTTATAAACAACTGTTTTTTTGACCAAATTAAGTGTCTCTTGTTTTTTTTCTTTCTTATCATCTCAATATCCTTCGAAAAGACGAAGAGACACATCAGATCTAAAAATGATAATGGTGTTATCCATTTTTGTCACATAACGTTATAAGATCTATATTTTACCCCGGTTTTTAGTTGAAGACTCTGTAAAAAATCCCAAAACCTTGACTTCCATTATTTCAAACTAATGAAATTTTTACAGAATACTCTCGATCTCCGAGACTTAGTCCTTCTTCCCTCATTTCCGGTCTTTCCTCGGGCACTTGGACCGACGGTCGACCGGTGGGGACAACCGGGACTGGAAGTCAGGGCACATCTCCAGGGCCACGTCGGCGAGGTACTACTCGTCGTGCCGCTACGACCTCGGTGGCGGCATCGACATCAGTTACTGCCTCGGCACGTCTAGGTGGTTCGCGAGCACGAAACCGTCTCTGGACCACTCCTCGTCTCTCCGGACCCGATCTCGTGAATCCATTATGGGAGCTCATCGTGCAGTGGTGCCCCCTGGTACGAATCAGGTCCGGGTCTCATTACCGGGAGTCCTGTCTGTCCCGTTTCTCTTACCGGAGAGATTGTTCCTGTCTCTTAATATCTTAGACTTTCCCCTGTCCGGAACTCCTGATTCTTTCTTTCCGTTTATATTCCTACATAGATTCTTAATCCTAGCCCCCTTTCCCGTCCCTTTCCTCATCTCCGGAACTTCTCTCGTGCAAAGACCTGGACTGTGGCTTTATGACCGGATGTTGTGACACTCTGTACCTTACCTCTCTCTCCCGTGTGACATAGAGAACCATGTTGTAAATATGTTCCAAAGATCCAAGAAGAGATCTTCTTGACAAGGGGTGTTTCGACTGACTCTGGTCTTGAATGGAGTACATCACCTTGAGGTTTCGATCCAGTAAGGTCACGAAGAGTAGACCTCCCTGTTGGCTGAACTCCCGTGTTCCCTTCACGGGGGGGGTCAACAGTGTGTCCATGTGGTGCGGCATGACCGGGGCCGGGTCGAGGACGGGGTTAAATCCAAATGGACATTCCCTGTCTCTATTCCGTCCTTCCTACACTTGAACGACCCGTTGACTGAGAATTCTAAGAGTCTGTACCTGGACGAATCTTCGTCCTTCAGTATTGATACGGTCCCCCTCTTTACCCCTACAAAACATTTGGTCATCATTGGATTGACGAAATTAAATTTATTTGACACCAACACAATAGACTTGATATATTTGTCGTCCTGGTTCGTCTGAAGTAGTCTTTGAGTTTTTATCATCTACAAATCTGTCGAAACGTTCGAAATCTGTCACCCTAAGAAGCTCCAACCCGGACTCCTACAATCCATAAGTCTTCGGAGGAGGGTAAAGGATCCCTTTTTCATTCCTGAGTGCTACGTCATTCTGTAGGACATTTCTTGCCGAAAGGTCGCTTTCCGCACGGTCCGCCCCTCGTACTAGAAAGGCTTGGAAGTCGGTATCTAGAAGCCAAAAGAGGTTGGCCGGACTCACCGGTCGAAGGTCGACCCTGTCTTTTTCTTCTTTCTTTATACCGAATAGTCCGGGGGTCGGAACCGAAGGAACGGATAATATCTCTATTGTTATAGATGGAGTACTCCCATTGACACTCTTAATTCATTCTACGTACATTGCGTTGAGTCCCCAACCGTCCATCACTCGTGAGTAATTCATTATTATAAAAGGAGGACCTACATATTAGTGTAGATGGGTGGGAGGGGAGGTGTTTGTACATATGTATACGTGGACGTGTGTGGGTGTGTGTGGGATTTCCACGTTCGTTTACGGCGTATTAACGTTTGATGATACTTTCGACCCCCGAAGGGCCCACCAAGTCTGTCATTTCTTAGACGGACACCACGTCCTCTGGACCCAAACTAGGGACCCAACCCTTCTAGGAGACTTCCTCCCGTACCGTTGGGTGAGGTCACAAGAACGGACCTCTTAGGGGTGCCTCGGACCGTTCGACGTCAGGTGCCCCGACGTTTCTCAGCCTGCACTGACTCACTGATTCGTGTGTGTACCTTCGACCTTACGGTAGGGAAAAACAGGGAGTAAGGATTTTATGATATATTTGAACATATTTTAAGGATGGGGAACTAAAAGTAAGGAGTGAGTCACTTCACTCCTCTTTAATTGACGTAAAAGAGGCAAGAGAGATCTCAATCTTCTTGTAAGTGTGTTTTGCAAATAGCTACTTTGTGGGACATTGACTCATAATAGGAGATTGTGTTGTCTTTCTTTTATGTGACTGCTAAAAATTTGTTAATGTATCTCCCGTCATCTATTTCGTGAGGTGTCGCCTACTCCGCGGAGAGACGAACTAGACCGACGTAGCGGGAAGGATTCTGAGTGGACGGCGTTCCTTCGACGTTTCCGGAGCACTCTTGACAACTCGGCTCAGGACTTGACCGACGTTTACGAAAACCGGTCGAACCTCCGTGACTCCGAGAGCTACCGAAGGACCCGGTGGAAGGAGAAGGTGAGGTCACACTACCGTCCGCCCGAGTGGGTTCACTACGCGACCTACTAGACAGTCCTGCCCCATCACTCTTGTGGCTCCCCACCTCTGTCCCTGGTGATCTTGGGGAAGGAGCGACCTAATGGGTAAGTCGTCTGGCCCTAGAATTCTGTTCCCGACATACTCCAAGTTGTGGGGAGAGGTTAAAGTGGATGGTGTTTTAACCCCGAGTCAGGTTACCTTTCGTAGTTTCTTGTAATCCGGACCTTACGTACAAGTACTTAGGAGTTATGTAAGTGTTACATGACCCCCACGGACTATTTAGGGAAAGATTTCAGTGGTTTATTAAGTTATATTCTTGGTCTGACTTATGGTCTTTTATGTAGTATGAGTACCAGAAACCATTGCTTCGGACCAAGACTCTTTTGTGAATCCGACCCTTTTTCTTTGTAGTTTTTCGATCTCTTCATCTCAAAATACCGAGGTATTTTATATTAAATCTATGTAGTGAAAATTCTCGATTTCCCCTGTGACAATCATTAATAAAGTCTTGTCCGTATTTAGTCTTGAAGGGGTCCGTCCTTTTAGTCCTGTTTGCCGGTGGATATGACCGTCTATAGTCAAACAGATCCTGTCTATAGGATCTGTGATCAAGGACGACCTCACTGCTTTGAGAAAGGGATTTTATGGAGATGGACAAACTAAACGAGGGTATCGTAGGAACATTGACTCCTGGGACTCACTTTACACTGAAGTTGTACTATCCGTCGTAAATTCTGGACTTTTTCTTCTGTGTTATTGTTTCAGTTATATATATACGGGACTTATTTCACCGATTAATTTTTACGTTGTTTACTATAAATAAAGTTCTTGTACCAGGTCAAAGTTCCAAGGGTTTAGATGGGGAGTCACATACACGTCAGTTCTGTCCCACCAGTAGACAAAACGCCGGTTACCCTGGGGAGATGAAGTAGAAGTAGTAGAACGAGTAACCGACTTGACGTTGGACTGTCAAGTGTTCGTGGAGGGTGTCTGTCACCAGTACTCTGTCCTTTTGTTTTAAGTTTGACCTGACCGTTTTTCTAACTTTCCCTTTAAGAACCGATTGAACTGCGACCCGAGCACCCACCTAAGACAAAGTACACAATAGACACCGGTCGAGAATTGATGGGAGACTCATGGACAAACTCTATTAATGACCACTACACTTGACTCTGTAGGACTCTGAAGAGGTCCGAGACGTCTGTGGCAAGGTCCCAAGGTTGCTTCGAGAGTGCATCCATTAGGTGCCTCGACTAGTCGAACAATCGGTGACGAACTAATTCGGCCCTTTACTACTCGAGGACCTAGACAGCCTACGTCGTAAACTAGAGAGACCACGGGTGACCAAGAGGTAAGAGTCCCTGTTACTGTAGATACCTCCGTGTCGTTTTTCGATCAACCAACACTCCCCTTACCCGTCCATGTGACTTATTTCAACCTGGGTTCCTCGATCGTACGACTGCCGATGTTTTGTGTGTACCGACTGATGGAGACTGAGAGTCGTACTCCCCGGTGCGTTAGGAGTCGGGAGACTCCACAGATGCTCAGGACTTCCTCGTGGACACGTGTCTTGCTTGGACGACTAGACGGTCGAGAACGTAGTGTAAATGTCTTCCCCTCCTTCACAAAATGCATAGACTAGATTAAATTGGGATTGTTGTTGCAGTCTTCCCATAGTGACCAATGTAAACTATTCAGTCCTTTTTCGGAGTTTTTCTCTTATTTGACCCGTGACCCTCCCCTACCATCTCAATCCCTTATTGTATGGATCGCAAACTTGTGTTTCGACTACTTAAGGTTTCGGAGATTAGAAACATTATAAAGTGTGAAGGATCGTATAATTACTCTTTTTATGCTCACAGTTCTTAAGTTAAGATTAGTTAATGATCTCTTTATTTTTCATTTTGACCTTGCGACAATAACGGAGTTCCTATGTGTCACACATAGGAACGTAACCTTCACGTCTCAGACTTGCAGACCCGGCGGTCCCTCCAGGAGTACGACTCCAAGACCTCGACCAAGGGTCCTTCTACCATTGGAGTCATTGTCCCTTATCCATTTCGTCGTCATTCACACCTTTAATACTCACACTCGAGTCCTTAGTCTGGTAGATCTGAGTTCAAGACGGAGGCGATGAATCATAGACACACTGGAACTCGTTTAAGGACTTCGATAGACTCAGAATTAAGGGAACAAATCTTTTACCGTTATTCGCCTTGGGTGGATACCTCCGACAAGATGATACAATTCTTGATACCTACCTTCAGACACTGTAACATGTCTTCCGTCACTAGTTCGGGTAGGGGTTCTTTTTCTTTACGTTTTTCCGTTTTACCAACAGACTCCTCCGGAATGTTTGTCGACTCTTCTCTTCTCTTCGTTTTCCGTTTCCTCTTTACCTTTCTATATGGGTAGACTTACGTCTCAAGGTTTTTGTCGTCCTCTCTATTCTTTCGGAAGGAGTCACTAGTTACTTTTCTTTACTCCTTTTGTTGTCTTACCCTTTCTGATCTCTAAAGAAGTTCTTTTAGTCTCGATGGTTCCCTTGGAAAGTATGTTTCTACCCGTGTTATTTCCTGTCTTTACCATACCTGGATTGTCTTCGTCTTCTATAATTCTTCTGCACCGTTCTTATGTGTCTTCTTGATAAGTTTTTTCTAGAAGTACTGGGTCTATTGGTATTACCACACTAGTGAGTGGATCTCGGTCTGTAGGACCTCACGCTTCAGTTCACCCGGAATCCTTCGTAGTGATGCTTGTTTCGATCTCCTCGACTACCTTAAGGTCAACTCGAGAAAGTTTAGAAATTTCTACTACGACACTTTGACGACGTGAGTTATACGGTCGTTTAAACCTTTTGAGTCGTCACCGGTGTCCTGACCTTTTCCAGACAAAAGTAAGGTTAGGGTTTCTTTCCGTTACGGTTTCTTACGAGTTTGACGACGTGGTGACGTGAGTAGAGTGTGGATCGTTTCGTTGCGAGTTTTAAGACATTCGGTCCGAAGTTGTCATGTACTTGACTCTTGAAGGTCTACAAGTTCGACCTAAATTTTTCCGTCTCCTTGGTCTCTAGATTAACGGTTGTAGGAAACCTAGTATCTCTTCCGTTCTGTTAAGGTCTTTTTGTCGATGAAGACGAAATAACTAATACGGTTTCGGAAACTGACACACCTAGTGTTGTTTGACACCTTTTAAGAAGTTCTCTACCCTTATGGTCTGGTGGAATGGTCGAGGACTCTTTAGACATATGTCCAGTTCTTCGTTGTCAATCTTAACCTGTACTTTGTTACCTGACCAAAGTTTAACCCCTTCCTCATGTAGTTGCGACATATAACAATGGGATAAATAAATTGAATATACGTCCCATGTATTACTCTTTATGGTCCGACCTACTTCGTATTCGATCTTAGTTCTGACGGTCCTTTTTATAGTTATTGGAGTCTATACGTGTACTGTAGTGGGAATACTGTCTTTCATTTCTCCTTGATTTCTCGGAGAACTACTTTCACTTTCTCCTCTCACTTTTTCAACCGAATTTCGAGTTGTAAGTTTTTTGATTCTACTACTGTAGGTCAGGGTAGTGAAGGACCGTTTATCTACCCCTTTGTTACCGTTGTCACTGTCTGAAATAAAAAATCCGAGGTTTTAGTGACGTCTACCACTGACGTCGGTACTTTAATTTTCTGCGAATGAGGAACCTTTTTTCAATACTGGTTGGATCTATCATATAAGTTTTCGTCTCTGTAATGAAACAGCCGTTCCGGACAGATCAGTTTCGATACAAAAAAAAAGTCATCAGTACATACCTACACTCTCGACCTGATATTTCTTTCGAATCGTAGTTTCTTAACTACGAAAACTTGACACCATGTTCTCTTATAAGAACTCTCAGGGAACCTGACGTTCCTCTAGGTTGGTCAGTTAGGATTTCCTTTAGTCAGGACTTATAAGTGACCTCCTGACTACGACTTCGACTTTGAGGTTATGAAACTGGTGAACTACACTTCTCGACTGAGTGACCTTTACTGGGACTACGACCCTTTCTGACTTCCGTCCTCCTCTTCCCCTACTGTCTCCTACTCTACCAACCTACCGTAGTGACTGAGTTACCTGTACTCAAACTCTTTTGAGGTCCTCGACCACGACCTGTCCCTCCGGACCACACGACATCAGGTACCCCAGTTTTTCTTAACCTGTACTGACTCGTTGACTTGACTTGACTCTCGATTACAAGTGCGTCCTCAGTGATGTGTTTCAGTCATCGTGGGTCTGGAGTCTATGGTTTTCTGTACTGATTCGTTAACCGGGTCAAAACAATTGTCAATAAGTACTTCCTATCCTTACGGCCTTTTCACCTTTGACGAGGAAACCCTTTAGGAAGACTCAATCCAGAGTCCTCGTGGGACTTTTCTTTTGCTCTGGTACTGTGTGTTTTCTCTGGGTCGTTTCGTCGTTCCCGGCACTGTTTCCTCAGTCCCACTCTCGCACTGAGTCGCTGTAGGAAGTTCGTCGAGAGGAGGTCAGAATTCTTCCGTTCCCCTATGTTTACTCTTGACCTCTGGTTTCTCGTCATAACCCTACTCAAATAGTTTATCCTTCCTTACTGCCGTCTAAAAAGGTTCTTCCGGAGAGTCTTGTTCTCTCCGGTTGGAGTGAGTTACTAAAGTCCATCCGACGACGATTACCCGGGGTAGTCCCATCCAAGGAAACCCGAAGTCTTAACTACATGAGATGCGGTCGACCTTTCCCAAGCTCCTACGGGGTCAAGGACGTAGGATGGTTCGAGAGAGATCCTGGGTGGAAACTTGAGGTACAACCACCGTAGTAGGTCTTCAAGGAGGAAGTACCACAATTCTCAGAGTTGCTAGTACAGGAAGTAGAGGAGAACGAAGGCCAACCGTTATAAGTAGTCACTAAGCATGTCGAGTAAGAGGAAAGAGGCTCACATGAGGTCTGCAAACCCGCACTAGACGTCCAGGGCGACGTACAGTTTTCGGACCAATTACTTCTACAGCTCCGTCGCCGTCACGTGGTCCAAGTCCCGGAACCGACGCAGGTGGTCCGCTCAGACGTCGTGGACCACTCTTTTGCGCAAGTTCTCAGAGTCGAAGAGCGACACGAGGTGGTTGTACGAGACTCGAGACCGCAGGACCGGCCCCCGGGGTGTCAATGTCACCGGCGACGAGTCTATCGGGTCCAGTCAGTCGACCGCTACTTCACCGCTGGAAAGTGAGAGGTAAAAAAGTCACCTCCTCAGCTAATAGAGACTCGGGTCGAAGCCGTGAAACTTTTTCTTATACCCTTTGCTCTTTATGAAAGCCTAAAGGACTTCGAGAACGAGTAGGGAGAGTCTCTCAAGTAGAAACACCTCACGTATCCAATAGTGTCCGTTCTTTAGTAAGTGGTTCAGTGGGTCTTGTAGGTGACACCCGGCCTCCGGAACCGTGCCACGATGGTGTTACAGGTGAAGGACCTTCCCCTTACCACAGTATAGTCGTGAAGTCCGAGTCTTGGTCAGGAACGGAGGGGTCTCAGGGTGTGTCTAGTTTTACGTCTAGATACTACCCCGTTGACCCGAAGTCATATACGGGGTTAGTGAACAGGGGGAGGAAGGAGTCAATGGTTGTAAGGGACCACGGTGGATTCGTCCGTCCGTGAGTAGTTCTCTGTCACTTTTTTGTTCATTCATCTTTCCTACCGTCAGGAAAGTCGGTAAAATCTAATTTTTTCTTGGACCTCAGGGAAAACAACGAAACCTTTGAGGGCGACTAAGGGAGACTACTTCTTTCTTGAGAATCTGACCCTCACCTAGACGGACCTTGTAAGGAGGGGGAGAAAGATTTGACTGAGTAGGAGTTGAAAGATTGAGGGTACGTAGGAAATTTAGAGTCACATATGTCACAGTATGGGAAGACCTCAGAAAGGATTATTCTTTAGGCATAATCCCCTCATGAGCGATGAAGAAGAAGAGAATTATCAGTTATGTGAATATATGAATATTAAGTAAATAAATTTTTGTTCAACACAAAAAAAAAAAAGGGTTAATCGGATATTTGAGAAGGCTCTCTCCCTTGTACAGATAGAAAAACTGAGGACATTAAAGTCACGGACCATATCTCATTCAGGAATTATGACGACTTAGTTAGTTAGTTCGTCGTTTGATTTCCAATCTAGACAGTTTGTAATGGTGGGATGGAATTCTCAACCGTTTGTAGGGTTCCAGAGTCGGTAGATCCAGAGTCCTTGTGGAAATACGAGTACTAGTGAACCAGACCGTCTCTGATGCCAGACGGATGAGTTATAGATTGAAGACGTAGTAGCCCTTCCGTTACAGAAAATACTCCCCGTCGGTTATCATCCATCCTGTTTTCTGTGAGACGTTCACTCACGTGCGAGACCGGGACGGGAAGGACGGACCTCGCGTCCAGACTCCTGTCTCGTCGTCACCGGGAGGATGTCGGGACCCGTTAGGACTCTCCCCTTCGGTCGGGACTCCTGCTCCTTCGTTTTTCTCTGACCCTCGAACCTAGAGACTACTGATGTCTCGACGGTGTGGTCGAAAGTTTGACGGATCGAAACCTGAATACATTCCCTTTTTATATAATTGGAGACAGAACGAATTCGTTTGGGGATAAAAAGACTAACAATGGATACAAACTTGGGTTAGTAGAGACTATGGGGGTTGAGGATTTGTCCAGTAAAGGGATCGATCACCAAAGACGAATAGTAAGATGAAGAAGTGATTCCTAGAGCTGAGTGAATTCTCGTATGTAAAGGTAGGTATACCCTTATACCTCCCTTTATTTAAAACGAGGAGATTTGGAGACTTTAACGGATGAAACGGACCGTGAGGTCTGGATTCGTAACTAGACCTCTGAGTACGGATGTAATGGGGACGCCCGTGTGGTTGAGACTTCAGACGTCTGAGTTTTAGTTAGGAAACGTCTTAAGATTTTACAAAATTTCTCAAAAGGAAAAACTCGAGGAAGAGATCTGTTACCTCTTCCCGACCCTTTACGGTCGAATAACAAAGAACATGACACACATTCACACACACACACACACGGGTCGAATAACAAAGAACATGACACACATTCACACACATACACACACACACACGGGTCGAATAACAAAGAACATGACACACATTCACACACACACACACACACACACGCACACGGACATGATTTCCTGTCTCTCACTCTCTGTCGTTCGAGAATAAAGGTGATTTCATGTTTCCGGAGTGGAAAAAGGAGTTGTTTCTTAAGTATTTAAAATAAGAGTCCATCCGGTGTCTTGAAAGTAAACCGACCGGTGAAACTTGAGGGATTTTCACGTAAATCGTAGAGTAGTAAACATTAAACTCGTTTGTGACATATTTAGATGAACGAAAGATCGGTTCGGATCCAGTTCTTCTTTAGACGATAAGTGGACACGGAGTTTGACGTACCTTACAAAAGACTAACCTTCTGATTAGACTGTGAGTGAGACGATAAGCCTTGTTCGGGGGAAAGTGACGGGACTCAGTGTCACGACCTCATACTTAGCGAAGTGCTCCGTGCGAGTTTTTTCTCCCATGCATTCCTGTAAATTCCGGGTTTCATATCGTACGTTAGTGAATTTACGGTTGTAAGATTAATGTAAATCATTAATGTCTGATCTTCTCTTAAAGTTCTTTACTTCAATATTGTTCTATTAATATCCACTGTCACCGAAAATTTTTAAAACAATTTACCGAAGACAGAATTTATATAGAAAAATTTCTATATTTAGTTAGTTTGAATAATCTCTTGATAATTCTCTTTTTTCAGATTTATAAGTTTGGTTTCATTCATAACAAATCTTTCAAAAGTCCTTCTTAAAACGACGAACAAATAAACTACCTAAAAGAATTTTAAAATTTCATTTAAAGGTCCAAAAAGAGTTTCCTGGTACAATACACACGTTGTCTTGAACCGTCGGTTTCGACGGTTCAGGTGGACATCTTGGTTATAGGAAACATTTCCTCTCGACTGAAATAAACGAGTGTTTACGTTTAGGTAAAAACTTTTTTTTTTTTTTTTCTTAAGTCACCTAAGTCACCTATCTCTTCTACACCACATATATACATGTGTGTGTGTGTGTGTGTGTGTGTGTGTGTGTGTGTGTGTGTGTGTGTGTGTGTGTGGGGATGTGGAGGTACCACCAAGTCTACCATTTTTTTAGACAGACGTCACATCCTCCTGGACCCAAGTTAGGTACCCTGGTCGTCTAGGGGACCTCTTCCCTTACCGATGGGTGCGGTCATAAGAACGGACCTATTAATGTACCTGTCTCCTTAGACCACCCGATGTCGAATACCCCAATGTCTCAACCTACTGACTCGTTGATTATGAAAGTGATATTTTATGTGTATGTATGTGTGTGTGTGTGTTACCTTATGATGAGTCGGTATTTTTATTACATTACACGGGTAAACGTGTGCCTACCTGGACCTCCCGTGACACGGTTCCCTTTGCCTGTGTCTTTCTGTGTGTGACGTACTAGAGTGCGTGTTCACCGTAGGTTCTTTATTTTGTTCGACCACTAATATTGTTTTTCCTTTGTCTGTGTTTCCGTGTCTGTTTTTTGATCACCAATGGTCACACCTGTTCCTTCCTCTCTACCCTTTCTAACCCCAGTCCCTAATACTCCATGTTTGAAGACACATATTTTATTTATTCGAAGTCCCTTATATCCGGTATAAAATATTATTGATATTTACTTTATGTTGGAAATTTTTAACACTTGGTGATGCAAAAGATGGACATTGAATATATTATGATATGCAGTCGATATGTAGTTCGAAATTTTTAAGGGGATTTTACTTGAGACTACCATCTGTGACGGACCACGTAACCGTGGATCTTTCTTCCATAGATGAGGATTTACATAGAACATGTTTGTTTTTGCCGATCTTTTGTTCATGGCACGAGAGAGAGGAGGTAAGGGGTCAATTAATTAAACAAATCAGTCAGAGTAACAAGACTGATAGAACTGACAACTTTCTGTCCGTTTTTCTCGACGACCGACTCTGGGACCGTCGTCATGTTTGATCTGACCTTACACTATGCACTAAGACGTTGTGAGTGCCGTCTCCCTACTGAGTACGGACTGCCAATATTTGTTTTTCCCTTCGGCGTGACAGAGGACCTCTGTCCCTCACTTTTTTTTAAGTGTCTCTCCTACTCGGGACAAGAACCGGGTGTATAATGCCGGTGGACTCTCCCTTCTGACTGGAGTCTGATAAAGTACCTTCCGACATGAGGAAGGACCGTGAATCTTGTCACAAACGTGAATGACTTGCAAGTTATTTATTTACACGTTAATGACCTACTTACTTACACGGAAATGATAAACGAGTTTTGGTAAAAGTTAGTAGTATACATTTTGACAGATAAAAAATTAGGTATAGAGTGTGCAAATAGACCTTGACGACAAACGCAGATGAGGTTCTTACTTCGTCACTCCTTCGAGACTTTAGTCAGTTCCTTCTTCTTAGGTCCCTTAGTCTTCTCATACGGTATTAACGGTAGAATTCAGTGTCTTTTAAGGATTGCTCTATAGAGAAGATATTATATCGACGTGTTTAGACACCTTAGATGTCTTCGACTATATAATGGTAGTTAAGAGAACCGTTCTAATTCTCTTACATTATTTTTTCGTTTGACGATGAGACGTTTGTGGTCCTAAAAGGAGAAACCAACAAAAAAAAATTATGTTTTACTGTGATAGCATTCACGGTTCTTCTTTACCAAGTCAGTGACTTCGGACTGGTGAAGGATTCTTATGACCGAGACTGACCACTCCTGAGAAAGGGTTACCGAGTGTCGTGTGATGTGGGAGTCGCTCTCGATGCCTGGCAGTAGAATTGGTTGTCAAGTTCGTCTTCTGTTAGTGTGTGAGTCTAGCCAGTACTTACAGAAACAAAACAGATGTCAAGACGTTGGAGTAAGGTAGTGTGTCTTTTCGTCTTGCATTGATATACCAGGATGGGGAGCGAATTGTTGACTGTGTAGGGCCTGAGGTCCGGGACAGAGGTGCAAAGTAGCTGGTAGTGGTAGTTGAGAGGAGGGTACAGGTGAGAGTGTCTTGTTATCCTTCAAAAGGGGTAAAATGTGCCCCGACTAAGAAGGAGTAAACACATGTCAAGAGACTTTAGTGATAGTGAGAATTTACGGTTAATATATCGTAACATATTCGTACATTTAACATATGTACATAAGTTCCGTTTATGTAGGGAGGCGCCACAACGTTTCTCAGTCTGTGGTCACTCGTGTGTGTCAGGTACGTACGGGGGAGAAGGACAATGTGACATCTTTTGTGGGACTGAGAACTTGTGAGAGGTCACCCCTCGACACCGACTCGACGAAAGATCTTATATTGTCCGGTGTTCGTCGACACGGTTGGGTTCCGAAGTGGGGTCGTCAGTCGTATTTTACCTATGATCGAGTATAGGAATCGGTCATTTTCATCCCTCACCATTGAGTGTCTGGTCTTGTTCTGAACTCCTTTGGGTATTAGGGTTGGTTTCGGGAGTTGATCGGTGTCCTTGTACTCCGGTGGCACGATTTTCGCCTTCACACCATGCTGGGGTGTGTGTAGTTTCGTCTCCGCAATCCAGACGTAGAGTCGAGTGTTCGTGCCTCGGACTTCCTAGTTTTGGTAGACTAAAGTGTGACACTACTTGGTCTGTGGTGTGTTCGACTGTCCCTCCACGACCTGTCGGAGGTACGTAAGATGACACGCCTATAAGTTTGTAGGTCCCTGGGTGTCTATGTCTGAACCCTCACACTTAAGAGACTGGTAAATAATCCGAGAGTGGTAAGTGATCTGAGTAGGTCTTTCGGTTCTCTTCTTACCTCTTCTCTCTTTCTTCGCAGACTTGTTTCCATTTTCAATGGAAAATTGAAATATTGAAATTGAAGACATAAAATATTGTGGAGAGAGAAGAAATTAAAATACTGTTGTCGTGAAGCATTATTAATACTTCTTGAAACGAGGATTTACCTCGTGTTATTGTTCAGGTTGATTCGTCCTTGGTCTTCCCGACTTCAAAGGGTCACCTTCCTAAGGCCATACCTGCCGACAGTCCCTTGTCTACCCACAGACTCTCTCCTCCTTTGGGAGGAGAGTCAGGTAAGTTTCCCTCCGAGCCATTCCCGGTCTGTGACACGATCGACGAAATGTGGATCGGAGAGTACCTTCGGAGTGTGGTCGGGATTTTGTGTGCCTAATGATGAAGACAAAATGTTTACCCCCCACGGGATCGTGGCGTCAGTGTGTCAATTCCTCGGTTCGGCCCGACATTTAAGTCCGAGGAGACTGATGTTTCGGAGTCAACGACACATACTTGTCGCTGACTCCGGGTGACACGGTCCTTAACAGACCGAACCACAATCCCTTCAAGACTCTCTTCTTACTTCCTATCTGTTCTGCTAAAGTCCCTGAGATTGTCAGGATCGAAAGACACAATTTTCATATAGAACCGACGTTCATTTTTGGGGACGAGACGAGTTTTTTCCTTCTAATTCTGGTATTAGAGACGGTCTAAAAGAGGGTTTCTCAATTTGAACCTTCCGGTTTTCGCTTGTTCACCACCACTTAACTTTTTACCGGGAAATTCGATCAGAAAAATTCTCCCTAGTTCCGATGATCTCGTTCGTATCCCTAAAATTTTCCTTGGCACGGAGATTTCGTATGTATAGGAATTATCCTTTTAATTGGATGTCATTCATAATGGTCCAAACAATCGTTTCTCGTTACATAACCAACATAAAGTCATACATACAATCTCACACACTCTCCTTTCCGTCTCTCTACAACTTAAGTTTCTTGTCTCTTAATGACGGTCTCCCTTGAATATAAGTCGTAAACGGACTTGAAGGGTATAGGAAAAAATTGTGCAATGAAAATCAAGGGGAAAGAAAAACGGGGTATTTTATTACCAAAGAAATAAAATTACATATAAAAATCTTATCATAAGAAATAAAGAGAATGTGTATAATGAGGTTGAAACAAGAAAAAGGGAACCTTTACCGGTAGAAACTGGATTAAGTATATGAGAGAAAAGGTTTTGATAGACGAATGGTAGTCTATTTTCTGATAGTGGGTTTGAAGAAAGTATACAAATGGAAAGTTAGCTCTATGCAAGGTCTCTTCTGTACCATAGATCGAATTTTCATTCATTGTGAATTGTTTAAATCAAAGTACTCCGTGGTTTTGTTTACGGTTTTTAATTTGTTTTTAACTTTCTTCTGTCAAAAGATCGTTGTTACAAATTATTTAAACTCCCAAATGTAAAACGTATTTGAACAGCAAAAATGAAACTAAACCCCAACACTTTCATAATTGACGACTCTTTAATTTTTTTTTTTGTTTTTTTGTTTTTTGTCACAGACATACCTAGTTACCCTGTCTTGTCTCTCGAATCTTTGTCTGGGTGTGTGGATACCAGTTAATTAGAGGTTGTTTCCTTCGTTCTATATGTTACCTCTTTCTGACAGAGAAGTCGTTTCATCACAGGCCTTTCGAGTACTCAGTCATAGGGTTCCGTTATCTTTATTTTCGTTTTTATTTGTTTACCCTGGATTAGTTTGGATATTCGAAAAGCTGTCGTTTTACTTTTAGTAGTAGTTATACTTATTAGTTATTAGTTTTACTTTTCTGTTATATGTCTGACTCTCTTTTACAAACGTTTACTACACTGACTGTTCCCGAATTAAAGGTCTTATGTGTATGTCGAGTGTATCGAGTTATCGGTTTTTTGTTTACCGGGTTAGTTTTTTACTCTCCTGGATTTATGTCCAAAGAGGTTTCTTCTGTATGTCTACCGGTTGTCTGTGTACTTTTCTACGAGTTGCAGTGATTAATAATCTCTTCGCGTTTAGTGTTGATCTTCCTCCACTGTCTCCTTGTCTATTTCTTCTACACCAGGTGTGTGTGTTGCCTGGTAGTGAGCGGCATTCGTTCTCGCTGTCCTACGGTAGACGTCGTTGTGCCCGCCTGGGTCTCTGACAGCGTGACTCACTCCAGTCCGTCCGCCCCTCCCTGCCTGGGGTATATATGACGAATACGCACCTAGATTTGTTTTTACCATGTTTATTTGAATAAGTGTCTTGTCTTTACCTCAGTGTCTACATCTTTGGTTTAAATCCTAACAGTCTCTCTTCTCCCCCTCCCTATTTGACTCTCTGACACTGGCTGTGTGTGTGTGTGTGTGTGTGTGTGTGACGATGTGCACTCTCGCTGTCGATTACTCCTGGACGATGACATCGCGTCCTCGAGCTGGGCTGTGAGACGTTCCGGGATATACCCCTTTCTTAGGCTGTTTCCTACCGATATGCAGACTGACTAAGTGAGACGACATGAGGTTTTGAGTGTGGACTATGCAGTGGATATACGGTTATTTAAAAAAATTTTTTTATCTAGTGTTGTCGTCTTATTTTGATGTCTCTCCATGGTAGCGTGTGGTCAGTCTTCCCGGTAGTAATTTTTGAGATGTTTAATTGTTTACCACTTGTCCCACACCTCTTCGGAGGGTGTGACAACCATTCTTACATTTAATTATATCGGTGATACCTCTTGTCATACCTTCAAGGAATTTTTTGGTTTTTATTTCAACGGGATACTAAGTCGTCAGGGTGACGACCCGTATACAGGTCTCTTTTGATACTAAACTCTTCTGTGTCCGTGCGTCCGTGGGATTGCAAAGTCGTCGTGATAAATGTTGTCGGTCCTGTACCCTCCGCGGGTTCGCGGGTCGGTGTCTCCTTACCCACTCCTTCCGCCCCGCGTGTAGGTGTTACGCGTGACGAGGAGTCGGACCTTCTCGTGCCCCGTCACGGGAGACGTCGTCGGACCTGCCTCGGTCTCTCGTAGCGTGGTTCCCTTTACTTGCTCTTTCTCTCTGCGGGATACCACAGTGAGTATACGTCTTAGATTCTGTGCTGTGTCTATTTGAACAAATACTTTGTATTCGTCTGAGTGTCTGTTTCCTTTGTTTGAAGACCAGTGGTTTCTCCTTTCACCCACTCCTCCTTATTTGATTCATTCTCGGACCCTAATCGTCTACGTTTGATGATATATATTTTGTCTCTTTGTTCTCCGAAGATGACATATCGTGGCTCTTGATGTGAGGTGTAGGACGTCTTTTGGTATTACCTTTTCTCAAACATGGGTGTACTCAAAGACATATATACCTTTTCTTGTATATATGTCTGCATGTGTGTGTGTGTATATATTCCGACTTGGTGAAACGACATGTTGTGACATTTAGTTGATTTTTTAATATACGGTTTATTTTGTTGAAAATTAAAACTTTCTAATTTTTCATTTTTATAGTTACAGTGGTACTTTACTGTTTATCTAATGAAGGTGACTACCGATGACTCCCAATATTTCTCTTTCAAATTGATAAAGTTGAGTAATCTCAAGTTTCGTCGTTTCTTTTTTTATTCGAATGACGTTCAGTAATCCGGAAAGAACCTTTGTAGTCACATGAATTCGGGGGCCTTTATCGGGAAGGGTCTGTAGCGGTCCTCGGCCAGTGGTGCTGCCACACTGTCGGGGCGCCGGTACCCTGTGCGCCCAAACAGGCGTCCCGGTCTTTTGTGGACCCTCCCATTTGTCCGATTCTCGTCTCGCGACTGCCGACGCTTTGTCGGTAGCCTCTACTTTAGGTGGCAGTCCGACGTCCTTAGGGTAGAGTCCGACTCCTTCCAATTGGTGGAGGTTAAGAAAAATAAGGAAAAGAATATCCACAAGTGTCCCCTTTTGTGTAGATCTGAGTGTACGTAGTCTGACTCCGCTAGGATTCCGTCTGCTGGCACACGGTGACCTGAACACTTACCTTGTTTTTTCTTTTCGTCCACTCCATATGTGGTCTTTCCCCCACTTCCAATCCCACCCCTTTGTACATGTGTTTCCGTTTTGATCACTTGTACGCCTTACCACTTTACATGCCGGTCGACCTTTTACTGGTACAAAATTGTGATTTACTCCAAAGTCCTTGATTACCGAACTGTCATAAAGAGATAACAACTTAATACTTGACTCTTAGAGTCCCCTGGGTCTCGATTTTTTGACCCTTATGACGTCATAAGGTACACCCATGGTGCACCATACCCCAGGTACACTCAACGGAATGAGACCTTGTTTGACTTTTACCGATTAAATACTCCTGAAAGTTCATTGTATAATCTTCTTACTGGTAACACATTCTCCCACTCCCTTTAAGACGAAATCATTAAACTGTCAATTTTTACTTGTAGTCTAAAGGGGATTAAGTTAGAACCAAAGGAAATCGATTTACAAAGGAAAGAAATGCTGGGGAAAATCCTTGGTTTAACTTCCCGACAAATCTCGATTAAGAGACCAAGATTTATATTGACCTCGATTTTTTTTTCTATAAAGAGTGACAGTTCTTTTTAGAAGTTCCATCGAATCCTTTACAAGGGTCGTCATTCGGTTACCTCTGTCCTCAGACTGCTGTCTCCGTCCCGTCTCGGACTCGCGGTGTCTCCGACTCCGGGGAGACTCCGAGTGGTAGTTCCCTCAGATTTCAATCTTTACACCCCCAGGCACCGACAAAGGTGTAGTTTTAGACGACATATTTCGTCTAGGTTTCTTTGTAATGATATCTTCGGAGTGTTTGGTGTACTTTGTCTTGTACCCTCCGATCTTTTAAGAAGTTCTTTTCTCTTCCTATAAAGAGTACTTTCTCTTAGATATGTATAAAGTTGGCACGTCTCTCTTTTGACTAATCCATAGAATTGAAGGGAGGGTCGGTTCGTCGGAAGAATTAACAATTGAGTCGAACTCACGAATGATATATATGTGCCCCCAAAGGGACCACCGAGTCACCATTTCTTAGACGGTCGGTTACGTCCTCTGCCCCGACGTCAGAGACCCAGCCCTTCTAGGGGACCTCTTCCTTTACCCTCGAGTGAGGTCATAAGGACGGACCCTCTAAGGTGCCTGTTTCCTCGGAGCGCCTGATATCAGGTGCCCCAGGGTCTCAGCCTGTGTTGACTTGCTGAATTGTTGTTACATAAGGAACTCGCAGCGACCCTTGAGAGTGATCGTTCTGCACGAGTACCGAAGGGACCACCGAGTCTACCATTTTCTAGACGGACGTCACGTCCTCTGGTCCCAAGCTAGGGACCCAACCCTTCTAGGGGACCTCTTCCTTTACCGTCGGGTGAGGTCATAAGAACGGAACTCTTGGAGTACCCGTCTCCTCGGAACGTCCGATGTTAGATACCCCAGCGTTTCTCAGTCTGTACTGACTCGTTGCTTGTGTACGCACGCGCGTGTGTGTGATGAACCCTTTATGGAGAGTGAAAGAAAAGGCACTGAAATAGTCGAGTCGAGTACCCTGTTTTCATTTACTCGTAATTTTTAGTTTTGGTTGTTTTACTTCCCTGTGTCTCTTTAGTTAGTTTATTACGTTGACAGGATGTCTACCGAAACAAGTGTAAGGTTCTGACAAAAATTTTACGTTCTTGTCCTTTTTAGTGATGGGTTGGTTCTCGTCAGTAAAGTCGATAAATTGTCACAAAAAATTCGACATCCAGTCTTATGTAACAGTCTAGTAGTTAAATCACCCAACGATAGTAAAAAGTTTTTTTAATTCAGTTTATCTTATCTCTTCTTTTATAGTCAACAAAACGTTCTTCATTTTCATGACAAAGTACTTTGAAATAAGGTTTACGTGTGTGCATATATACAATACCCAGGATTATTATTTAACGATAAAGACTCGTACTTAATTTTAGATTTTTTCAACCTTTTGGTGACTCGAGAACCTTTGACTTCATTGATCTGGTCTTGTCTTATGATATCTCTCTTACACGAACCTAGTATGTGGATATTTCGAATACTCGGTTGACTCGTCCGAGTCAGTTAGTTGTTCCTAGTCAGTCTCGGTAGGCTCTTGAGAGCGTAACAGGACCTCGATTCGTCACGTGCGAGAGTCAGATTCGTGTCTCCTTTCGGTGGTCACTCTGACTCGACTCTCTTTTACGGCCGAACATATGATTTAGAGAGTTCGTAAATAACTCTATTTTCTATTGACCTGAGACCTTTCTTTGCTCTACTGTCAAAGATGAAGGTCTCTCAGTATTCGGTTTCGGTGTCTCCGGAGTGAGTGACTGACTCTCTGGGTCGGAAGGTCTCGTCCTCGTCCACCTCGCTTCTCCTCTGACGAGAGGTTCAGGACGGTCTGTTCGGGGAGGGAGGACCGTGTCGACTAGTTCCACTGCTGGAGAGACGAGACTCGCACAGACGAAGAAGATGAGGACGGTCGAGGACTTGGGACTGTGTCCGCGGAAGAGACGGGTCGGGGTAAGAGGACTGTGCAAGTGTACGACACGGACAGTGGAAAACCAGATCATTCTATCAGATCAGGACCGATATGTCATCGTTTCCTTCGGGACGTGTTCTCTGTCCAGGAAGGATCCATCTCTATATTGTGGTCCGTCTATTTTAATAGAAAATCCTTTACGGTGTTCTGGACCCAGGAGAAGCCCTCAAATGAAGTTCTCTCTTTGTCTGTATAAGAAGTCCACTATCCTAGAGGTATGGAGAAATAAACTCGGTCTAGACAGGAGCACAAGACTTCTGGGAATCTTTCATCCTCTGTACTGGACAGAGTGAATCGTTTACTACCGTCTAGATTCCTTTTTGAGTCTTCAACAAGTGAACAAGAGTCGAGACATTCTTGTAGTTAGTATGCTAACGAGGAAAATCTTTCCCTACCGATCTCTATTAAGATCGGTACGGAAGGACATTCTTTACTTTTTCCTAACGATTGGGACTGGGAGAAAGACATTTCCGTCCGACTCTATATTCATAGTGTAAGAAGTCAAAATCCTTCCCTAATCTGTTCGACGGGTCCCGAAGCGTCGTGTCATCCCCGTCCCTACCTGTGACGATGTCGGAGCAGACCGAGGTCGAGGGATCTAGTGCAAGGAAACTGGGATAGACGACTACGAGGCTCGGGTGTCGTGTGTGACGGTTTGATGAAAGGCTCTTTCGAGTCCGTGTTCCTCTCGACCACGGATGCTCACGTGGGCGCATTCCCGCTCCGGCCATGGACATTCTCTCGTACCGCGTAGCAGTGGAGGTCAAGCCGATCTTGCGCCCGTCGCAGGAGTGACAGGAGGGCCCGGAGGTCCAGGAGGAGTCCCTACCAGAGGGTCAGCGGGACCACTCGTCGGTCGCACACGTGATCAAGTATGACCAGTCCCTCGCGGTCCGACTGGGCTCAGACTCAGGGTATCCACTTCGCCTCCGCGGCTTCGAATGTCAAGAGTGGCGGGTCGAACAACCACCCTTCGTGGACGTGGGGGTTCTCGTCCAAGTTGTCGACCGTGAACTGTAATGTCAGGACCGGCTCCTAGTTCTGCGTCCCGTCCGTCAGGTGGTAGACGACCTCCGCGAAGAGAAGGAACCCACCCTTCCTTTACGTCGAGTCGCCCGGACCCGCCCCTACCCCCATCTTCCTCATCTCTCTTCTCACTCCTCCCCGTCTGTCTCTGATTGTGTCTCTAGGGTAATCTACAGTCGGAGGATCTTTTCTTTGAAGATCCCTCGAGAACCACCTTCCTCTGTGGTCTTTTTGTAGGGTCAGTCCTTTTCAAAGAGTTTATAGTGTGTCCTCAGGGGAGAGATCGAGCGGGGGTCTCGTCAAGAAAGAAAGATCTTTCCACCGTCACCGGATTAGAGGGGAAGGACTGGGTCAAAGTTAGTCACCTCCCTGTCGGATTCCTCAAATGTTTCTGAGTTAGTTTTCTGTAATTGAACTGTTTTGGTCTCTTCTGATACGACGACCCTGTACTCAGGTTCCCGACTTATGCACGTAATTACGAGACTGCGCATGCCGAGAAACACTGCAGTACCTGACGTCGAACAGTCCGAGGAGTAGGTACCTTAAAAGGTCCGTTCTTATGGTCTCACCCAGCGGTAAAGGATGAGGTCCTCTAGAAAGGTTGGGTCCCTATCTTGGGAGTAGAGGACACAGAGAACGTAACTCTCCCACTAAGAAATGGTGGCGCGATGGAGCCTTCGGACGTTCCTGACTTGTGTTTAGTTTTATTTTTGGGAGGAACACCGTGTTTTGGATTATGAACTTGTGTCTTTCCAAGAAATTTTACTGATGGTGCACGTCAAAATCAAATAAAAGGAATGGATATATGATTTACACACGTCAGAAAATTGTGTGTATGTGCCTTTATTTTACAATAAGCTCACACGTATTCGTATCTTAGAAAAGACCAAGTAGAGATACTATCGACCATTGTCGTAGGGTCGACGGTTCAGTAAACAAAAGAATTTTGTGACTTACGAATTAATTCTAGTTATAGAGATTTGTTTAGTATAAGAAAGTCAAATACCTTCTGTTCTGGGGCTCATTCTGTTTCCCCTTTTCTGATCGACAATCCTATTTAGGTTCGTTTAGTCCTTCTAAACTAGATAGAGTCTTTATAGGAAAGTCCTATGTGAGTACATATGACGTTCGAAGGTGTTTTGTCTAGTTTATTATGAGTTCTCTTTTGTTTTCCGAAGGATTTCATACTCTTGAAGATAAACCCTTTTCCTTGGTCTTTAAACAACTGACCTTGAGAGGCTAAGGCTTGAGTTAGTGAGGGGTTGGACCAGTCACTGTCACGGACGGGTTCAGATTCTAAGTCCGTTGGAGCACAAACGAGTCTTTCCGTGTCTGTGTGTCAGGAATCCGACAATTTTTCGGCTTCACATAAACTTCGGTTTATGTATGTAGAAGTAATTTTAAATCCCGCCGTGGTTGACTTTGTCATAAACGAAATCAGTAAATTGGTACTCGACGTAATTTGGCAAGTATTCGATAAATAAGACAAATACGTTAACTTCGCTCTCTCCGGTCTGAGTAAATTTTCCGACAGGACGAAGACGGACGGAGATGGACGTACGCAGGGAAGTCAGCACAGGTTGAGACATGTTGGGACACCTGACGTCGGGTGGTCCGAGGAGACAGGTGCCCTAAGAGGTCCGTTCTTGTGACCTCCCCCGACGGTACTGGAGTAGGTCCCCTAGAAGGATTGGGTCCGTAGCTTGGGTCCAGAGGGTGTAACGTCCTTCTAAGAAATGGTAGACTCAGTGGTCCCTTCGGGGTCTTATGACCTCACCCACCGGATGAGGAAGAGGTCCCCTAGAAGGGCTGGGACCCTAGTTTGGGTCCAAAGGGCGTGACGTTCACCAGAGAGATAGCTGACTCGGTGGTCCCTTCGGGAGTCGAGATGGGTAGGACGACGTTTGAGTGATAAATTTTAGAAGGGAGGTTGTTTACCGTCGTGTTCCAAATTTGTTCGACCGAAAGTGAGTCTGGGGAAATACGCAAAGTAATTCGAGAAGGAAAGTACAGACGGACAATTCATGTAGTGGACCAGTCGTCTTCGTGTGGTCGTTATGGTCTGTCACTTTGTGCCTTTAGATAAGAGGACCCTTTCTCTACTCTTTCGTTTTGCAATTGACTCCCGGGTTGAGATACGTTCCGTAAATAATTCGTGCTCCCTTTTTGTGGTCTGTTGACCAGATTAAAGACTGAATGTTTGATTTTCGTTCCCCTGTGTCGGGGAACGCACACACTAGTGAGTCGTTCATCCCTCAGGACTCAGGGAGGTATGCAGTGACTGTTGATTCGTCGTAAATGATGTCAACAGTCCCTCCTTTTTGTTAAAAGGAGATGGGAAAATCAAAGGAGACCGACCCCGATTCTTAATTTAACTGTACTCTTTCTAATTGTCATCTTTTACTTTGAATTAATGTATGTGTACTCCTTAGACTTGTACTCTCTAAACTTTCTGTCCAATTTACTCTGTGTATACAATAGGACCTTGTTTTTCTCCTCCGTCCCCCGACCCAGAAGTTTCCCTTTGTTCCGTTAAGTGTCTTCTCATTTACAAACCATTTGTTTACAAACGACCCGGTAGGTCTTTGTTGACCTGTATCTCTTCTAAAACTGGGAGTTGATAATGTGGCTCAAGTATGATGTGGCATCGATCGAGACCACTGTCCGGGAGATATATTTAAGTAAATCCGTCAATTCCACTCCTTCTATTTTTGAGAACGACTCGAAAAACAAAGAAATTTTGTTGGTTCGGATTTGATTAAGAGTATGGTTTCTCTGTGTAAAACCCTACCGTTTAGAACGAGTGGAGAAGTCTGATAAGATCAGCATACAAATATTAATGGTTTCCGTCCTTCTTGGTAGTGTAAAGAGAGACATAGGAGTTGTGGGTTGTGTTACTGATTTTTTATCACTCGCAATAAACAAACGAACGAGTGACTCTTGACAGATTTCTTTCGGCATTCACCGAGATGATTCATGAGTCTTTTTAGGTCATTATACTACTTGTCAGGTCATGGTACTTATCAAATCCTCGTTGGCAGTAAGGATTTTTACGGGAAGTAAGGTTGTACCTCTCGTCTCCACCTGCCGTCTTGCCCTGAAGGGGTAAGTCGACGTCCTAAATGGGTGGTCTGAGGCGGACTCGTCCTCCCGAGGACGACCTAGGCGAGAGTGGACGTGAAGGGTAGAAAGAGAGGAAGGGTCAGGAGGAGTCTCGAGCCGCCGACAGATTCATTCGAGTATGGTTGTGGGAAGTATCCCGGGTATTGTTTTCGGCCAGGCATAATCGTTGTCAACTCATTTACTCAACACGGATGACGACGACGGTCCTCTCACCCATTGTCTCTTGCTTTTGATTGGTCGGTAAAAAGTCCTGGTTTTCCTCGTTAGAGTTGTGGAGACTCTGATGTCCTTTTGGTCATTTGGTACACCGTGACCGGTTTTGGTGTCGTCTGTGTGGGTAATAAGTAGACTGGGCTTCATAGTGTGGGGGTAGAGACGTCACTGTCTTTGTCAGTGATATTTATTTGAGCGACCTCAGTTTGTCGGTGTCCGGTCACGTTACCCTCTCCCCCGACTGTCACTCAGGTCAAGCTTAAAAGCAAAGGTCCGCGAACCGATCCCAACACACACGTTGAATGATCTGTCTCTTTTCCAGAAGTTATACCTACAGAGGTAGACCAAAAGTTATACAGTAACAGGTTCGAGAAACGAAGAGGGTGATTAGAAATCAAAAAAGGTAACGAGAAGTTACACAGATGTTCTAAACTTGCTCTCGTACCTCTTTTTACTTCGACTTTGATCTCCCAAGGTGAGGAGCGAGGGGAACCGTTTACCACACCACTCCCACCTCGTGTCGTCCCCCACCCGTCCCGTGGCCGGTCCCGCCGCGAGACTGGGCCCCGGAGGGGCGACTGACCGGGACACTGAGACCGTTGGGTGAACAAAGAGAGTCGGAGTCTAAAGAGTAGACACTTGATCCCTCGACCTAATCTAGTAGAAATTGTAGGAAAGGTCAAGATTTTAAGGTCCTAAGGTAGTCCAAAATTGACAACTTTCTTTTTACTCCCCCGATCCGTCAACAGACCAACAAAAGTTGATCTGCACTTTAATTAATCCCCACGAGGGGACCTGACGATGTCGACGTTTAGTTTTCCGCTGCCTCGTTCGGCCCCCGAGGCTCCCGGAGGACCCGTCAGAGTCGTCGAGAGATTTCCTCTCTACTTTTTGCCCTCTTACTGCCCTCCTTCCTCCTTCTTTTGGGCGAAGTCTCGATTTCGTCGACGAAGTGACTGTCAATGCCTGAAATCTCAATTAGTCCCAAAGATGACATTAATTATATTGCCGTAGACGTGTACCCTGACGGTCTTCCATCGTCGTGCCGGAGAGTCGACCTTGTGTAATTGGGACGGTCGAGACTGACGTCCTTTTAAGTTTCGTTTGACAGAATTTTCGGTTTTGTAAAAAAAAAGGGAAATACTAAGAATTTATGTCTGATAGAACCAAACCCAACGAAGATTTGTTTACAAAGTTTATGTTCTTCCTCGTCGATTCGTCGTTACGTAAAACAAATAGACAAAGTCTATTACTTCCCCTTGTTTTATATAGTGGGGTTTTATACGGAGAGACTGTATGATAAAACTCCAATAAAAATTCTTGGTCGTCTGTGTCCACTTCGAGGCTTTTCACTCTTCAATGAAAAGGATTCTCTGTAAATATGAATTGTCCCTTTAGAGGGTAAATATCCCCATATAAGGAGGTCAAAGTCCTTATCCTCCTTCTGAGCTTTACAGATCTTTGAGAATAGTTACGTCTTCCGTTGGCGAAATTTGACGGATTGTTGGAGTGGGAACAAATCACACGAAAAGGACTATTGGTGGGTATTGACTGAGGGGGATGGAGTGGGGTGACGTCACACAAGGTAGAAATCGATCTCTGTCATAAATTCCATAGTCGAACTCGGTAAAGTCTCAATGAGGTAAAAAGGACCCATCGAGGGTACACATGTGTAGACAGCAAAAAGGGAGTAATCAGACAGAAAAATATTTTCTGTTTTTCGATCTTCCCATCTCCCTTTTAATAAAAAGGAGGGGGTGTTATTATAAATGACTCGGGAAACATTCATGTAGTAAAATAAACGGAGTCGAGTAAATTATGAGTGTTAGGATGGTCTGTGTTTAATAATGATAGGAGTAAATGTCTTCTCCTTCGTCATTGAATTTTCCGTTTTGTCTTGTTTTTTCTTCGGTACAAAGAGATAAAAAAATCCCACCTCGTCCTCGACAAAAATCCAGAGTCCCCCGGTCCACTTATGGAGTACCATTTGTTACAGACGCTTCCCACCGTCTTATATGGTAGGGGGTTTTCCGGAGAAACCGTATTCCTACTATAACGCGATTTCCGTGACTTGTTTATCGTTCATACTCTTCCCGTGACACTGGAGGGAAAATAGAAGGACTTTCGTTTTTTATTTTGGGAGTGACCCTTCTACAGGAGGGATATTGTCTCCTTTCGTTGTAAGAATAATGGCCTCCGCTCCAGTTCTTTTTAGACGTGTTTATTCGGAACAATTTGATTGGTCATAGAAGGATCAGCGAAAGGGTGGTAATTGGCGGGACGGTCGGGGAGAGACCAGTGGAGAGAAACAGGTCAAGTCACATATTTTCGTGTTGAGACAAAGAAACCCAGAAGTAAGAAAAGACCCCTGAGGGTGCATGTCTATTTTAAATTGTCACATGAATACGAGAAGAGGACGAATAGAGAAATTACAGTCAAATTAAGAATCCGGGTCCACCTCTATTCTCCCATCTCCTCTTTAAGAAGGAGGGGATGTGGTGTGAAAGAGGGTTACACCCCGGTTTGTGTTGAATCATCAGCGTCCTGGGGTTGACTTTTGACTAACTCTTTAAGGAATACTTTTGACGGGTTCTGGTACTTCTTATTTCGGACCTCCTTTTTCTGTCATGATGGTGAGTACCACTTGCGAAAAAATTTTACAACAATAAGATGGATTCTCGAGAATCTCAGGGAAAAGAATTTTTTTTTTTTTTTTTTTTCCATTCATGAAAAGTCTCTTTGAAAGTACTAAGGAGAGTAGTCAATCAGACATAATGCGAAACCCAACTTCAATTCCATCTCTCCCGACTACATAGATCACTAGGTAATCGCTTCTATGAAACAAATTTGACAAAAACCTCATGTCGTTTAGGGGATGTATGTTTAGAAGTTCAACGTTTGACAGTTTCTATTGTACATAAGCGTCCAGGTCAAGATGGACTCCTGCTCGTGACAGTCCAAACTCCGTACCCTTGGTTTGTGTGACTATGTCTTCTGACGTCGGCGGGAAGTCTTGCGTTTGGTGGCGATGACACAGTTGACACTACTCTTGCTCTCCTCTCGATGACAGGTCCACAGTGACCCAGCAAAAAAGTTCTCCCATGTATCTTATCTTAGGTCGGTCTTTGGTCTTGGACACGGTGTTAGCAGTCCGTACTCGCTTTGACGTCAGACAAGACGGAGGACAGCGACTGCTGGGAAGTCGAGATGGGAGAGGGGGGAGAAGAGGGAGGAGGACAGTCGTTGAGAAAAGCGGAGAAGTGAGCTACGGTCGGGGACATGCGGTCGACAACATGGTATGAAAAGTTATATGACATGATATTGTAATTTTTACTGAAAAGATGAACATTAATTACATATAGGTACGAATGATTTACTAATCGGAGGCAAAACATTTAGTGTCTTTAGTATTGGCAGTAATTCAGTGTACGAAGACTCTCGGACATTAGACGTAAAATTAGTTGTGTTACTTGACATCTTCTAAAATAAAGCTGATATACACTTTACTTATATATAATTATTTTGACTTACAGAAAATTACCAGTTTTTGCTGAATAAAAAACACAAACAAAAAAGACATAACACACTTTTCATAATATGTCTACATAATTTCATGATATATCGGTTAACCCAATCAACCCATGGATCCGATGGAAACGACCTGAATCCTTGCGTGAGAGCCTCGTCGTAGACACCCCCCTGAATACACCACCCAAATCTCGTCGTGTGAGAAGCACGGACAAAAGATGGGGTTAGTTACTATACTCACTTCCGGTCTCACTCCGTGTCAGGTGGCGGTTTCGCCCCTCCGCGGCATACCTCGCTTACTTCCCCTTGAGCTAGGAACGAAGGATACGAACGTTGAGGATTTCGACGGTCCCAAAGTCGCAGTCAAGTCCGGAGTCGTCTGAGTGATGACGTTATGGGCAAGGACTATAGGTTCCTGACGGGAGGAAACCATTGTAAAAAAATGTAGTGGAAATTATGACTTGAACTTCAGGAGAGACATTCACTGACTTTATGTTTTCTAAAATATTCAGTGACTTCATTAGTCACTGTGTTTAAACGTAAAGGTGTTCATTCATCATTCAAAATAAAGAATAATTGATGTACGCGCTTCTCATTTCCTGTTTAGAATTCAACTCTTTAGTTAGCCAGGAGGATGACGTCAGTTAAGATGATGTTCGAAGTTTCATGCTGGGGTCCTCAACTCTGTCTTTATTAAGACGGTTCTTTGTAAATAGTAAAGGTTTGTTCGAGAGACTGGAAGTCGATTTAAATTTCCTAAGACTTAATATCTCCTCCATAAGGGTAAATTCCTTTTGTATACGAATCCATCAGACCCAAAGTCTTGACAGTCTTAGTTCATTATGTACCGTAAAACGAACTTTCCCTACCAAAGGCGCCTACCCGCTGTCTTTGCACGAGTTCGTCGGCTTCGAGAACCGTCGACTCTCAGTTCGTTCGTCTTGACGGCAGTTCAGTAGGATGGACCACCGGTACACCTCTAGGACTTGTCACAACCTCTTCGTCTGGGCTGGCGTGGACTTCTCCCCGCATTGTGGGGAGTGACGGGCCGGCTTCTGCCCCTAGAGGACCCTCGATGCGCCTCGGGTGTCTCGTGTGAGTCGTCGAACGACTGTTCGAGGAGTCCCCTTTGACGAGGACTCCGACCGGTGCGACGTCTCCCTCGTCTTTCCGTCGACGTCGACCCTAAGTACCCTACGTCTCCGTCTTCGTCGAGGAGTCCCTCGGTTGGGGTACGAAGTGACTCCCTTCCGTCGTAGAAAGTCGATGCTTGGTAATTCTTACTAGGTTACCACCCTTGCACAATGTCTCTGTGTGTGTCCCGAATGACTGGTCTGACCCCTGTTAAATTCGTATTTTTTTAGACAATTTATTATTATTCTTTAATTTCAGGTAACTTTTTGAAGTCTTCAGGTGTGACCATATTTGTTATTTTTTGTCACCGTTTCCTCTCGAGAAGGTAGGGTTTGTGATTCTGTGTATCTGCTTTGTGTTCGGACTTTTTGGTGGCGACTCCGTCCACGTCCCGGACCCGAGTCAGCACAGGCTGAGAAACGTTGGGGTGTCTGACCTCGGGTTGTCCGAGGAGACAGGTACCTTGAAAGGTCCGTTCTCATGACCGCACGTGACGGTAAAGGAAGTTGACTCCGTCCACTCACAACGGTTACCTGTGATCTAGGTCACCCTCCTCCGTAGAAGTCCTCGTTCTACTAGTGCCTTTAGAATCTTGTGGAAGGGTGTTTTCTGATTCGTTGACCTTTTCCTTCTTGTCACTGAACTTCCATTTCTTTACATTTCCCGTGACTGTGCTGGTCTATAGTTCAAATTGTAGATTTTTGCCACCTACTATCTGTAGTACATGGGGACCAGTACTGACATGTAGTGTAGTAAAGACACGGACTAGGACGGCTCTCGAGTACTGGACTCAAATGAGTACTCCTTTGTCGAGTTAGGTCCGATTCCCAGTAGGGTATCTTACATTTCGGACGAGAAATTTGGACAGTTTCTATATTTACGGTCCCTTTCCGGCTTTCTGACAGGTGTCACTCACTCAGACTTCTCTGTAATTGTTGATTTACGTTACACGAGGAGCTGTCCTAGGACCTATTTTTTCTTTTTCTCTAATAGCCTTTTCGACCGTTTTGAATTTACTCCAGACATGTGACTGACCATCATGACTGAGTAACAACTAAAGGACTAAATCCCTCCATGTGCGACTTTACATTCCAATACGAGTTTTAGGAAGTTCAGTCCGAAGTCGTCGTGTACTTGGTTTTTGAAGGTCCGTATATTCGACCTAAATCTTTTCCGTCTCTTTGGTCTCTAGTTTAACGGTTGTGAGTAACTAGTGTCACTTTCGGAGACTGATACACCTAGTGTTGTTTAACACCTTTTAAGAACTTCTCTACCCTTATGGTCTGGTGGAATAAACAAAGGACTCTTTGGTCATACGTCCACTCCTTGGTTATCAATCTTATCCTGTACCTTCCTTCCTGAACAAGTTTCCCTACCTCATACTGTTCCGACACACGACAGTGGGACGAATAAATTGGATATACGTCTCATGCAGTACGTTTTGCGGTCCAAGCTACTTAGTGTTTGACCTTAGTTCTATTCGACCCTCTTTATAGTTGTTGGAGATTATACGTCTACTATGGTGAGACTACCGTCTTTCACTTCTCCTTGATTTCTGGAGAACTACTCCACTTTCTCCTGTCACTTTTTCGACCGAATTTTGAGTTGTAAGTTTTTCGTTTTTAGTACCGTAGACCAAGGTAGTGAAGTATCGTTTATCTACCCCTTTTTTACGTTCGTCACTGTCTAAAAAAGTGCCCGAGGTTTTAGTGACGTCTACCACTGACGTCGGTACTTTATTTCCTGTGAACGAAGAACCTTCCTTTCGGTACTGTTTGGATCTCTCTCATAATTTCTCGTCTCTATAGTGAAACGACTGTTTCCAGGTGTCTCAGTTTCGATACCAAAAAGGTCATCAGTACATGTCTACACTCTCAACCTGGTATTTCTTCCGACTCACAACTTCTTGACTACGAAAACTTGACGCGACCTCTTCTGAGAACTCTCAGGGAACCTGTCGTTCCTCTAGTTTGGGTCAGTTAGGATTTCCTTTAGTTAGGACTTATAAGTAACCTTCCTGACTACGACTTCGACTTCGAGGTTATGAAACCGGTGGACTACGCTTTTCGGGTGAGTGACCTTTTCTGGCTACGACCCTTTCTAACTCCCGTCCTCTTCTCCCACTCTCTTCTACTCTGCCAACCTATCGAAGTAGCTGAGTTACCTGAACTCAGACTCGTTTGAGACCCTTTATGACTTCCTGTCCCTTCGAACCTCACGAAGTCAGGTACCCCAGCGTTTCTCACCCTGTGTTGGTTCGTCGACTTGTTGTCGTTTACGATTATACATTTTCGTACAGGAACAAACCCTCTCTACATGTGACCTTCACAAGTCTCCTCTATTCTCGATAGATGGATAGCTCTCGAGTAAAAGTGTTCCAAGTGTTTTTATATATGTATATTATCTTTGTCTCTCTCTGACCCACTCTCCCGTTTACGTCATTTTAGAATTGTTGACCCCTCGGACGTACCGTACCCATACGCTCGAGAAACATCATCAAGACCACTGTAAATGTATTTGAACTTTAATAAGGTTTTATTAAAAATTTTATTCGGTTTTCCTATTGGTCGTTTTATATAGGTCCAGACCTAGAGTCTCTTTTCTCTAATTCTCTGTCTTAAGACGAGTAGTTTTTTTTTTTTTTTTTTTTTTTGAGTCGTCCCTCTTTCAGATAATATATGTTTTTGTCATCTGAAATTTGTTCTTCACAGAAACGACAGGGTTGAAGACGGAACATGTAATGAAGGACGGAGGAGTTAGAGGGTCCCTATCAAATGACTACGGTCAAGACTCGGACCCTTCAGGTTCCGTGAGTAGATTCATTCATAGATTCAAGTCCTAGTCTAAATCTTGGGTTCAGTCCCCATCTGTTTGATGGGTGAGATCCTGTCCTATGAAACTACTTGATGACTTCAACGAGTCAGCACAGGTCGAGAAACGTTGAGGTACCTGACATCGGATGGTCCGAGGAGATAGGTACATTAAAAGGTCCGTTCTTATGACCTCACCCAACGGTAAAGGAAGAGGTCCCCTAGAAGGACTGGACCCCTAGCTCCGGTCCAGAGGGCGAGACGTCCGTCTATGAGATGGCAGACTTGGTCCCTTCGGGTGAAACTACTTTCATTGGATATTGGTGGGTCAAGTAACTTGTTCTTCGGAGGTCTTCGTCGAGTTCGAACGTGACGGACGTCACCGGAAGACTAATGAGTCGTCATCCCTTGTGTGGAGGTGACGTCGGGTCCGGAGGAGCCATAGTATCCGGTTGTCTGATGAAAATAGGATATGATTGTTCGGTGTAAAGGTTCAACGTCATCGTCTTAAAGAGGTGAAGAGAAGTACCTCATTCTCGGTCGTTTCCTCGCGTTAAGGAGTTAGTCCTCTTTGACTTTGTCCAGAAGGGTCCCCCCACGAATGTACGGTTTTCTTACTGAAGAGAGGATGATCGACAAAGGGACGTACCAGAAGGAAGGAAGGAACGGGGATGTATGGAGGTATTATGATTTTCAATGCATACACAATCAGTGAGTCAGCACAGACTGCGACGTTGGGGTACCTGACATCGGGTGGTCCGAGGAGACAAGTACCTTAAGAGGTCCGCTGTTATGACGTCTCCCATCAGTAAGAGAAGAGGTCTCCTAGAGAGGTTGGGTCCCTAGTTTGGGCCCAGAGAACGTAACGTCTGTTTAAGAGATGGTAAAACTCGGTGTTCCCTTCGGGGGTAATTTTCAATAACCATCTCATATAGTATATCTTATAAGGATTTTTCATTTGAGTTATAACCAAGTCAATGAGAAGGAGATTGAACTTATTTGTGTTTCGAAAATGAGTTTAATCAGAGTAATGGATCAACGAAAATACTATACCAGAATGAATTCAGAGAGATCAAACCTTTTAAACCGAAGTGGTTTGGTTAGGACCCTTTACATTAAGAGAAGGTAATATACTGGGTCTTTCCCATTTTTGACAGACCGTATTTATTGTGTGAGTTCAAAATTAGACTACTTCGATTTTAATCTGGAGAAAAATATAGACTCATTTTATTTTCATTATTTTCGTAAAAAAAATTCACAAAAAAAAAAAAATTGTTAGTTTCCGAAAATACTTATGTATTCGAAGTAATAAGAAACCCGATCAAAACTACGGAATATATTTTGTTCACTTTTCGTTTTGTTAGGGAGTTCAAGATGAAGGGTAGAAGGACGGGTCTCTTGTGGTGGGGTCCCTTGTCTTTATGTAATATTTTGGGTTGAAGTTTCCGAACACCAGTTTTCCAAGGGTGTCGGTGTACCGTGGGGGTCCGACCCCTATGTAGGTTTGGTGAGTGTAACGGATGATTTGTGGTGTCTTCTTCCATGGCGTGTAGTGCGCGTTAAGTTGGTCCCCGGGTGCCCCTTAAGCCTCAGAGGTACGAAACTGGTTGAAAGGAAGTATCTCAAAAGCACACCGGAAACCTCCTTATAAGTCACGTCAGGTCAGCGAGTCAGCATAGGTCGAGAAACGCTGGGGTACCTGACGTCGTGTGGTCCAAAGGGACGGGTAGTAGTTGAGGACCTCGAAAGATTGAGTACAGACAGCTCAACCACTACTATAGGTTTGTAGAGTAGGAGACAGCAGGGGAAAAGGAGGACGGAAGTTAGAAAACCTCCTTATAATCCTCTGAAAGAGTCTCTCCGACTAAATTTGTTCCCTCGTATATAGAGTTAGTGGCGATGTAGACAGGACAATTTCATAGTTCAAGGTCCTAGGGATTCTAATGGTCTGAGGGGTGAACCGTTTCTTACGTCAGTTAAAAGTTCGTACCCCACCGGATGCGAATCTGATTTTTAGGATGTCCTCTGAGGTCTGTAGACTCTCACTACTTTCTTTTCGACATAGAAAGTGTTCCTGAGATGTAAGAACAATAATTATACTTACTGCGGAAAGTTTAAGGGACCTGGTAGTGACCTCCACTGGAAATGAAGGATGTTCTTCATTTGTCGTTCAAGTGGAGTCTAGAATTTTGACAATCTCTTTTTTGGTGTAGGTGGGTGTGTGGAGTGTGAGAAGTGTAACCGAGGGGACACTCATTCGAGACTACTTCTACTTTCTGTGAGATTGGTGTTGGAAGTACTTACGTAAGAAGAAAGCTTGGTACGGTTGTTCTGTTAATATCAATAGGGTAGTTTCTATGTGACCCCGATTAAGAGGACATGACAGTCTTTCAATCACTTCGTAGAGTCGAGGAGAAAAACAGTTATGGTAAATTAGAATCTTGAAGAGTATACGCAATAGGAATACGGGAGTTTCTGATTACCAATTCGCCCTTTGGGGTTACACATTCTTTAGGAAGTCTCCCATGTGTTACTTTACGATTGGGAAGAAAGAAAGTTATATTGAAGTTGAATTTTTATTTTTATAGTTAATTAACCTGTCACGAAGTGGTAACTCACAGGACTTGGGTCGTCTCAATCCGTAATTATTTCTAAACGACTCACTTATAATTCCTAAATAAAGGATATAGTACTACTTCGAGACTATAACCTACGTTGATTAATAAACCCTGTACTTTGAGTAAGAAACCCTATGACCGTCGAGATCGGATTGATCAGTAGATAGTTTACGAATAATAACGAGAAAAAATCCCTGTGTCTGTCCTTTTACACCCGTTTATATATTTTGTCACATAGAAAGTACCTCCTTTTTGCAGGAAGACTTCACCCTTTTGTGTAGTAAGGTTAGTAGATGGTCTGTACCTTTGCTAAATTGTCTATGATTAAACAGACAATACATGATGCCGTCCGTGACGTCCCTATGTTTCTACTTATTTTGTGTAGAAATGATAATTCTTACGTACTAGATCGTTCACTCTATTCTGTTTATGTGAGTATCAATAATGTGTTTATTTATTTATGTTCGTACTAGTATACGGATGTCGGATGTCCTTGACTCGTTATCCAAATTCCACTTTAAATGAAGTTATGTATAAAAAACTCCGAAATAAAAGGTTTCTAACGAAAACTCTTCACGTAAATAAAGTGCTTCTAAGAAACAACGGAATTGGATCATTCTGTCTCTCCGTACCTGTTTATTTACGACTACGACCTTTCACCTGTCTCGTTTTGTTTTAAATTTTTGGTCTTGACTAAAAGTAAAATTTAGGTACGAAAGAAATTTACGATGAGTGTTCCGGCTTCTTGATTGGTGTGACTTTAGTCTTTAATGAAAATTCTGATTTGATTCGTACAACGTTTACTATTGGTAGAATTTCCATTATTACAGAAAAGAAAGTTCTCATCCGTCTTAATAGGTTCGGAAAAATCACTACCCGATGGGGTAAGGTACCTTTTGTCTAATAGGATCGTTTCCTTCTAATCCTTCCCCTTTTCTTCCCTGACCTTTGACCTTATTCTTCGAACTCATCCATTACAGTGTGATATGAGTGAGTTAGTCTATTTTAGAGGGTGACTTCATTTTATGACAAAGTACCGTTCGATGTCTCGGACCCAATACTGAGTGAACATTGTTTTAGAGAGGTTACGTTCCCACGTAAAATGTCAGAGTACCCGTCTCGTCCTTTCTTGTTCCCTTCTCCACGTCTTTACTTGGCCCTCGAATCTCTGGACCCGGATTTACGCCGAAGTCGAGTTTTGACAAGACAGGAAGTAAGGTAGGAAGACAAGGAGAATAAGGAGGAGTTAGGGGTACACGGTTGGAGGATTAGATTACAAGTGGTTCATGCATGCATGTATGTGTGTGTGTGTGTGTGTGTGAGTTTGTAGTGCACAAATCATGATTCATGTACGGACACGACACACGAAATGTACTAGAGATTTACAGTGTTGAAACACTCCGTCTGTAGTAGTAAGGGTGAGATAAATCTATTTTGAATGTATGGTATTTTAAGTGGGACAATTTGGTATGTTAATCGACCAAAGATCGTGTAAGTGTTTCAACTTGTTAGTACTGGTGAGAGATTAAGGTTTTGTAAAAATAAGGGATCCTTCATTAGGGTATGGGTAATCGTCAATGAGGAGTAGGGGACCGTTTTAGTAATTAGATGAAAGACAGAATTGTTTAAAAGAACAAGACCTACAAAGTTTATCGACACCGTAAGACATAGTGAGGGTAAACTGTATGTTTCTTTGGTTCTTAGGTTGTCCAATTCACGATACGAATCAGTGAGTCAGTGCAGGGTAAGAAAAGCTGGGGTACCTGACATCTCGGGTGGTCCGAGGAGACAGGTATCCCTAAGAGATCCGTTCCTATGACCTCACCCAACGGTAAAAGAAGAGGTCCCCTAGAGGGGCTGGGTCCTTGGGTCCAGGAGGTGTAAAGTCTGTCTAAGAAATGACAGACTCTGTGGTCCCTTCGAGCAATTATCCAATTCGTTAAACGGGATTCAGGGTGTCAATTATTTTCCGACTTGATCTTCTCCTTGAGTCTAGATTAAGTTTACGGACACGAACGAAAACTGATGAAAAAAAAAAAACCACGACGGTGTACCGTATACCCTAGAATCAAGGGTTGGTCCCTAGATTGGGGATGGGGGACGTTACTTTATTTCCCTTGGGTTGGTGACCCGGTGGTCCCTTCAGGGTTAACTGATGAGAGGCGGGGGGGGTAAACAATTTGGTTTTTTGTTGTCACCAACTTTGAAAACTGATGATAAATAACGGAGGTACGGTCTTCTTTTGTTTCTTTCACTTTCAAAATCTATATGAACCCCTTTACCCCAAAACAAGTAAATTGCATTATTTTCATTATGTTGATTCTTAGTGTAAATGTCGTGGTGGAGACGATTCGAATACAACTTTACGACTCCGTCGAGAAGGGTTATCTAGTTATGTTTAATGATCTTTGTTGAATAAAAGAATTTCGTTATCCATGTGGTCTGAAAAGAAGAGAAAGTCAAGACCGTCGGTCAAATGTGGTCTACACTGGTTTCCTCCCACTTCCTACGACCTCTTTGTTTCGACAAGTGCTTGGTTTCCGTTTTTCGATATTGTCGGATTCTTAACATTGAGTGAATTTTCCGAATATTAGATTGAAGTCGAAAGACGATAAAAAGATGAAATATACAGCGTGTACATAAACGAACTCTATTCTAATATGGAAAGATCTCCCTGTTCAAGTCTAAAAGAATCAGGAAAAACAGGAGTAAGTTGTATTTGTTTGTCCACGTGTCGTAACTATTAATATTAAAAATAGAAAGAATTGTCTTTTGATATCTTACCCTTCTGACTAGAGGTGATTAGGTTCCGGTTCCGGTTACAAAAAATAAACTGAGAAATAGGGGGTACGATCATGAGTTTACAAATAGTCAAGTGAAGTCAACGAGTCAGCATAGACTGAGACACTAGGGTCTAACGTGGTGCGGTCCAAAGGGACAGATCGTGGTTGAGGACCTCGAACGAGTTTGTGTACAGGTAACTCAGTGACTACGGTAGGTTGGTAGAGTAGGAGACAGTAGGGAAAGAGGAGGACGGAAGGTAGAAAGGGTCGTAGTCCCAGAAAAGGTCACTCAGTCAAGAAACGTAATCCACCGGTTTCATGATCTCAAAGTCGAAGCCGTAGTCAGGAAAGTTACTTGTCAGTCCGGACTAAAGGAAATCTTGACTGACCAACCTAGAGGAACGTCAGGTTCCCTGAGAGTTCTCAGAAGAGGTCGTGGTGTTAAGTTTTCGTAGTTAAGAAGCCACGATTCGGAAATACCAGGTGGAAAGTGCAGACATGTAATGATGACCTTTTTGGTATCGAAACTGATCTACCTGGAAACAACCGTTTCATTACAGAGACGAAAAATTATACGAGAGATCCAACCAGTAACGAAAAGAAGGTTCCTCGTTCATAGAAAATTAAAGGACCGACGTCAGTGGTAGACGTCACTAAGACCTCGTGTTCTTTTATTTCAGACAGTGACAAAGATGACAAAGGGGTAGATAAAAGGTACCTCACTACCCTGGCCTACGGTACTAGAATCAAAAGACTTACAACTCAAAATTCGGTCAAAAAAGTGAGAGGAGAAAGTGAAAATAGTTCTCCGAAAAATCAAAGAGAAGTGAAAGACGGCATTCCCACCACAGTAGACGGATAGACTTCAATAATTATAAAGAGGGCCGTTAGAACTAAGGTCGAACACGAAGGAGGTCGGGTCACAAAGAGTACTACATGAGACGTATATTCAATTTATTTGTCCCCTTGTTATATGTCGGACCTGTATGAATAAAGGGTTAAACCTTGATCAGACCATAAAGTACAGGTCAAGATTGACAACGAAGAACTGGACGTATATCTAAAGAATCCTCCGTCCATAAGGGGAGAGAAATTGTTAAAAGGTGTCAAATAACACTTGACGTCTCAGCTTCCAAAACCGTATTGGTTATTTCGTCTATAAAAAGACCTTGAGAAAACGAAAAAGATACTAGGTTTCTTATAACCTTTAAACTAGAGACCAAGGAGACGGAAAAGATTTAGGTCGAATTTGTAGACCTTCAAGTCAAATGCATGACAACTTCGGACCGAACCTCCTAAAATTCGTAATGAAACGATCGTACACTCTACTCATGTTAACACACCACCAAACTTGTAAGAAACCGTGACGGAAAGAAACCCTAACCTTACTCTTGACTGGAAAAGGTCAGGAAACCGGTGACGACTCAAAAGGTTTAAACGACCGTATAACTCACGTCGTGAAAGTGTCGTAGTAGAAGGTCCTAAACTTTCTCGAGTTGACCTTAAGGTAGTGGAGATGATCGAAACAAGCATCACTACGAAGGATTCCGGGTGAACTGAAACGTGAGGTCCTACAGACCGAGATCCACTCACTAGTGTGGTAGTACCAATAGACCCAGTACTTCTAGAAAAAGCTTATCAAGAGACATAGGAACGGTGGAGAAGAATCATAGAAGACGAAGACAATCCAGGTATGGTAAAGAGAGGGAATAATACGGGTAGAAATTATCGATTGTGAATGTGTCGTGGAATGGTCCGTGGCAAGATTCGTGTATATAATTGAGGGTTGTTGGGGTCTCGTTGATGATAATAATATTAGGGGTACAAGTCTACTCCTTTGACCGTTTAGTGTCATTACAGTGAGTCATTCCTGGTCTTGGTCCTCTTTTCCTATATCGTGTCGGATCTCGTAAGGTCGATTTATATAAACTCAGTGACGTTGAAGAGTTTTGGGTCTCCAGATACTGTGTGACGTTGTCGAACCTTGAGATGACCTGGTCTTTTATTCTTTTTACGAAGAGGGAGACGCTGAGACATTATGAGGTGAGACGGATAGAAGTTTTCACGAGTCTCGGAAATAAAGTGATGGCGACTCGGGGGACACTGTCTCCACTTAGTTGTCTGTCCGAGAGTCGGGGGTGTCAATTCACTTTTCTTCCGGTCACTAAACCCTTCTTTTCTCGACCCTGATGGACAGCCAGGTGGACGGTTACGATCCCGAGCTAAGGACCGGACCTTTCTGAGGTGTAAGGTACCCTGTCGATTCCGGCACGTAGTGTTGACTCGGGTGCACGACGTTGGTGACTGCAGGCTCACGGGATCTCGGTCACGCGGTGTTGTGTTCTTTAGCGGTGTTGCTCTTCAGGCCCGTAGTGTTACTTCTGGGTCACGCAGTTTTTATTTATTTTTTAATTCGAAAAAAAAAAAAAAAAAAATTCCTCCTTGACTTAGTTTCGTTAAATATTAAGTCAAAAAGGACATGTCCGATTCGTTGAGACTAAAGTCTCAAAATAAGGTGGACGAAAAATTGAAGATTTTGTAGTTCATGTATATGTAATATACGAGAAATGTGACGGGGTCACTTAATTTTTGACAGTTTTAATTCTTCCTTCGTAATAAACCCCCCAAGAGGGGTAGAGAAAACACCAATTTTCACTTTATTACTTTTAAATCAATCAGAGACTAGAAGTTAACGAGTTTACGGTATGATATAAGGTTGGTTCTTCTGTGAAGGTAAGTCTTTGTTACTAATTTTGGAAGTCTTCCATATACTCCAATTCGTTCCTCACAAGGAAAGGAACTGTAAAGTTCAAGGATAATTAGTCTTTGGTTATAAGTGTCTTCTTTCAATTCTTAGAAACTTGCTTGAACTGGAACATTTCTCTACCAGACATTTCCCTCTCTTGTTCTTGGTCAACAGGAAATTCCTCAGCAAAGATGAAAGATTGTGTTAGTAAACTTGTCGACCCTTTTAGCCTAGGGGGTTTTATATGTGTCATCCACGGTGAAGAGAGTAAAGAGGAAAAGTGGAGGTTTCTATTTTGAGAGGTGAGATTCGATTACCTTCGTGAAATACCTTGTTTCGGTTTTCCAAGGGTCGGGACAGTAGACATGGGAGGGGATGAAAAATGAAACCTACTTGTCTGAGGTCTCCCAGATTTCTCAATTTACGCGTTTCTACTCAAGAACTACGTCAGTTGATCTTTTCGGTTACTCCGTTTTATGTTTCCACGTAAACGTAAAGAATTCAACCGGAAATTTCTTATTTTTGTTCTCGGTTGGTTACACGGAGTTTTTGGAGGTAGAGAGAGTCCGCTTAGATGAAAAAAAAAGTTATCATTAAGATGTTATTTGTCAACGATCGTTGTGTCCCAAAAAATTCTATTTTCTTTTGGACTCGTCCCTTTCGACGACCTTTCGTGACGACTCCTTCTCCCACTTTCATGTGTAAGACCCCGAGTAGAGGCTTTTGTAGGCGGGAAGAGTGTGTTTGGTCAAAAAATTAGCGAAGTGTCTTTAGTTCGGGGAGGTACCCAGGTAAAATGTTGTCGTTTAGAGACCCGTCTACAGTTTTGGTGTTGAAGTCTTTTCGATCAGTAGGAAGAGGAGGGTGCATAGGATAGTCTATTTATTTTCAAAAATAAATGTAGGTCCGGTTGGATCTATCGTATAAGTTTTCGTCTCTGTAATGAAACGGATGATTCCAGGTAGATCAGTTCCGATACCAAAAAGGTCACCAGTACATACCTACACTCTCAACCTGACACTTCTTCCGACTTCCGCGGCTTCTTAACTACGAAAACTTGACACCACAACCTCTTCTGAGAACTCTCAGGGAACCTGACGTTCCTCTAGGTTGGTCAGGTAAGACTTCCTCTAGTCGGGACCCTAAAGAAACCTTCCTTGCTACGATTTCGACTTTGAGGTCATGAAACCGGTGGAGTACGCTTCTCAACTGAGTAACCTTTTCTGAGACTACGACCCTCCCTAACCCCCGTCCTCCTCTTCCCCGGCTGTCTCCTCCTCTGCCGACCTACCGTAGTGACTGAGCTACCTGCACTCAGACTCACTTGAGACCCTCAACCACTACCTGTCCCTCCGGACCGTACGACGTTAAGTACCCCAGCGTTTCTCAGACTGTCCTGACTCGTTGACTTGACTCCGGTTAATTCATTTTATAGTAATTAGTCTTAGAATAAAAATAGTGGTAAAAACCTCAGAGTCTGTTTAAATCCTGTAATTTGCACGTTTAGACCTTTGTGTCCCGGACTGTGTCTTTGAGACTTCTCAAATTCTTAAGTTGCGTAAGATGTGGACTACGAGTTTAAACGACAGTCGGAGATTCAGTCACAAAGACTTTCACAAACACCGGGTGGACGTAGTCTTAGGGAAACCCTACCGAACGTAAATCTAAGAATCCTGGGTGGGTGATCTGGATGAGTTAGTTAGACACCCTATCTACAAAGTATGAAATCAAAATCCTGTGTAAAAGCAACCTGTTAGTGACTTATTTCAGGGGACTAAGAAACGACACGATAGGGTTCTATAGATTGATGTACCCTGCGGACAGGAAAGAGGGTAGGTTGGACAATAAAGGATTAATCTGGTTCACCAATTGTTTGGGAGGACAAGGGTGGTTGTCGTCAAATTCTCCTTCGTTCTTTAATCCGTTCTAGTTTCTGCGACGTGCTAAAATTCACGAAATTCCAGAGATTGTGTACGGTCCCTCTTAGTTCAGTTCAAAGTTCTGGTTTTTTTTCTCTCTCTCTCTCTCTCTAGGAAGGGGACAGATTGAAATGGTATTCGCGTTCGGCGGTAGAGACCTTTATGGCACCGTCTGTATTCTATCGGAAAGGAAATCGCTAAGGTCGGGGTAAATCTCAATATAAGGAATGAAGAAGTCTCAACGGAGTACTAACTACATATAAAGTGTGTGTTTTAGTTCGTACGCGTGTGTGTCGCCTGTGTGTGTTGGAGGTGATCTCAGAGGACCGGAGGACTCCCAGGGACGGATGACGGGTAGGACGTGGGGCGGGGGGGTAGGGACTTGACCCTGAGATTCGTGTTGACGAGTGGAGGCTTGAATCTCATTGAAAGGATCCGCGGTGGAGACGTCGGAGGTTTGCGCCCGGGGCCGAGGGCGGGGGCGGCGGCCAGGGAGGCTCGGGCGAGGACTTGGGGGCGGAGCCCGCGGGGAGCGGGGGCCGGGGCGGCCGGCCAGGGGCCGCGGGGGAGGGGGTGGGCTCTGCGGGAGGGTGCCGTGGAGTCTCTCGGCCAGCCGTCCCGGGGCCGGGCCGGTGCGGCGGGAGGAGGGTGAACGGCGGAGCGGGGCCCGGACGAAGAGACCCCGTCCCCGCGCCGGGCGGGGGGCCCGAGCGGAGAGGCCGGGGCAGAGGCAGTGGCGAGCGGGAGGAATGGGCGGCCGTCGGGCCAGCGCCGCTGCAGCGGCCGTCCCGGCGCGGGCCGGAGCGGCGGGAGGCGTCCCCTCCTCCCTGTCGGCGCCCCGACGCTCGGGGACTCCAGCGCCTTCTTGAAGACGCACAGCGCGTCCAAGACGGCGTCGGCGGGGTCCATCGCCGCCATCGCTGGTTTCGGGGCCGTGTCGAGCGCCTAGTGAGGCGGCGGAGGGCCCGGCCCTGGGCTGAGGCCGAGCGACGGGGTGCCGTGGGGCAGCGGGAGGTAGCGGAGTCGGACAAGACAGAGGCGGCGAGCCAGGGGCCAGGAGTCCGGGCCGAGGGGAGGAGGGCGCGGGGGCACGAATTCTGCCGTCCTTAGGCGGAGGACTGCGGGGGCGGACGTCAGCCGGCCCGAGGGTCAGAGGCAGTGGCGGCAAGTTTTGTTTGGTTGGGCGTCGCTCGGGACTTGCCTTGGAAATAGAGTTGACAGACCTTCTCACTCCCCTTCCAAGCCGCCGCGTGGCCCAGTGACGCTCCCGAAGACCCTTCACATCAAACGCGGTCCCGTCCTCTGACCTCTGACACCTCCGCTGGGGGTGGGGTGGGGTGGGTGGGGG